>JARQOD010000004.1:538728433-538911302 GCA_033576555.1 Oophaga sylvatica
AAAGGAACCCAAGCGGTCTGGTGCAATCCCCGCCAGGCTTAACTGGAGCCGGCCAGGGATTGCACCAAAAACAAGCTGAGCACAGAGTAACAGAAACTCAGCACACCCACACCGGACTCCTCCTTCCAAGATGAACCCAGGTTGTATCAAAGGGCGTCAGTTAGCAAAAGATCACAGTCACTGGGCACAGGGTTCAGGACACAGAAGGACTTCAGGAACATAACACAGCAGACACAGTTCAGACAGTCAGGTACAGGACAGGTACAGGATCAAGGATTCAAGCCTGGAATTACCGCCTCCAGGATAGGTGAGCCTGGAATTACCGGCTCCAGGACAGGCGCAGGGATGGGTACAGGATCAGGGATTCAAATTACCTCGAATTACCGCCTCCAGGATAGGCGAGCCTAGAATTACCGCCTCCAGGATAGGCGCAGGGACGGGTACAGGATCAGGGCTTCAAGCCTAGAATTACCGCCTCTAGGATAGGCGAGCCTGGAATTACCGCCTCCAGGATAGGCGCAGGGATGGGTACAGGATCAGGGATTCAAGCCTAGAATCACCGCCTCTAGGATAGGCGCAGGGACAGGTACAGGAACACACAACACACATGGCAAGATTCAGAAGCTATGTGAGTAGCTAAGGCCCCGCCCATAAGGCAGGGAGCCTTTATATATGAGCTGCCCCTCAGCAATTGGCTGGGGACAGCATTTCAATTACACACACTAACCCTGATAAAAGCAGGGCAGGTGTTGCCCGCGCACCCTATGCAGCCAGACACAAATCAGCACAGCAAGGGCACGTGGAAATGGCTGCAGCCTAAACAAACGTAGTAAGTCATGCACCACTGCAGAGGACCTTGACCTACGGGTAGCTTCCACAGCAATAGCCAGGGACCGCACATGCGGGTGGTCATGCAGCACAGCGGAGACACCCACGCATGTACGGCTACGCAGCGGAGCTGGGAACTGAACAGCATCCATACAGATAACGGATAACAGTATCCCAGCTCAATTAGGGGGAAAAGGAGCAAAGGGTTAAGGCACAGACATGCATTGTCACGCTGACAACCAAGTACAGACAGAATAGTGTGACACATGGTTCTAAGCCTTGCATAGCCTGGGCATTTTTTAACATCGATAAGGATGACCCAACTGTTATCTGTAACATTTGTGACCAAAAGCTAAGTAGAGGCCAAAAAATCCATAGTTTGAGTACTTCATGCATGAACCGTCACATGGATATGAAGCATAAGTTGCAGTGGCAAGCTCACTGTGCTACAATGCAGCCTAGCGGGCCGGCCCAACCAACTTCTGCCCCATCTTGTGCATCCGCGACCGCGGCCTCTTCATCCTCTGTGACTGGGGGAACAGCAGTCAGACCTGTTTTGAGACTCAGACCTGGCACCTCTTTACCTGAAACAGCCAGTCTGATTGGCAGGTCATCAGTTCATTTGGAAGTGGAAACACCAGCTGGTGTTGAGCGCTCTCCGACATCGAGAGCACCACCTTTGGATCAAGGCAACCTAACTTTTGCGCCTGCATCTTCCTCACAGACCGTCAGTTGTCCGGGGACACCCTACTCAACCCCGTCTATGCACAACAGCCAGCCCTCGGTCCCTCAGATGTGGACAAGTAAAAGACCATTTCCTCCTAGCCATGAGAAAGCTAAGAGGTTGAATTTCACCATCTGCAAGCTCTTGGCTACAGAAATGCTGCCTTTCCGCCATGTGGACACAGAGGATTTTCGAGACCTTATGTCCGTCGCAGTGCACCAGTACCAGATGCCCAGTCGGCACTACTTCTCAAAGAAAGGTGTGCCTGCGCTCCACCAGCATCACCGCCTCTTTGAGAAACTCAGTGTGTGACAGGGTGCATTTCACCACAGACACTTGGACGAGTAGGCATGGACAGGGGGTTACATGTCGCTGACTGAGCACTGGGTAACTATGGTGACAGCAGGACAAGGGGCTGCTGTCCAAGTCTTGCCGTCCCCACGAGTTGTGCGTCAATCCTCTTTATCTTGAAGTTTCTCCATTGCTTCTGCCTCCTTAACCTCCTCTCGGTCCTCCACCTGCACCCAAAGCCTGTCTGGTCATGCCACGGGCTTTCTAACTGCGCAGAAGGGATCCTGCATACCTCCATGCTATGCTGGCAGAAGGGCTCAATGTAATCAGGCGGTTTTTACGTTGAAATGTCTGGGAAATGTGAGTCACACAGATGAGGAGTTGTGGTCAGCTCTGGAGAACCAGTTTCATGAATGGTTGTCTCCACTGGACCTGCAACCAGGGAAGGCCGTGTGCGACAATGCCGCAAACCTGGGTGCTGCCCTTCGCCGGGGCAATGTCACACACGTGTATGGCTCACGATGTTGAACCTGGTTGTCCAGCAATTTTTAGCCCACTATCTCGGACTACATGGCCTTCTGCAGTGGGCGCGGTCGCTGTGTGCTCACTTCTGCCATTTGCATCCCGCATCTCAGCGACTTACATCTCTACAGAAGTCGTTGGGCCTGCCACTTCACCGGCTAAAATGGGATGTGCCAACACGGTGGAATTCAACTCTGCACATGTTGCAGTGACTGTGGCAGCACCGACAAGCCCTGGTGCAATACGTTCTGAATTATAGCCTGGGCCAACGAGATCCAGAGGTGGGGAAATCACGCTGGAGGAGTGGTCTCAGATCAGGGACCTATGCACCCTTCTGCACAGTTTTGAAATGGCCACGAAGATGTTTAGTGCAGACGATGCAATTATCAGCATGACTATTCCAGTGATTTACATGCTGGACCAGATGTTAAACAGAATTCGGAGTCAGGTGGTGGAACAAGAGGAGGTGGAGGAAGTAGAGGAGGAGGAGTTGTATGTGGAAGGGCTAACATCTGCAAGGTCCAGACGGTCGGCAGCACCAAGGCGGCTGGCATGGGAGGGTGGGGGAGAGGGATTAACCAGGGGCATGGTAGCAGCCAAACAAGTGAGGAAGGTGCAGGAGCCCAGGAAGAAGTGGAGGACGAACTGGCGATGGGCATGGAAGATTCATCAGATGAGGGAGACCTTGATCACATTTCTGTTGTGCAAGGTTGGGGGGAGAGGGCAGAGGAAGGAAGCATGATTCATACCTCGCCACCAACACAACAGGGACTTGGTGCTCCTGGATGCGCAAGACACATGAGTGCCTTCTTGCTGCACTACCTGCAACATGACCCTCGAATTGTCAGAATTCGAAATAATCCTGACTTCTGGGTAGCCACACTGTTAGATCCCCGGTACAAAAGTAAATTTGCCGAAATAATTCCTGCCATAGAAAGGGATTCACGCATGCAGGAGTATCAGCAGAGACTGTTGCAGAATCTTACATGTGCTTTTCCACAAAACACCAGTGGTGCACATAGTGAATCTCACAGTTCTAACTTGCCAACCGTGGGACTGTCGAGTCTTCAGCACTCAAACCGTAACAGAAACACCGTATCTGCTGGTGTTAACAGCAATTTTGCGGTATCCTTTCACCAGTTTTTAAGCCCATCCTTTGCAAGGCCACAGGAGACAAGAAGTCAGACACATAGTCAACGCCTAGAGATGATGGTACAGGAGTATCTCCAACTGAACATCGAAGCCATGACTGTGTCACTGGACCCTTGCTCTTTTTGGGCTTCCAATCTGGATAAATGGCCGGAGCTCGCCACTCACGCCTTGGCGATCTTGTCATGCCCCGCAGCCAGCGTTCTCTCTGAACGTGTGTTCAGCACTGCTGGTGGTGTGCTGACAGATAAGCGCACACGGCTGTCCACTGAGAATGTAGACAGACTCACGTTCATAAAGATGAACAAATCATTGATCCGCAAGGACTTTTCTACCCCTGTGTCATCCTGGGGAGAGTAAAAGCTTGAGGATTTGGTAAAATCACCTCACCAACCGTTTTAAGCTTTCAAATTGGTAATAATTTTTAGCTGCATCTTGCCTGTAGAATAATTTTGTGCCTGTAGCAGTGTGTGGTACTCAATCTATTAGGCCATCTATACTAAGCTCCACCAGCTGTCAAATTAATAATAATTTTTAGCTGCATCTTGCCTGTAGAATAATTTTGGGCCTGTAGCAGTGTGTGGTACTCATTCTATTAGGCCATCTATACTAAGCTCTACCAGCTTTCAAATTAATAATAATTTTTAGCTGCATCTTGCCTGTAGAATAATTTTGGGCATAGTAGCAGTGTGTGGTACTCATTCTATTAGGCCATCTATACTAAGCTCCACCAGCTTTCAAATTAATACAAATTTTTATCTGCATCTTGCCTGGAAAATAACTTTGGGCCTGTAGCACTGTGTGGTACTCATTCTATTAGGCCATCTATACTAAGCTCCACCAGCTTTCAAATTAATACAAATTTTTATCTGCATCTTGCCTGGAAAATAACTTTGGGCCTGTAGCAGTGTGTGGTACTCATTCTATTAGGCCATCTATACTAAGCTCCACCAGCTTTCAAATTAATAATATTTTTTTAGCTGCATCTTGCCTGGACAATAATTTTGGGCCTGTAGCACTGTGTGGTACTCATTCTATTAGGCCATCTATACTAAGCTCCACCAGCTTTCAAATTAATACAAATTTTTATCTGCATCTTGCCTGGACAATAATTTTGGGCCTGTAGCAGTATGTGGTACTCATTCTATTAGGCCATCTATACTAAGCTCCACCAGCTTTCAAATTAATAATAATTTTTGTTCTCTCTGAGCGTGTGTTCAGCGCTGCTGGTGGTGTGCTGAGTTTGACAGATAAGCGCACCTGGCTGTCCACTGAGAATGTAGACAGACTCACGTTCATAAAGATGAACAAATCAGGGATCCGCAAGGACTTTTTAACCCCTGTGTCTTCCTGGGGAGAGTAAAAGCTTGAGGATTTGTTCAAATCAACTCACCAACCGTTTTAAGCAACTCTGGGGCAATTGATGCTACTTAAGTGGTGTCTGTGCCCCAAATTTCTGGAAAAAATGGAGACTCTTTTTGGAGTCCCCTTGCTGTGTTTTATGTGACGTTGGCATCGTCAATTACAGGTGGGTTGGGTCTTTCCCCACCCCCCTTTTAACTGTAAGAAACTACATACAGTATGGCTTGGGGTAACACAGATGGTTGAGTGTGAAGACTAGAGCTGTTTACTCATACTATAGCCTGGGAATCAGAGGTCTGCTCCAAAGCTTGAGTGTCTGCTAGTCAGCAGAGTAGCCACCGGCTGTAGATCTCATTTCAAAGTTTTATCTAACCCAGACAATAATTTTGGGCCTAGTAGCAGTGTCTGCTAGTCAGCGGATTAACCCAGCTGTTAAGCAAGCTATACCACCTGTACTTTGGACACTTAATTTTTTCAAAGGAAATGCTTCAAGCCCCCGGGACAATCAGTGAAGAGCATCGGGGAGGCACCCCAAGGCACAGTGGCTGTGACTGGCGACAGGACACCTTGCGGTGGACCGCCAAGCTCGATCCTTATAAAAGCTTTCTAACTGCAGCAGCCTTAGTGGACGCTGCTGGAGCAGGAATTACCGCGGCTGCTGGCATGAGACTTGCCCTCCAATAGATCCTTGTAAAAGGATTTAAAGTGTACTCATTTAAAATAGAGAGACAATTTAAATTAAAAAGATTAGACCTGCCTCCACCGCAGGGGGGCTCGCTCGACCCACCAGCGGACAGGCACCAGTATTGGGAGAGGGGGGCTGGCCATCAGGGTCCACCGCAGCTCTGGCACAAACCCGGCGACACGCAGGTCGCACGGGCAGGAACGGACTGGCCATGTCGGCTTGGCACTTTTTTGGTTTTAGAAGGGCATGACATGCCTATATCTGTGTCTCCCCCTCCTTTTACTCCTCCACCTCTTTTCTTTTCGCATGACTATATGTACTTGTCACTTTTCCATGTGTCAGTTGTGTCTTCTGAGCAGTTTGTCAGCTTTTGGACACCTTTGAAGTGTTTTCTATGTGTTTCTATGTGTTTTGGTTTGCCTGCCATTGGTTTTAACGGTGTTCGACGGTGTTCAACGAACTGTTCATCAAACAGTTCGTCGAACACACGGCTGTTCGGCGAACCGAACCAAACTCGAAACTACGGGGGTGGCTCAACATACCTATAAGGTCAGAAGTTTATTGTGTTTTTATATATATTCTGTTCATTACCAGTAGAAACTATTGGGTTCCTCCAAGTCTGATATTTTGAGATCAATAGGACATTAAAAATTTTGTGCTTCCTTTAGATAATCACAGTGTGCGGACCAACGATTGTGAGGTTTCTCCAGAGCCAGCGGTGAGAGCGGGTGCTGACGTGACCACAAGTATGCAATTTGCGCCGACTAGACCTCTGCGGACTCGCTTAATTCACTTTCATTGATACAAAATTGGTTAAGGATAGTAGAAAAGCCTATTTTGACTTTGCGCCAAAGCCAAGAACCTCGTGCACTATTATAATTAATTTGACGCATATACCAAAAGGCATAAAAAGAAAAGAGACGTTAAAAACCCACAAATGATGAATTGGGCCGTAATTTACTTTACTAGCTTCACAAGCGCAAGTGGCTTAGCCCTTGTGGACATAAGTGGGGATGTTTTTTGAAGAAAGCAGACAAAAAAACAAAAAAAAAATGGTTGATGTCAATTCATTTACTTGTATTTCTTTTGATTCGTAATTGTAGATGATGGCTCGTATTTCAACCTGCTCATTTCTCACTGCAGAATATGGAAGTCTCAGATCAAGAAAGAAAGTCTGGAAAGTCAGGATTTCATAGGGTTTAGCCACACATATTCCTGTATGGATGGGATAAGAAAGATAAACAGATTAGTTACATGGGATAAGGTTAAAGGTTAAGCAAATTATATGCAGTGAATTGAATTCACCTTATATTTTTTTTTGAAAAATCAGTTTCTCTTGAATTGAAATTTTTTTCTTATCTATACCACTGGCAACTAGCTGACCACCATGGTTCTGAATCAGAGAGGACTGGAAAATGGCTAAAAATTAAGTAATATTACTCACCTTGCCACTCGACCCTAATTCCAGCGATGTGTTAATAAATGAACTTCTTGCCGTCATCTTGATAAAATCCCATTTTTTTTTCTGCTGTGAATTTAGCAGTTTTATGAATGCTGAGCTCTGTGTAACCCCGACCACACCTCTAATTAGCAGCTTTTTGCCCATACACAGGGAAAACAGTAATCTGCCAATCAGTAGTGGGGGCGGGGTTATACAGAGCTCATGAATATGAAGGACTACATGGCGGCAGATTAACTAGTCCTATAGTGACAATCTCCTACTGGTAAAACAGTGATTTTATCAAAACTATATCAAGCAGCCCAGTAAGTGACACATCACTGGAATCAGAGTCTCTTTGTCTGCATTATGCTGCTCTCAGGTTAGATGGAAAAAATGTGGTGACAGATTTCCTGTCGAACGCTAAGGGGAGAAAATTAAATGTATTGTCCGCCGCAGTGTTCGGGGTTCAGTCACGGGCCACGTTGCTGCTGCTGGTTCAGTCACTGCTCTGAGTACATAACCCCCGTGACTGAAACCTGAATGCTGTGGGGGGAAAAGTTGAAAAAATATACTGGGTCTTGAAGACTAAAATGGGTTAGGGGAAGGCAGAGTCCGAGTCAAAAAACATCTAGTTCTTGGAGGCCGGAATCGTCATTGCAATTTCAGACATTGTCTGGTCCCAGCAGAGTCATCTGCTGAAATGTAGGAGAATCTCGAATGAAGGCACTGAAGGTCACTAAAGTCTTGGAAGTTTAACTGGCCCCTAAGAGAGGAGTCATAGGAGATCCAAAACTCCATGATGAGGTAGTCCAAGGCCAGAAAAGAACAAGTCAAAATGTTTTAAGTGCTTAACTCATCTGCTTTTATATCTTACCTTTATTCTCTGATAGACTCACAGCCAGCAATTCCCATGTTGTGATCGAGTCCTTAAGATATGTGTTTGACAAGACCTTTGTAGAGATACTGATGAGAGATGGATGTCATATTAAAATGGTTCTTCACTTTAGAGAATCCACACTCTTTAGGCTGGGTTCACGTTACTTTAGAGCCACCCGTTGGTGGCTCCATCGAGGCTTCCATGTAAAGCCTTGAGAAACAGGTTTTGGACATAACCTTGGCTGGAGCCATTCACTATAATAAGTCAGACAGAATAACGTAATGCTTTCTTAAGCCTTCTATTTGGCGATTTCTGTCTTTTGTAGGCAGACAAAAAAGTAGGGTAGATGGATAACCTCCAACAGCTTTGAAGCTGTTGTAAAACATGTGTCTGGTCTCTTGGGGGGTGAGCTGATCATATCCATGTTCTTGTGATTTCTTGCGAGAATACTTTATGCAATCCCCTCTATAGATCCACTACTATTGATCCTTACTTATTCTGGGGTACCTGCATTGCATTATTATAGCATCAGAAATCCTTTATACCTAAATATTCTATATTTATTAATATGGGCATTAATGAACTAACCTCATGGTAATACATATCTTGTTATATTCATTCATATATTCATATACGGTAAATATTCTTGATTATTTTCAACTAGCTCACCCACCAATTGTCTTGGTTGCCTGACCCTGCATTTTCAGCATCTGATTTCATTATACTGTATGATTTTTTTTTTTTAAAGTATTCAATAAAAGTATTGTTCTTAATAAGAGCTGCACCTTGGTCCTGGCATCACTCTCTCTTTTTTTCCTTTTTCATATGCTAATTCATGTGACTCATTGGAACCTTAACTAAATTGTAAAATAAAAAATTGGACTATTTGAGATTTATTTCATTTAAAGGGAATCTGTCACCCCATTTTTCGTATATAAGCTGAAGCCACCGCCATCAGGGGCTTATCTACAGCATTCTATATTGTATATTCATATACATTCACCGCACTTCATCAGCCCGCTTGCAGCAGCTCACAGTCTCATGATTTTCAGCCTGAACGATCACATCATGCCACCGTTCTTTTTGAAAACCAGATGTCACAGGTATGCACTGCGGCGTGGGATATCATGGATTATCTTCACGTCGGTGACGGATATGGTTATCATTTTTATTTTTTTACAGGAGACATGGGCAACAGAGGATTATCTTCATGCCGGACAGGTGAGGGATATGGTTGTTTATTATTATTCTTTTTTTTTTTTACAGGGGACATAGGCTTCAATGGATTAGTTGTAAATATGAGTATAACTTTCTTTTCTATTTTTTAATAAATGTGAAAAACAGGTGTTGAGTCTTATTTCACATAATGGATTTTATTTTTGCTGTGTGTTTATTTCAAAACGTACTACTGTATAGGGTTAGTAATGGGTGCGTCTTATAGACTCCTCTCCATTTCTAATCCCTGTGCTTCATGTCTCCTGAGAATACAAAGCTGACATCAACCCCAACCCTATTACCCAAATTTCCACCATACCAGGGCAAGTGGGAAGAGCAAGGCTAAGTGCCAGATTTGGCGCATCTTATAGATGTGCCATTTCTGGGGTGGCTGAGTGCTGATGTTAGCAACCTAGGAAGGGGGGGGGGCAAAATCCCTGACCCCTTCCCAGGCTATAAATGTCAATGCACAGCTATCTATTTAACCTTTGCTCATTTGAATTGATAGGGGGACCCTACGTCATTTTTTGGGGGGTCCCCCATAAATTCACCAGTAAAGGCTGAACAAACAGCTGTGAGCTGTTATTAATAGCCTAGAAACCTTTTGGTATGTCTTCCCTTTTTCCAGATTATTAACATCAGCCACCAGCTGTGGGCTTTCCCTCTGTGGTTATGAAAATTATGCGTGAGCCCACGCCATTTTTTTAAATTTAATTCTTAATTTTACACTGAATGTACATAACGGGCGATGAATACAACTTCCATCATTTTCTCCTGACTGTGCTGATCTTAACACAGAGAGAGCTGCCCTTTGCAGCCAGCACCTGCGATCAGCGCTAACTATAACACTTTTTCTCAGATGCCGGCACGTGTCACACTCATGACACACGGTGCATGTGTGCGGCGCACATTTTGTCAGTGCAGCGCAAATAAAACTGACATGTCTGCAGGTTTTTCACATGGACACACGGTCTGCGTGAAGAACTTGACATGTGCGCACCACCATTGAATACAATAGGTGTGCGTATGTCCGTATTTGGGATCCTTAAAAAAACAGACTGCTTACGGACATAAAAAAGCAAACTTGTGAGCTAGGGCTTAAACTTGATGTATTTATCAATACAAATAAACTTATGAAATGCTGAAAATTATACTTCAGTAACCAGAGAAACATCTGTCATAGAAGCTGTCAGTCAAGCAGGAGGAGGCGGCACTTGGTGAGGAATAGAGCTGGAGTGACAAAGGCTTCAGATCTACAAATACAGTAGATCTTCAGTCTAATTTGCATACAAAATTCAAACACTGCTTTCTCAATAACGGAAGAATGGATCGGCCATGTAAAGGTATTGATGAACTAGTCTTTGAAAGAGTTACATGCATATTTACTTTGGGGTGTGAAATCCTGTTAACAGATTCCCTTTAAAGGGTAAGAATATTTTTGCACACGGGTTTCCAAATGTAAGTGCCTAGAGTAGTTTCTAATGATTTCCAAATGGTATTTCTGAAATGAATCAATAAAAAGAAGCATGGTCACACAAATAATGGAATCATTCAAATTCTCACTTTTCTGCATCAGGTTTTTCATCCATTTTTACAATGCTCCACAACCAGCTCTCTGGAAATTCACTTCTAACCAAAATGTCAGCATCCGGATAATAGTCAAGGTCTTTTGCACCTATGGAGAAAAAAAAAAGTTCGCAAGGTTAAATAGGTATTTCCAATTCAGACATTTTCGTGATTATTTGATGAAGTGCATGTGGCTAACAACTTGTGGACAGAATTGGCGATGTTTTTTGAAATAATGAACACCCCCTTTAATTTTCTCTCACAATGTATGCTTACTTCTATCAGAATCTTGATCACTTTCTTTTATCAGCCTCTCCATCTTCAGCTTCAGATCAATATATCTGCAGCAGTCCAGGAAAGCTTCCTTACACGTCTCTCCTTCTTGAATTAGGCGAGCACGTCGCTCGCAGCTGTGGCCCATCGGGTTCTTAACCATGCCGTCATGGCAGCATTGCTTCTCAAGGTTTGTGTAGTTAGAGGCTAAACAGAAGAAAAAAAGATAATTCAACAACACACATCTGTCCTAAGGTATATATGAGTCGACGGCCATACGAAGGACCACACACTATGACCAGGACCAAAAACTAGTCCTATGAGTCTAGGCTTCTATGAGTTTATGAAGAAACGTTTACAGTATCAATTTCAATAAATCATCATATTGCCCATTGATGGCAAATTAAGTTTCTTAGAAAAATGTACAACTTTTTGTTGTTTGCATTAAATTTATCAAACAATGACAAAGTAAATGTCTCAACTAATATAACAAGTGGTTTCCCCAAATATCTCAATCTTGGAATGATTCATCCTTCTATCACCAATGTATCTTTAATACTTAAAATACCATCTTACCATATGGTTGTCATGACCTGCTGCACATGTGAGTCATAGCCAGACAAAAGCTCCTGGCAACATTCCTGAGGAATCTTCACTCTTTCCTCATGGACACTGACCTCCACAACACTAATATTCTTTAGATTCTTCTTTAAATTCCACCAAATATTTTTTTATGGGTTTGAAGTCACATGACTTCCAAGACTTGTTCTGAAATCAAGCCTTGTAGACTGAGGTTTACTTAAGCTCTTCGTCATTTGGAAAGGTTCAATGGTGCCCAGGGTTCATCTTCTTCAAAGAAGGAATGAGGTTTTGTCCTAAGACTTGCAGTACATGATTTAATCCATCTAGCCTTGCAAAATCCATCTTTCCCTACTTTGCAAATTTCCAGTACCAGAGGAAGCAAATCAGCCCAAGACCATTACTGAGCCACTGCTATGCTTCACTGTATGCATCACTGAACTACCATCATGCTTCACTGTACGCATCAGCAAACCCAAACCATTCTTCATTGTAGGCATCACCAAGTCTTTGCCATAATTTACTATAGGCATCACCAAGCCAGTACAATGATTTACTGTAGAGATTACTGAGCTACTGCCATCTGCCTGGACCTATATAAAGCCTAAAAAGACTCACAGCTGTCTCATTGTATTAAGACTTTTAGTTTTCCTAATTACTATCTGCATGCGGCTTCCAATATCTCTGCTACCTGCTTCCTAGTCACCTGCCTGCCTGAGACCTCCAGTACATGCGCTACCTGCTTCTCAGTCTCCTGTCTGCCTGTGGCCTCCAGTACCTGTGCTACCTGCTTCTCAATCTCCTGTCTGCCTGCGGCCTCCAGTACCTGTACTACCTGCTTCCCAGTCTCCTCTCTGCCTGCGGCCTTAAGTACCTGTGCTACCTGCTTCTCAGTCTCCTGTCTGTCTGCAGCTCTAGTGCTTTTACTACCATTTCCCACATGCCTCATCTGCCTGTTGCGCCAATGCAAATGGCTTGTGTGCCCACCTGACCTTGGCTTCGAGGATCCACCTCACCAGATGAGCTCATACATATTCTTTGAGCATATTTCAGCTGACTTTTCTTGTGCTCTTGGGTCAGTAGAGGTGTATGTCTTTGAGTCTGGGCATGGAGATCTTCAGCATTTAACATGAGTCTTACTTTCAACAGTCCCAGATTTAACTAAATCTGCTACAGATCTTTTGCAATCGCTAGAAGGTATCTGGCCTTCTGGAATCTGGTTGCAGCCGGTGTTAGATTGCTCCTTTTGCTATCAAAGCCTTTTCTATCTTTATGTATCCTCTCTTCTTTTAACTTTTTGGAAGACCCATGAGGAATAGGCTAAGATTCTTCAGGAACGCTATGAGGAGCTGATGTCCAACTATGCATCATGTCGGCAACAGGACAGTTACTTTTCCTGAAAGTATCCTATTTTATTAGCTGTGTTGAGCGATTTACATTTTTCTTGTTTGATCGGCTTATTGCAGACATCAGAAAATTAGTAAATTTTAAAACTGTAATGTAACTGGGGCTGAATAATTGTAGTTGCAACTGTATCTCTCAGTATAACAGGGCTCCCATTACCCTCAGTTTAAAAACTGAAAATGTCAAACATTATATTGCAAAAAACAGAGAGAGGATATACTGTATATGTGGCTTTATTTTCCCGAAAAGGATATATCAATATTTTCTTCCTACCCTTCTGAGTTTTAATATCCATCAAAGTCACTGATGATCTTATCTTGCGCGTCTTGGTGTCCTTACATGATGGATCTAAAGAAATATAATGTTCTTACATAAGATTGGACATATAACAAAAATGGACAGAGTGATGAAGTACCTCTACGGCGTATTAAAATCTTGAAGACACCTCTTATTTTGGCCTTAAAGTGAATCTGTTAGGATGATTTCACTACTGGAACTAATGGTAGAATAGATGTAGAGGTCCTAGCACAACAATAAAAATTATACCAGTATTGCAGCAATCAGATGTGTCAGGGCAGAAAAATCAAGTATTCAATACATGCAAATAAGCTTGTAAGTGCATTGATGAAGTGTCAAATTGTATTGACATTCTCCCAATGCACCTACAAGCTATTTTGCATATCTTCATTTTACTAGTTCTAGTAGAAAAATTGTTCTTACAGGTTCCCCTTGCTATCATCACCACTAGAAATTAATGAATCTGCAGAAATTACAAATTCACATGAATTTGGCAAGGAAATAACTTTGTTGTGAAATTTAATATTCTTTATTATGCTCTCTGGTCTTTCAAGAGACCCCAGAACATAATGAATAAATGATGGAACTAACAAAATTTAAATGAATGGGTTATTTTCTATTTGTCTTTTGAGCAGCGGAGAGCTAAACAGTCTTCTTACTTTTTGGTTGTGTGAGAGGGTGGGAGCTCCTCTTTGAATGACAGGTCTGCTACTACACATTTACAGTCTGTCAATGTTTGTTGTGAAGTATACACTGTTATCACTATAATTACATATAGAAATAACAGAGCATTTGAACAAGAACTCAGCTCAGGAAAGAGAAAGTCGTGATTTGGAAACCTGGTCTGGAAGCTGCCAAGGTAGGAGTTTGCAAGACTGATAAAAGCTCAGAGACTGAGAGGGATGGAGAGTAACGTGAGCAGAAAACTGCTGTATATAAATCATTGGTTAGGAGAGAGCTGAATAGGATGTTATGAGTTAACTCTTCCCCTGGAACGTACTTTGCACACTTAGCCAGGCTCTAGTGGCTGAAAGCTGTACATTAAGTAAGATAAAAGCTCTCACAGATAGAGAATGATGGCAGATAGAAAAATCAAATCAATTACAAACTTACTTATTTTAATATTTTCTAACTAACAAAGCAATTTAATCAGATTTTATTTTGGCAATTCAACAAAAGATACTAGTAAGTTTCGGTCCCGTGTCATGGATTTTCATCAGCTACTTTTTGCTAATGTAGCGCAGGGGGATATAAAAGGGTTTAGACAATGCAGGAGTAAAATAATCTTAATTGCAGGATATAGGGCACCCTCTGTGTCTGATTACTACTATCTTTTGTTGGATTGCCAAAATAAATATCTGATTTATCTAATTTTTGGGCGTGCCAAGAATTTTTATATTTTAAGTTTTACGGAGTGGAACCCTTCTTGAACACAATCTCTCCTACAGGAGCGCCGAATATCCATTATTATATAGCAATTTAACAACATAAGAATACTCATCTGATACATCATGCTGAAGCCTACTGCCAGGTCCTTCTCTCTATCTAGTCCCTTTTCTTATAGTGTGTAATCTTCTCTTTGGGAATCTTTACTCACGTGGTGGCTTTCAGTGCTTACTATATCACAATGTGCATCACGCAATTTTGATATCAAGATGTGCATAATGACTTCTGATGCCTACTTAGTGCCAGAAAACCCGACACAGAGTGAAGACGCCTGAAAAAGACATCCCTTCCAAAAGGTAAGAAGAGGCTGGATGGAACAGAGAAATAAATGATGGGCTATGGAAGGACAGGAGAACAGCAATGCATCACTTTATCTTTAGTAGAGATGGGCGAACCTGAACAGTAAAGTTCGGCATGCATACCAACACAGACTTCACCAGGAAGTCTGTGTTACTGCTCAGGTTCGGCCCCCCCGAACGCCAGGTGTTTGTTGCGACAGCATGGCAAATACAGCTTATGATCGGCGGTAAAATCATCACCGCCAGTCAGACAGCCACGGTACCCACGCTGTCAAGCTATAACTGGAGGTATAAAGTTTACCTCAAGTCATTGGTCTCGGCTGATGGGACTACTGCTCCCATCAGCCGATACCTGCTGCCGCTAATAGCAGCGAGGGCAGGAGCTGCTGATGGGAGTATTCATCAGCCGGCACTCGCACTGTAAATAATTAATCTTTTTTTAAAAAATCACGTGGGTTCCCCTGTATTTTTGACACCCAGCCAGGTGAAATTCACAGGTGGGAGCTGCAACCCTCAGCTGTCAGCTTCAGCAAGGCTGGTTATCAAGAATAGAGGGGTCCCCACAGCAATTTTTTTTTAAATGATTTAAATAAATAATTTAAAAACATGGCATGGGGTCCCCCCATTTTTGACTACCAGCCTTGTTAAAGCAGACAGCTGGGAGCTGATATTCTCAGGCTAGAAAGGGGCTATGGATATTGGCCCCCCAGCTTAAAAAAAGCAGCCCAGAGCTGCTCAGAAAAGGCACGTCTATTAGATGAGCCAATTCTGGTACCTTGCCTGGCTCTTCCCACTTGCTCTGTAGCGGTGGCAAGTGAGGTTCATATTTGTGGGGTTGATGTCATCTTTGTATTGTCTGGTGACATCAAACCCCTGGATCAGTAATGGAGAAACAGTTATACTCACCTAACGCCTAATTCCATTGAATCCCTAGTATTCTGTAGTAAAACAAAAATAATATACAACATTATCCCTCACCTGTCCATTATTCTGTAATCCATGTCTGGGGATAAATTGTTTTCAACCTGGAGGTGGCGAGATGCGACCGTCCAGGCTGAGAACCATTGATGAATAAGCTGCTGAGAGTGTAGTATCAGTGACCAGTGGTTACATCTAGCGGTTTTCTCCAGTCACTGAGGCTGCATTCCCAGCCTGGTCAATGAAGTGCAGTTACCTCGATGAGATCACCACTAGCACAGTGAGAAAAAGTCTCACAGTGCAGAAGACAGCTCACCGCAGTTCAAATTCCAAACAGTTCAAATTCACTTTTACTGACCCTATTATGCCCTGCAAAAAAGTGACAACACTGTGAAAAAAACAGTAAACACACAAACTGACACATGTGAGAGTCATATTGTTAAAAATAGACAGATGTATAATAACTTACCCTGGCATTAAGCCCCTCCTATAATTAATATTATACGTTTGTCTATTTTCAACAATATAACTTTGACATGTGTCAGTTTGTGTGTTTACTGTTTTTTTCACAGTGTAGGGAAACCAGAGACCTCATTTAGGGTCAACCCACAACTCATCCATACTACTTACTTACCCTGACATTAAGCCACTCCTTTTTTAAATTATTTTTTCATTAAAGTTTTGTATATATAGCAGGTGGATCTTTTTAGTGTTATGTAGAAATTGGGAAATAGATTTATATTTGAATTGTGTATTTCTTTATGGCTGATGAAAGCCCAGAAGAAACTCCTGAAGGAAAATACAACTATGGGTTGAGTTGTATCCATGGTCTTCTTCTGAAATGTAAGCCCCTAAACTGGTCGATACAGAATTAGCTTATCCACTTACCAGATCTCTCTGCAGTTGTCATTCCAAAATTTGTCTGTACAGCAAGCCCAGCATTGTAAAATACTCCCATATTATCAGCACCACTCCCTGGGGAACAGCCAATGTCAGATTTCTCTACCGTATTCCATACCTGAGAGACAAAGTAGAATCACATACAGCCAGCATTATTAAAATCATCTTGTAGTGAAATATGTATATATATATGGGTGTATGGCCAGCAGTAATTAACATCTGTCCTTAGATTGCAGCTCTTCACAGAGGTCATGACCTATGTTATCTGAGAAAGAGAAAGTCTTTCTGGTCCCAACCCCAGGGGATTTCCTGAGAACATACAAAGTGGAAACATTTCACACCTTCTGACTCTTTTGGAACAGAGATGCCAATTGCAGCCTGACACTATCTATCTATGAGAAAGATCACACAAATAGTGTTCAGAGGAAAATAATGTATTCATGGGTAAATAACCACGATCCAGTCACAAACCAAGAATTAGAATAATTAACATGAGAGGCTTGTCTAGAAACCTGATCCCTGAGTAAATCTATAAATTAGGCCTTTACACAAAGAAACATGTTCACAATTAGGGGCAGCCTAACTGATGTGCTCCATTTCATATTCCCCCCTTCCTCGGGGACAGAATACCAGACTGCAAAGTTCGATATTTCTGTAAGTTTTCTCCCTTTTATTTTATCATTGCTTTTGCATATTTGTTTGTCACTTTTTATTTCCATTTTTATATCCTTTTTGTTGAAAGCACTGTACCTTTTCTATTAAAGCTTAAAGCTTTAATAAGTTTGAACCTTGTATGCTCTAAAGAATCCATAGCCTTAGAGTGTGTGATCATGGTGATTGGCACATAGCAGTAATATCTCTAGGACTCATCGCCCATATTTCCGGTGAGTGGTGGCAGCTTGTATGAAGCGGGGTGGGCGGTTTGTGTCGGGGTGTGATTTATGCTCCCACTGCAGCACAGGACAGAGATTGAATGCTGGACTGAGTGAGAGGAGACAGATTAACCCTTGCAGGCGCAACCCCAAGTCACGTGCTAAGAAGCGGGTTCGTGGCAAATTGGTGGCAGCGGTGGGATGTACAAATATATCCCCCTGGAAATACATGACAATTTGTGGCAGAGCAGTGTGATAGAATTTATTTCTATTAGAGCAGTGGCAGTTGGAGATGGGGCGTGTGGCGCTGAAACGGTAGAGTTATGGGAGGTTCTGGTGGCGAGAGGAGATAGAAAATTGGGGCTCCTCGTTTGGGACCAGCGGGGAGTACAAATAGCACCCTATTCGGAGTGTCCCACATTTACAGCAACCGAGTGCTGAGATAAAAGAAGGAACTGCAGAACTGTGCGGCAGATTTCCCGGATACTCTGATCCGATTAAGGTCGGTTGATCCTTCCCCTTCCAGCAGCACCGTTAGTCAAATAGAAATTTACTGCCATCCTTCCAAGGCCGGGACCGAGAAAAGGCTTTGACCGTCGCAATGTGTAAGAAAATTTTATCTGCTACCCATGACTGTTATGTTCAAAAATATAAGAATTGTTACAAGTCTTCAGTAAAGTTCATCTTTCAAGTTTGTACAGGACCCCCGGTGTATGCTTCTTTCATCGCGGCCTCATACCTTGCGGGCATCAACCTAACTTTCAGTCTCATATATCCGTCATCCCCCCTTCATAATTGCCACCTCACATAGGGATTGTTAGAGCCATCGGAGTCACCGTGACAGAACCATCCTCCGAGATACTAGGCCCTGCATCTCACAAGGTGGTGCGTCATAAGCAATTATTCCCTGTACTAAAAAATTGGTATCCTTGCGAGGAGCGCACCAGTTCTACAAGGTTCAGCTCAGTGCTTACTTAGACATACTTGCAAACTGTTTCCCTTCCCGGTTTTTCTTTTCCATCTTTTATTTGGCAAAGGCTGTTCATCGATATGGCAGCCCAGTACAAGAAGCAGAGAAAAGAGGCTTTGATCGACCTCTGTGAGCTGAGAGGAATAGAGACAGCCGACAAATCCAAGGAACTGCTGATACGCGCCTTGGTCGAGCAGGATGTAGAGCAAAATACTGAAGCATCTGGGCAAGGAGAGAGTCCACCTCGAAGGGACCCAGCAATGCCAGCTCTTGCACGGAGATACCTTCTGGAAGTGCAGTAATGCCAGTGCTGAGGAGCCTATGGACTCTACTTTACAAATGGACTTACAACAGCGGGGAACAAGTGATCCCAATCTGCGTCCGCAGCTTATTCTACAGTACCGAGAGGCTGCAGAACGGCTATTATCTACAGGTTATTACCTTGCTTTGAGTCAGCTTATGCTTGCTGTTTATTGCGAAAACCCCTTTATCCACTGCCACCAAGCCGACATGGGCGTTATGGTCCGCTTTCAAGGTCAGTTTTATGCGCTCTTGAGGTTTTGCAATGTTTTTTTCAGCTTTCAAAGATAGCTATGTAAAAGGAATGTAGAAAATACATATAGCAATAAAATCAAAAAGTGAGGTGATGGGATTAAAAACACTTTGTTTTACCAATTGACCCTTAATATTAATGTTATGGTAGTTTGGTGCTTTTCAGAACCAGACTATTTGATCAGATTGCAGTTCAACCTGTCCTCAGACGGTCCACTTACTGAATTTGTAGTAAATCAGTTGTCGTTGCTATTGGGATTATTTTGTACATGGCCACTAATGAAACAAGAATGGGGGGCTCCATGTTCTGTGAAAATACTCTGCCAAGTGAATGAAGGCTTTCTCAGCTAGACTAGGAGAAGAGATGGAAATCAATGTTGAAGCTATAGCAACAGCTTCTGTTACGATGGTGGAACCACATATGGATTCTTGTGAACAGTGAGAGTTTCTTCATAATGTATTGTGGTATAAACACTCAGTCTTAGGCCTCTTTCACACTTCAGTCGTGTGACGTCCGCCCAAGTGTGAAAATGGCGGATCCGTCAGAAAATTGTAAAAATGGATGTAAGAAGATCAGTTTTCTGACGGATCCGCCAAGAAGTTTTCACCTGGAAATGATGAAATTTTCGTTCCGGAAATGTAAGTATGCAAAGTCCGGACGAGAGAGAGAGAGAGAGAGAGAGAGAGAGACCCAGGACAGTTTTGGCAGCATTTTCTATGGAGGCGACGGATCCGTGGGCAGACTCCGTCAAAGACGGATGCCAGCGGATCCGCCGCCCATAGGAGGCCATTATACAGAATGCTGGATGCGGCGGATCCGCACGTTTCCGCCATTTTGGCGGACCAAAAAAACGTTGCATTGGACGTTTTCTTGAAATGACAGACGCCAATTTTTTGGCGGATCCGTCAAAAAACGGACCTAACGGACGACCATGCGTAAAAATCCGTCACTAATGCAAGTCAATGGGAAAAAAACGGATCCTCCAAAAAAAAGTCGGATCCGTTTTTTTCACATTTTGACGGATTTTGACTGACGTCGCACGACTGAAGTGTGAAAGAGGCCTTATTTGTATCAGTCCTCTCCTGCAATCCTCCATGTTGTCATGATGAAGACAATGGTTATTACTTGCTATATTTCCCAAGACAAACAGTTAATTTTCCCTTAATGTCTGATTATTCTGCTGAAAGCTGAAATCTACAACAGGGTAAGGGAGAAAATGGCATACTCCAACAGTTGTTCCCTGTACAGCCTGTATTGTAGTACAAAATGGGGAGAGGAGGGAGAGTCAGCTGCAGTTTTTATGTACAAATAAATACAATTACTTAGTTATACTGCATCGTGTGAGCCATATCTTGCCATCTGTGGCACTTAGACATTTATCACTGTGTATTTCTCCCACTGGGTGACATAACTTCATACTAGGGTAGATTTGACAAAATGAAGGAGCTTTGTGCTTTGCAATGTTTCCTAAAATATTTCGTTTTAAATGGAATCTGTCCCCCCAAAAAACTGAAAGAGAACTATTTAGATATTCATACAGGGAACCTAACTCCTATAAAAGTTCCACTTGTATTGTAAATTTTAGTAAATGTGCTGGGTATAAAAAAAAGTTTTATTACATATGTGAATCAGAGGCTTTGGTGCACCCTTGGTGTGGCCAAGGCTCAAAGCACCGTTCCGCCCCCTCAGTTATCATCCTCCGCCCCTTCACTTGTAGTGATTGACATCATTCAATTTGGAGGTCTGCCTTATATAAATACCCAGCCCTGCACTTACTAATATTGAAGGAGATTAGAGTCCTGTGTGAAGTGATTGGCTGCTGCACACAAAAGAGTGAGATGAGATCGCACACACACTGACACTGTGTGCAAGTACTCGATCCCTGCTTGCCAGTATGGTCAGGGCTGGGTATTAAGATCATTCAGTGCTCTGAAGTGACAGCTGTCAATCATCACAAGAGGAAAGGCTAACGATGATCATTGAGGGGGCTGAACGATGCACTGAGCTTTGGCCACACCAAGGGTGCACAGAAGCCCCTCATTTACATATGTAATTTAACTTTTCTATAAAACAAATTTACAGTAAAAGTATGACTTTATAGTAGCCTACACGAAGGTCTGAATGATTCCGTTTCAGTTTTGCGGGTGATAGACTCCCTTTTAGATTTAGCTTTTGCCTGATACTAAAAATAAATAATTCATAGATGACAAAAAACCCAAAAAGTTACCACATTCACGGTTGTTATAAAATTCTTACCGTTCCTGTACAGTCATCCACCACATCCAGCCATAGGGAATCGGGTACTATCTGGTTGGAAACAGTGTAATATGCCACAATACGGAAAGATGGCATAAAATCCTCAGTGATAAACAATGGCATGCTGACCAGGACTTGGCCAACCTGTCGATTGTACTTCCCCGCCTTTATTATCTGGCCTTTGCTTAGGATCTGGAAAAAATCGGAAGACATTTCTTAGACTCACAAATATGTTTGGCCTCAGCTTTTTGTTAGGTGCATTTTTATTTCCGTACAACTTTGACTAATTCTATTGGGTGGTGCACTGTGCAGTACCTTCTAGCCTTCTAATGTGGCCTTCCCTCGTTATTGGGTACTGTCATACAATGTCAAAAAAAACATAAAATACACTAACTTTTATAATTATCGTCGTCACCCAAAAGCCATTTCAAACCACAATGGCATTTCATTAGCTTGGTGGACAAGATATCATGAGCCATTGTGTCTCCATGATGACAGGACACTTTGATTTTATCTGCATGGGATGAATAATTCCAGTTAGACCTAGAGTGACTTTTGACATCACTTTCTCAGGACCCCAGAAAGGAAGATCCAATGTTTCAGTTCTTCATTATCAGTCCTGTGGTGAGTATTGCCTGTTTGCATTTCTGTGATCGCTTGGTTTTCCAGCTTACTGAGCTTAAATTCATTTGTTCTTTGATGTTCTATATACTGATACCCATTCCAGTCTTCTGACCCAGTCTTCCGTCTGTAATTTTGGCTCTGCATTCCCCAATCTGTTGGCCCAATAACCCGGTAAAGTTAAATTATTATTATTTAACGGCCTTCTGCTCGATCTCGAGCCATGGCGACTTGTTGGATGAACGATCTATAGGAAGATCAATCTCATATAAACCCAGATAGGTCTACCAGGGTCTTCTCTGCCATTATCTTGATAGTATCAAGCCATCGGGTTGCTGGTCTTCTTTGCCTTGTTTCTTTTATTTTTCCGACCATGATGTCCTTCTCCATTGATTGCTCTCTTTTTATAATGTGTCCAGAGTAGGCAAGTTGATGGTGATCCTTGCTTCAAGTGACATGTCTGGCTCAATTTGTTCCAAAATTGATTTGTTTGTTCTTCTTGCCATCCATGGAATTGATAACATCCTTCTCCAGCACTACATTTCAATAGCATCAACTTTCCTTCTGTCTTGTTTCATTATTGTCCAAGCTAAACTAAGAAACTAAAGTAGCCAAGCCTATACAATATCACTACACTGTGTTCACATTATACCAATAACACAGATAAAAAAACATTGAAAAGTAAGATTTTAACCAATATCTCACTGAACATAAAAACAATTTCCAAAATGTTGACAAAACGGAGCTTCACAGAACATTTTTCTTCTAGGCATGAAGTAAACAAGTTGGCGAAATATTGCAATTTCTATCTTTTTAAATTTTTCAAGAACGAGCTCTTTTTTGAGCCTCGATACAGGATGGAGAGTGATGACAACTGGAGATGAGCAAATATGTTCGGAAAACGATCGCCAAACATAAATTCGGCACGAATATGTAACATTCGAATTCGTAATCGGTTACACGATTCAGAATTTTTATTAAAATCGGAAAAAGTCTGTAAATTTCGGTAAAAGCTATAATAAAAGTCGGCAATACATGTGCCACGTTTAGTAAAATTACAGTGTGACAGGTTAGACTAGAATAGATAGAATAGATATATACACATAGAATACATATTGTGAGACAGTGAGGATATGTGGTGAATGGGGTGTACATTTCACCTAGGTTCTTTGCTAACTATAAGGGAAATGTGTGGCTTTGTAGACCTGGTGGTAGAGAAAGGTCATTACACCTTGCATTCATTGCACACTTGCAGCTCAAACCTGAAGCCAATCAGCTGTTAATTAGGAAGCCAGAAATAGGTGTCTGCGGACACAGTCAGAGAGCTCATTCAGTCTGGACAAGGGGTCCAGGCACAGAAGGTGTCTCCAAGAGTATTAGAGCTGTCTTCAGCCTGGACACAGAGAGGTGTTCTGGCACAAGGAAGCAGTCTCTGTGAGCATGCATGCTGATGATTACTGAAGAGGAGGGGAGCCGTCTCAGTCTGGGTGCAGGAAGGACCCCGGACACAGGAGTGTCTCTGTGAACCTCCATGCTGATGATTACTGAAGAGGAGGGAGCCATCTCAGTCTGGGTGCAGGAAGGACCCCGGACACAGGAGTGTCTCTGTGAACCTCCAGCATAATGACTACTGAATAGGAGTGGATCTTTCTCAAGTCTGGAAGTCGAGTGGACCTTCAGACATAAGGAGGAGTATCTGGGAGACTCCATACTGGTAACATATATCATATGTGTTGTTTTGGGCACAGACTGATAGAGTCTGGGTTCCTGATAGAAAGGGACATTATATAAGTGTAATTAGTGGCTAGACAAGCCCAGGTATTTTGTTTATGCTTTGTTTTTATCTGTTTGCTGTGGACTTTAATAAAACTGGTTGCGGCCAGTTTTCACCAAACTGCTGTCTGAATGAACTGTTTCCGTGCCATTCTGTCTACCCAGACAGCGATCCTAGAGCTAAAACCCCCGGAAATGCTACAATTGGTGGAGAATGCTGGGCAGCGCAGGGCCTGGTACAGTTAGTGCTGGAGTGTGCATGCAGCACAGTGGCAAGAGACAGCATTAAAGGTGAAGTCTATTGAAATAGCAACAGAGGAAAAAAAAAAAAAAAGGTGTGTGTCAGCAGAAACGTCTGTTTGGAGCAGTCTTGGAGAGACAGTGGCCCTGATAGGGTCTGCAGAGAGAAAATGTATGCACAGCAAAGCTGAACTTGTTGTGAAAATGACTGTGGAATGTGCAGCAGCAAAAGAAAAGTTTGTGGAGCAGTCTTAAAGAGACAGTAGCCCTAATAGACTTTGCAAAGAAAAAAAAAAAAAAGTGGTTGCACAGCAAGGCTGAATTTTCTGTGGAAAAAAGCTGTGTAGTGTGTATGTCTTGAGTGAAGACTGCCGTTGTTAAGACAGAGAAGTCTGACAGCATGGATGACAGCATGGAGGCGCTGTTTGAACAAATGGCGCAAGTTAATGTGCAACATAAAACTGCCGTGGTTGAGACAGATAAGTCCGGCCGTGTGAAGGAGCTCATTGAATACCTGGTACAGGCCCAGCGAAGCATGCAGCAGAGCATGGAGCAGCAGCGCCTGCAGTACCAGCGGCAAATGCAGCAGTACCAGCAGCAAATCCTGCAGCAGCAGCAGGAGAATAACCGGTTGTTTTTTGAACAGGTTGCAGCACTGCAGGGGACTTGTGGTGCATCGTCACAAAGTAATGTTGCAAAGTCACCTGACTTGTCCGCTGTGAAGAGGGCGGTAAGACGGTCCTTGGAAAAGATGACACCTCGTGATGATGTGGAGGTATATCTCACTAGGTTTGAGAGACTGGCAGAGAAGGAGAATCTGCCCCTATCTGAATGGGCCATGATGGTCGCACCATATCTGATTGGAGAGCCCCAAAGGGCATATGCTGACCTGAGCGAGCAGGACAGCCAAGACTATGCTAAGATGAAAGTGGAGATTCTTACCCGGCTGGGTGTTACGGTGACAGCCCATGCCAGAGGAGTTCATGACTGGAGATACAGTTGGGAGTCTGCAGTCAGCAGGCCTGATTATGGAGTTGAAAAGGTGGTAGTGAACCACTACACCCGAGCATGTCCTACAGTGAACCGCTACACCCGAGCATGTTCTCCTGAGGTACAGCCGTCTGAGAGGACGTCACTTCAGAGTTCCCGGACGTCGAACTCTCCCGGTAAGAGCGTTCCATCTGTTGGGGACATGGGGTATGCTGATAAGCGGGTTCAGGCCCGAGGGGACATGTGGGTGGAAGAGTGTGATGGACAGTGTTGGAGATGTCGTGATATTGCAGCCAACTGTCCACTAGAGGGGGAGCCTATGTGCCGTGATGTTGGCAGATCCCTCTCTCTCTGCGCAGAACCTGTGTGTGTGACCACCGCAACCGAAGAGACTGGACCACAGGTGTCCCCGGTGGTTACAAATGGTTGCTCAGCGCAGGCCCTCTTGGACTCAGAGAGTCCAGTGACTTCCGTATGTGACAGCCTGATTGATAGGGACTTCATCCCTGATAAGCACTTGAGTATGGTGTGCATCCATGGAGACACCAAAGTCTACCCAGAGACTGCCGTGGACTTGGTCCCCAAACTCGGGGAGATTTCATGTGAAGTGGGGGTAGTGAAGACCCTGGTGCAACCCGTTATATTGGGTAATGACTTTCCCCGGTCTAAGGATCTCTGGGGGAAGGGTGATTCTGATGGACAGTGTGATGAAGCCCCTACTGAGGGTACGCAGTCCCGAGGGGCGGAACACGATGCTAGTGGGATGTTAAAATTATGTGATAATGATGATGATAATGCTAATGATGATGATGAACCTGATAATGATGATGACCATGAAAATGGTGCTGATGCTGGTAATGATAGTGATGATAATACTGATCATAGTCATGATAATGATGTTGATAATAATGATGACTGTGACAGTGATGAAATTCCTTTGCAGGTGATGTTGGGAGACGAGGATGGTGGTTCTCGGGAACCGAGTGTCCCTGACTTGCCTGTGTCCTGTGACGGTTTTGAGAGTGAGCAGTGGCGAGAACCCTCTCTTAAAACAGCACAGGAAAATATGATTGTTCTAAATGAGGTTTCCCAGGAGCCTGACTCTGAGGAGAGGTTCTCTCATGTTGCCATAAACACTGAAGTCCAGGAGAGGTTGTGAGTCAGCTCCTAGTACCTGAACTATATAGAAGTGTAGTGCTGGGGTTGTCACATAGTCACATACTTGAGGGACCAGATGATGAAGTTAATGTTGTGGATGACATGTTAACTAAGGTTCCAGATCAGGATGTGAATGAGAATGAATTCTATACTCCTGAAAGTGAGCAGGATGAGAATGAGAGTGAAGTGTCTAGCCCTGAAAGTGAGCCGGATGTGGCTGAGAAAAAGGGGTCCGACAGGATAGTGGGAGTGATAATGAATCATCTGATAACAATGGAGCAACCAGTGCAAGTGAGGAAGGCATGGTGGCAGAGGAGGTTGAGAGTCCTGAGAAGAGGACTGATGCTGACCTTACAGCCAGACAGAAGATGCCATCTGTAGATGTTTTACAGTTGGGACAAAGAGAGCGACTACTTCCAGCCCAAGAAAGGGAGAGACGAGAGGCTTCCCTGGGGATTGGCAGTAGACGTGCTAAAACAACGAGGGGTAGAGATGACGCTTCTGTTAGCTCACGGCTGAGTGTGAGACCCGGTGGCGGACGAAAAGACAGAGAGTCAGACTCAGAACTACCAGTAAATTTGACTGGACGATGGACTCGTGACCGCAACGACGGTAGGAGTCAGTTCGGGAAAGAAAGGTCGGGTGAGGTGACACCGACACAAGGACAAGGCCAACATTCTGACCGCTGGGGGCGGGAGAGGCCTAACAAAGAGGTGATATTGCATAGTGCCCAAAATCAACTGAGACGGAGTGACTGGCAGAGGCGACCGAGGGGGATCTCTGGTCGGGTGGCAGGTGTTCGACCCCACAAATTTGAACAGAGGGGCACTGGGGTATGGCCCTCAGGATATGCATGGAGGCATGTGATGGATGGACGGTATGTATCGCAGAGGTGGGTGGCCCTGTGATGGAAGCCTGGATATATTTTGGTTCAGCAGATCTACTGCTGAGACTTGTGCTATACATTGGGAGTAGAGTTGAGCGATACTTTCCGATATCCTAAAGTATCGGAATCGGAATGGTATCGCCGATATCACTAAAATATCGGCGATACCCGATATCGATACCGGAAGTCCCATGTAAGTCTATGGGAACAAAATATCGAAATTAAAAAAAACCCATTCTTGCCTTGTTGGTTAATTGTACATGAAGGAAAACAAGAAAGAGTAATGTAGAATGTATTGGGGAAGGTTGAGGAGACATTAAAGGCATAGATTTAACCCAATCAAATGGAATAGCATAAATATTTTTTTTTTTAAAGATGTTCGGATTGACGAAGAAATTGACAATGTTAACGTTTTTTATATTTTGGCAAATATGTATATTACACAACTTCCATGCTCTTCATCTTCACCTTTTTAACTTTTCACACACTTTCTCCTTCATAATCTTCTGCAGCATCATCTTTTTCATCAAATTATTCTTCATCTTCACCTTCTTTATCTTCTTCTTAAACTTCTTGCTATTCATCTTTGTTAACATTACTCATATTCTTCTTATTAAACTATTATTCTTATTCATATTCTGCTTCATCTTCTTCATCATATTCTTATTTGTGACAGAGAATCCTGTACTTGTAATCTGTCAAAGTATGAATTTTTCATCCTTCCGTTCTTGCTGTCACAAAAGATTTAAATTACAACAGTATTTGTCCGTGTTCAGTTTAGCCTGCAGCAGCAGGCATTTTCCAGGGGCACCACGAGGAGGAACGGACTCACCCCCATACACTGCTTAGTCTTCTTCTGCTTAGAATTTAGAGCATATATTTTGCTCTTCATTTTGGTCTTATACTTCATGTTCTTCTGCTTTTAGATCTTCTGCTTATTGTTCTTGTGTCTCTTGTTCCGTATCTTGTATTTGTAGCACAATCTTGTACCAGCTGATGTTACTGGGACACGGTTACTAAGCAGGAGGTACCTGTGCTCCAAAGCACTACCAAGGACCAGCAGACGTTGCTGGAACTCGGATACCAAGATGGAGGCACCTAGGCCAAAGGCACTGCGGAGAACCAGCTGACGGTACTGGAACCCGGAGGGGCAGCAGAAGGAAAAGAGCCAATGGCACAACCGAGGACCAGCTGACGTTACTGGGACACGGTTACTAAGCAGGAGGTACCTGTGCTCCAAAGCACTACCAAGGACCAGCAGACGTTGCTGGAACTCGGATACCAAGATGGAGGCACCTAGGCCAAAGGCACTGCGGAGAACCAGCTGACGGTACTGGAACCCGGAGGGGCAGCAGAAGGAAAAGAGCCAATGGCACAACCGAGGACCAGCTGACGTTACTGGGACACGGTTACTAAGCAGGAGGTACCTGTGCTCCAAAGCACTACCAAGGACCAGCAGACGTTGCTGGAACTCGGATACCAAGATGGAGGCACCTAGGCCAAAGGCACTGCGGAGAACCAGCTGACGGTACTGGAACCCGGAGGGGCAGCAGAAGGAAAAGAGCCAATGGCACAACCGAGGACCAGCTGACGTTACTGGGACACGGTTACTAAGCAGGAGGTACCTGTGCTCCAAAGCACTACCAAGGACCAGCAGACGTTGCTGGAACTCGGATACCAAGATGGAGGCACCTAGGCCAAAGGCACTGCGGAGAACCAGCTGACGGTACTGGAACCCGGAGGGGCAGCAGAAGGAAAAGAGCCAATGGCACAACCGAGGACCAGCTGACGTTACTGAACCCCAGTAACACAGGAGCAAGTGTTGACTGTGCTAACAGCACTTCCGAGCAACAACTGGCGGTGTTGGAGCCCAGGGTCAAGGAGGATGTTTAAATACTAGATCAAGTAATTTCCTTGTTACCTGTCAATTTTAAATGTCTATACTTCAAACAAGAGAAAGATAACCTTTACTACCATAAGATGATGATTTCATTTAAACTAATATCTAGATAAATAAAGAATTGACAAACATAAACACATACATTAACATGTTGAACAGCAATGCAAACCACAAAATAAATTAGTTAAGGAATCTGCTATACGGTTGTACATAAAAGCATACAAGTACATATCTGAATCCATTAATGATGGATAAGTAACAGTATGTACACCATTTTTATTGTATAGACAATGAATGTCTGACTTCAAAACATCATCAGCATTACAAGTTATCTGTGACATTACTAAAATGTTACATTTGCTGAATAATGTCACTAAACAGTTTATACAAAATTATACAATTTCCATCATGTAATACTCATAATATGTGGCAATAATCATGTTTATTAACAAACATAACCTTTAAAAAGTGCATAGTGCATAGTGAAAATTGCTATTTATGCCTGACTGTCGACTTGCAAGCATGACAACGGATAGATAAGGTATATATAGATGAGACTGCATAGCCACAGATGGTGAATGGCGATGTAATACTGTACCTCAATAAAGTGTGCGTCACTACTACATAATTTTTTTTTATAGCTTTATAAACAGGGTACGTGGATGTATGCTTGCGCCTTTGTTTTGACGCACAGACTGCCTTCCTGCTGAGACGCGTTGGGTAGTGAACAGTTGTGTGCAGTGTTCACTGTAGTCTGAGGTTTTCCTTTTTGGAGTGCAGATCGCGCTCCAGTTAGTTCTTCAACCACTGCTGGTTGTAGTCTGCTGAGCGTGTGTCACTGGCACATCCTTGAAATTTTTCTCTAATTGTTGCTGCTCCACTCTATTACAAATAAATAAAATCTATTAGTGTGACGCGCTTCCATCCGTATACAATACATTGGTTGCAAACACTATAGAAGTACACAAAGGGGCCTTTCACACCTACTGAACAGTTGTGTGCAGTGTTCACTGCAGTCTCTGCGGAATAACCACACTTAGGCCTTATAACTTTTCAGACTTTCTTTATCAATCTACCAAGATGAAGAAGGCAGGGAGTAAGGCACGTGGTCGTGGAGTTTCTTCAGGGAGAGGACGTGGGGATTCTGTGGCTGCTGCGGCCCCCAGTGACACAGCATCCACCAGTTTTCCCCGGGCCGTGAGCGTTCCTTTATGCGCACTTTTGTAGGAGCTCGGAGTACCCCCCTGCTGCGGGAAGAACAAATTGAAGCCGTTGTTGTTTGGATCTCAGCCAATGCATCGACTTCAATTGCTTCCACCTCCTCTCAGGACCACAGCACTGTTGGGCAACCATCTGTCTCTTCACCGCCTGGCAAATTGCCCAGGCAGTCAGAGAGTTCTGTACAGGAGCCAGCTGAGTGTCTGCTTCTGTTCTCAGAATCTATTGGCTTGCAAACAGGGGCCCAGCCAAGCAGCATTCTGTAATGTGAAGAAGAGGGAGTATGCAGTGATGCGCAACAGCTGTGTCTCTCTGAATCTGAAGAGGCGGGTGAGACAGTGCCGATGGTCAGCACACCGCAGAACGCATCTGATGATGATGATGAGACCCAGGTGCCAGTTTCTGTTGAGCATGGTGCTGGCCAGACCACCCAACAGCAGGTGTTGGAAGAGGGTAGTGGAGATGATGAGGTCCAATACCCAACATGGCATGAAGAACAGGAAGGTGGTGGGAGCAGCTCAGAGGAATAATAATAATATTTATTTATATAGCGCCATCATATTCCGCAGCGCTTTACAGTTTAGCAGTTTCAGAACACAAGTCATAAGTAACAACGTTAACAATACAATAATTTAAGCTAAATAAGTCGCCCCTGCTCGTGACAGCTTACAATGTACAATGAGATGGGGGAGATACAAAGTATAGGTGTTTATATACAATGGTGCATTTACAATGATGTTCCACCCATCTTAAGGGACTGAGGGATGGAGATAGTGAATGGGCTAGAGACACACACACACTTACACAGAATACATAGAATGACTTTGATTAGTGAATGTGATAGGCCGCTCTGAACAAATGTGTTTTGAGGGAGCGCCTGAAACCATGCAAATTGTGGATAGTCCTAATTTCTTGGGGTACAGCATTCCAGAGGATTGGCGTAGAGCAGGAGAAGTCTTGGAGTCGGGAGTGGGAGGTACGTATTAGTGCAGAGGTTAGTCGAAAGTCGTTTGCAGAGCGCAGCAGTCGGTTAGGCCGATAGATAGAAATGAGGGAGGAGATGTAGGAGGGGTGCTGCACTGTGGAGAGCTTTGTGGGTGAGAACCAGTACTTTGGTTGAAAGCTGGGAGAGGCCTAGAGAAGTGGTTAGTGATAGAAGGAAGATAGAGGAAGACATTGCCCAACGGTACAAACAGGAGGGAGAGTTAGGCTGCAGACTCGGTTGCCTGTAGCCTCCAGTTTGGCACCTGTTCGGAGCAGTTGTCTTCCAAAAGTCAAAACGTGCGCTCCCAGGACTTGCACTGCGTGGTCCTTTTTTCACACACTTGCACATGATATTTGCTATGTGAAATGCAAGCTGTGTAATCAAAAATTAAAAATAGCTAAAAGTGTCAGTCACCTCAATACCACAAATATGTGGAAACATGTGCGGACAAAGCACGTAGTTGAGTTACAAAGACACACTGGAGATGTAGGCCAACCTACAGCAGCACCTACATCTTCAGGTTGTGTTGAAGCCTCTTCATCGAGCTCACACACAGCTGGTTATGCTTCCTCACAGGATCGCCATGGAAGAACCTCGGCCACTGTTGTCCAGAGACAAACTGTTATTCCACACACAGCAGCAAGTTCCCTGTCATCCTCACACTCCCAGGCCACAAAACAGCCAGCGGTAGCACAGGCATGGGATAAAACACGGCCATACTCCGCAAACCATGCACGAGCACAGGCTCTGAATGCTGGCATTGCAAAACTCCTGTCCCTTGAAATGCTGTGATTCAGGCTGGTGGAGACAGACAGTTTCCGAACTGAATATCATTGTCAATCCCACAATACAATGTGCCAAGCCGATTTCATTTCAGCAGGCAAGCCGTCCCTGGTCTGCAAAAGCATGTTGAGGGAAAAATTAAACATGCGCTACTAAAAGCCCTCAGTAGCAAGGTCCACCTGACCACCGATGCGTGGACCAGTACCCATTGTTATGATCTGCTACAACCAGTAAGGAAAGAAGGGAATTCTGTCCCTACAATACAACTAAGCTGAATCCCTACGATGTAACGGGGAACCTGATCCTGCGACCAGACCCGCTAAAGTCCTCATCTAGTGTGAACGAAGACCTATAGTTGCGAGGGAGTAATCCCTACAAGATCTAGGGACTGGGAGAAAAGGTGGACACCTCCTAACATAAATTGTAGCATGGATAATTAAACAGAAAAATAAATACTTTGTGATCCTAACATCAAGCAAAACTCACAGATTAAGGCACCTAAGCACCCGGCTAGCTTAACAGTAGATAATACAATGAAGTCAAGCAAAGCCAGAAGGGCGGAGCCAGACTAAATAGGGAAAAAAGGTCATGTGACCAGCAAACTGAAACAAAACCTAACAAGAGGGTTCTAACACCCATGGCCAGGGACAATACCTTTCCCTCACTGCCCATTGGGTCAATGTTGTGCAGCCGGGTACTGATCTTGCGAGTGGCGCTGTACGTGTTCTGCCAACTCCAAGGATTGCAGGAATCAAGTCTGTACACATTGATTCCTCCTATTCCAGTTCCTCAGAATCATCGCTGCAGGAGCCGTCACGGTCTACCTCCACATGGACCCGTGAACGTTTACCTGTTGCGACCGATATGAGCACAGCCGTGTCCAAATGTCAACAGGCCATCCTGAAATTAATTTCCATGGGGAATCTTAGCCACACAGCGCAGGAGCTCTGTAATGCCATAAAGCAGGAGAGCGACGTGTGGTTTTTGGAAGAGAATCTACAGGCAGGCTTGGTAGTGTGTGACAATGGCCGAAATCTGGTGTCAGCTCTGGGCCTTGGCAACCTCACTCACATACCATGTCTGTCATATGTGCTCAACTTGGTCGTGCAGAGTTTTTTGAGGGACTATCCGGATCTTGATGCACTGCTGCACAAGGTCCGCCTAGAGTGCGCTCACTTGCGACGTTCCAGCATGGCCAGATCGCTGATTGCAGCTCTGCAACGCAGATTTCACCTTCATGAACATCGCATTATATGTGACGTACCCACCAGGTGGAATTCCTCGTTACATATGTTGGAGCGGTTGTGTGAGCAGCAGCCAACAGTAATGGAGTATCAGCTGCATCAGGCGCAGTCAACTCGCAATTTGCGGCGTTCACACTTCACCACTACTGAGTGGGCCTCTATAATAAGAATAATAATATTATTTATTTATATAGCGCCATAATATTCCGCAGTGCTTTACAGTTTAACAGTTTCAAAACACGAGTCATAAGTAACAACGTTAACAATACAATAATTAAAGCAAAATCAGCCGCCCCTGCTGGTGAAAGCTTACAATCTACAATGAGGTGTGGGAGATACAAAGTACAGGTGTTTATATACAATGGTGTTTTTACAATGATGGTCCAGCCATTTTAAGGAAGTGAGGGATGCATGGAGATAGTGAATGGGCTACACACACAGAATTACACATAGAATGACTTTGATTAGTGAATGTGATAGGCCACTGTGAACAAATGTGTTTTGAGGGAGCGCCTGAAACCATCCAAATTGCGGATAGTCCTAATTTCTTGGGGTAGAGCATTCCAGAGGATTGGCGCAGCGCGGGTGAAGTCTTGGAGTTGGGAGTGGGAGGTACGGATTAGTGCAGAGGTTAGTCGAAGGTCGTTTGCAGAGTGCAGCAGTCGGTTAGGCCGATAAATATAAATAAGGGAGGAGATGTAGGGGGGTGCTGCGCTGTGGAGAGCTATGTTGGTGAGAACCAGTAATTAGAATTGGATCCTATAATGAATGGGCAGCCACTGCCAGTGTAATGAGTGGCGAATAACTCTATGAAGGATATCTGCCACGTTTTGCGTGCGTTTGATGAGTCAACGCGGATGGCGAGTGCAGATGATGCACTAGTCAGCCTGACTGTCCCCCTTATCTGCCTGCTTCAAAAAACACTGCAAGCACTAAGGCATGAGGTTTTGGAAGAGGTGGAGGATGAGGAGTCACAAATTCCATCACCTTCTGGACAGTCAGCGCAACGTGGTTCCTCACAAAGGGCTGGAGGACTTTCAAAGTACCATGCTGTATCAACAATTGAACCTCCAGAGTCGCTGTCTATATTTTCATAACCATTACAAACTTTTAATGTATTTACAAAGCACATAATGTACATTTTTTGTCTATCCTTTTGTAATGCTATTGTGTTTCCATAAACTGATGTTACAGAATTATGATACAAAGTTTTTAAATTTTGAGTTTTAAATTTTGTAAATTTATATGTATTTGAAGGACTTTGTGAGGAGGATGAGGAGTCACAAATTCCATCACCTTCTGGACAGTCAGCGCAACGTGGTTCCTCACAAAGGGCTGGAGGACTTTCAAAGTACCATGCTGTATCAACAATTGAACCTCCAGAGTCGCTGTCTATATTTTCATAACCATTACAAACTTTTAATGTATTTACAAAGCACATAATGTACATTTTTTGTCTATCCTTTTGTAATGCTATTGTGTTTCCATAAACTGATGTTACAGAATTATGATACAAAGTTTTTAAATTTTGAGTTTTAAATTTTGTAAATTTATATGTATTTGAAGGACTTTGTGAGGAGGATGAGGAGGAGTCAATGGAGGAGGAAGACATCGCTCCAGAGGGAGGTAGACAATGCTCTAGTCAGTATGTAGACCAAGGGTGGGGTGATGCACAGCAGGCGGAGATGACGCCTCTTGCAGGGGACAACGTTTCTTGGCCAGTTGGGAGTCTGCAGCACATGGTTGATTTCATGCTGCAGTGGCTGAGAAACGACCGCCGCATCGAACACATTCACACCACGTCTGATTATTGGGTGTACACCCTCCTAGACCCTCGCTACCGGGACAACTTACAAAGCCTCATCACACCGTTGAACCGGGAGCGTAAAATGTGGAAGTACCAAGACACACTGGTGCAATCCATAATGTTCTCCATTCCAGCCGAGAGCACTGCTGCTGCTACTGATTTACAAAGCAGCTCTGTGCGTCGAGGCAGTGGAGACAGCTCTGCAACAAGAGGGAGCACAAGCAGCGCCTCTGCACAGGGCAAGAACAGTATGTTCCAAATGTGTCGAAGTTTTGTGGCAGCGCCACCAATGTCTACACCATCCGAGACGGCTCCAGTCAGCAGGAGGCAACATTTCCGTAAGATGGTGACAGACTACATGTCTTGCCCTCTCAGTGTACTCCCAGATGGCTCTTCCCCATTCAAGTTTTGTGTCTCTAAGCTGGATACATGGCCAGAGCTTAGCCAGTATGCATTGGAGGTGCTGGCTTGATCTGCTGGCAGTGTATTATCGGAGCGCTTCTTTACTGCTGCAGGTGGTGTACTAACAGACCGTTGCATGCGACTATCCTACGATAATGTAGAACGGCTTACTTTTCTGAAAATGAACTAGGCATGGATCTCGCCTGAATTTGCCTGTCCGGTTTCAGATTAACTAACTGGTTGACAACGTTTTCCATGTCTCCTGTTATGTTCATCTTTCTACCACCTGAGCTATACTCCCTGGGCTACAACACTGCCAGTTGCTGCTCAGAAGTGTCGTGTCCACAGACCAATACACAAGCTATAGTGATAGTGGGGTTCAGTAACGCCTGCTGTTCCCCTGCTGTGTGTCCGGCAAAAATTACTGCTACCTAGCTACACATGTTTAAAAAAACATGACATGTTAAAGTGGCTAGTGCTACACATAGATATCAGGCTACACCCTTATTTCTAAGCTGTAAACAAGTGAAACGTCAAATTTAAAACCATTCAATGATTAGTGTTGGTAACAAATCTGTAACTAAATAATTGTGACATATTATGGCAGATATCCACATGTCTAACACAAATGCTAACACAAAAGCATACTTATGCTATAGGGTACTGATGGTGAACCTTCTCACTCCATAACTTTGACCAATCCAACTCACATCATGCCTCAAATGCTGCAATGTTGGAAGTGCATAATGTGGGTTGAACTTTGACAACAGCTGCAGTGCGAAGGTTATCCTTCTGTGTTCTTGGCTTTTAAATAAAAGCATACAAGTAAATATAATAATACATTGTTGATTAAGGGACATGATGTACACCTGTAATATTGTGCAAACAATGGATGTAGGACTATTCCTCTTCAACATTACTTATATTTGTGTCATTTGAAAAAATACATATTTTAGTTAAAAATTAAAAACCCATGTTCAGTAGCTGTGAAAGGCCCGTTTGTGTACTTCTATATTGTTTGCAACCAATGTATTGTATACGGATGGAAGCGCGTCACACTAATAGATTAGATTTATTTTAAATGGAATGTAGCAGAACCAATTGGAGATAAATGAAAAGGATGAGCCACTGAGACACGCTCAGCAGAGTACAAGCAGCAGTGCTTGAACATGTAACTGGAGCGTGATCTGCACTCAAAAAAGTAAAAAACACAGACTGAAGTGAACACTGAAACACAACTGTCCACAATCTGTGAAAAGCTCCTTTCTGTACTTCTATAGTGTTTGCAACCAATGTATTGTATACGGATGGAAGCGCGTCACACTAATAGATTAGATTTATTTTAAATGGAATGTAGCAGAACCAATTGGAGATAAATGAAAAGGATGAGCCACTGAGACACGCTCAGCAGAGTACAAGCAGCAGTGCTTGAACATGTAACTGGAGCGTGATCTGCACTCAAAAAAGTAAAAAACACAGACTGAAGTGAACACTGAAACACAACTGTCCACAATCTGTGAAAAGCTCCTTTCTGTACTTCTATAGTGTTTGCAACCAATGTATTGTATACGGATGGAAGCGCGTCACACTAATAGATTAGATTTATTTTAAATGGAATGTAGCAGAACCAATTGGAGATAAATGAAAAGGATGAGCCACTGAGACACGCTCAGCAGAGTACAAGCAGCAGTGCTTGAACATGTAACTGGAGCGTGATCTGCACTCAAAAAAGTAAAAAACACAGACTGAAGTGAACACTGAAACACAACTGTCCACAATCTGTGAAAAGCTCCTTTCTGTACTTCTATAGTGTTTGCAACCAATGTATTGTATACGGATGGAAGCGCGTCACACTAATAGATTAGATTTATTTTAAATGGAATGTAGCAGAACCAATTGGAGATAAATGAAAAGGATGAGCCACTGAGACACGCTCAGCAGAGTACAAGCAGCAGTGCTTGAACATGTAACTGGAGCGTGATCTGCACTCAAAAAAGTAAAAAACACAGACTGAAGTGAACACTGAAACACAACTGTCCACAATCTGTGAAAAGCTCCTTTCTGTACTTCTATAGTGTTTGCAACCAATGTATTGTATACGGATGGAAGCACGTCACACTAATAGATTTGATTTTTTTTTCTAATATAATGGAGCTGCACCAATTCCACAAAATAAAAAAAAAAAAAAAAAAAAAAAAGAGTCAGTGACACGTGCAGATGCCTACAAACAGCGGTGGATGCAGAGCAAACTGCAGCGTCACCTGCACTGTCACACACACACCTTGCACAGAGCTGTTAAAACAACACTGGCAAAATGAAGCTTTACACAGCGGTTGGTAAACTAGCCTGCCTCAAGCACAGTAGTACACAAAATCGCAATATCTAACTGTCCCTCAGAGTGAGCAGAGTAGCGTTCTGTCCCTTACTGAGTTCACAGCACAGTGACGCTAAAATGGCGGCGGCGCCTTTTATAGTGCATTCTGACATCATTTCAGCAGCCAATCACAGCCATGCCATTAGTTAAGATGACCGCAGCATTACAGGATGTGCCCACACTTCGTAGGATTCCTCATTGGCTGACTAAAATCACATTGCCTCTCAAAGAATTATGGGAACTTCCGATTCCGGTATACGATATGGAAAAAGTATCGGAATTAAGTATCGGAATTCCGATAACGCGAATATCGGCCGATACCCGATACTTGCGGTATCGGAATGCTCAACACTAATTGGGAGGCTTCCAGGTGACTTGGAGAGCTGGGCGGGTCCAGTCACCTACAAACCCACCCAAGGGGTATGTGTCTAAATACCTAGGATAAAGTTGTATGCAGAGGGGACGGATGGGTAATGCAGCGCTGGCTGGCATTCATTTAATGGATCAGTATGTATGTTTTGACTGTCCATGTTCCTTCTCCTCAGTTGACTGGTCACATGACTGTGACATCACACAGTGTGTGTGTGTGTGTGTGTGTAAGGGTATAGAAACCCTGCTTAATGGAAGATAAAGATGAAGCTGATGTTGGCTATGACTTGAGCTGTGTTCACTGTCTCTTTAGGTTTGTTGACCAGTCCTCCGGTCTGGATGACCAGCCCTCCGGTCTGGAGAAGAGGAGGGGGATATGTGAGACAGTGAGGATATGTGGTGAATGGGGTGTACATTTCACCTAGGTTCTTTGCTAACTATAAGGGAAATGGGTGGCTTTGTAGACCTGGTGGTAGAGAAAGGTCACTACACCTTGCATTCATTGCACACTTGCAGCTCAAACCTGAAGCCAATCAGCTGTTAATTAGGAAGCCAGAAATAGGTGTCTGCGGACACAGTCAGAGAGCTCATTCAGTCTGGACAAGGGGTCCAGGCACAGAAGGTGTCTCCAAGAGTATTAGAGCTGTCTTCAGCCTGGACACAGAGAGGTGTCCTGGCACAAGGAAGCAGTCTCTGTGAGAATGCTCCAAGAGTGTTAGAGCTGTCTTCAGCCTGGACACAGAGAGGTGTTCTGGCACAAGGAAGCAGTCTCTGTGAGCATGCATGCTGATGATTACTGAAGAGGAGGGGAGCCGTCTCAGTCTGGGTGCAGGAAGGACCCCGGACACAGGAGTGTCTCTGTGAACCTCCATGCTGATGATTACTGAAGAGGAGGGGAGCCGTCTCAGTCTGGGTGCAGGAAGGACCCCGGACACAGGAGTGTCTCTGTGAACCTCCAGCATAATGACTACTGAATAGGAGTGGATCTTTCTCAAGTCTGGAAGTCGAGTGGACCTTCAGACATAAGGAGGAGTATCTGGGAGACTCCATACTGGTAACATATATCATATGTGTTGTTTTGGGCACAGACTGATAGAGTCTGGGTTCCTGATAGAAAGGGACATTATATAAGTGTAATTAGTGGCTAGACAAGCCCAGGTATTTTGTTTATGCTTTGTTTTTATCTGTTTGCTGTGGACTTTAATAAAACTGGTTGCGGCCAGTTTTCACCAAACTGCTGTCTGAATGAACTGTTTCCGTGCCATTCTGTCTACCCAGACAGCGATCCTAGAGCTAAAACCCCCGGAAATGCTACAATATGTATATACAGATGTCAGTGACACACATATATACTGTATGCATATATATTACATAGATAGATAGAAGAAAAGCCGGCAATTCAGCAGCCGCGGTAGTGTAAAATCACAGCGGGAGCCGACAGGATAGAAGAGATGGATTACATACAGTAAATACAAATATAATATGTAGATATATAGATGTCAGTGACAAATACAATTAGTACAGTGTGTGTGCAGCTTACTGTACATGTATTTAATTAATAAAAGATTATTTTTCTGAAAAAAATGGCTTGGGCTCCAACGTAATTTTTGTGCCAGCAGAGGGAAAGCCGATGGCTTGAGGCCAATGTTTATAGCCTGGGAAGGGGGTAATACCCATGGAGCTTCCAAGGCTATTAATATCAGCTCAAAACTGTAGCCTTCACTGGCTATTAAAATAGGGGACCCTAAAAAAATTACATAGGGTCCCCCTATAATTAACAACCAGCAAATGCTATGCAGACACCTGCGGAATGATATTAATAGCCAAAGAAGGGGCCATGGATACTGGCACCCTCAGGCTAAAAACATCAGCTCTCAGCTGCCCCAGAAAAAGCGCATCTCTAAGATGCGCCAATTCTGGCACTTAGCCTTGCTCTTCCCACTTGCCCTGTAGCGGTGGCAAGTGAAGTGATAGTTAGGGTGGTTGATGTCACCTTTGTATTGTCAGGTGACATCAAGCCCCGAGGTTAGTAATGGAGAGGCATCAATAAGACGCCCCATTACTAACCCCATAGTCATAGTGTATAAAAACACACACATACCAAGAATAAAGTCCTTTAAATGACGCAGACTCCTTTAGTAATCTTAATTAAACCGTACTTACAATCTCGCCTAATTCCACTGAAGCCCTCATTCTCCTGTAATAAACGAAAAATAATAAAACAATATACCATTGTAAGGAGGTGGCAGGTCCCCTCAGTTGCGCCCTCTTCTCCGTCCGTGTACCTCAGTGCAGCTCATGTTAAAAGTCTATGTATTGCCATGTGTTTAATGTTGTTGTGTAATGCTATGTACCACTTATGTCTTAATGTTATCCCTTTGTGTTTTACACTGTTACATGTGCTGTATTTGCCATAAATGACTGTTGTGCTGTGTTTATAATGCACATACTAGAGGCAGGGACAGAAGTAGTTAATATTATGGGCTGGGCCAGCAGCAGAGAGGGAGCAGGAAACTGCTGCTTCCTAATCAGTAGCCCGGGTACGTTAGCCCTGAGCAGACGTATATGGACAGACGGGGCATTGCCAGACTCCCGGATGAAAGTTCAGCTGTGACCTGATATTAACAACCAGGGAAGCTCCATGGGTATTACCCCCTTCCCAGGCTATAAACATCGGACCCCAGCAGTCCATACCATTTTTTTCAGAAAGATAACCTTTTATTATTATAATAATAATAATAATAATAATTATTATTATTATTATTTTATTTCTATAGCGCCAACATATTCTGCAACGCTTTACATTTTAGAGGGGACTTGAACAGACAATAGACATTACAGCATAACAATAGACACATAGATCAAAACAGATACCAAGAGGAATGAGGGTCCTGCTCACAAGCTTACATTCTATGAGGAAAAGGGGAGACACGCAAGGTAGATGGTAACAATTGCTTTCATTGTTCGGACCAGCCAAAGTGTAAGAATTGGGTGTTCATGTAAAGCTGCATGGACCGGTTATCAGCTTAAGTATGTAACAGTACAGACACAGAGGGATATTAAATGCATAAAGCATGTGAGAACATGATGTGAGGAACCTGGCTATGGTAAAAGATTTTGAATGGGCAACACAGGGATAATTAGGTTAATGCATTGAGACAGTAGGCCAGTCTGAACAAATGCATTTTTAGGGCACACTTAAAACTAGGGGATTGGGGATTAATTGTATTAACCTGGGTAGTGCATTCAAAAGAATTGGCGCAGCAGATGAAAAGTCTTGTAGACAGGAGTGGGAGATTCTAATTATTGAGGATGTTAACCTCAGGTCATTGGCAGAATGAAGGGCACGGGTAGGGTGGTAGACTGAGACGAGGGAGGAGATGTAGGGTGGTGCTGAGCCATGGAGTGTTTTGTGGGTGAGGATAATAAGTTTGTACTGGATTCTGGAGTGGATGGGTAACCAGTGTAATGACTAGCGCAAGGTAGAGGCATCGGTGTAATGATTGGCGAGGAATATGATCCTGGCTGTAGCATTCAAGACAGATTGGAGAGGGGAGAGTTTGGTAAGAGGGAGACCAATTAGTAGAGAATTACAATAGTCCAGACGAGAATGAATAAGAGAAATAGTAAGAGTTTTTGCAGAGTCGAAAGTAAGAAAGGGTCGAATTCTAGAAATGTTTTTGAGGTGCAGATAACAAGAGCGAGCCAGTGATCTGATGTGGGGGGTGAATGAAAGCTTGGAATCAAGTATGACCCCAAGACAGTGGGCATGTTGCTGGGGAGTACTGGTGGAACCACACACAGAAATGGCAATGTTGGGCATAGGTACATTAGTAGAGAGAGGAAACACAAGGAGTACAGTTTTTGAAAGGTTCAGTTTCAGATAGAGGGATGATAAGATGTTAGTGACAGCCATAAGACAATCACCGGTATCTTCTGAAAAGGCAGGCGTGATATCGGGAGAAGAAGTGTATAATTGGGTGTCATCAGCATAGAGATGGTACTGGAAACCATATCTACTGATTGTTTGACCAACAGGGGCAGTATACAAAGAGAAGAGAAGGGGACCTAGAACCGATCCTTGAGGAACCCCAACAGTAAGGGGAAGATGAGAGGAGGAGGAGCAAGCAAAAGATACAGTGAAGGATCGGTCAGAGAGATAGGAGGAAAACCAGGAGAGAGCGGTGTCCATGAGGCCGATGGAGCGGAGCATAGTGAGGAGGAGCTGATGGTCCACAGTGTCAAAAGCTGCAGAAAGATCCAAGAGAATTAGCATGGAGTAGTGACCATTAGATTTATCTGTTAGCAGGTCATTAGAGACTTTAGTGAGGGCAGTTTCAGTAGAGTGGAAAGAGTGAAAACCAGATTGAAGAGGGTCGAGAAGAGAGTTATCTGAGAGATAGCGGATAAGACGGGAGCGGACCAGGCATTCCAGGAGTTTAGAGATGAAGGGAAGATTAGAGACAGGTCTATAGTTAGCGGCACAGTTTTGGTCGAGGGTTGTTTTTTTAAGTAATGGATGTATGATTGCATGATTAAATGAGGAGGGAAAAATACCAGAAGAGAGAGAGAGGTTGAATATTTTTGTTAGGTGAGCGGTGACAGCAGAGGAAAGGGACTGGAGGAGATGTGACGGAATGGTGTCACTGGTGCAAGTGGCCGGGCGAGAAGATGCAAGGAGCCTTATTACTTCTTCTGTGACTGGTTCAAAGTCAGAGAGTGAGCTAGATGCAGTGGGGGAGGGAGGACAGTGCATGGTATGAGGGAATTGGAAGATAATTTCCTGTCGGATATGGTCAGTTTTTTCTTTGAAATAATTGGCCAGATCGTCAGCGTGGAGGTCTATGGTTGGGGCCTGCACTCTTGGGTTGAGTAGGGAAAGAAAAGTGTCAAAGAGACGTTTCGGGTTATTGGATAGTGAGGTGATGAGGGTGTTGAAATAGGTTTGTTTGGAGAGGTGAAGGGCAGAGTTGTATGTTTTAAGCATAAAATTATAATTGATGAAATCTTCGGGTAGATTGGATTTTCTCCACAGAAGTTCGGCACATTTAATCATTAAATACATGTACAGTAAGCTGCACACATGTGGTATTCACAGGTATGCGGGATGCAGTGACGAGACTGAGAAGGAGCAAGCTTATATTGAACTTTTATATGCTGATTAGGGAAATAACTGGGTGGCTAACAGGGGTTCTCCTAACAGGTAACCTATACACCAATACACATCAACGTAAGCAAACGGCTATTAGGCAAGTGCCAATACCTATAGGGCCCTGATAGGTCTGACTAGATGTCCTAGAAATATATTTAACAATAAACAGCGTGTCACTTATCGGCTCTGACATCCTGCAGAGTTGTGGTCCGATGGATGTCCGTTTGGCGTCTCAGCCGCTGGACCGAGCTGACGAGGAGTTGCTGCAGACTTCAGGTGTTCCTACACCCAGGTGTAGATGGGGCACAACAGGCCCTGGAGAAGCACACTGGCGTAGAGTCCGCCTCTCCCGGGGGTGAGATGACGGCAGCTGAGAAATCTGCTGGGTAGGCCGCAGCTGCGGGCTGTATTGGGACAGGAGCGGTCACGGCTGGAGACGGACAGGCCGCAACCGTGGGCTGGGGTGAGGCAGCGGCGGTTGCGGCTGGAGGCAGACAGGCCGCAACAACAGGCTGGAGTAGGACAGTGTCTTGTGAGTGCCTCACAGTTCTCCTCCTTCTGAGATCTGCTCAGGTACGTCCTCTCCCCGAGTCACATGGGTCTCCCAGTTTGTTGACATGTGGCAACTGGCCTGGGCGTCCTCTCCACTCCCCAGTAGGTCTCTTCTTCCTTCCACCTGTCTGTCTCTGCGTCAACTGCCACCTGCTGGTCTCCTGTGCTCCTTTTATATTAGCCCCGCCCCCGCACCTTCCAGAACAGTCTCTGCCTCCCAGTCCAGTTCCTTCCATTGGGCACCTTTTCCCTAGGAACTTATGTGACAGCCCCTTGGTTCCGGCTCGGGCACACAGCGGGGGCTCACTAATTGTATTTGTCACAGACTTCTATATGTAAGGTTCTATGTATATATTCCTGAAACTCAGTTTGTTCGTCAGCCATTTTACTTTCTGTCTTGCTGCAGCTATCTTGCCCTCAGTCAAAATGGAGTTTCCAGCTTGCATGTTCCCGCCCTGATTCTCTCCTTTGCTTCTTAAGCAGCCACAGCTGAGCAATCAGTGCTTCAGAATCTAGCCTGCAGTGAACCTGTGACTTGACTCCTGTAAGCCTTGGACCTTGTACTCCAGCTATTCCTACTGAGGAACTCTGAAGCACTTGTGGACTCTGAACCCTGCTCTTAAAAGACCCACGTTTGCATGGACTTACGGTAACAGAGAAGAAGATCCTGAATCTGTATTGGAGAGTGATTGCTGAGCTTGGATTACTCTGGCCTGCTGTGTCTCCTGTTTCTGTGTCTGCAAACTGTGTGACTATTTCTGCCAACTTGTATGAAGTAATACAGGACTTTTCTATATCAAACCTGTGACTCCTGTGTTTTCATCGCACCCAAGCACAAGACGCTATATGAACTGTACTACATACATTACAAGATTCTGAAGCCAAAACGTTAGTGTCTGCTGGGTCTGGAAGGCTGTGTCTGCTGTACTGTGGATATCAGACGTCCGGTTGTACTTTCTGTGATGACAGTGGTTGTGACTTCTCACAACCATTCCAGGTGAGCAATTCCCTTAAGTTTTTTCTTTTTGCAGTGTTACCACAGGTAAACACTATTGTTTTTTTTTTTTTCCTTTCTTTTCTCTTTTTTGTCTGCTGTAACTCTGGATATCAGATGTCTGGTTGAAACTTTCTGTGATGATAGTGGTTGTGACTTCTCACAACCATTCCAGGTGAGCAGTTCCCTTAATTTTTTTTTCTCTCTGCAGTGTTGCCACAGGTGAACACTATTGTTTTTTTTTCTCTCCTCTTCTTCCAGTAATCCTGTCTTAAAAGATCTGGAAAATGGAGGCCCGCATAAAGGAACTTTGCGGAGTGACTGATAATATCCTTGCAGATTTGCAGAATATAAAGACCCGTTTTACAAATCTACAGGACCTCAATAATCACAATTTGCAAGTGGTTGGACAGACTACCCAGGATTTGCGAGCCAGGATTGAGGTTCTAGAGGGGCGAGTCCAGGCTCCTGCCGTAGCCCCGAGTGCTGTGATTCCCAAGTTGCCCCCTTTTCGTTTTGGCGGTGAACGTGAGAAATTCAGGGGATTTATTAATCAATGCAATCTTTTTTTTTCTGCACATGCTTCACAATTTCCCACTGAACGATCTAAGGTGCATACTATAATTATGTTGCTTACCAACAAGGCTTTAATGTGGGCAAACCCTCTGATTGAGACTGAGGATGATTGTTTGAATCACCTTGATGATTTTATTTCAACCATGGGGCAGGTGTTTGATGACCCCAATCGAGGTGCAACAGCTGAAGCAGCCATGTTAGCTTTGCGCCAAGGTAAGCACTCGGTAGCTGAATATGCCTTGGATTTCAGGAGATGGGCCCTTGATACCACCTGGGACAGTTCCGCCAAAAAATCTATTTTTCGAAAGGGGTTATCTCCACTGATTAAGGATGAACTTGCTCGTGCCGATCCTCCCACTGCGTTAGGTGACTTTATTAACTACTGCATCCGTATTGATACTCGTCTGACTGAACGCAGGCAGAGAGAGATGGTTCGAAAGCAATCGTACTAACCTTTTCCTACCTTCCTCTCCAGCTAAGGAACCTTTGAGTAGGATTACACGGGAACCTGAACCTGAACCCATGCAGGTAGACTCTTTACAACGACGGGTTAGTGATGCACGCAAGGAACATAGTTTTAAGGAGAATCTATGTTTTTATTGTGGTAAGTCAGGGCACTTCATTATAAACTGCCCCAGCCGTTCTCGTAAGACTACTGCAGCACTCATTCATTGTGAGTGTTGCGAGAGGGGATCTGTCAGGTCCGAGCCTCAGGCTCCAGAGAGATCTGCAGCAACAGATCTTGATTTCTCGGACTTAAACTCCGTTACCTCTGAGGACGTTGACTGTGTAAACGCTGCCATTTTTCAAGTTTCCTCAGCGGTGTCCCAGCTGAGTTGTAAGAAAAACAATTCTCATTGCTTTCTTTCCATCAAACTCTGGGTTGACTCAGCTTGGGTGTCTAGCTCTGCTATGATCGACTCAGGGGCAAGTGGAAATTTTATGGATGTCTCCTTTGCTCTGAAACAGGGAATACGTTCAGTGAAGAAGGCTACTCCAGTACAGATGGAAACTGTGGATGGCTCCCTGCTAACCTCTGGACCAGTGGATCAGGAAACAGAGCCTTTGAGGGTTCTTATGGGTAAAGATCATCAAGAGAAACTGTCCTTTATGCTTATCTCTTCTCCCCACTTTCCCATTATTCTAGGGCTACCATGGCTGCAGGCTCAGAATCCTACCATTAACTGGGAGACCAAGGAATTACACTTTCCAGAGAAACAGATGAGTCCAAAGTTTCAGCTTGCTCTGTTCCTAAAGGAATCATGTCAGTCCCTGAACTACCAGCTGTATACCAGGACTATGTGGATTTATGTGACAAGAAGAACGCTGACCAGCTTCCTCCTCACCGTCCATATGATTGTCCAATTGAATTATTGCCTGGAGCAGAGATACCTTTTGGTAAGATCTACCCCTGGCGGGGCCCGAGCTAAAGGCTTTAAAGGATTACATAGATGAAAATCTAGCCAAGGGCTTCATACGCCCCTCTTCATCTCCTGCAGGTGCACCCATCTTCTTTGTAAAGAAGAAAGATGGATCTCTGAGACCATGCGTAGACTATAGGGAACTCAATAAGGTTACTATTAGAAACCGTTATCCATTGCCTTTAATCCCTGAGTTATTGGAGAGAGTGCGACATGCCAAAATTTTTTCTAAACTAGATCTTCGTGGGGCCTATAACTTAGTCCGTATTAGACCTGGGGATGAATGGAAGACTGCATTCAGGTCACGCTATGGACACTTTGAATATCTAGTTATGCCTTTTGGTCTGAGTACCGCCCCAGCCACTTTCCAACACTTGGTGAATGACATCTTCAGGGATCTCCTAGATACATTTGTGGTAATTTATTTGGATGATATTCTAATTTTTTCTAACTCCACAGAGGAACATCATGGACATGTGAGAATGGTCTTGGAACGTCTAAGACAAAATCATCTTTACATCAAACTTGAAAAGTGTGAATTCCATAGGACCGAAATTCAATTTCTGGGGTATGTACTGTCTACACAAGGAATTAGTATGGATGGAAGCAAAACCCAAGCCATCAAGGATTGGCCAAGTCCTAGAAATGTGAAGGAGGTACAGCGCTTCATCGGGTTTGCCAACTTCTATAGACGTTTCATTAGAAATTTCTCTGAGGTAGTGTCACCTATCACTCAACTTACCCGGAAAGAGTCTAGGTTTTCCTGGACTCCCCAAGCCCAGGAAGCATTTTCCCGTCTAAAAGATAAATTTACCACTGCACCTATCCTAGTACATCCCAACCCCGAGCTTGCCTTCATAATAGAGGTGGATGCTTCAGACTGTGCCGTTGGAGCTATACTCTCTCAGAGAACAGGTGAGAAGAATGTCTTGCATCCCTGTGCCTTCTTTTCCCAGCAGTTGTCTTCGGCTGAGAGGAACTACGATGTGGGCAATAGAGAGTTGTTGGCCATTATTGCCGCCTTCAAAGAATGGAGACACCTTCTTCAGGGAGCTGCACAGCAAATAGTCGTCCTGACAGACCATCGTAACCTTGAGTTTATCAGGTCGGCTAAGTGCCTGACTCCTCGCCAGGCTCGCTGGAATCTTTTCTTAAACCAATTTAATTTTATCATCTCTTATAGACCAGGATCGCGCAATGGAAAGGCTGATGCACTCTCTAGGATTTACTCAGCAGAGACACGTCCAATTACTCCTCCTAAGACTATTCTTCCTGACTCTAGATTCCTAGGAGTAATTCATAATCAAGACCTACTTAAGGACATCAAGGAAGCATACCATGCGGATTCCTTTTTGGCACAACCCCCAAGGACGTAAGTCTTGTCTTTAAGAATGGTGTGTGGATTCAGGGACAACGTCTGTATATTCCTGAAACAGTCAGATTAAGAGTATTGCAACTCATTCACGATTCCAAGATAGCTGGGCATAGAGGAATTCTAAAGACACAGGAATTTCTTTCTCGTTTCTTTTGGTGGCCCACTTGCAGGAAGGATGTTTTGAATTATGTCACTTCATGTGAGGTCTGTGCAAGATGCAAAACACCTCGCTCCTCACCAACTGGTCTGTTACAGCCTCTTCCCACCCCGTCCCGCCCATGGGGATCCATTTCTATGGACTTCATTGTGGAGTTGCCAACCTCTCAGGGGAAGAACACCATTCTAGTGGTGGTTGACCGTCTAACAAAGGCAGCTCATTTTATCCCTTGTGTCGGCTTACCCACTGCAAAACAGACATCAGATTTGATGATTAAAGATGTGTTTCGCTTACATGGAGTACCGGATGAGGTTATTTCGGATCGAGGGGTGCAATTCACTTCTAGGTTTTGGCAAAATTTCTGTGCAGCATTGGACATTAAAGTAAACCTTTCTTCTGCTTTTCATCCCCAGACTAATGGACAGACCGAACGAACCAATCAAACCCTGGAGCAGTATCTCCGCTGCTTTATCTGCCACCTACAGGATGATTGGGTGGATCTACTTCCATTAGCTGAGTTCTCGTATAACAACTCTCAGAGTGCCTCCACTAAACAGTCTCCTTTTTACTCTAATCTAGGTTATCATCCTAACATTCTACCACGATTTCCCATAGAAACGCCTTTACCAGCAGGGCTGAAAGAATCACGTCTTTACAGAAGAATATGGATCTTCTAAAGGAAAATCTGGAATCGGCTCAAGAAAGGTACAAGAAAGCAGCAGATAAATTTCGTAAACCTGCACCAGCTTTCAAGGTAGGAGACTTGGTCTGGCTGTCAACCAGAAATCTTAAGTTAAGGATTCCATCGTCTAAGTTGGGACATAAGTACATTGGACCCTATAAAATCAGTAAAATTATAAGTGCCGTTGCTTGTCGTCTTCAACTGCCCAGAACTATGAGAATCCACCCTGTCTTTCATGTATCCCTACTAAAGGCTGCGACACCCAATACGTTTCCTGGACGTTCCTCTCCTTGCCCTGACCCAGTGCTAGTCGATGGTCAGGAAGAATTTGTGGTGGAAAGGATTTTAGATTCCAGGTTGTATAGAAATCAGTTACAATATCTGATTAAATGGCAGGGCTACCCAGTGGAGGACAACTCATGGGAACCGGTCAATAACGTTAATGCTCCTCGCTTGCTCCGTCAGTTTCATCAGAGGTACCCACACAAGCCTGGTCTGAGGTCATCCGGAGGTTGTCCTTAAGGGGGGAGTAATGTAAGGTTCTATGTATATATTCCTGAAACTCAGTTTGTTCGTCAGCCATTTTACTTTCTGTCTTGCTGCAGCTATCTTGCCCTCAGTCAAAATGGAGTTTCCAGCTTGCATGTTCCCGCCCTGATTCTCTCCTTTGCTTCTTAAGCAGCCACAGCTGAGCAATCAGTGCTTCAGAATCTAGCCTGCAGTGAACCTGTGACTTGACTCCTGTAAGCCTTGGACCTTGTACTCCAGCTATTCCTACTGAGGAACTCTGAAGCACTTGTGGACTCTGAACCCTGCTCTTAAAAGACCCACGTTTGCATGGACTTACGGTAACAGAGAAGAAGATCCTGAATCTGTATTGGAGAGTGATTGCTGAGCTTGGATTACTCTGGCCTGCTGTGTCTCCTGTTTCTGTGTCTGCAAACTGTGTGACTATTTCTGCCAACTTGTATGAAGTAATACAGGACTTTTCTATATCAAACCTGTGACTCCTGTGTTTTCATCGCACCAAGCACAAGACGCTATATGAACTGTACTACATACATTACACTATATATCTATCTATTCTATGTGTATATATTGTATGTAATTCATCTATTCTATCCTGTCGGCTCCTGCTGTGATTTTACACTACCGCGGCTACTGAATTGCCGCCTTTTCTTCTATCTATCTATGTAATATATATATACATATATATATGTGTGTCACTGACATCTATATATTTATGTATTCTCTGTGTATATATCTATTCTATTCTAACCTGTCAAGCTGTGATTTTACTGAACGTGGCACATGAATTACAGGCTTTTTGGGGGGAACCCTCTTTTCTTGATAACCAGCCTTGCTAAAGCGGACAGCTGAGGGTAGCAGCCTCCAGCTGTGAGTTTTGCCTGGCTGGTTATCAAAAATACAGGGGAACCCAGGCAGGTTTTTTTTTTTAATTATTTATAGCGCAGGAGCGGCTAATGAATACTCCCGCCTGCGGCACCTGCTCTCACTGTTATTAGCGGCAGCAAGTGTTAGCTGATGGGTGTAGTAGTCCCATCAGCTGACACCAGTGACGGAAGGTAAACTTTATGCCTCCGATCACAGCTGAGTCCTTAACGCGGCTCTCTGACCGGTGGGGATGATTTCACCACCGTTCAGAAGCGCTATGCCAGTGTTTCCCATGCTTTCACACAGCTTGGGAAACATTTGCTTTTGTGCTGTGCATGTTCGGCTATATTCAGCGATTCAATCGATGAATAAGTAGGCGAATATTGCAAATTCGGCGATCGTGAAATATTCTCTCATCTCTAAATGACAACTTGTCTCTTCAGAATTTCCCATAAATGATTGGTTGGGTCAGATTTGGAGACACTCGGCAGATGAATCACTTTTTTAAACTTGTTCTTCTTCAGAAATGCAACAGATGTGTGTGTGGATCACTGTCATGTTGGAAAAGAGCACATCTACTTAGGGCACAGAGTGATGACAGCATCTTCTCTATACAGAGCAGTACATCTGTGATATCATGATACCACCAATGACATGTGGCCACCTGACAGCAGCAGCGCTCATGCAGCGCATTTAAAAAATGCATATCTACCAAGGTCACAGAGTGATGGCAGCATTTATTCTTTTAATATAGAGCAGTACTTCTGTAAATTCATGATACCATCAGTGACATATAGCTCCCAACATCAGCAGCACTCATGCAGACCCACACAAGGGCACTGTCACCACCATGCGTCAATGTAAGCACCATGAAATTTCCCTCAGTTTATTATATTTTTAAAGACATTGTGCCTACAGTGATACATGGTGGGGGAAGTGTCCATATGCTTGGCTGTACGAGTGCAGCTGATGTCGGGGGCTACATGTAATTGATGGTATAATGAATTCACTGATGTACTGCTCTGTAGTGAAAGAGAAGATGTTGCCATCGCTCCATACCTTTTGTAGATATGCACTTTTTCAATATGGAAATGATCCAAAACACATATCTGTTGCATTTCTGAAGAAAAACAGGGTAAAAGTGTCTCCTGATCTGAATCTCAACCAAACAACTATGGGGAATTCTGAAGAGACAAGTTGTTATCACTTTCCCTCCAGCATCCAGGTTCCAAAAGAGGTCATTCTTAACCCTTCATGACCCAGCCTATTTTGACCTTAAAGACCAGGCCATTTTTTGCAATTCTGACCAGTGTCCCTTTATGAGGTAATAACTCAGGAACGCTTCAACTGATCCTACCGATTCTGAGAAAGTTTTTTCGTGACATATTGGGCTTCATGTTAGTGGTAAATTTAGGTCGAAAATTTTTGCGTTTATTTGTGAAAAAAAATGGAAATTTGGTGAAAATTTTGAAAATTTTGCAATTTTTAAATTTTGAATTTTTATTCTGTTAAACCAGAGAGTTATGTGACACAGTAGTTAATAAATAACATTTCCCACTTGTCTACTTTACATCAGAACAATTTTGGAACAAAATTTTTTTTTGTTAGGAAGTTATAAGGGTTAAAAGTTGACCAGCGATTTCTCATTTTTGCAACAAAATTAACAAAACCATTTTTTTTAGGGATCACCTCACATTTGAAGTCACTTTGAGGGGTCTATATAGCAGAAAATACCCAAAAGTGACACCATTATAAAAACTGCACCCTCAAGCTACTCAAAACTACATTAAAGAAGATTATTAACCCTTCAGGTGCTTCACAGGAACTAAAGCAACGTGGAAGGAAAAAAATTGACATTTTAATGTTTCCAACAAAATTTTTCTTTCAGCATAAATTTTTTCATTTTTACATGGGCAACAGGATAAAATGGATCCTAAAATTTGTTGGGCAATTTCTCCTGAGTACACCGATACCTCATATATGGTCATAAACCACTGTTTGGGCGCACGGCAGGGCTCAGAAGGGAAGGAGCGCCATTTGAATTTTTGAATGGTAAATATGCTGGAATTTTAGCGGTTGCCATGTCGCATTTGGAGAGTCCCTGTGTGCCTAAACACTGGAGCTCCCCCACAAGTGACCACATTTTGGAAACTAGACCCCCCAAGGAATGTATCTAGATGCATAGTGAGCACTTTGAACCCCCAGGTGCTTCACAAATTGATCTGTAAAAAAAGAAAGTACTTTTTTTTCACAAAAATTTTCTTTTAGCCTGAGTTTTTTCATTTTCACATGGGCAACAGGATAAAATGGATCCTAAAATTTGTTGGGTAATTTCTCCTGAGTACACTGATACCTCATATGTGGTCATAAACCACTGTTTGGGTGCACAGCAGGGCCCAGAAGGGAAGGAGCGCCATATGACTTTTTGAATGGAAAATTAGCTCCAATCATTAGCGGACACCATGATGCATTTGGAGAGCCCCTGTGTGCCTAAACAGTGAAAAACCCCCACAAGTGACACCATTTTGGAAACTGGACCCCTTAAAGAACTTATGTAGATGTGTTGTGAGCACTCTGAACCTCCAAGTGCTTCACAGAAGTTTACAACGCAGAGCAGTGAAAATAAAAAAATCATTTTTTTCCTCAAAAATGATTTTTTAGCCTACTATTTTTTATTTTCACAAGGGTAACAGGAGACATTGCACCACAAAAGTTGTTGTGAAATTTGTTCTGAATACGTCGACACCCCATATGTGGGGGGGAACCACTGTTTTGGCGCATGGGAGAGCTCAGAAGGGAAGGAGCGCCATTTTGGATTGCAGACTTGATGGAATGTTCTGCAGGTGTCATGTTGCGTTTGCAGAGCCCCTGATGTGCCTAAACAGTAGAAACCCCCCACAAGTAACCCCATTTTGGAAACTAGACCCACAAGGAGCTAATCTAAATGTGTAGTGAGCACTTTGAACCCCCAAGTGCTTCACGGAGGTTTATAAACGCAGAGCAGTGAAAATAAAAAAATCTTTTTTTTCCTCAAAAATGATTTTTTAGCCTGCTATTTTTTATTCTCCCAAGGGTAACAGGGTAAATTGTACCCCAAAAGTTGTCCAGTTTGTCCTGAGCACGCTGGTACCCCATATGTGGGGGGGAACCACTGTTTGGGCGCACGGCAGGGCTCAGAAGGGAAGGAGTGCCGTTTGACTTTTTGAATGGAAAATTAGCTCCAATCGTTAGCGGACACCATGTCATGTTTGGAGAGCCCCTGTGTGCCTAAACTTCGGAGCTCCCCCACAAATGACCCCATTTTGGAAACTAGACCGACTAAGGAAATTATCTAGATGCATAGTGAGCACTTTGAACCCCCAGGTGCTTCACAGAAGTTTATAACGCAGAGCAGTGAAAATAAAAAATCATTTTTTTCCTCAAAAAATGATTTTTTAACCCCCTATTTTTTATTTTCACAATGGTTACAGGAGAAATTGGACTCCAAAAATTGTTGTACAGTTTGTCCTGAGTACGCTGGTACCAGATATGTGGGGGTAACCACTGTTTGGGCACATATCAGGGCTCAGAAGGGATGTAGTGACTAGAGTTGAGCGATACTTTCCGATATCCTAAAGTATCGGAATCGGAATGGTATCGCCGATATCACTAAAATATCGGCGATACCCGATACCGATACCGGAAGTCCCATGTAAGTCTATGGGAACAAAATATCGAAATTAAAAAAAACCCATTCTTGCCTTGTTGGTTAATTGTACATGAAGGAAAACAAGAAAGAGTAATGTAGAATGTATTGGGGAAGGTTGAGGAGACATTAAAGGCATAGATGTTTTACCCAATCAAATGGAATAGCATAAATATTTTTTTTTTTTAAGATGTTCGGATTGACGAAGAAATTGACAATGTTAACGTTTTTTATATTTTGGCAAATATGTATATTACACAACTTCCATGCTCTTCATCTTCACCTTTTTAACTTTTCACACACTTTCTCCTTCATAATCTTCTGCAGCATCATCTTTTTCATCAAATTATTCTTCATCTTCACCTTCTTTATCTTCTTCTTAAACTTCTTGCTATTCATCTTTGTTAACATTACTCATATTCTTCTTATTAAACTATTATTCTTATTCATATTCTGCTTCATCTTCTTCATCATATTCTTATTTGTGACAGAGAATCCTGTACTTGTAATCTGTCAAAGTATGAATTTTTCATCCTTCCGTTCTTGCTGTCACAAAAGATTTAAATTACAACAGTATTTGTCCGTGTTCAGTTTAGCCTGCAGCAGCAGGCATTTTCCAGGGGCACCACGAGGAGGAACGGACTCACCCCCATACACTGCTTAGTCTTCTTCTGCTTAGAATTTAGAGCATATATTTTGCTCTTCATTTTGGTCTTATACTTCATGTTCTTCTGCTTTTAGATCTTCTGCTTATTGTTCTTGTGTCTCTTGTTCCGTATCTTGTATTTGTAGCACAATCTTGTACCAGCTGATGTTACTGGGACACGGTTACTAAGCAGGAGGTACCTGTGCTCCAAAGCACTACCAAGGACCAGCAGACGTTGCTGGAACTCGGATACCGAGATGGAGGCACCTAGGCCAAAGGCACTGCGGAGAACCAGTTGACGGTACTGGAACCCGGACGGGTAGCAGAAGGTACAAGAGCCAATGCAAGTAACGAGGACCAGCTGACTGTGCTGGAACCCGGAGGGGCAGCAGAAGGAAAAGAGCCAATGGCACAACCGAGGACCAGCTGACGTTACTGGGACACGGTTACTAAGCAGGAGGTACCTGTGCTCCAAAGCACTACCAAGGACCAGCAGACGTTGCTGGAACTCGGATACCGAGATGGAGGCACCTAGGCCAAAGGCACTGCGGAGAACCAGTTGACGGTACTGGAACCCGGACGGGTAGCAGAAGGTACAAGAGCCAATGCAAGTAACGAGGACCAGCTGACTGTGCTGGAACCCGGAGGGGCAGCAGAAGGAAAAGAGCCAATGGCACAACCGAGGACCAGCTGACGTTACTGAACCCCAGTAACACAGGAGCAAGTGTTGACTGTGCTAACAGCACTTCCGAGCAACAACTGGCGGTGTTGGAGCCCAGGGTCAAGGAGGATGTTTAAATACTAAATCAAGTAATTTCCTTGTTACCTGTCAATTTTAAATGTCTATACTTCAAACAAGAGAAAGATAACCTTTACTACCATAAGATGATGATTTCATTTAAACTAATATCTAGATAAATAAAGAATTGACAAACATAAACACATACATTAACATGTTGAACAGCAATGCAAACCACAAAATAAATTAGTTAAGGAATCTGCTATACGGTTGTACATAAAAGCATACAAGTACATATCTGAATCCATTAATGATGGATAAGTAACAGTATGTACACCATTTTTATTGTATAGACAATGAATGTCTGACTTCAAAACATCATCAGCATTACAAGTTATCTGTGATATTACTAAAATGTTCCATTTGCTGAATAATGTCACTAAATATTTTATACAAAATTATACAATTTCCATCATGTAATACTCATAATATGTGGCAATAATCATTTTTATTAACAAACATAACCTTTAAAAAGTGCATAGTGCATAGTGAAAATTGCTATTTATGGCTGACTGTCGACTTGGAAGCATGACAACAGATAGATAAGGTATATATAGATGAGACTGCATAGCCACAGATGGTGAATGGCGATGTAATACTGTACCTCAATAAAGTGTGCGTCACTACTACATAATTTTTTTTATATAGCTTTATAAACAGGGTACATGGATGTATGCTTGTGCCTTTGTTTTGACGCACAGACTGCCTTCCTGATGAGACGCATTGGGTAGTGAACAGTTGTGTGCAGTGTTCACTGCAGTCTCTGCGGAATAACCACACTTAGACCTTATAACTTTTCAGACTTTCTTTATCAATCTACCAAGATGAAGAAGGCAGGGAGTAAGGCACGTGGTCGTGGAGTTTCTTCAGGGAGAGGACGTGGGGATTCTGTGGCTGCTGCGGCCCCCAGTGACACAGCATCACCAGTTTTCCCCGTGAGCGTTCCTTTATGCGCACTTTTGTAGGAGCTCGGAGTACCCCCCTGCTGCGGGAAGAACAAATTGAAGCCGTTGTTGTTTGGATGTCAGCCAATGCATCGACTTCAATTGCTTCCACCTCCTCTCAGGACCACAGCACTGTTGGGCAACCATCTGTCTCTTCACCGCCTGGCAAATTGCCCAGGCAGTCAGAGAGTTCTGTACAGGAGCCAGCTGAGTGTCTGCTTCTGTTCTCAGAATCTATTGGCTTGCAAACAGGGGCCCAGCCAAGCAGCATTCTGTAATGTGAAGAGGGAGTATGCAGTGATGCGCAACAGCTGTGTCTCTCTGAATCTGAAGAGGCGGGTGAGACAGTGCCGATGGTCAGCACACCGCAGAACGCATCTGATGATGATGAGACCCAGGTGCCAGTTTCTGTTGAGCATGGTGCTGGCCAGACCACCCAACAGCAGGTGTTGGAAGAGGGTAGTGGAGATGATGAGGTCCAAGACCCAACATGGCATGAGGAACAGGAAGGTGGTGGGAGCAGCTCAGAGGAATAATAATAATATTTATTTATATAGCGCCATCATATTCCGCAGCGCTTTACAGTTTGGCAGTTTCAGAACACAAGTCATAAGTAACAACGTTAACAATACAATAATTTAAGCTAAATAAGTCGCCCCTGCTCGTGACAGCTTACAATGTACAATGAGATGGGGGAGATACAAAGTATAGGTGTTTATATACAATGGTGCATTTACAATGATGTTCCAGCCATCTTAAGGGACTGAGGGATGGAGATAGTGAATGGGCTAGAGACACACACACACTTACATAGAATACATAGAATGACTTTGATTAGTGAATGTGATAGGCCGCTCTGAACAAATGTGTTTTGAGGGAGCGCCTGAAACCATGCAAATTGTGGATAGTCCTAATTTCTTGGGGTACAGCATTCCAGAGGATTGGCATAGAGCAGGAGAAGTCTTGGAGTCGGGAGTGGGAGGTACGTATTAGTGCAGAGGTTAGTCGAAAGTCGTTTGCAGAGCGCAGCAGTCGGTTAGGCCGATAGATAGAAATGAGGGAGGAGATGTAGGAGGGGTGCTGCACTGTGGAGAGCTTTGTGGGTGAGAACCAGTACTTTGGTTGAAAGCTGGGAGAGGCCTAGAGAAATGGTTAGTGATAGAAGGAAGATAGAGGAAGACATTGCCCCAACGGTACAAACAGGAGGGAGAGTTAGGCTGCAGACTCGGTTGCCTGTAGCCTCCAGTTTGGCACCTGTTCGGAGCAGTTGTCTTCCAAAAGTCAAAACGTGCGCTCCCAGGACTTGCACTGCGTGGTCCTTTTTTCACACACTTGCACATGATATTTGCTATGTGAAATGCAAGCTGTGTAATCAAAAATTAAAAATAGCTAAAAGTGTCAGTCACCTCAATACCACAAATATGTGGAAACATGTGCGGACAAAGCACGTAGTTGAGTTACAAAGACACACTAGAGATGTAGGCCAACCTACAGCAGCACCTACATCTTCAGGTTGTGTTGAAGCCTCTTCATCGAGCTCACACACAGCTGGTTCTGCTTCCTCACAGGATCGCCATGGAAGAACCTCGGCCACTGTTGTCCAGAGACAAACTGTTATTCCACACACAGCAGCAAGTTCCCTGTCATCCTCACACTCCCAGGCCACAAAACAGCCAGCGGTAGCACAGGCATGGGATAAAAGACGGCCATACTCCGCAAACCATGCACGAGCACAGGCTCTGAATGCTGGCATTGCAAAACTCCTGTCCCTTGAAATGCTGTGATTCAGGCTGGTGGAGACAGACAGTTTCCGTAACTGAATATCATTGTCAATCCCACAATACAATGTGCCAAGCCGATTTCATTTCAGCAGGCAAGCCGTCCCTGGTCTGCAAAAGCATGTTGAGGGAAAAATTAAACATGCGCTACTAAAAGCCCTCAGTAGCAAGGTCCACCTGACCACCGATGCGTGGACCAGTACCCATTGTTATGATCTGCTACAACCAGTAAGGAAAGAAGGGAATTCTGTCCTTACAATACAACTAAGCTGAATCCCTACGATGTAACGGGGAACCTGATCCTGCGACCAGACCCGCTAAAGTCCTCATCTAGTGTGAACGAACACCTATAGTTGCGAGGGAGTAATCCCTACAAGATCTAGGGACTGTGAGAAAAGGTGGACACCTCCTAACATAAATTGTAGCATGGATAATTAAACAGAAAAATAAATACTTTGTGATCCTAACATCAAGCAAAACTGACAGATTAAGGCACCTAAGCACCCGGCTAGCTTAACAGTAGATAATACAATGAAGTCAAGCAAAGCCAGAAGGGCGGAGCCAGACTAAATAGGGAAAAAAGGTCATGTGACCAGCAAACTGAAACAAAACCTAACAAGAGGGTTCTAACACCCATGGCCAGGGACAATACCTTTCCCTCACTGCCCATTGGGTCAATGTTGTGCAGCCGGGTACTGATCTTGCGAGTGGCGCTGTACGTGTTCTGCCAACTCCAAGGATTGCAGGAATCAAGTCTGTACACATTGATTCCTCCTCCTATTCCAGTTCCTCAGAATCATCGCTGCAGGAGCCGTCACGGTCTACCTCCACATGGACCCGTGAACGTTTACCTGTTGCGACCGATATGAGCACAGCCGTGTCCAAATGTCAACAGGCCGTCCTGAAATTAATTTCCATTGGGAATCTTAGCCACACAGCGCAGGAGCTCTGTAATGCCATAAAGCAGGAGAGCGACGTGTGGTTTTTGGAAGAGAATCTACAGGCAGGCTTGGTAGTGTGTGACAATGGCCGAAATCTGGTGTCAGCTCTGGGCCTTGGCAACCTCACTCACATACCATGTCTGTCATATGTGCTCAACTTGGTCGTGCAGAGTTTTTTGAGGGACTATCCGGATCTTGATGCACTGCTGCACAAGGTCCGCCTAGAGTGCGCTCACTTGCGACGTTCCAGCATGGCCAGATCGCTGATTGCAGCTCTGCAACGCAGATTTCACCTTCATGAACATCGCATCATATGTGACGTACCCACCAGGTGGAATTCCTCGTTACATATGTTGGAGCGGTTGTGTGAGCAGCAGCCAACAGTAATGGAGTATCAGCTGCATCAGGCGCAGTCAACTCGCAATTTGCGCCGTTCACACTTCACCACTACTGAGTGGGCCTCTATAATAAGAATAATAATATTATTTATTTATATAGCGCCATAATATTCCGCAGTGCTTTACAGTTTAACAGTTTCAAAACACAAGTCATAAGTAACAACGTTAACAATACAATAATTAAAGCAAAATCAGCCGCCCCTGCTGGTGAAAGCTTACAATCTACAATGAGGTGGGGGAGATACAAAGTACAGGTGTTTATATACAATGGTGTTTTTACAATGATGGTCCAGCCATTTTAAGGGAGTGAGGGATGCATGGAGATAGTGAATGGGCTACACACACAGAATTACACATAGAATGACTTTGATTAGTGAATGTGATAGGCCACTGTGAACAAATGTGTTTTGAGGGAGCGCCTGAAACCATCCAAATTGCGGATAGTCCTAATTTCTTGGGGTAGAGCATTCCAGAGGATTGGCGCAGCGCGGGTGAAGTCTTGGAGTTGGGAGTGGGAGGTACGGATTAGTGCAGAGGTTAGTCGAAGGTCGTTTGCAGAGTGCAGCAGTCGGTTAGGCCGATAAATATAAATAAGGGAGGAGATGTAGGGGGGTGCTGCGCTGTGGAGAGCTTTGTTGGTGAGAACCAGTAATTAGAATTGGATCCTATAATGAATGGGCAGCCACTGCCAGTGTAATGAGTGGCGAATAACTCTATGAAGGATATCTGCCACGTTTTGCGTGCGTTTGATGAGTCAACGCGGATGGCGAGTGCAGATGATGCACTAGTCAGCCTGACTGTCCCCCTTATCTGCCTGCTTCAAAAAACACTGCAAGCACTAAGGCATGAGGTTTTGGAAGAGGTGGAGGATGAGGAGTCACAAATTCCATCACCTTCTGGACAGTCAGCGCAACGTGGTTCCTCACAAAGGGCTGGAGGACTTTCAAAGTACCATGCTGTATCAACAATTGAACCTCCAGAGTCGCTGTCTATATTTTCATAACCATTACAAACTTTTAATGTATTTACAAAGCACATAATGTACATTTTTTGTCTATCCTTTTGTAATGCTATTGTGTTTCCATAAACTGATGTTACAGAATTATGATACAAAGTTTTTAAATTTTGAGTTTTAAATTTTGTAAATTTATATGTATTTGAAGGACTTTGTGAGGAGGATGAGGAGGAGTCAATGGAGGAGGAAGACATCGCTCCAGAGGGAGGTAGACAATGCTCTAGTCAGTATGTAGACCAAGGGTGGGGTGATGCACAGCAGGCGGAGATGACGCCTCTTGCAGGGGACAACGTTTCTTGGCCAGTTGGGAGTCTGCAGCACATGGTTGATTTCATGCTGCAGTGGCTGAGAAACGACCGCCGCATCGAACACATTCACACCACGTCTGATTATTGGGTGTACACCCTCCTAGACCCTCGCTACCGGGACAACTTACAAAGCCTCATCACACCGTTGAACCGGGAGCGTAAAATGCGGAAGTACCAAGACACACTGGTGCAATCCATAATGTTCTCCATTCCAGCCGAGAGCACTGCTGCTGCTACTGATTTACAAAGCAGCTCTGTGCGTCGAGGCAGTGGAGACAGCTCTGCAACAAGAGGGAGCACAAGCAGCGCCTCTGCACAGGGCAAGAACAGTATGTTCCAAATGTGTCGAAGTTTTGTGGCAGCGCCACCAATGTCTACACCATCCGAGACGGCTCCAGTCAGCAGGAGGCAACATTTCCGTAAGATGGTGACAGACTACATGTCTTGCCCTCTCAGTGTACTCCCAGATGGCTCTTCCCCATTCAAGTTTTGTGTCTCTAAGCTGGATACATGGCCAGAGCTTAGCCAGTATGCATTGGAGGTGCTGGCTTGATCTGCTGCCAGTGTATTATCGGAGCGCGTCTTTACTGCTGCAGGTGGTGTACTAACAGACCGTTGCATGCGACTATCCTACGATAATGTAGAACGGCTTACTTTTCTGAAAATAAACTAGGCATGGATCTCGCCTGAATTTGCCTGTCCGGTTTCAGATTAACTAACTGGTTGGCAACGTTTTCCATGTCTCCTGTTATGTTCATCTTTCTACCACCTGAGCTATACTCCCTGGGCTACAACACTGCCAGTTGCTGCTCAGAAGTGTCGTGTCCACAGACCAATACACAAGCTATAGTGATAGTGGGGTTCAGTAACGCCTGCTGTTCCCCTGCTGTGTGTCCGGCAAAAATTACTGCTACCTAGCTACACATGTTGAAAAAAACATGACATGTTAAAGTGGCTAGTGCTACACATAGATATCAGGCTACACCCTTATTTCTAAGCTGTAAACAAGTGAAACGTCAAATTTAAAACCATTCAATGATTAGTGTTGGTAACAAATCTGTAACTAAATAATTGTGACATATTATGGCAGATATCCACATGTCTAACACAAATGCTAACACAAAAGCATACTTATGCTATAGGGTACTGATGGTGAACCTTCTCACTCCATAACTTTGACCAATCCAACTCACATCATGCCTCAAATGCTGCAATGTTGGAAGTGCATAATGTGGGTTGAACTTTGACAACAGCTGCAGTGCGAAGGTTATCCTTCTGTGTTCTTGGCTTTTAAATAAAAGCATACAAGTAAATATAATAATACATTGTTGATTAAGGGACATGATGTACACCTGTAATATTGTGCAAACAATGGATGTAGGACTATTCCTCTTCAACATTACTTATATTTGTGTCATTTGAAAAAATACATATTTTAGTTAAAAATTAAAAACCCATGTTCAGTAGCTGTGAAAGGCCCGTTTGTGTACTTCTATATTGTTTGCAACCAATGTATTGTATACGGATGGAAGCACGTCACTGTAATAGATTTGAATTATTTTAAATAGAATAAAGCAGCACCAATTTTAGAAAAATGACAAGGATGAGCCAGTGACAGACACTCAGCAGAGTACACGCAGCGGTGGTTGAAGAAGTAAATGGAGCGTGATCTGCATTTTAAAAAAAAAAAAAAAAAAAATACCTCACAGACTGCAGTGAACACTGAAACACAACTATTCACAATCTGTGAAAGGCTACTCCTTTGTCTACTTCTATAGTGTTTGCAACCAATGTATTGTATACGGATGGAAGCACGTCACTGTAATAGATTTGAATTATTTTAAATAGAATAAAGCAGCACCAATTTTAGAAAAATGACAAGGATGAGCCAGTGACAGACACTCAGCAGAGTACACGCAGCGGTGGTTGAAGAAGTAAATAGAGCGTGATCTGCATTTTAAAAAAAAAATAAATAAAAATACCTCACAGACTGCAGTGAACACTGAAACACAACTATTCACAATCTGTGAAAGGCTACTCCTTTGTCTACTTCTATAGTGTTTGCAACCAATGTATTGTATACGGATGGAAGCACGTCACTGTAATAGATTTGAATTATTTTAAATAGAATAAAGCAGCACCAATTTTAGAAAAATGACAAGGATGAGCCAGTGACAGACACTCAGCAGAGTACACGCAGCGGTGGTTGAAGAAGTAAATGGAGCGTGATCTGCATTTTAAAAAAAATAAAAATAAAAATACCTCACAGACTGCAGTGAACACTGAAACACAACTATTCACAATCTGTGAAAGGCTACTCCTTTGTCTACTTCTATAGTGTTTGCAACCAATGTATTGTATACGGATGGAAGCACGTCACTGTAATAGATTTGAATTATTTTAAATAGAATAAAGCAGCACCAATTTTAGAAAAATGACAAGGATGAGCCAGTGACAGACACTCAGCAGAGTACACGCAGCGGTGGTTGAAGAAGTAAATGGAGCGTGATCTGCATTTTAAAAAAAAAAAAAATAAAAATACCTCACAGACTGCAGTGAACACTGAAACACAACTATTCACAATCTGTGAAAGGCTACTCCTTTGTCTACTTCTATAGTGTTTGCAACCAATGTATTGTATACGGATGGAAGCGCGTCACACTAATAGATTAGATTTATTTTAAATGGAATGTAGCAGAACCAATTGGAGATAAATGAAAAGGATGAGCCACTGAGACACGCTCAGCAGAGTACAAGCAGCAGTGCTTGAACAAGTAACTGGAGCGTGATGTGCACTCCAAAAAGTAAAAAACACAGACTGAAGTGAACACTGAAACACAACTGTCCACAATCTGTGAAAGGCTACTCCTTTGTGTACTTCTATAGTGTTTGCAACCAATGTATTGTATACGGATGGAAGCGCGTCACACTAATAGATTAGATTTTTTTTCCACTAAAATGGAGCAGCACCAATTAGAGAAAAATGTGAAGGATGAGGCAGTGACACACGCTCAGTAGACTACAACCAGCAGTGGTTGAAGAACTAACTGGAGCGTGATCTGCACTCAAAAAATCAAAACCTCACAGACTGCAGTGAACACTGAAACACAACTATTCACTATCTGTGAAAAGCTCCTTTCTGTACTTCTATAGTGTTTGCAACCAATGTATTGTATACGGATGGAAGCACGTCACACTAATAGATTTGATTTTTTTCTAATATAATGGAGCTGCACCAATTCCACTAAATAAAATAAAAAAAAAAAAGAGTCAGTGACACGTGCAGATGCCTACAAACAGCGGTGGATGCAGAGCAAACTGCAGCGTCACCTGCACTGTCACACACACACCTTGCACAGAGCTGTTAAAACAACACTGGCAAAATGAAGCTTTACACAGCGGTTGGTAAACTAGCCTGCCTCAAGCACAGTAGTACACAAAATCGCAATATCTAACTGTCCCTCAGAGTCAGCACAGCAGCGTTCTGTCCCTTACTGAGTTCACAGCACAGTGACGCTAAAATGGCTGCGGCGCCTTTTATAGTGCATTCTGACATCATTTCAGCAGCCAATCACAGCCATGCCATTAGTTAAGATGACCGCATCATTACAGGATGTGCCCACACTTCGTAGGATTCCTCATTGGCTGACTAAAATCACATTGCCTCTCAAAGAATTATGGGAACTTCCGATTCCGGTATACGATATTGAAAAAGTATCGGAATTAAGTATCGGAATTCCGATAACGCGAATATCGGCCGATACCCGATACTTGCGGTATCGGAATGCTCAACACTAGTAGTGACGCTTTGAAATGCCGACTTGATTGAATGGTCTGTTACGTATGCAGAGCCCCTGATGTGCCTAAACAGTAGAAACCCCCCACAAGGGGGGAACCACTGTTTGGGCGCACGGCAGGGCTCAGAATGGAAGGAGCGCCGTTTGACTTTTTGAATGGAAAATTAGCTCCAATCGTTAGCGGACACCATGTCGTGTTTGGAGAGCCCCTGTGTGCCTAAACTTTGGAGCTCCCCCACAAATGACCCCATTTTGGTAACTAGACCCCCCAAGGAACTTATCTAGATATGTGATGAGCACCTTGAACCCCACATGCTTCACAGAAGTTCATAATGCAGAGCCGTGAAAATAAAAATATTTTTTTTTTCTCAAAAAATGATTTTTTAGCCCGCAATTTTTATTTTCACAAGGGTAACAGGAGAAATTGGACCCCAAAAGTTGTTGTCCTGTTTGTCCTGAGTATGCTGGTACCCTATATGTGGGGGGAACCACTGTTTGGGCGCACGTCGGGGCTCGGAAGGGAAGTAATGACATTTTGAAATGCCAACTTGATGGAATGGTCTGTGGGCGTCATGTTACGTTTGCAAAGCCCATGGTGTGCCTAAACAGTAAAAAAAAAACACAAGTGACCCTATTTTGGAATCTAGATCCCCAAGGAATTCATCTAGATGTGTGGTGAGCACTTTGAATCTCCAAGTTCTTCACAGAAGTTTATAACGCAGAGCCATGAAATATAAAAAAATATTTTTTTTCCACAAAAATAATTTTTTTAGGCCCCAATTTTTTTTATTTTCCCAAGGGTAACAGGAGAAATTAGACCCCCAACATTGTTGTGCAATTTTTCCTGAGTACGCTGATACCCCATATATGGGGGGTAAACCACTGTTTGGGCACACGTCGGTGCTCGGAATGTAGGGAGAACTGTTTGACTTTTTGAACGTAAAATTTACTGGAATAAATCGTGGCGCCATGTTGCGTTTGGAGACCCCCTGATGTGTCTAAATAGTGGAAACCCCTCAATTTTAAATCCAACCCTAACCGCAACACACCCCTAACCCTAATCCCAACACACCCCTGACCCTAATCCCAACCCTAACCATAACCCTAACCCCAACACACCCCTAACCCTAATCCCAACCCTAACCATAGCACAAAACACAAGCCTAACCCTATTCCCAACCCTAACCCCAACACACCCTAACCCTAATCCCAACTCTAACCCTAACCATAAGCCTAATCCCAACCCTAACCCTAATTCCAACCCTAACCCTAAGTCTAATTCTAACCCTAACCCTAATTCTAACCCTAATTGTAACCCTAACCCTAATTCTAACCCTAATTGTAACCCTAACCCTAATCCTTACCCTAACCCTAGTTCCAACCCTAACCCTAGTTCCAACCCTAATGCTAACCCTAATGGAAAAATAAAAAATATTTTCTTCATTTTACTGCTTGTCCCTACCTATGGGGGTGATAAATGGGGGGTTTATTTACTTTTTTTTATTTTGATGACTGTGAGAGTTTATCACAGTGATCAAAATAAATGAATGGAATCTTCCGGCCGGCGGGCACACTGTGCATGCACCGCCATTTTCCAAGATGGTGGCGCCCATGAAGTGTCCCGGAGGTACTCCGGGACAGCCACAGGGACATCGCAGACACTGGGGGAGGTGAGTGGGGGGGATCGGAAGGCGGGGGGAGCACAGGAAAGGAGGAGGGGAGCAGATAGTGACGGCGGCGACCGATTGCCCCCGTCACTCAGTGTGGGGGGGGTTGGATCTCGGTCTCCAGCCATGGCAGATGCTATTGCAGAATCGGCCATGGGTGGATTGTAATATTTCACCATATTTCATTGGTGATCGCTCTGGTTGGCTGTTTCACTTTTAACAGTCAATCAGAGCAATCGCCGATGTGAGGGGGCGGTGCAACCCCCCGGCGCTACGTGCAGAGATAGTCTGCTGCTGTGACCAGAAAATGGCAGCACCGTACTAGTAATGCTCTGGGCAGAAATGCACCTCCCGCAGAGCAGTATTAGTACGGCGGAGGTCGGGAAGGGGTTGAAGGGGTTGTCCTGTTGAAATCGATAAGTCTGCAGTCACCCTGTGTGACTGCAGACTTATGAGTCCCCGCAGTGCACAGGGCGAGACACGGTACTGGAGGATCTGTATGAGTTATACATACACCAGCCAGCGTGCATGGCCTTGCTCCATACACTTGTATTGAGCAAGGCTGTGCCCCGTCTAGTGATGTGGCCAGCCAATGGGTGAGGCCGACGAGAGGTTGCTGCCTCACTTCATACAAGTGTATGGAGAGAGGCTGCGCCCACTGGCCGGAAGTATGTATACATTATTCATACCTCCGGTCCCTGCTCAGAAACTGGCAGATCCCCACTGCGCACAGTGTGTGCACGGGGGAAATTCATAAGTCTGCAGTCAAACAGACTGACTGCAGACTTGTTGATTTGGATCAGACAACCCTTTAAGGAATGGAAAAATATAGATTTTGCAGTATGTCACCCACTTGTTCACTCCATGTGTCAAAGACTTGATGCTGTTTTTAAAGTGGTTGTCCAGTCTATAGCAACAAGTCTGCAGTCACTCTATGTTACTGTAAACTTGTGAATCCTCATATCGTGCGCACTGAATGCCATGAGGTTTCTCTGGTGCCGATGTTGGGAATGGGCAGTCATGTGACCTCAACTATGTTAATATGCATATTACCAACCACACTCCAACTAAATGGGCGTGGCCTCGCTCTATGCCAGTGGTGTGAAAGGGACCTGAAAAAGATTAATCGAAATATGGCAGCGAGAATGCATTTTGCATACTTGCGCTCACATGACTGCTCATTTCCTACGCCGCAGCATCCTCACAGTGCACAGTGCACACTATGTGAGGATTCAGAAGTCTGCAGTCACATAGAGTGTCTGCAGACTTGTAGCTTAAGACTGGACAGCTCTTATCAAAATCATGGAGGTCATACAGAATACTACATGTAAGACCGAAAAGGTTGTGGGCTGGCTCACCTGTTGCTCTAAGTGCAATGTGTAGGTGTACATTCACACTATGACCATTAACAGAAAAAAAACTAGGATGCACTGGTTTTATATGGGGTGTACTCATTTGTGCATTAACTAATTTGAGTAAAATAAGATGTAAAATTGAAAATTATATTATTAACATTACTTTCATGTTATGGATTAAAAATGATCTATGAAATTCGGTATCGTCAAAATTTGGGGAAATTGTTATTTTATTGAGTGAGATATTGATTAAAATGTTACTCTTCAAAGTGGCTGTACTCATTTATGCTGAGCACACATAATCTTTCATTCTATATGGTTGGGCAGTGATTATTCCAGAGTTTACTTACCAAGTAGGTGAAACGTGTGATTTGATTCTGGATATTAATATTGCTATTCAAAATATTAAAGTTGATATGTATTTGCGTTTTGGGTTGCAGGATGTCATTTGTGACTCCGATATGTAGGTAATTGTTCTGTCCATTCAACGGACTATAGGCCTCTGCTGTTGTTTCCGCAGAAGCCTGTAAGTTGTCGGGTAATGTGGGCACAGCCGTTCTTACCTATGAGCAAGAGATACAGCAAAATGAATTAAGACCAGGAAACGGAACATGACATCAGCTATGGCTTTACCCTGGTCCATTGACCCATGGCCCTAACTTTTGCAAAAGTGTAATTAAATGTTTGGTTCTGTTTGGTTTTTAAGTACAGGAAAACTTGCACATTATAATTTATCACGTACATATTTCCCTGGCTATTATGTTCTTAGCAGCCAAATTGTGTGAGTGATATACCGTAGTTCTGCAAAATTGCTCAGGGCAGAGGACCTGTTGTAGAATCAAAGGATCCTAGAATGTTAGAGCTGGAAGGGACCTCCAGGGTCATCATGTCCAATCCCCTGCCCAATGTGGGATTCACTAAATCATCCCAGACAGATGTCTGTCCAGCCTCTGTTTGAAGACTTCCATTGAAGGAGAACTCACCACCTCTCGTGCCAGCCTGTTCCACTCATCGATCACCCTAACTGTCAAAAAGTTTTTTCTAATAACTAATCTCCTCCCATTCAGTTTCATCCCATTGCTTCTGGTCTTTCCTTGTGCAAATGAGAATAAAGATGATCCTTCTACAATGTGACAGCCCTTGAGATATTTGTAAACAGCTATTAAGTCTCCTCTCTGTCTTCTTTTTTGCAATCTAAACTTTCCCAGATCCTTTAACCATTTCTTGTAGGACATAGATTGCAGTCTGTTCACGATTCTGGTCGCTCTTCTCTGAACTTGCTCCAGTTTTTTAATGTCTTTTATAAAATGTGGTGCCCAAAACTGGACACAGTATTCCAGATGAGGTCTGACTAAGGAGGAGTAGAGGGCAATAATGACTTCACGTGATCTAGACTGTATGCTTCTGTTTATACATTCTAGAACTGTTTGCCTTCTTTGCTGCTGCATCACACTGTTGACTCATGTGTAGTCAGGGTATACCCAAGTGTTAGGGTCTGCGGAACGCACCAAATATAAGATGTAAAGAGGTGCGTTCGCAGCCCGGGGTCCACCGTGCAGGCAGAGCCTGCTGCTAGTAAAATGGCGCAAGAAGCGAACTCTGTTATCCCGCAGAGTCGCCAAAATAAACGCCATAACGCGCTGTGGCAATATGTGCGAACTCTGTTAATCCACAGAGCCGCCAAAAGGAGTGCCGCAGCGCTATATGGCGATGTGTGCGAACTCACTTAACACAACTGAGTCGCAAAATAAACACGCTAGGGCGCTGTCTAGCGTTGAAAGCGAACCCTGTTACATCACAGAGCCGCTGAACAGTGAACAGCTAAGCGAACATAGAACGTGATCATGCGCTAATGTCCTCACGGGAGTCACCCGCAATCTATGGCGTCTGAACGCAAGGCCCTGAATACGGCAATCAAACTCCTCACCGGTTATGCCGGCAATCTAGGGCATCTAGTACACCGACCCTGACCAGCTAGCATACCAAACTCCTCACCGATTAAGTCGGTATTCTAGGGGCTTATTTCAGCCGGGCCCTAACCACACACACGCATGATCACACTGGCGCTAAGCATATAACGATTGATATTAGCGCATGGCGGCCCAGCCATGCCACCCTTTTATAGCAACAGCTACAGGACCTGCCAGAAACAAGGACCAATGAGAAACTGTTCCAAACACATGTAGTTTCAGGACCTTCCTGGCGGACCAATAGGAGCTGCTGCAGTACCTGAACATGTGACCCCTGATCTCCAATGAGAGATCTTACCCTGGGCATGCTCAGAAGGGGAAACGCAGGACTTCGTCCCAAAGACGTCTGCTCCAGCACTGGCTATAATAGCAGATCCAGGAGAGGCAGCAGTAAGTCTCTGCACAGTACTGGAATGGGCAAGACGCTGGGACCGACGTCTCTGCTGAGCAGGCTCCACTGCGGCCGGAGATGAATGGGGGACCGCAGCGGGACTGGTTCGAGACTCCCCTTGTGCAGCAGCGGGAACTCGAACCCTAACATTACTCCCCCCTCCTAGGGCCCCCCCTTCTTTGGGCCTCGCTGCGCTCAAAGCCTGCAATGAGCTGCGGAGTGTTAACATGCTCGGCAGGCTCCCAGAACCTATCCTCAGGCCCATAACCCCTCCAATCCACCAAATAATTTTTTTTTCCTCTTACCACCTTGCACCCAACAATGGCGTTCACCTCATGATCGTCGGTAGATGAACCCGACGTCCCAGCAGATGACTCGGAAAACCGGGAAATGGCCACGGGTTTCAGGAGGGACACGTGAAAGGTGTCAGTGATACCAAGGCGAGGCGGAAGGGCTAGGCGGTAAACCACCGGGTTCACCTGCTCAAGAACTTTAAAGGGGCCCAAAAAGCGAGGTGCCAACTTGGTGGACTCTACACGTAGCCTGATGTTTCAGGCAGAAAGCCACACTAGGTCACCCGGAGCAAATGTAGGAGCGGGGCGCCGATGGGCATCGGCAGAAGACCTCATCTTCTCTTTGGAGGCCTGAATGGCATCCTGGGTGCGGTCCCAAATGTCCCATGCCTCCACAGCCCAGTCTACCACCCTGGAATCGGCAGAAGACACGGGCATGGGCACTGGTACCCGCGGATGCTGACCGTAGTTCAGGAGGAATGGGGTCTGTCCGGTGGAGTCAGCCACAGCATTATTTAGAGCGAACTCAGCCCACGGTAGCAAGGATGCCCAGTCATCCTGCCTGGCAGAGACAAAATGTCGCAAGTATGTGACCAAGGTCTGGTTGGCCCTCTCTACCAACCCATTCGTCTCGGGATGGTATGCAGAGGAGAGATTCAACTCAATGCTGAGTAAACGACACAGCTTTCTCCAGAACCGAGACGCAAACTGGGGACCTCGATCACTGACAATTTTTTCTGGCATACCGTGTAGGCGGAAAATATGCCTAATGAATAATGCTGCCAAGGCCCGTGCAGACGGTAACCGTGGTAACGGCACTAAGTGCACCATTTTGGAGAAGTGGTCGGTTATCACCCAGATGATGGTGCAGCCCCAAGACTTGGGTAAGCCCACCACAAAATCCATCCCGACCATCTCCCAAGGCCTGTCTGCCACCGGTAAAGGGAAAAGTAACCCAGCTGGCCGTCGTCGAGGGGACTTATTCTTGGTGCAGGAGACGCACGCCTGAACGTATTCCCTGACGTCACGGGCCATCTGAGGCCACCAGTATGTCCTCGCCAGCAACTCAGTAGTCCTTTTTGTCCCAAAATGTCCACCCACTCTGGACGAATGTGCCCAAGAGAGTACTTCCGGTCGCAAATTTGTGGGCACAAAAGTCTTGCCCGGATGCACAGACTCAAGCAAAACCAGAGCCACCGTTCTTAGGCTCCCTGTGGGGACAATAAGCCGAGGCTCCTCCTCCACCTCCTCAGAGGACACCACGGAGCGAGATTGAGCGTCTGCGCGAATGTTCATCTCACCGGAGAGGAAATGGAGGGTGAAATGGAACCGGGAGAAGAACAAGGACCATCTGGCCTGACTGGAATTTAGCCGCTGGGCTGTCTGCAAATACACCAAGTTCTTGTGGTTCGTGAATACTTGGAAGGGGAAGCGAGCCCCTTCCAGAAGATGTCTCCACTCGGAGAAGGCCAACTTCATAGCCAGTAACTCCCTGTCCCCGATGGAATAATTCCTCTCTGCTGGTGTAAAGGTCTTGGAAAAGAAGAAGCAGGGATGCTTCCGACCCTGGGCATCCTTTTGAAAAAGGACTGCTCCAGCACCAACAGAAGAGGCATCCACCTCTAAAATAATCGGTTTATCGACATCGGGGCGATGTAAGATGGGAGCACTGGTGAAATGCGACTTGATGGAGGTGAACACCTTGGTGACCTCCTCTGACCACAACTTGGGATTAGCTCCCTTCTTGGTGAGGGCTACCAAGGGAGCTACCAAAGTAGAGAAGTGGGGAATGAATTGGCGATAGTAGTTAATGAACCCCATAAAGCGCTGCACTGCCTTAAGGGAGTGGGGTTCTTGCCAATCCATCACAGCCTGTAGTTTGGTAGGATCCATAGCCAATCCCTGGGTTGAGATGATATAGCCCAGGAAAGGTAGAGACTCCTGCTCCAACATGCACTTCTCCAACTTCGCATATAGGGAATTTGCTCGCAAGAGGTCGAAGACCTTGCAGACATCTCTCCGGTGGGAGGCCATATCTGGAGAAAAGATGAGAATGTCATCCAGATAGACTACCACCGAGGTGGTCAACATATCCCGGAAGATGTCGTTCACAAAGTCTTGGAAGACAGCTGGGGCATTACAGAGCCCAAAGGGCATTACCAGATATTCATAATGCCATCCCTGGTGTTAAATGCCGTCTTCCATTCGTCCCCCTCACGGATGCGAATCAGGTTATACGCACCCCACAGGTCTAGCTTAGTAAATACCCTTGCCCCCCGAAGCCTGTCAAAGAGCTCAGAGATTAGTGGCAAAGGATACTTATTTTTCACGGTGATAGCGTTGAGACCCCTATAATCAATGCGCGGACGTAATTCTCCGTTCTTCTTCTGCACAAAGAAGAGCCCCGCTCCCGCTGGTGATACCGACTTCCTAATGAATCCCTTGCCAAGTTCTCCTGAATATATTGGGACATGGCCTCTGTCTCAGGAAGAGAGAGGGGATAAACCCTTCCTCTAGGAGGCTCAGCTCCAGGCAAGAGGTCGATAGGACAGTCATAGGGGCGATGAGGCGGAAGAGTCTCCGCAGCCTTCTTCGAGAAAATGTCGGCATAAGACCAATAGACCTTGGGAAGAGGAGAGAGGTCTATGGGTATCTCAGTGGTGTTGACCTGCACGCTGTCCCTAATGCATCTGCCTTTACATAAATTACCCCAACCCATAATTCTCCCTGATGACCACTCAATATGGGGAGAGTGGTGGCGGAGCCAGGGTAATCCCAACAAAACCTCATCTACACCCTCAGGGAGGATATAAAATGATATATTCTCCTGAGGGGAAGGAGACATAGACAAGGTGAGTGGGACAGACTGATGGGTGATTTGTGTGGGCAGAATTGCTCCGTTCAACACCCGTACCGATACTGGTTCAACCAGCAACACCAAAGGCATGGTGTGGCGAGAAGCAAAGGAGGACGACATAAAATTCCCCTCTGCCCAGAATCCACACACAGCTTGACGGGTAGGGTGGTAGAACCGTGGGTAATTATCCCCTTGAGGAGTACTTTAGGGGCAAAACTCATGGCGTCCAGTGACCCTGTTCCTATGGTTACTGGGCACGACCATTTATTCAGCCGCTGTGGACATCGGTTGGCAAAATGTCCCTGCTGCTGGCAAATATAACAAATCGGGGATGGACGAGTGACCCGAGATTTAGATCCTGCAGGAGCAACCTCCTGAAGGTCGGGCGCCTTAACAGGCGACTCCAGAGGGGTGGCGAAGGTAGGAGCCAACTGGACACTCTGCTTACACTGGGCACGTTCCAGCCTCCGCTCGTAGAAACGGAGGTCGACGAGGGTGGAAATAGCGATAAGCTTCTCCAGTGTGGCAGGAATCTCCCTGGTAGCCAAGGCGTATTTCACATGACCTGCCAGTCCTCTCCAGAACACGGGAATGAGGACTTTATCTGGCCACTCTAATTCCGAGGCCAGAGTCCGAAATTGGACAGCAAAATGGCTGACCAAAGCCGAACCCTGGGTACTTGCCAGCAGTTGGAGCGCCGTATCGTGGGTGACCTGAGGTCCTAGAAAAACCTTTTTCAGAGCCTCCAGAAAACGAGAAGCGCTCTGCACCACACGGTCGTTGCGCTCCCACAGCGGTGTTGCCCACTCCAACGCTCTGCCGACAGAAGAGCTATCACAAGGCCCACTTGTGCCCGATCCGTGGGGAAACGTGCAGCCAGAAGTTCGAGGTGTATGGAGCACTGACTACGAATCCCCGACATTGCTTGCTGTCACCAGGAAACTTGTCTGGAAGCGGGAGGTGGGACAATGTAGGGACAGAGGTGGCAGAGGACAAACTGGCTGCAGCTACACTAGCAGCCTGAACAGCGACTGCGGTAACATCCACAGCTGAGGTTGTGCGCTCAACAGCCGCCAACCAACCCTCCAACTGCTGGATGCACAGCTGTAAACGCTGTTCATCTGCCATTTTACTAGCCAGACCCTGGCGCTAATATTATGTTAGGGTCTGCGGAACGCACCAAATATAAGATGTGGAGAGGTGTGTTCGCAGCCCGGGGTCCACCGTGCAGGCGGAGCCTGCTGCTAGTAAAATGGCGCAAGAAGCGAACTCTGTTATCCCGCAGAGTCGCCAAAATAAACGCCGTAACGCGCTGTGGCAATATGTGCACTCTGTTAATCCACAGAGCCGCCAGAAGGAGTGCCGCAGCGCTATATGGCGATGTGTGCGAACTCACTTAACACAACTGAGTCGCAAAATAAACACGCCAGGGCGCTGTCTAGCATTCAAAGCGAACCCTGTTACGTCACAGAGCCGCTGAGACAAACTTCTGTGTCCTGTCAGGCACCCAGGTACACAGTGAACAGCTAAGGAACATAGAACGTGATCATGCGCTAATGTCCTCGCGGGAGTCACCCGCAATCTATGGCGTCTGAACGCCAGGCCCTGAATACGGCAATCAAACTCCTCACCGGTTATGCCGACAATCTAGGGCATCTAGGACACCGACCCTGACCAGCTACCTACCAAACTCCTCACCGATTAAGTCGGTATTCTAGGGGCTTATTTCAGCCGGGCCCTAACCACACACACGCATGACCACACTGGCGCTAAGCATATAACGATTGATATTAGTGCATGGCGGCCCAGCCATGCCACCCTTTTATAGCAACAGCTACAGGACCTGCCAGAAACAAGGACCAATGAGAAACTGTTCCAAACACATGCAGTTTCAGGACCTTCCTGGCGGACCAATAGGAGCTGCTGCAGTACCTGAACATGTGACCCCTGATCTCCAATGAGAGATCTTACCCTGGGCATGCTCAGAAGGGGAAACGCAGGACTTTGTCCCAAAGACGTCTGCTCCAGCACTGGCTATAATAGCAGATCCAGGAGAGGCAGCAGCAAGTCTCTGCACGTATTGGAATGGGCAAGACGCTGGGACCAACCTCTCTGCTGAGCAGGCTCCACTGTGGCCGGAGATGAATGGGGGACCGCAGCGGGACTGGTTCGAGACTCCCCTTGTGCAGCAGCGGGAACTTGAACCCTAACACCCAAGTCTTTTTCACATGTGTTGTTGCTTAGCTAATCATAACGTTCAAACTGTGCGGGTCTTCAAGTCAACAGAGTGCATTGTTTTTTTTCTTTGAAATTTCAAAGTGGTAACCCTAATCTACAGACTCTCTGGAGCTATTTTTGTGGTCATACTCTTTCCAATGTAGTGCTATAATTACTGGTAAATGAGCTGCAATTGTGTGTCGAAGTGGAGAGGTTTAGAGACACTGAGTTTCACTTCATTAAAGGCCACATTTTCTACCTATAGACATATAGAAGGGTTTATAACCCTTGTTAATTGGAATTGTTATTACTTTATTCGATTCTAGGGTATGTGCACATCACGTCTTTAAGACGCCGGCACACCCAGCAGGTTTTTTAAAGCCAAAGTGCCGGCAGTCGTTTTCCTGAAGCAGCTTTGCCAGTGTATTGTCAGAATTTCTTTAAAAACAAAACAGTGACTTTCAATTTGAGATGTATCTGTAAATGCATGGACATTATGCAGGAGTGAACATATAATTAGTGCGACCTGTGCATCTACACAGGGGTCCAGGAGGTAAGAGGGGCCCATTTCTACCTCCAAAGCAGGTGGAATTGTGCATTACGATAAGTCACTGCACTGGAAGGGGCCCATGTGAAGTTCTCGTAAAGGGACCGCTACTGTCTGTCTCCGACAGTGGCATTATGCCTGTGAAGAAAATACTATTGAGACATTTAGGCAGAGAAAATCCTTTCATAGACAGCTTGTGTGCTAAGTTTTGGTCCTGACAGGAATGAAGTGAGAGAAAACCATGTTAGTAAATTAAAGGCAATCCCAAAATATTGCCTGAATGCCTGCTTAGATGAGTCTACACAGGACATCAGAATAGTAGCAGTGGACCCTGTCATCTTCCCCACCTTACCAGACTTTATGAACATATGGATTATGTGGAATATGTCAATCAATGAGATGTAACAATTTTCAGTAACCTTTATATATAGTTCTCTATATCACTCGCAGAAATCAAATCATATTTCTTTTTGTAGGGTGGGATTTCACTTTCTCTGGCAGCGGTTCAGGTAGACACAAGGAGCAAATTCTCGTGTTCCAACAATGAATGGTTTACGAAAAGTCCATAAATCATCCTAGCTCACAAAGCAAAGCAACCTTGTATTGGCACAAAGATAAAAAATAAACAGGATAGTCCATACAGCAGATACAGGTTCATAGAGTGGGCTCACCCATTCAAAGGTAAATCCAGGCTTAGCCAGCCTCTAGCAAAGGCTAACCAGTGTACAACAGATCTTTTCACCTCCACACACACACAACATCTGAGGCAGCTGAGCTGCCTTAAATAGGCAATTCCAAGTCAGGAGTGTAGATATGGGAAAGGCCAGTCCCACCCAGCTCTTCTTGCCACTCCTAAAACCTGGATCCAAAAATCCGGGCCCATTAAAAACCCTCTCAGCAACTACTTTGCTGGAGCCTTCACATCACTGAGGCTATGCACCTTGGTGACGCAGATCTTCCACTAAGGACCTGTCCAGTTGAATCCTTACAGTAGTATGAACCAGAATTGTGTATTAATTGAAAAAAAGATAGAACTCACAGTTATCTTCAAAGATTTTACATTCAAGGCTGTGTTCAACTTTAGTCTCGCTATGCCATCTTGCTGAGTTGCACCTCTCTCATTACCTGGGTTTGCCACCACTGCAATGTTCTTTGCAGGAGAACCATCAGGGTTCGTTACCATGACCTATGTGGAGGTAAAAAAAGAAAATACATAAAAATTATTTTGTGAAATGAAAAAATCCACACATAGGAAAATAAATTAAGACCTCAAAAGGATTTTGGAAAGATGGTGGCTTGAGCCCAGAAACGATAATTGAAGTTTAATGTAGATAAATATATCGTATTGAGGAAACAAAGTGAATAATTATGTGCTAAATAATAAAATATTGGGTCACTAAAAAGACGGGCATATGAGTGGATGGTAAGCTCAACTTCAGGTTGACATCTTGGATTCTTTACTGCACAAGCAGTGAGATCTTGGATTCCTTACTGTACGAGCAGTGAGATCTTGGATTCTTTACTGTACGAGCAGTGAGATCTTGGATTCTTTACTGTATGAGCAGTGAGATCTTGGATTCTTTACTGTACGAGCAGTGAGATCTTGGATTCTTTACTATATGAGCAGTGAGATCTTGGATTCTTTACTGTATGAGCAGAGAGATCTTGGATTCTTTACTGTATGAGCAGTGAGATCTTGGATTCCTTACTGTATGAGCAGTGAGATCTTGGATTCTTTACTGTATGAGCAGTGAGATCTTGGATTCCTTACTGTATGAGCAGTGAGATCTTGGATTCTTTACTGTATGAGCAGTGAGATCTTGGATTCCTTACTGTATGAGCAGTGAGATCTTGGATTCCTTACTGTATGAGCAGAGAGATCTTGGATTCTTTACTGTATGAGCAGTGAGATCTTGGATTATATTACTGCATGAGCAGTGAGATCTTGGATTCTTTACTGCATAAGAAGCTAGATCTTGAATTCTCTACTGTATGAGCAGTGAGATCTTGGATTCTTTACTGCATGAGCAGTGAGATCTTGGATTCTTTACTGTACAAGCAGTGAGATCTTGGATTCCTTACTGTACGAGTAGTGAGATCTTGGATTCTTTACTGTATGAGCAGTGAGATCTTGGATTCCTTACTGTATGAGCAGTGAGATCTTGGATTCTTTACTGTATGAGCAGTGAGATCTTGGATTCCTTACTGTATGAGCAGTGAGATCTTGGATTCCTTACTGTATGAGCAGTGAGATCTTGGATTCCTTACTGTAATGAGCAGTGAAATCTTGGATTCTTTACTGTTTGAGCAGTGAGATCTTGTATTCTTTACTGCATAAGAAGTGAGATCTTGAATTCTCTACTATATGAGCAGTGAGATCTTGGATTCTTTACTGCATGAGCAGTGAGATCTTTGATTCTTTACTGTATGAGCAGTGAGATCTTGGATTCCTTACTGTACGAGCAGTGAGATCTTGGATTCTTTACTATATGAGCAGTGAGATCTTGGATTCTTTACTGTATGAGCAGAGAGATCTTGGATTCTTTACTGTATGAGCAGTGAGATCTTGGATTCCTTACTGTATGAGCAGTGAGATCTTGGATTCTTTACTGTATGAGCAGTGAGATCTTGGATTCCTTACTGTATGAGCAGTGAGATCTTGGATTCTTTACTGTATGAGCAGTGAGATCTTGGATTCCTTACTGTATGAGCAGTGAGATCTTGGATTCCTTACTGTATGAGCAGTGAGATCTTGGATTCTTTACTGTATAAGCAGTGAGATCTTGGATTATTTACTGCATAAGAAGTGAGATCTTGAATTCTCTACTGTATGAGCAGTGAGATCTTGGATTCTTTACTGTATGAGCAGTGAGATCTTGGATTCTTTACTGTATGAGCAGTGAGATCTTGGATTCTTTACTGTATGAGCAGTGAGATCTTGGATTCCTTACTGTATGAGCAGTGAGATCTTGGATTCTTTACTGTATGAGCAGTGAGATCTTGGATTCTTTACTGTATGAGCAGTGAGATCTTGGATTCCTTACTGTATGAGCAGTGAGATCTTGGATTCCTTACTGTATGAGCAGTGAGATCTTGGATTCTTTACTGTATGAGCAGTGAGATCTTGGATTATTTACTGCATAAGAAGTGAGATCTTGAATTCTCTACTGTATGAGCAGTGAGATCTTGGATTCTTTACTGCATGAGCAGTGAGATCTTGGATTCTTTACTGCATAAGAAGCTAGATCTTGAATTCTCTACTGTATGAGCAGTGAGATCTTGGATTCTTTACTGCATGAGCAGTGAGATCTTGGATTCTTTACTGTACAAGCAGTGAGATCTTGGATTCCTTACTGTACGAGTAGTGAGATCTTGGATTCTTTACTGTATGAGCAGTGAGATCTTGGATTCCTTACTGTATGAGCAGTGAGATCTTGGATTCTTTACTGTATGAGCAGTGAGATCTTGGATTCCTTACTGTATGAGCAGTGAGATCTTGGATTCCTTACTGTATGAGCAGTGAGATCTTGGATTCCTTACTGTATGAGCAGTGAAATCTTGGATTCTTTACTGTTTGAGCAGTGAGATCTTGTATTCTTTACTGCATAAGAAGTGATATCTTGAATTCTCTACTATATGAGCAGTGAGATCTTGGATTCTTTACTGCATGAGCAGTGAGATCTTTGATTCTTTACTGTATGAGCAGTGAGATCTTGGATTCCTTACTGTACGAGCAGTGAGATCTTGGATTCTTTACTATATGAGCAGTGAGATCTTGGATTCTTTACTGTATGAGCAGAGAGATCTTGGATTCTTTACTGTATGAGCAGTGAGATCTTGGATTCCTTACTGTATGAGCAGTGAGATCTTGGATTCTTTACTGTATGAGCAGTGAGATCTTGGATTCCTTACTGTATGAGCAGTGAGATCTTGGATTCTTTACTGTATGAGCAGTGAGATCTTGGATTCCTTACTGTATGAGCAGTGAGATCTTGGATTCCTTACTGTATGAGCAGTGAGATCTTGGATTCTTTACTGTATAAGCAGTGAGATCTTGGATTATTTACTGCATAAGAAGTGAGATCTTGAATTCTCTACTGTATGAGCAGTGAGATCTTGGATTCTTACTGCATGAGCAGTGAGATCTTGGATTCTTTACTGCATAAGAAGCTAGATCTTGAATTCTTTACTGTATGAGCAGTGAGATCTTGGATTCCTTACTGTATGAGCAGTGAGATCTTGGATTCCTTACTGTATGAGCAGTGAAATCTTGGATTCTTTACTGTTTGAGCAGTGAGATCTTGTATTCTTTACTGCATAAGAAGTGAGATCTTGAATTCTCTACTATATGAGCAGTGAGATCTTGGATTCTTTACTGCATGAGCAGTGAGATCTTTGATTCTTTACTGTATGAGCAGTGAGATCTTGGATTCCTTACTGTACGAGCAGTGAGATCTTGGATTCTTTACTGTATGAGCAGTGAGATCTTGGATTCCTTACTGTATGAGCAGTGAGATCTTGGATTCCTTACTGTATGAGCAGTGAGATCTTGGATTCTTTACTGTATGAGCAGTGAGATCTTGTATTCTTTACTGCATAAGAAGTGAGATCTTGGATTCTTTACTGCATGAGCAGTGAGATCTTGGATTCTTTACTGCATGAGCAGTGAGATCTTGGAATCTTTACTGTATGAGCAGTGAGATCTTGGATTCTTTACTGTATGAGCAGTGAGATCTTGGATTCTTTACTGTATGAGCAGTGAGATCTTGGATTCTTTACTGTATGAGCAGTGAGATCTTGGATTCCTTACTGTATGAGCAGTGAGATCTTGAATTCTCTACTGTATGAGCAGTGAGATCTTGGATTCTTTACTGTATGAGCAGTGAGATCTTGGATTCTTTACTGTATGAGCAGTGAGATCTTGGATTCCTTACTGTATGAGCAGTGAGATCTTGAATTCTCTACTGTATGAGCAGTGAGATCTTAATTCTCACTGTATGAGCAGTGAGATCTTGGATTCTTTACTGCATGAGCAGTGAGATCTTGGATTCTTTACTGTATGAGCAGTGAGATCTTGGATTCTTTACTGTATGAGCAGTGAGATCTTGGATTCTTTACTGTATGAGCAGTGAGACTATTGAACTCTCTGCCACATCATGTGATAATTGTCAATTCCCTAAACAAGTTCAAAGATGACCTTGATGCTTTTCTTGATAAACATAATATTACCAGTTATGGGGACTAGATTCTGTGATGGGACATTGATCCAGAGAACTTGTCTGATTGCCGTATGTGAAGTCAGAAAATTTTTTTTTTCCTAATATGGAGCTATTGGCATCTGCATTTTGGGCTTTTTTCCTTCTGTATCAACTTGTTATTATGAAGGTTGAACTCAGTGGAATTGTGTCCTCTTTTAACCATAAAGCTATAATAAATGAAAACGAGGGATGGTACACAGAATTTATAGAAAGTCATGGTCCTGACTCCTTATTTACCATTTCCAGCTTTTCCTTTCCGTCTTATCTTCACCAATTCTTGGTCATATCTATCTACCACAACATTTCCCAAAATATTTGCTTACTTGAAAATCAATATAAAAATCCCTTGCTGTTGTTTAATAGGCCGCCTCTGAAGACTGTGCTGTCTTTGACAACCTGACAACTGAGCGGGGACATGAGCCACCTGGGCGGCTGCCTCTTTAATACTCAAATACCAACCATATACGTAAGTTGACTTCTTGATGGTATTTTCTATTCTGCGTGCCAAGTTGCTCAGTGCTCATTGGTTGTCAAGGAAAGCAGAGTCTTCGGGTGTCCTCTAGTTCAGGTTGAATGGGCAATCTCTGCCATAGACATTTTTGGAGCTCATCATGGGGCAGGATGAACTTTGATTGACAATGTCACACTGATTTTAAAATATCCTGTAGAAACGATATACAAACCAAGAGATCATACGGCATTCCTGGTTTAAAATATTTAGACGTTCTGGTGAAGACAATTTTATATGGAGAGTTCACTATGTAGATGTTATCCAACTCCGCTTCCACAAAGTCACTGCCTGTAATAGAAAAAGTGGCAGACATGTTCAATTAGAGGAATACTCTTTTGCTACAATTTTATTTATCTTATTTAACAGCCTTCAGCTCAATCTCAAGCCATGGCAACTTTTGGACAGTAAGGGTGATTAATGAGTGGAACAGGTTGCCACAATAGATGGTGAGTTCTCCTTCAATGGAAGTCTTCACACAGAGGCTGGACAGACATCTGTCTGGGAAGGTTTAGTGACTCCCGCTTTGAGCAGGGAGTTGGACACGGTGACCCCGGAGGTCCCTTCCAACTCTAACATTCTATGATTCCTAAATCTACATTTCTGTAAAATTTATAATTGCGCAGAACCAACTTTTATTCTCATCCATGGCATATGAAAATTTCCTGGAACTAGTTCAGTAGGCAGTGCTTCTCCCAGAACAATATGGCACCAAAAATTGTGTGACATCTATTTCACTTGTCAACTCCTTTTACAAGCAATTAAAATGTCCCCATATCCATTGGCATGTTATGCAATCCCATGGGGGTATGAAGTGTTGCCCTTGAGTAAGATTTCAAGCAAGTGAAGAAGATGTCAATCATACCCAAAATGTCTAGTGTTGGATTGTTCTGGATTAAGTGACACCTTGCCAGATTTGTCTTAAATTATTTTTGCATTCCAAGGATGTGAATAAATTTTTTTTGCTCAATTAGAGCTACCAAGGGCTTGATGGGTAGCAGAACTAAATAAGCCCTCCTCCTCCCATCAAAATATTTATCCTCTTAATATATTGCAATCATTATATTACATAGCACTGTGTACCTACAATTGCTCATTTTGCAATTGTATTCAGTTAATTTCATTAGGCCTATGACATCACATGATGATAAACTGACTGTGACACTTGTCAGCATCACTTCTCACGGACAGGCTGTGTGGCAGGGAAGTCAAGAGGTCCATGGTCAAATATCTAGAGAGTTGGTCATAAGCAGAAGGGCAAGGCAAATGAGTAATCAAGTCACAGTCCGAGGTCAGAATACCAGGAAGACAACGGATCGAGACAAAGGGGCAAGGCAAACAGATAGTCAAAGACAAGGTCGGCTAGCAAATGATCAGAATAACAGGGCACTAGCAAACAAGGCACACACACCACCAAGCTGAAACTATGACTGGCAATAGTTATTCATTGCCAGCCAGCTAAATAGCCAATCAAACTAAATGAGAGACACATGGATGAAACCGAGCAGACCTGCTCTAAATGGATGGCTGGGCGGTCACTCAACATACCGACAGACCAGCAGCCCTTATCACTGATTGGGTGACTGGACTGTCACTCATAATTTTTACAGCACACCCTTGCAACTGATTGGGTGGCTGGGCTGTCACTCACATAACTGATGGTCCAGCACGTCCTTACACCTTATAGGGCAGCAGAGTTGTCACTCACTGCGTTCTTAGGACCTTCTGAGTCGTGACACTAGTTGAATGCTTCTAAGCTCTATGTAGAAACAGGAAGTCTATCTTCCCTATATGAGTCATGAGTCACTACAAAATTCCCTGGCGGGGTGAGGAAGAAGCAGCTGGGTCAGGAATTGATGAAGTGAATGCTGAATGCAGGGAATAGAGATGTCCTGTTTCTACATAGGGCAGAGAAAAGAAAAGAATTATCTGGGTAGAAAGGCAAAATAAGCAATTGTAAGTACACAGCGGCATATAATATGATGACCGCCAAATAAGAGGATATGGATTGCCCGCCAGGGCAGTGGAATACTTGGTACCAGGCCGGTGTATTGAAGGGATATGTCACAGCGGCAGTGACCCGGTCCGTGGCCCTGGGCGTCCAATGAAAAGAGAATATTTACAGGGGATGTTAGAGTTTGTAGTAAGGTATTCGTGATGCCATTTGAGGTATCTGACCAGAGCTGCAGTGCAGATCCTCTGAGACTGATGGTGTGATGCAGCAGTGTTGGAATAGCTTCCCACAAGTGAAGCTTGTGGTCTCAGGGCAGAATGATGCTGTAGAATTAGTAATATGGTGCTGGGAGATGTAGCGGAGTGTAGTAGGTGACGCAGGAAGAAACTATCAGTCGGTTGCAGTTTCCAAAGCTTTACTCACAGTTCTGGCTGCCGGCAGTACTGATGCCCGCTTAGTACCGTGTCCTCCAGGTGAGGGGCTCAGCAAACCCCCAGGTAGATTGGGAAACACCTTTCCAGGACTCCTTTCTATATATGTGTTCCTTTTACTGGCCGTCTCTCTGTGCTGATTTTCCGCCTTCTATCCTTCCAGCACCTTCACAAACAGTGTCCCAGATCAGTGGCTGCGAATCCTGTCGGATAACGTCTTATCTCTGCGTTTCCTTGAATCTATATAGCTACCTCTCCGGTGAAGATAATTGTGGTAGTTGTCTGTGATCCCTAAAGTTATCACAGCAGTCGACTTGCTAGCTGAGTCATAAAATCCTCCACTAGGCTAAGGGGTCGAGTTCCCTCTGTGACCTGGTCCCTCTGCCAACAGACCTAGACTGACAGATGGTTCTTGCTCTCTCCGTATCCTAGGACCCCTTCCTCTCTCTCTCCAGAAGCTTCTCCTTCTTTCTGCTTCGTTCTCTTTCCACTCTCCACTTCCCGGACCGAGCTCTTTCCAGCTCCTAGTCCCCTCTGAGTCTCTCTCTAGACTGCTTCCTTTTTCCTCTGCAGCCTCCCCTCACCGGGAGCTGTTTCACTACACATCCATCTCTTTCCTCTTCCTCCTCACGTCTCCCTAAACTCTGTCCTTGCTTCCTCAAGCTTCACTCCTCCCTTGCTACTCACTAACTCCACCCACCCATACACTCTTTACTAACCAGCCTGGGATGAGACCATCCTCCCGAAGGGTACGTCCAGGGTGCCCAGCTGCTAAAGTCTGTGTTGGGTGCAGGTGTTAGAGTCCTGGGTGGTGCTCCCTCCTTACCTGAGAGTGAAGTATCACACCTTTGGATGAGGTGCAATACCTCTGTGGCGACTGAACCCTCAGGGGCGCCACAGATACAAATGATGGAAGTGCTTCTTTAAGACTCTAAATAGTTATAGGAGACGCTGCATGGTTTTAGAGAACCTGTAAGTTTTCCTTTTTCATCAATGGGTTGGTTATGTAATGCAGGACAAGACAGGTCTTCCAGAGTGAGAGATGCACATTGTAACCACTCTCCATTGTGGCCAGGAGATGAAATGAGTTTCCTAAGCAGAATTTATTCTTCTATATGGTGTTCAATTTTATATGTCACAGCAGCTATATTCTCCTGGGATAGTTTTCCACTTAAAGGGATTGTCCAGCCATAGGGTACAAGTCTGCAGTTGCATAATGTGAGTACAGACTTGTGAATTCGGGCGCTGCATGATGTGAGGATTCTCTGGTACCAGGAGTGGCTGGGCGTGACTGCCAGTATGTGATTTACATACATGTGGTCACATGACGACTAGACATGCGCGTCCTCATTCAATGCAAGAGTATTGAGTGAGGCCGGACATGTATAGTTGGAATGTGACCAAATCGCATATATGGGGTCACATAACCACCAGCTCCCAGCATCAGCACCGGAAAATCCTCACAGTGAGTGCATTGCATAGAGTAACAGTCTACATAGAGTGACTGCAGATTTCTACCTCAAGCCCGGACAACCCCTTTTAATGTTGGGAACTAGCAGCCACCATTTTAGTCCCTACAGAAATTAGGGGAGATGGACCTTAAAGTGGTTGGAGATTTCCCAGCAGTGTACATGCATTAGCTTCATGGGCTGAATTATAGTTCAGCAGTAGTGTTGAGCGATATTGCTCGATATCTAAAAATATCGTATCGAAATTGTATCGCCGATAGCACAAAATATCGTCGATATCCGATTCCGATACCGGAAGTCCAATGTAAGTCTATGGGAACAAAATATCGAAATTAAAAAAAACCTTTATTTCCTTGTAAACACTAAATATACACACATAGAATACATATATATATATATATATATATATACATGTCATTGTGACATATATATATACATATATGTATAGTTTATACACTTCTACATAGTAAAATATCCTCTGATTCAATTGCCGGGTAAAGCCGGCTTCTGTGAAAAGACAGAAGAACCCGACATGAAATGACACTTGGTGTACATAGGGTTAACCATGTCTTTTCATGTCGTTTGCAATCTGATTTGCACAAACAATTACATCAGTCTATGTGTGCAAAATTTCACACCTGTAGGGGTTAATTAAAGGTGTAAATTCGTTGTAAAAAAAACGGACTTTTTTGCTACGAATTTACACCTTTAATTAACCCCTACAGGTGTGAAATTTTGCACACTTACACTCATGTAATTGTTTGTGCAAATCAGATATCAAACTACATGAAAAGACATGGTTAACTCTATGTAAACCAAGTGTCATTTCATGTCGGGTTCTGCATTTTCACAAAAGCCGGCAATTGAATTAGCGGCTATGTAGAAGTGTATGAACTATAAATATAAATATATATATATATGTGTCACAAATTGAATGACATGTATATATATATATGAGGTGTAAAATTGCTGAAAAAAAATGCGTGGGCTCCCGCCCTATTTTCGCAACCAGACAGACAAAGCCAGTGAGTGGGGGCAGATAATAATAGCCCAGAGAGGGACCATTATTTTTGGCCCCCCCCGGCTACTAACATCTGCCCCCAGACACCCCAGAAAGGGCAAATCTATAATTAGATTCGCCCTTTCTGGCACTTTGCCCGTCTATTCCCATTGCCCTGTAGCGGTGGCGAATGGGTTAATAAGGGGTTAAAATGACCTTGCAATTGAAAGGTCACTTTAAGCCAGGTTAATAATTGAGAGCTGTCAATTAGACAACTATCAATTATTAATCCTATTGTATGAAAGAAAAATCAAACACACACACTTTAATAAAAATAAGTTTAATGAAATAATCACACAGTTTTTGACCATCTTTTATTTTCCTGCTAAAACCATTTCCTGTAATAAAAATAAAATAATAAAGCAAAATTATTCTTACCTATCCGATGTACAGTCAGGTCCCACGGTGTAATCCTTCAGAAAGGGTTAATGTTTACTGCAGGGACCGCAGCTAATGCTGCAGCCTCACAGTAAACCCCCAAATGAATAAGTTCCTCTCCTGGCTGACAGGAGAGGAAGTGGAAAGCTTAATTGATTGCTTTCCACTTTCACTTCAGGTCAGCCAGGGACACAATCAGTGACGTCAGAGGGAACTGGTTAACAAAAATAGGGGATCCCCTCGAAAAAAATTGGCGTGGAGTCCCCCCTATTTTTGTTAACCAGCCAGATGAAGCAGACCGCTGAGGCCTGGATTTTCAGGCTGTTAAGGAGCCAAGATCCATGGACCTTGCCAGCCTGATAATACCAGGCCACAGCAGTCTGCATATCTTGGCTGATTAACAAAAATAGGGGATCCCCTCGAAAAAAATTGGCGTGGGGTCCCCCCTATTTTTGTTAACCAGCCAGATGAAGCAGACCGCTGAGGCCTGGATTTTCAGGCTGGTAAGGATCCAATATCCATGGACCTTGCCAGCCTGATAATACCAGGCCACAGCAGTCTGCTTAGCTTGGCTGGTTAACAAAAATAGGGGATCCCCTCGAAAAAAAAACGGCGTAGGGGTCCCCCTATTTTTGTTAACCAGCCAAGTAAAATGCAGACTGCTGCGGCCTGGTATTAAAAGACTGTCAAGGCCCATGGATTTTGGCCCTCAACAGCCTGATAATACCAGGCTACAGCAGCCCCACATTTGGCGCATCAAAAGATGTGCCAATTGTGGCACTTTACCCAGCTCTTCCCACTTGCCCTGTAGCGGTGGCAAGCGGGGTAATAAGGGGTTAATGTCACCGTTGATTGCACGGTGACAATAAGCCCGGTTAATAATGGAGAGGCGTCAATAAGACACCGATCCATTATTAATCCCAAAGTTATTAAATGTATAAAAAAAAGACACAGCAAGAAAAAAGTCTTTTAATGAAATAAAAGAGACAACACAGTTTTCATTAATTTTATTATACACTCATTCCTGCGACGCCATCGATCTCCTGTAAAAAAAGAAAAAAACAAACCAACAGTATACCACCTGTCCGACGCAGTCCATAGTAACGACTGTCCCACGGCGATCCAGCTCTGCTACATCGCAATGACAGGCAGAGCCTGTCATCGCGACGCAGCACAGCTGCTAACCAGCTTCCCCGGCGGTGACGTCATCGGACTGACTGCTTTACGGCCGGGATTACCCAGCAGTCACTGCAGTTATCGCGAGAAACTGCATGTGACCGCCGGGGAGAAGAGGATGGCGGCCATGAAGCAGTCCGGGATGTGACCGCCGGAGATCTTCTGCCAGGTAAGTGCCGCTGACTCCTGACAGACCCGACCGACGGACACTGACAGTGACAGACCCGACCGACGGACACAGACAGTGACAGTGACAAATCCGATTCCGGTATTCGATAAGACGAAAATATCGAAACGAATTATCGAAAGGCCGATAGAGCTAATATCGGCCGATAGCCGATATTTGCATTATCGTATCGCTCAACACTATTCAGCAGCAATGTTTCGTATGTGGGGTAGTAGTACTCTAATAAATACATTTCCAAACTTTTCAGTTGACGTAAAAGATCTCATCCTTCTATCCAGTTTTTACATCCACGAAGACTTTTAAAAATCATTTAGTGCACTAATTTTTTTTCTTAGATTATTACATTGATCATGTCATTCTATATTAATCAATTTCCTAACCTTCATCAGTGATGACAGTTACCGAAACGTAGAGTTTATACTGTAGCAAATCCTCAGGATTTTTGAAAGATTTTACTAGATCTCTTCGTTGTAGTTCTAGATGTCCTATTCCTTCTTCGATCTAGACAATAAAGAGAAAACAAATAGGAAAATTAACTAAAAAAGAGGAATATTAGATTTGGAATAAAAACAAAATATTTCCCGGTGGAATTATTTATACGGTACATCTAATTTGCAGTACCATGATTCACAACAAGGTATGCTGTGACAATAACTTAGACTTAAGGAATGGCACACTGGTACATACTTGTACTGCAAATTTTTCAATTACAGTGCTCATCAAAAATTAGTATGTCCCAACAGATTTGTCAGAAAACCTTTAGCTACGTGTCAGAACCAACATTTTCTATGGAATATCATACTTCAAAATACTCCCATAAATGTGGGACACTGACTACAAGCAAGATTCGTTATTTTGCAAAACCAAAAATGTAATTTTCATAGAAAATGTTTTCAAGAACATGTTTTAAAAATGAGTACACCGTATAGAAAGTCATAGGAGCAAAGCTAAAGTTTACGCTACCAAATTCTAATTAAGAAGAATTTGACCACAGGTAAGTCTAATTATTAATTAAACTGATGGCCATCAGACAGGTGTCTACAATAGGGTAAAAACTTAATATAAAATGGGAAAGGGTTTTCTTTGTTGTCAGCAATGGTACCCCATGGAAGAGAAATGTCACAAGACCTGAGAAAATAAATAATTTCTGTATACAAGAAAGGTGCAGGCAAGAAGAGGATCAGCAAAGTTTTACTTACCTATCAGAATGCTATAGCAAAAGAGATAAAAAAAAATGTAACAAAGATTGAACATCTCATAGAGACGTACAGGCCAAGCACAAGCACGGAAGTTACCACCTAGACAGGAGCGTCTTCTGATGGGAAGATTTGAAGAAAAACCTCCTGTAAGTTCACTGCTGTTATCTAAAAAAGCACAAAGCCAAACTGGTGTACACTGCAGAGGAACGGCAGCATGTGGGGCGTCCATAAAGTGAGCCTGACCTAAAGCACATGCACAAAAAAGCCCACCTACAATTTTCCAAGGCCCATGCTGAGAAATATGGAGACTACAGGATCTCTGCACTCTGGAAGGACGAGTCCATGATAAATGTTTTTGGAACTGATGGTTTCAAAACTGAATCATGTCACAAAGAGTGAGGGGTTCAAAGAAAAATGTCTGGTGGCTACAGTAGAAACGATAAAGAGAGGTGCACAATAGCGCCGTTACCAAATTAACAATTAGTTTATTGTAAGGTAAAATTCTCACCTTTATACTTTGTGAGTATGCACAACACATACAGTAAGAATGATAGGAGGACTGCAGATGGCATCGGACCCGCAAAGGATCTTCAAGAATTTCTGTATAGGATATTTAAGATGCCTGATTTGGAGGAGCGCGGAATTGTCGGCATCTTGAATATCCTATCCAGAATTTGGTGCCTACAGTGACACAAGGTGGTGTCCTTTCATGGGTCTGCATGAGCATTGCTGGTGTTGATGAGCTACATTTAATTGATGGTATCATGAATTCACAGATGTACCACTGCTCTGTATTGAAAGAGAAGATGCCGCCATCACTCCATGCCATCATGAATTCACAGATGTACCACTGCTCTGTATTGAAAGAGAAGATGCCGCCATCACTCCATGCCATGTGTATTTGTGCAATTTTTCAACATGACAATGATCTAAAACACACATCTAAGGTCATTGTTGAATTTCTGAAGAACAAGGTGAAAGTGATTAAGTGATTAAGTGTCTGCTGATCTGAACCCAACAGAACACCTATGGGGAATCCTGAAGACACAAGTTGTCATCATTCTCCATCCAGCATCCAGGCTCTAAGAGAGTTCGTTCTTGGAGAATGGAAAAGGATAGTTGTTACAATATGTCGCCAACTTGTTCCTTTCAGGCCTAGAAGACTCGGTGCTGTCCTTAATAATTATAGAGATCATACAAAATACTAGATGTAGTAGTTTTTGATGTGATGCTATTAACCTTACTTTCATGTAATGAGTTAAAACAATGTTCTATGAAACAGTCTCGTCAAAATTTTGGAAATTGTTCTCGTGTTCAGTGAAATATTGATTAAAATCTTACTTTCAAAGGGGTGTACTCATTTATGCTGAGAAGTGTAAATTTTGACGGTATGATGATGCAAATGTCAACTTTTGAGATACAAATATTTGCAAACATATTTTTAATGTATCCACATTTAAAATGCATTTTCTACATTTTTGAGCTTAATGAGGCTCTTGACCATAAGGTCAACTTGAACGTGTGTAGTGTTTCAGCCGGCAGGTCCCGTCCCCCCCCACAGTCTTTCTTACCCTGTCCGCGCTCCCATGGTGTCTCCTCAGGCTGCGGCATTGTCCTGGCATGTCTCCTCTTCTGCTTCACTTCCTGGCTGCCGGGGAGTGCTGCTGATAAATTATTTAAAGGGCCAGTGCACCTTTTTCCTATGAACTGCTCTCAGCCAATCGCTGAGAGAGCTGTGCATATTTAAGGTCCTCACCTCCTCTGGGAGGTGCCTGGGCAATTTTGTGCTTAAGCTGAGTTGCCGTTCTCAGGTCCCAGACCAACGCTTGTTGCTCTGTCTTGTTTTTTCCCTGGTATTCTTTTCCAGTGCCGGTGTTCTGTGCACCTACACTTTGCCTGTGGACTCCAGCGGTATTTTCTGGACCATCTGGTTGCCCTCCTCTGGTTTCCTGGACCTCTCATTCTCTTCCCTTTTTGTCTTATAATAATAATGTCATGATCCGTTCCAGGGTTTAGTCCTGTCTGCCCTTGGTCCAGGCGGATCATGTCAAGGGTTAACATTGCTCTGCCTCATTCTGGGTTCAGGTTGGCTATTTAGCTCTCACACATCCTGCTAGCGGTATGAGCTATACTGCTACCTTCGGCTTGTGAACCTGACTGGTAACCCTTGATTTGTCCTGCTGTTATCCCTGACTTGTCCGGTGTCTGTTGTTCCCTCTGTCTGCCCTGTTCCCTGCATTTCCCTGTTTGTCTGTTTGATTCTCTGGTTTTTGACTTGGCCTGTATTCGGACTCGCTTCTGCTTTCTGTCTTTGTCTTATCTGCTTCTGACCGTTGATGACCTCCTGGCTTTCTCCTGACCACGTGTATTGCTTATTCCTTTTGTCCTGCTGCCTCCGTACGGTTTTGACTTGGCTTGCCTGACCACGCTCCCGCCACTTGGTGGTGCCTGTATTTCTGCTCTGTAGAGGGCTTGCTGAGACCTCTGATACTTCAGGTGACTGATTATTCCTGACTCAGTCTTGGACGTTTTTGCTGCTGGTGGTGGTTTTGGCTGCTGCAGTGCAGGCCTACTCTGGAAGTGTGTAATCCCTTCTCCCCTCTGTAACCTACAGGTGGAGCACACACCAGCCTGCATTACAGCTACATGACATTATAGCTCACCCCTACATTTAAAGGGATTTCTGCATTTTTTTCTCTGCTCTGTTTGCTATGGATCCGCTCCATACCTTGGCGGATCACATGAATAGCTTGGCATTGATGATGCAAGACCTATTTGTGATACAGAGGGAGCTTTCTAACACAGTAATATCGTTGTAGACTGACTGTAAGCACTCTAACACTGTCGATGTTTCTTTGCACTCTCCTGAACCTACAGTAAATCTCCCAGATAACTTCTCCGGGGAGAGGGAGAAATTCAGTACTTTCAGGGAGAGTTGCAAACTATTGTTTTCACTTAGACCCCTATCTTCTGGTGATGAGAGTCAGCGGGTGGGGATAATCATTTCCTTATTGCGGGAGGGACCTCAGTCGTGGGCTTTCTCTCTACCTGCTTCTGCCCCTGAACATGTGTCTGTGGACAGATTCTTTGAGGCTTTGGGACTGATTTATGATGAACCAGACCGGGTCAGGGTAGCAGAGGACAAGATCATGGGTCTCTCTCAGAATGAACTCACTGCTGAACAGTATGTTCTGAGTTCAGGAGGTGGTCTGTTGAGGTGTCCTGGAATGACTCTGCTCTAAGTCGCCTGTTTGAGAGATGATTATCGGATCATCTCAAGGACACGCTGGCCCTTCATATGCCGCCCAGTTCCCTGGAAGAGGCCATGACCCAGGCCATTCGTATGGACCGGAGGTTACGGGAGAGAGGAATTATCCAGCATGAGATTCCCGTATTGAATGCCAAGTCTGAGGTGGTGTCAATCAAGGGGACTATGGAAGTTGGTACCATTAATTTCAAGGAGAAAGAGAGGAGACGGCGACGAGATGAGAAATTATGTTTTTATTGTGGAGATCTGGGACATTGGAAGACGGACTGCCCCTCTTGTCCATCAAATAAAGAGCTGCCGAGTCTGGGTGATGGTCTAGGAGGTCATCCAGACTCTCAGGTAGCATTTTCATCTTTTCAGAAAATTTTGTTAGAGGTGGAACTGTTATGGAGGTGGTAGTGCTTGCACTTCAACATTTGTGGACTGTGGATCTTCTATGAATTTCATTAACTCTAGTATGGTGTCCGAGTTAAAGTTAGGGACAGTCAGGCTAGAGACTCCCATCTATATCGTTGCAATTGATAAGACACCGTTGGCTCAAAATGTCATTAAGTTTGTCTCTGAGGAGTTCCTCCTCAAGGTGGGTTCCTTACATCAGGAACTAATTTCATGTTATGTTACGAATAATCTTCCTGCAGGACTGGTGTTGGGGTTCCCCTGGTTGCAGAGGCATAATCCTGTTATTGACTGGGGATCTCGTGATATTGTTAAATGGGGTCCTAATTGTTCCAATGGTTGTCTTTCTGCTGTTTTTGTGTCTGTCATTAGTCCGGAGGGTATTCCGGAGTACCTGAAGGACTTTGGGGACGTGTTCTCCGAAAAAGAGGCTGAGGTTTTGCCACCCCACCGTCCTTATGATTGTGCCATTAATTTTATTCTTGGTTCTAAATTGCCCAAAGCCCGTTTGTACAATCTTTCTGGCCCGGAACGTACTGCTATGAAAAACTATATCTCTGATAGCCTACGCAAAGGTCACATCCGTCCCTCTGTCTCACCTGTGGCCGCGGGATTCTTTTTTGTTAAGAAAAAGATGGTGGTTTACGCCCGTGCCTCAATTTCCGAGAACTAAATAAAATTACGGTGAGAAATACCTACCCTCTCCCACTCATTCCTGATCTTTATAACTAAGTATCTGGGGCTAAGTGGTTTTCCAAACTTGATCTCAGGGGAGCATATAACCTTATTCGTATTCAGGAAGGGGATGAGTGGAAAACGGCATTTTTCACCTCTGAAGGTCTGTTTGAAAATTTGGTCATGCCCTTTGGTCTCACGAATGCGCCCGCTGTATTTCAGAACTTCATGAATGATGTTTTCTCTGATTTTATTGGGCGCTTTATGGTTGTATACTTGGATGATATCCTTGTTTTCTCACCTGACAAGTAATCCCACATTGGTCATCTACGTGCTGTTCTTCACAGGTTACGGGGTAATTCTCTGTTTGCTAAACCCGAGAAATGTTTGTTTTGTGTCCAGGAGCTTTTCTTTCTGGGGATCATCCTTTCGGCCAATGGGTTTCGGATGGATCCCGGAAAGGTACAGGCCATTGTTGATTGGGTGCAACCCAGAGACCTCAAGGGGTTGCAGCGTTTTCTGGGTTTCGCCAATTATTATCGAAAATTCATCAAGGGGTTTTCTCAGGTGGTCAAACCACTCACCGATCTCACTCGCAAGGGGGCTGATCTCAAAGTTTGGTCAACCTTAGCAGTTGAAGCATTTGTTACACTAAAGAAATGTTTTATGTTTGCTCCTGTATTGGTTCAGCCCGATCCATCTGAACAGTTCATTGTAGAGGTGGACGCATCTGAGGTGGGAGTGTGGGCTGTGTTGTCACAGGGACTCATTACCTTGACTAATTTAAGTCATTTGTACCATCTTCCACAGGGCCTCCATCTCCTCAGCCTCCTGTCTCTGTGGATGGTCAGACCAAGTTTGAAGTGAAACGGATTGTGGATTCGCGTAGGGTCCGTAGTTAATTTCAGTATTTGGTCCATTGGAAGGGTTATGGTCCTGAGGATCGATCTTGGGTACCGGCGCGATCGGTCCATACTGATCGATTGGTTTGGGCATTTCACGCACGTTATCCTGGGAAGTCTGGGGATCCGGTGGCCCCCCTTGAGAAGAGGGTACTGTCATGATCAGTCCTGTCTGCCCTTGGTCCGGGCGGATCATGTCAAGGGTTAACATTGCTCTGCCTCATTCTGGGTTCAGGTTGGCTATTTAGCTCTCACACATCCTGCTAGCGGTGTGAGCTATACTGCTACCTTCGGCTTGTGAACCTGACTGGTAACCCTTGATTTGTCCTGCTGTTATCCCTGACTTGTCCCGTGTCTGTTGTTCCCCTCTGTCTGCCCTGTTCCCTGCATTTCCCTGTTTGTCTGTTTGATTCTCTGGTTTTTGACTTGGCCTGTATTCAGACTCGCTTCTGCTTTCTGTCTTTGTCTTATCTGCTTCTGACTGTTGATGACCTCCTGGCTTTCTCCTGACCACGTGTATTGCTAATTCCTTTTGTCCTGCGGCCTCCGTACGGTTTTGACTTGGCTTGCCTGACCACGCTCCCGCCACTTGGTGGCGCCTGTGTTTCTGCTCTGTAGAGGGCTGGCTGAGACCTCTGGTACTTCAGGTGACTGATTATTCCTGACTCAGTCTTGGACGTTTTTGCTGCCACCTGTGCAGGCCTACTCTGGTAGTGTGTAATCCCTTCTCCCCTCTGTAACCTACAGGTGGAGCACACACCAGCCTGCATTACAGCTGCATGACAAATAATAATAATAATAATATTTACATAGCGCCATCATATTCCGCAGCGCTTTACAGTTTAACAGTTTCAAAACACAAGTCATAAGTAACAACGTTAACAATACAATAATTAAATCAAAATAAGCCGCCCCTGCTCGTGAGAGCTTACAATCTACAATGAGGTGGGGGAGATACAAAGTACAGGTGTGTATATACAATGGTGCATTTACAATGATGGTCCAGCCTTCTTGAGGGAGTGAGGGATGGATGGAGATAGTGAATGGGCTACACACACACACACACTTACACATAGAATGACTTTGATTAGTGAATGTGATAGGCCGCTCTGAACAGATGTGTTTTGAGGGAGCGCCTGAAACTATGTAAATTGTGGATAGTCCTAATTTCTTGGGGTAGAGCATTCCAGAGGATTGGCACAGCGCGGGAGAAGTCTTGGAGTCAGGAGTGGGAGGTACGGATTAGTGCAGAGGTTAGTCGAAAGTCGTTTGCAGAGCGCAGCAGTCGGTGAGGCCGATAGATAGAAATGAGGGAGGAGATGTAGGGGGGTGCTGCACTGTGGAGAGCTTTGTGGGTGAGAACAAGTACTTTGAATTGGATGCTATAATGAATGGGCAGCCAGTTGCTTTTCCTCCTGGGTCGGAGCCTCTGGTCAAGGAACCTTTTCACTAGAGCCTCACGGGCTGTGCTGGGACAATCCCTGGTAAGGGGTTGGCTCGCCGGTGCTCCCCCGAACCTATTTGGTATTTCGGTCCAGGCGTTTCCTCCCAGTAGGTATTCTTGTTTTTTCTAATAAAATCTTGCAATTCATCTGACGACCTTGTCCGGCTACTTCTTAGGGTTCAGCTTCCTCAGGATTTTCTGTGGTCCAGTGGGTTCACAAATATCCTTTCAACTGCCTTGGCATGACAACGTGTCTCACAAGGTATCTTTGAGCTAGTCAGTGAATGTAAAAAAAAGGCTCCTGCTGGCTACTTACTATGCCTGTTGGTTCCAGCACCTAGGTTAACTCTCTCTTCTTCTCTCTGGCATTTTTTTTAGCCATTTTTGGATCCAGAGCTCTAGCCGCCAACAAACGGCACTTTATGCCAGTGAGTCCACCATTGGTCTACCTTTGGTGTGAAGGACCTCCTTCTACCATTAAGTTATTCAATGGGACTTTTTATCAAAAATGCTTTCTGAGCATGATGCCACGTTCCTGATCTCAGATGGAACAACTATTTGTTAAAAGGAATCCTATACTATATGTCCTGGCAGGTTTATGATGATCTATAGTTTTACATGTGATATCTAATATTTCAAAGCTTAGGCATTGTATCCATTCTGATACAGAACATCTTTAAGGGCTTGACAGAAAATATCCAGGAATGGAGGAAGACACCCAATGACAAGACAGCAACAGAAAATCAAAGGTGACACAATGTGAATAATAAAATATAATTTTATTGAATTAAATATACACAAATATAACACTGCAAAATTGTATATGTGTTAAAATACAAAAAATATGTAAAAATACTATTTTATTTAATAAAAAAGAGGCAATAACCATATTCTGATACAGCTACAGAATGTAGAATGAGCATCTTAGTCTATGACCATGTATACTTGAATAATTCCTGCACAAAAATAAAATGTATAGCAGCAGGTATGTAAACATATGCACATATTAGAATGGTTGGCTCAATAAAAAAACAGGTGATGAACCCTATATGCAAAGGCTGATGATGTGTACTAAACCAAGATGTCTGCTGTGATACAATGTACAGCAATAATGATGTGCATATAATAAAATGACTCTGTTGTGGGAAAAAGGTATATATAATAGTGCCCAGTGCACAAAATTAACAAACTGCACTATGAAAAACTAATATATGTATGTGTATGCACACAAACGAGTGCAAAAATAAAAAGCACTGCACTAGTGAAGGAAATCAATATACATGTGCATAAACACGTGTGAAAAGAAATAAAATAAAAGTACCATACGCCACAGTGAGTATATTAAATAATATTCAAAAAGGTGCCACCACATATGGAACAATAATGGCATACACACTAGCGAGGTATAAGCACCCTGCGTAGCAGCGAGTAAAGTGGAGGGTATCAAAAAAAATACTGCCAAGATAGGGACAATTACCTGGGAGCTGTAGTCAAGGTTTTTCAGAGGCCATAACCTTGCAGTGTTATATTTGTGTATATTTAATTCAATAAAATTATATTTTATTATTCACATTGTGTCACCTTTGATTTTCTGTTGCTGTCTTGTCATTGGGTGTCTTCCTCCATTCCTGGATATTTTCTGTCACATTTCCGGATGGTCTGCCATCCACACGTTTGGTGATATTGTCACTAGTAATACCTATATTTATTTTATTATCACTTTTTGATATTTTATTATTATTTTTGTCATTGTGACACATATATCATCATTTTCTTTATCTTTAAGGGCTTGTGTAGATGACTGTGTAATTTACTAGCCTTCGTTTTGGTAGACAGCACTCGTTCGTTCCAATGTTATTCTATGGGGCCATGCACATTTCAGATTCTCTTTTTCTTGTTCCGAGGAAAAGATCTAAGAATGAGATCACGATTTGCCTCCAACAATCAAATGGCACTCGCCCATTCAACACTATGGATCCGTGAAAAAAAATCTGACTACACTCAGATGACATCCAAATATCTCCACCACGGATCCCACTCTGATCAAACTCAGATAAGAGCGTGATTGTCATAATCAGACCGATTTTCCCAAATGTGGAGGAAACGATTGTCTGCCCTTGCCCTAGTAAAGTGACTGGCGTTCAGTAATATCTAGTAGCTGGCTTTACTTTTCATAATATTTCTTTCTTATGGATATGAGCATACGTTGCATTTTTGTCATGTTTTTGTTGCATTTTTTCTGCCCAGTTTTGTCACAAAACCTGAAGGATTTCATGTAGAGATGAGCGAATTTGTTCGGATTCGGTTCGTCGAACACAGCCGAACATCATTAGAGTCAATGGGAATAGAAATTACCGAATATGTTCAGAACCGATCATAAGACATACATTCGGCACAAATATTGTTCGAATATGTCAAAATCAGATTAGGTGACAAAATCCGAACAAATTCGCTCATCTATAGTCTCATGCACACGTTGCTTTTTTTTTCCTGCAGATTTACATCTGCAGCATGTCAATTGTTTCAGCGTTTTTGCTGCAGGATTCGCTCATGCTAAGACTAAATACACATGGTGCATTTTTGCAGCATTTTTTTTCTGCTGTTTTTTTAAATGAAAATTAAAAGCTGTTTTTTACAGTATCGGTAAAAGCTTTGATATTTTAAAAATGTGAATTCACACGCTATTTTTTTCCTAACTGACTTGGAAAAAGCATTTTTTTAAATCTGTAGCATCTCAATCCTCTCAACATTTTAGAAGCATTTTGATGAATAAAACTGATTTTATTAAACATGAACTATAGACAATTGACACATAACTCGCATAAAAATGCACCAAAAAAAGCTGCAGCAAATTCTGCTTTTGGTAAATAGTTTCTTTAATGCCCAAAGAGCAGGTTCTATCTGCTGAAAAAAATGCTGAAAAAACGCAACATATGAATATTAATGAGTCCGGAAAAATCCACAATAAAAAGGCATCTAAAAATTCAACAAAAGTGGGGCAAAATATGCATATTTTACACATCATTTATCCTGCATACCGATCAGTATTTGAAGCAGATCCTGACAGTGTGAACATACCCATTGCGGCAGTTTTATTAACATGGAGCTAATTTACCTCAATTTTCCTCAGTGAGTCTGTAAGACTTTTCTTCTCATCACCTTTAGCCAGGCCAAAGATAGCAAAGGCTATTCCATTAACTGGTTTCTTGAATAGGTACCTAAGAGTTGAAGAAACATGAAGTCAATCCAGAAGAAGTACAAAAACACAATATTTAGAAATCAGTTTTTCCACATGGATTATATGTGACCTCACAATTTGGCACACAATGTGCAGTAGTAATGTCATCTGATAACTCCTCAGCTTTGAGGCATACAGCTTCTAGGTGGACCACAGATGTGACAGCAGGTTCTGTCTCCACACCTTGAACCATCTTAAATTATCCTCCCACCTCTCATCCAACTTTTTTGACCATCTTCAATCTGGCTTCCAACCCACTAATCTACCGAAGCAGCCTTAGCAAAACGTTATTCAATCATCTAAACCTGGCCTTTGTCTTCGACGTTGACCAATTTCTCCTTTTCACGATTCCCACTTTTCTTGTCTTCGCTGACTTAGGCATCGATGGTGCACACCTAACAGTGGTGCATTTAGTGGCTCCCACGTACACAACGCCTCCTTTTTTCATACTATTACTGTTGGTCAACCTCAAGTCTTTGTCGTTGGATTCCTGTCGTTTCATCTATACTTTGCCTATGACCTAGGAAAACTTATAAAATCACATGATTTTCACCCCCCAACCTACTATTTCCTTCCAATACCTTGAAGATTGTAAGCCCATGAGACAGGGTCCTCTCCTGTTCTGCACCAGACGGTCATCAACGTCTGATTGGTTATGGTGCGACACTCGGCACCCCCAGTAATCAGTTGTTCCCCGTGTCAATGGAGGTCGGAACTGTTCAGTTGCCGTGCTACAGCACAGCTCCACTGACGGAATAGTTTCCGCGGCTGGGCACTCTACATCATTGTTTTGAATAGAGGGCGGATGTGTAGTACTTGGCCGTGGTCACTATACAGTCGATGGAGCTGTACTGTGCAGCTCCGTAACTGATCAGTTCTTGCCGACACCTGTAACAGCTGATCAGCGGATGTGCCGAGTGTCACACCCCCACCGATCACACAATGATGACCTATCCTAAAGATAGGCCATCAATGTTAAAATCCTGGAAAACTCCTTTAACTCACACACAGAATACATTATAGTCATATTCTCCACTAAAGTAGAAAGGTCCCATCGAGAATATTTATTTTATGAGCTTATAACCCACCAAAAACAAAAGCAAAACAGTAGAGTAGAAACAACATCCAGAGCCAGAATTGCAGCCTAAGAACATGGGGAACGATCAACTGGTTTCCAGACAGCCACTGTAAGGGTTCAGCTGTTAATCCACCTCAGAACATTCATTGCATGTCCCCTTTATATGCTACAATTCTTCGACAGCTGTGGGTCCCATCTCCGCAATTATCAGCTTTTTGGGGAATGGGGTCCTCCTTTCGACTGTCTCCAAAACTCCCATACAAATGAGTGAAAACAGCCATGCACATGCACCGCCGCAGCTCCATTCATTCGGCTCAGACTTTGGACCTTCAGCATTCATTTATGACCTACCCTTTGAATTTGCTATAAAAGACCTGGGTTGGAATATCCTTTGAGTAGCCTCGCATAGACATCACTATAAAAGTAATTATTCTTCTGGATTGACTCGGACATGATAGGGATCAATCCAATTGTTCAAATCATCACAGTGATGCATACTTACCGACTTTCAATAGTTACAGAAAATGTTCTGTCATCTATGTGCATGAAACTTTTCTCTGGCTTTATGATAACTTCAAAACTTGGTAACACTAGAGGGAAAAAAGGATCATCATTAGAAATAATGGACTCCTATTAAATACTTCTTAATTGTTCTTCCCAGAGAGTCAAGTAACAATATTGCCAGAGTTCAAATTCTCACCTAACAGGTTCCAAAGTTTTTCTAAACTTAAAAAGCCCAAATTTCTTAATTTTAGTCATCTGTTTGACTTAAAAATATCTCATTACCATATTCTTTGACTTCAAAGTGGGCAGAGAATTCATTATGAGAGTTGTCAAAATGGGCTGTCATGGTCCAGGTACCAAGCCTGCCGGAAAAGGAAACAATATCAGCATTTTAGACAATAGGAAGTATTTCAGACAATCTCTGTAGGGAAGAGCAAAAGTAAGAATTAACAGGTTCTCAGAATGAAATTCAGTGAAAAACTAATATTTTGACCTTGATTTTTAATATTTTTTTTTTGTATTTTCCAGCCTTATAGTGGCTTAGGCTACTTTCACACTTGCGTTTTTTTGTGCAGCGCATCGTGCGCACATGAAACGCATTAAAAAAACGCATGCAAACGCTTAGAAACGCTGCGATATTTAGTCGCATCAGCGTGCGCATTATGACCAAAAACGCAGCGTTTGTATGCGATTTCAAGCGTTTTTGCATGCGTTTGCGTTTTTTCTGCGCATGGGTTGTCTACGTGTCACATTTCTATCAATCTCTGTCTCTATCATCTGTCTCTATCATCTATCTCTATTCATCTATCTCTATCACCTCTGTCTCTATCATCTGTCTCTATCATCTCTGTCTCTATCATCTGTCTCTTATCATCTGTCTCTATCATCTCTATCAACTCTGTCTCTATCATCTGTCTCTATCATCTGTCTCTATCATCTCTGTCTCTATCATCTGTCTCTATCATCTCTGTCTCTATCATCTGTCTCTATCATCTCTGTCTCTATCATCTGTCTCTATCATCTATCTCTATTATCTCTGTCTCTATCATCTGTCTCTATCATCTCTGTCTCTATCATCTCTGTCTCTATCATCTGTCTCTATCATCTCTGTCTCTATCATCTGTCTCTATCATCTATCATCTGTCTCTATCATCACTATCATCTATCATCTCTGTCTCTATCATCTGTCTCTATCATCTCTGTCTCTATCGTCTGTCTCTATCATCTATCATCTGTCTCTATCATCTGTCTCTATCATCTCTGTCTCTATCATCTGTCTCTATCATCTGTCTCTATCATTCTCTGTCTCTATCTTCTCTATCATCTATCATCTGTCTCTATCATCTCTATAATCTCTGTCTCTATCATCTGTCTCTATCATCTATCATCTCTGTCTCTATCATCTGTCTCTATCATCTGTCTCTATCATCTATCATCTGTCTCTATCATCTGTCTATATCATCTGTCTCTATCATCTCTGTCTCTATCATCTGTCTCTATCATCTCTGTCTCTATCATCTGTCTCTATCATCTATCATCTGTCTCTATCATCTGTTTCTATCATCACTATCATCTATCATCTCTGTCTCTATCATCTGTCTCTATCATCTCTGTCTCTATCGTCTGTCTCTATCATCTATCATCTGTCTCTATCATCTGTCTCTATCATCTCTGTCTCTATCATCTGTCTCTATCATCTGTCTCTATCATCTGTCTCTATCATCTGTCTCTATCATCTCTGTCTCTATCTTCTCTATCATCTATCATCTGTGTCTATCATCTCTATAATCTCTGTCTCTATCATCTGTCTCTATCATCTATCGTCTCTGTCTCTTTCATCTGTCTCTATCATCTGTCTCTATCATCTATCATCTGTCTCTATCATCTGTCTATATCATCTGTCTCTATCATCTCTGTCTCTATCATCTGTCTCTATCATCTCTGTCTCTATCATCTGTCTCTATCATCTATCATCTGTCTCTATCATCTGTTTCTATCATCACTATCATCTATCATCTCTGTCTCTATCATCTGTCTCTATCATCTCTGTCTCTATCGTCTGTCTCTATCATCTATCATCTGTCTCTATCATCTGTCTCTATCATCTCTGTCTCTATCATCTGTCTCTATCATCTGTCTCTATCATCTGTCTCTATCATCTGTCTCTATCATCTCTGTCTCTATCTTCTCTATCATCTATCATCTGTGTCTATCATCTCTATCATCTCTGTCTCTATCATCTGTCTCTATCATCTGTCTATCATCTGTCTCTATCATCTATCATCTGTCTCTATCATCTGTCTATATCATCTGTCTCTATCATCTCTGTCTCTATCTTCTCTGTCTCTATCATCGGTCTCTATCATCTCTGTCTCTATCATCTGTCTCTATCATCTGTCTCTATCAACTTTTTATCTACACTCCTCACAAACAATGCTGCTTGTGTAGGGGGTGGTTTAAACAAGTGTTTAGACATTATTTACTCCAAAATCGTGTGCGCGCAAAAGTGCTGATGAGCGCAAAGCCATGCGCACGCCAGCACACCCATAGACTGCAATGTTATTTTTTTGCGCATAGCGTGCGCACACGTGCGCACGCGTTTTTTTTAAAGTGGCTGGGCGGAAAAAAATGCAACATGTAGCGTCTATCACGTATGGGCGCACACCTGGAAAATGCGCAGCGCACGCCAAACGCTGATGAACGCATGCAAGCGCTAGACCCTGCGCCTGCCATGTTAAAGATAGGGGAACATTGCGCATGCGTCCGATAGCGCACGATGCGCTGCGCAATAAAATGCAAGTGTGAAAGTAGCCTTAGTTTTCTAATGTACATAGTGAAATCCTTTGGATAGTCCACCTTTTATTCTGGAGAACTTGCTGTGATCATACTTTCCATGGTCGCCCATTTGTGCAGCCGGAGTGTTATCAGCTCCCAGGTGTTTCAGCAACATCCTGACATGGGGTTAAGAGCAACACTTTTAACAGCGGAAAATTGTTCTTTTAGATTAAAATATGTGAGACAAAAAATCTTTAAAAAAATCCAGAAAATCAAATTGTATGATTTTTACATAAATAATTTATATTTTATAGCATTAAATCAATAATATTTGGTACAGAAACTTTGTTTACAATTACAGAGGTCAGACGTTTCCTGTAGTTCTTGATCAAGTTTGCACACACTGCAGCAGGGGTTTTGGCCCACTCCTCCATATAGATCTTTTCCAGATCTTTCAAGTTTTGGGGCTGTCTGTGGGCAACATTGAGTTTCAGCTCCCTCCAAAGATTTTCTATCAGATTCGGGTCTTGAGACTGGCTAGGCCACTCCAGGACCTTAAAATGCTTCTTATGGAGCCACTCCTTAGTTGCCCTGGCTGTGTGTTTCAGGTCATTGTCATGCTGGAAGACCCATCCATGACCCATCTTCAATGCTCTTACTGAGGGAAGGAGGATGTTGGCCAAATTCTCATGATACATGACACCATCCATCTTCCTTTCAATACGGTGCAGTCGTCCTTTCCCCTTTACAGAAAAGCACCTCTAAAGTATAATATTTCCCTCACCATGGTTGGGACTGTATTCTTGGGGCTTTACTCAATCCTACTACCTCCAAACACGGCGAGTGGAGTTGATACCAAAAAGTTCTATTTTGGTCTCACCTGACCACATGACTTGCTCCTATACTTTTTCTGGATCATCCAGATGGTCATTGGTGAACTTCATATGTACCTGTACATGTGCTAACATGAGCAGGGGAATTGTCAAGACTCGAACCCAGCAGCTATTGTGCACCAGTAGGCAGCTCTTCCCTCTGAGTTATTCATCTCACTGGACGGTTACTTGCTAACCCAGATACTAGTACCTGTTTGTTCTTGATTTTCTCCACCCTGTGTTCCTGATTGGCTCAAGCCTGTGATCTCTTGATTGAACATTCTACTTTAACCCGGCATTTCACTTCCTTCCTTGTGAGATTATTGCGCTCCCAGCCTTTAGTCAAGCTTCTTTCCACCTGCTGCTTATCTTCAAGATTATACTGCTGCTACCGTGTACCAGCCCCTGGCTTTTCCTGACTACGCTACCTGCCGGAGCTGTGCCTAGTGGCTGAAATACCACTACTCCAACTCAAGTCAGTCTATAACAGGGACCTTGTGTGTCCTACAGGATTTTAATTCAGACGGCGTAGTGAGTCACTAACTGTAATGTTTGAGACTGTGGTCCCAGCTCTCTTCAGGTCATTTACCAGGTCCTCCTGTGTAGTTCTGGGCTGATTCCTGACCTTTCTCAGAATTATCCTTACCTCATGAGGTGAGAACTTGTATGGAGCCCCAAACCAAGGAAGATTGACAGTCATCTTTTGTTGCCTTCTCACCAAGCTGCTGTCTATTGTTTTGTAACCCATCACAGCCTCATGCAGGTCTACAATTTTGTCCCTGATGTCCAAAATCAGCTCTTTGGTCTTGGCCATGGTGGAGAGGTTGAAGTGTGATTGATTGAGTGTGTGGACAGGTTTCTTTTATACAGGTAATGATTTCAAGAAAATCTAACAGATCTGTGAGAGGCAGAATTATTGCTTGTTGGTAGGTGATCAAATACTTTCATGCAATAACATGCAATTTAATTATGAAAAAAATCGTACAATGTGATTTTCTGGTTTTTGTTTCTAGATTCTGTTTCTCACAGGTGAAGTGTACCTACCATAAAAATTACAGACCTCTCTATTCTTTATGGGAGGGAAAACTTGCAAAATCGGCAGTGTATCAAATGCTTATATTCCCCACTGTATATTCATTAGAAAAAAACTAATTACAAGCTCTTTCAATTCTATAGTTTTACTTATAGTTAAAAAAAATCATTTAGTTTTTAAAAGGTTTTAGAACAAATTAACTACAAACTGAGGAGGGCAACGACACATGAAAAATTACACAATGTCATTTGTTTATTTTGCATAATCTAAGCCAACATACAGAATTTGTGTGCCAAAAAATAATACACCCTGTGACGATAACCTGGGATGGGAGCTCTATTCCCTATTATTTTTCCTAAAATACTACTACCACCATCGTGTTTTTGTGCCTGCAGCCTCTCTCCCCCACTGTCTGAAGTTACAAAGTACTCCGTCCTCTCGCTCCCACCTCAGGAATGTCTTTGTCTTCAGACCTGCTGTACTGTCCCATAACATATAATGGGAATTCATTCATTCGTTCATAACACGCTGCGAGGTTATGATAGAAACACAAAAGTTACAGTTCTGCAACCTGCTCCTATCAGGCTCCGCTACAATGGTACTGGTTCCGTTCTAGCCCGAACAGAACCAGAGGAATAGATTTCTCTGGCGCAGAGTGGAATAACTAGTCCGAGTTTGAACTCATTAGAACCTTAATTTCAGAATAAGGTGAATGATGGGTCTGCTGAGATTCTGCTAGGTTCTCCAGCCAAGTTATATAGCCGAGAAGGTTTCAGAGCCCAAAACTACAACTTGGAGAAAGGGGAGGATCCCGGTAACTCAGCCCCTTTATGATGTCATGACCTAGAATTATAGAGTACAACCACTGGGTCAGGGTGTCAGATTCTGCAAGAGAGCCGAGATAGACAGCCACACTGTCATGCATGGTGATGTGTGGCCCCTCCTTCTTTTCCCCCCAGCCTGATTCGCCAGAATGATCTAAGTGCCATGTAAGTTTTTCTACTTTAACCCTATTTTAGTTGTAATTGCGTGTACATATTTTAATTGTCTACTTTTTTGTAAAACCTTGCTTTAAAACTTTATAAACACTGTCAAACTTTTTGCAGTAAAGTTATAAGATTACTAGTTCGTTCTCTGTGCTCTGTAACAAATTTGCACATGCCTGAAGTATACTACGCTACTAAATTGGGGTGGCCTCTGCCCCACATTCTATACCCAGAGGCTAGTGTGAGGGTGCTGGACTGGGTATCGCTGACAGTGACGGAGCGGGTTTTATAAGTGTATTGCCTGGCTGCGGCTAGGAGTAGTTATAATTCCCTCACTTATTAATACAGGAGAAGAGAGGAGTCATTAGTGACCAGATAAGTCAAATATATAAAGGTAAATATTTATTGCACAAGTCAGTAAAAAAGAAGGTATCAAAAAATAACATATGTATACAAACAATGAAAACACATACAAAACGTGTGCACATACAGGGAAGTATATCTCAAAGAGCGGTATAACAAGGAAACAAATGGCGAGAACATAGATAACTAGGTAATGGCAAAATAGTAACAATATCCCCATATAGTGGGAGTAAAATGCCCAGCACAATAATCACACGCCACAGTAAGTCACCAAGCATGTATCTCACATATGGCCAGCGTATGAAGACAATAGTATAAATGGTTTAGGGCGCCAGGAAGGTAGAGAGCAGTGCTAGCCACAAAGGTTAAGGTAGCGCACGCTATACCAGGTAAAGAGGCGCTGCGGTACAGAATCAGAAAAACCGCTGCCATATCTGAGGAAGAGACATGCTTACCAAAAGGGTATGGTAACCGCAGGAGATAACCCCAGGCAGTATCGCCTTACAGGGTGTTATCTCCTGCGGTTACCATACCCTTTTGGTAAGCATGTCTCTTCCTCAGATATGGCAGCGGTTTTTCTGATTCTGTACCGCAGCGCCTCTTTACCTGGTATAGCGTGCGCTACCTTAACCTTTGTGGCTAGCACTGCTCTCTACCTTCCTGGCGCCCTAAACCATTTATACTATTGTCTTCATACGCTGGCCATATGTGAGATACATGCTTGGTGACTTACTGTGGCGTGTGATTATTGTGCTGGGCATTTTACTCCCACTATATGGGGATATTGTTACTATTTTGCCATTACCTAGTTATCTATGTTCTCGCCATTTGTTACTTTGTTATACCGCTCTTTGAGATATACTTCCCTGTATGTGCACACGTTTTGTATGTGTTTTCATTGTTTGTATACATATGTTATTTTTTGATACCTTCTTTTTTACTGACTTGTGCAATAAATATTTACCTTTATATATTTGACTTATCTGGTCACTAATGACTCTTCTCTTCTCCTGTATTAATATGTTTATATATGAGTAGTGATTTTTTGGCCTCACCTATGTTCTGTGCGGCCCACATTTCCCTCGTTATGCTTATGCGGCTGTTTGTTATTATAATTCCCTCACTGTAGCGTACCCAATAGCCAGTACATGTTCAAGCGGCCCGTCCGGCGAGTAATTATCCTAGGTGCAGCTCCCTGACTGACCTGAGGGTAAGGCGGCGCCGGAGAGCTGCAAGTTCCTAAGTGGAACTGGGAAGTGGGATAAGTATAAATCCCTGCATTCAACATATTGGTGGCATCGGCGGGATCCCAAGCCGTGATCCCTCGGGCCTCCGTCCGTGTGTGTGCCGTTCGTGACACACCCCATGAATAAGTAGCTTACAGAGCAACATTTTACAGAGATATCTTAAAGTAATCTTTTTCAGTGTGACTTTTTCCTTATATTATTGCTTAAGTTCATTGAGGTTTGTGGGCATCAGTTATGTACAGCTTTCTTAAAATACCACTAAAGCATTTCAATTGTGTTGAGGTCTGGTCTGGTTTATTTTTCTTTTCGGCCATTCTCGTATAGATTAGTTGATGTGCTTGTGATCATCGACGTCTTGCGTAACCCAGTTTTTGCCAAGCTTTAAAATACTTTGATACACAGAGTAGCTCATAGTAGCTGTAAGATGACCAGGTCTTGTGGCTATAAAGCAAGCCCAAACCACGTTCCCACCACCGCTCTGTTTGGATCTCTTCTGACCGAAGGACAATGTTCTAGAAGTCTTGTAGGCTGTTTAGATTTTAGCCATGCTGCCATGTTCTTTTTCTCTTTAAATCCTTTCCAACCAATTTTTATTTGCTCAATCTTTCTAAAACTGTACTACTCTTGATTTCTCTGAAATTTCTATGAGGAAGGCGGTGCTTCACATAGTCTAACCTTGGGTTGAATTTGAGGGACATCCAATCATGGAAAGATTATGAACAGTCTTGAATGTTCTCCACTTAGGAATAATTTTCTCATTTTCGATCAGCTTCAAGTAGTTTGGAAATGGCTTTATAGTCCTTCCCAGTTTGATGAGCAGCAAAAATTGCTTTCCTAAAGGTGCTGTCACACTAAGCGAGATCGCTAATGAGATCGCTAAAGAGTCACCGATTTTATGACGCAGTAGTGATCTCGTTGGCGACTTAGCTGTGTGTGACATGTAGCAGCGATGTGGCCCCCGCTGCGATGTCGCTGATCGCTTATGAACGTTCTGAGCCGTTTTTTGGTTGTTGGTGTCTCGCTGGTGAGCCTGAATCGCTGAGTGTGACACCCTTTATGAACGACTTTACCAGCATCGCTGGTGGGACTAGGTTTTCCCAACGACGGCAGAGGTCGTTATACAGATCGCTGATCACTGATGAGATCTTTGTGTTTGGAAGCTATCTAGTGACCACATAGCGATCGCACCAATGATCTCGCCAGGTCGTGTCGTTGTCGTGATTGCTAGTGCGATCGCTAAGTGTGACAGTGCCTTAAGACTTTCAGATATGTCTTTCCTCTTTGCCAATGTCTTAACTCACATCTGAATACTGAAGACCAGTAAATTGACAAAACTTATGCTTTTATAAAAATGGTCACGGATGCTGATGAACGATTAATCAGAGGCATTTGATTAACATTATTATTATTATTATTTATTTATATAGCGCCATTAATTCCATGGTGCTGTACATGAGAGGGGTTACATACAAACATCACCTAACTAACACTTACCCTCCTAATTCCTATGGAAATTGTAATGGTCTACTTATTTTTTTTTTAAACACTACATTTTGGCCTAGTCTTTAGTAACTAATGACATGCTGTAATGTGTCAAATTTTGCTAATATGATGTTGTAGTTGTCTAATATTAAGATCTCCTGAAGACCAGATGTTTTTTTTTATTACGTCCTAATATGTTGTAAAATATTGATGAGCCAACCTGTTTGAATTACGTCTTATGTGTGCTCCGGTGTTATATGAGTATTTTGGGCATGCCCGTATGTTATTTTCTAGTACCTGTGGCTGCATGATTTGCGGCTGTTAGAAAGACACAACACATGTGGGGCTTGCCTGTTGGATAGGGAATCCTCGCATGTGTTGAAGCTTTCTAACAGCCGCAAATCATGCAGCCGCAGGGTCTCGAACATAATATACGAGCACACCCAGATGCTCGGATAATCCTCGGACAAGAAGTTATCCGAGCACTTTAGCTCATCACTAATGTGAAACCTTAGAATTACTTAGTTTTTTCCCCTGCAGGTTTAAAAAGCTGCTTCAATAAATGACTTTTACAATATTTTTCAACAAAATGGCAGCGAGTTGCAACATGTAGGATAGGCCCATTAAATATGATAATATCTGAAAATGTTTTTGCCATTTTAACAAATTACCTGTATAAAACACCCTTGCTGATTTTGAAAAACAGGCTCTGAAACACCCTGGTTGAATGGAGCAATGGCCGGACTGTAGTAAATAGTCAGCATCATACTAAAATGGGGATAACTGTTAACATTCAACAAGTAGTGGAGTAGTGAAAGGGAATAGATATATTGCTGTCTTTGGAAGGATTTTTTGGTTAAGGTAAAATGGATTTTATCTCTGCTGGGTAAAGTGGTCATGATTCATTTTGGTCCATACCATGCTAGATCAGAAAGGTCAAAGTTCTTTGAGATGATACCAGATTTATCGGGAAACCATTGCTCTTTTACTGTAACAATTCCATCCGGATTCTGAGAAAAAAACAAAACACATGATATGAGGACACTGGGATAAAAAACAAACAAAAACAAAACAGTTTGAGTGTAGATGAAGGATCACATAAAGGACCCACCTTAATCTCAAAGATCACAGACTGCTTTGTTGACTGCATTTTGTAGTTCAAAGGATAAATTCGGTAGAGGACTGATAAGACACAATGTCATTTATTACTTTATGAACTTGGATACTTTGCAGTTTTGTTTATATATTTTAGATGTATTAGGTACCAACTCATAGCCTATGTTTTTCATTTTCCTTGGGTTTTTGCATAGTAACTATTAACTCAGCTCCAGAATGCACTTCTTAAAGAATACTTGCAATTTCAGTTTCTAATTCCAAATTTTAGTTGTCTCTAAGCTAGTTGGTCAGATGTAGACTTAGACTTTATGGGTTCCTTCTCTCCTGTTTTTATGTAACATATGTAGAAAAACAGCATCAGCATGGAAGAAACCATGTAGCAGTACTGAGCAATGTAGCTTTGAATCCAGCTCTGGGATAAGATAAAACACTTACTAGAACACTTCTAGTAAGGGATCTGTATGCAACTTTCTCTACCTTTGTCTCATAATACATCTCCCTCCTACTCCCTTCTCCACAGATATTTCTAGGATCTGTAATCTGATCCCTCAGTAAGATTGAAATCTATCTGGTCTTGAGTAACGCAGACATGAACTGTTGTGTAGGGATGATCGGACCGGTGGAATTTCGGGTTCTGGTAACCGACAAAACTTTAGTCCAAATTTTGGTTCAGGTACCAGAACTGTACCCAAACATGAACCTGTACCCAAACTTGACATCAATAGGACCTGAACTTTGGAGCTGGAAAAAATTCTCTCTTCTCTCCTCCTAAACTCTGGAAATAGACAAACGGTAAAACAGACTTCTGGAAGAAGTCCATGTTCGGAATTTAGCACTGGACACTCGGTACGAACCCCAAATTTTAAAGTTTGGGTTTGCTCATCTCTTCTGTTGAGTGGATGATGAGTTTTGAAGGCAGACAAAAGAGAAGTCGCTCAAAAGTAGAGAGCAAAAAAGAACATTTTTTTATATATATTCTATAGTTTTTTCTATTCATTTGTACTATACATTCATTTGTGACCATTTAAAACAACAAGTCTTTCGTGATAGCTAATAATATTTAATTAGCAATATAGTTTTAATCACATTCTTGGAAAAATGTAGCAGCATTATCAGTACTTGTATTTTGTTTTTGGGGATAGAGAAGGCCTCCTCTTCCTCCTCCTCCCATCAAAGTACTTATCCTCTTAATATATTGCATACATCATGTTATCTAGCACTGTGTACTCCCAATTGCTCATTTTGCCTTTCTACCCAGATAATTCTTCCCTTTTCCATTACGTCTATGACATTTCGTAATTAGCAACTGACTTGCTGAATCCTTCTAAGCTTTATCTAAAATAGGAAGTCAATTTTCCCTGTATGAGTCATCACTGGAAAAGTCCCGGGCAGGAGAAGAAGAGGGTCAGGAGTTGAAGAGGGGAAAGATTTCTGCAGGGGAAAGTGACTTCCTGTTTCTACATAGAACAGAGGAAACAGAAGAATTATTTCAGTGGAAAGGCAAAATGAGCAATTGTAAGCACACAGTGCTATATGATATGATGATTGGAATATATTAAGATATTTGATGGGAGGAGGAGGAGGGCTTCTTTAACTTTATAACTAGGGTAAGACATAGTCATTCCCCACATCCATGGTACAGTGCTTCATGAAAATCCTAAGAGCTAATAAACGCAATGTTATAAACTGAGTGTGAATTGATGGGTTGGCTTCAATGGCAAAGAAAAAATAATGAGCATTATTCAATTAGCTTTAACGGGAACCTGACAGTTGACCCATGCTTCCCAATCTACGGACAGCATTTATTGGACAGGGGTTGCACAATTCCAGCCATACTGCAGCATTTCATAGAAAAACATAGTTTATTAACTGCCAGGGACTGTTCCATACTGGGGGTTAGACGGACAGATGTGTTACCGGTGGCTTCTCCCAACCTTGATTGATACATCTTTCCCTTACCATGGAAGCAACGGACAGGGAGAAGCCTTCATGGACTCGCCTGTCTGTCTAGCCTCGAGCACGGCTTGGTTTTCTCTGAAAAGGGGTTCAGAGTTTATCATGTATGTGAACAGCCACTGTTTGATACATGTTGACCATGGATCGAGCAGCATGTATCAGCTCTTAGGCTCCCTTTAAATGTACACATAATTTGTGATATTCCATGTTATATCTAATGTGTCTTTCTTAAGACAAGGCTTCTAAGGGCACAGGGTGACACCTAAATGTTTATTACCTTTAGATCCCGGTGTATAAATGGTTTTGTCAGTCTGGATGAAGATGTATCCACTATGGAAAGAGATGGAAACCACTTTTTCCAAGGTACACTGTGGTGAACTCACTTTTACACTTACATAATATCTTTTCTTTGGCTCATTCAGGAGATCTCGAGATTTAATCTTAATTAAAAAAGGAACAAAATAATATTATCAATGGATTATAAGAGAGAGAGGCTAAACTATGTTGCCAAAAAATAGCACATGCTCTAGTCTGAAGGGTATATTTGACATTGTGCCATATGAGATATTGGACCACCATTCCCCCAATGTATAGCGGTTCAAGAGCTAGAAGTCTCCCACTGATTATATAGATGAATGATTTTTTTGTGAGCTCAACCACATACAGTATATTGTAGGAAAGCCAGGTAGAACAATACTAAAATCTAGCACTGGAGGTCCTGATAATGTGCGCTCTGCTAGCTATGAGTAGAGCGAGGTCTTGTGTTCGTTTTTTATTCAGTCAGCTAGGGAAGCTGAGCAGTCTGTATGTTGGAGCTGGTGAGTGTGTCCAGCAAATGTGAGCTGTTTGGGATGTGAACAGGGAGCAAAGTGTTGTGAATGGACTTGAAATGAGTTCTGAGCAGAGGCTCCCTCTGGTGGTTACAAGCGGTACTGGACTGTCCAGTGAAGATTGTGAGGATTGGGAATCAGGTGTTACTGACTGGTCTTATTTAAGGGAGTCGCCTTCCCATCAGGGTTGCCGGTGATCAATTGTTCTGGTCTCAATCCTTGATTCCTGTTTCCTTTGTAGCCTGCTGTGTCATGTCTGCATCTCCTGCTAACAGATAAGACTTTTTCTTCTTTTTGTTTTTGTGCTTGATTTTTGCATTTTGTCCTGCACTTCTGTGGGGGCCTTCTGGGTCCACTCCGGGGGCTTCTGCCCTCTCAGTTTAGTTCAGCCACTTATGTTTTGTACATTTGCTTTTTCCAGTTTTTTCAGTGGCTGCTGTTTTGATTTTGTTACACCAGAGAACTAATTTAGGTGGTAGAGGTCGTGTGATCTCAGGTGTTCTTGAAATTAGTAAAGTTGGTGCTTTTCAGGGTTTTTTGGGATTGCAGTAAGTGCCCTTCCTATCCTTTTCTATTTAGATAGTTTGGGCCCCAACGTTTGCTCATACTATTTTCTGTCTGTGTCAGTATTTCTTCTTGTCTAACCGCCATTACATGTTTGGGGCTTTCTATGTTCTTTGGGGATCTGCTCCGGGGCAGATAGCTTTCCTCTTTCTATCTTTAGGTATAGTTAGTTTCTCAGGCTGTGACGAGGCGTCTAGGACCAACGTAGGAACGCTCCACGGCTGCCTCTAGTTGTGGTGGTTAGTCAGGGTACTGCAATCTCATAGATTCCAACTGCTCTGGTGTATTGCCTTTTTTACCTGCACTCCTCAGCTACCAAATCATAACAGCAAAGCCAGTGTTGATTTACTTTTATCACTGGGTCTCCCATCTATTAGAAGAACAACAATATCCTGAATCTTATTCCTTCTGGTAGATGAATCCGGTAAATGGATATGTGGGGGAGTGACTGAACAATTGAGCAGCTCTCTCTTCTAAGAAGCCAACTTTGCTTGCAGAATTGGTTTAAACCAGTGTTTCTCAATTCTAGTCCTCAGGACCCACCAACAGGTTAAGTCTTCAGGATTTCCTTAGTATTGCACAGGTGATAATTTCATCACCTGCTCAAGCATTAATTCTATCACTTATGCAATACTAAGGAAATCCTGAAAACATGACCAGTTGGTGGGTCTTGAGTACTGGAATTGAGAAACACCACCATTCCCCCAATGCATAGTGGTCCAAGAGGTGGATGTCTTCCACTGACAATAGAGATGAATGACATTTTTTTTAGAGCTCCAACCAAGAAAAATCTCATGGCATACTGTGAACTTACATTTATTTTCATTGTTCCCAAGTAAACATTATTACTATTGACAGAGATCCTGCCCTCAGCAAGAATTTGTTTCTTCACGGGAAATTCTTGGACTGAGATTTCGGCATCAAATCCGGAGTTGTGACCATCCAGTACAATGGTTTCGTCAGTGTCAGCACGTAGGATGCCTGGAGTAATCAAGGTACATCTGTTCAGAGGAGACAAAGCTGTAGATATAAGCAGCTGAATGGTTGGAGGTTACTGTAGAGCTACGTTATCCTTTCCTGCACTGCCAATGACATGGAAGTGACACTGACAAGATTTTTTCCATAATGATAAAAAAGTGGCTCAAAAATAATTCCACAAATTGGGATAGGGAAAAAAAAGCAGATGGATCCAAGGGCCATGCACCTCGCTAAATTAAAAATACTGCATGCTGTCATCGGTTGTGAAAGAAACTCATGTAATGACCAATGGGTTAGTTCCATTCTCACCTCGATGGATGAGTAATGTCTGATGCCAGCCCTTAGGCCTCGCTCACACTGCGATATAATATGGCTGAGTGCTTTCCGATGTTTTAGTCGATAGCACTCAGCTCAATGTTATACTATGGGGCAGCGCAGATCTGCGATTATTTTCTAATTCTGACTTGCCATAATAAAACAATTCCAGCGTGCTGCAAATGCATTTGAGAATCGGATCACACTCACCAATACAAGTCTATGGGTGTATGTGAAACATCTGACTTCACTCTGAGGTCATTCGGGGGCAGTCTAATTACCATGGATGCCTGCAATGGAGGAAATGGAGAAATTACTTTCTCTGTCTCCTCCACACCTGTGTTGTGATTTTTTTTCATGCTAGAGAATCAGAGTACAGAGGACTGAAACTCGGCTCAAATTCTAACCTTGAGCCAAGTGTCACTTGCTTAATCAGCACGATTCTTTCGATCGATGGCTGTGTGTCCCTGACCTTACAGTGTTTCATTTGACTCTACTGCCATTTCATATCCTTATAGAAGGTGCCACTTTCCATTAGGATGTGTATAGCGTTTTGCTGGTCTAGGTATCTACATTGAGGTCGACTGATACCTGGTAAAGTTTTAATAGTAGAGACAGTCCTGATTGGGTACACCTTGTCGTGGTGGGATGGCTTTTATGCTTCTTTTTATCAAAATAGTGTTAACTAAGTATCCTATGTTATTTGCATGTACTATAACTATTTACTTCTTTATTTACTAAAGGTTATTTGCTCATTTTGCTTTGTTCTATTCTTTGGCTTTGTCTGTGAAATGGCCACAATCTAAAAAAAGCATATACAGAATGAGAGGAATAGGGCAAAGCAACAGCACATGTGAAAAAGACTTGGGTATACTAATAGATCACAGACTGAACATGAGTCAACAGTGCGATGCAGCAGCAAAAAAGGCAAATACAATTCTAGGATGTATCAACAGAAGCATACAGTCTAGATCACGTGAGGTCATTATTGCCCTCTACTCCTCTTTGGTCAGACCTCATCTGGAATACTGTGTCCAGTCTTGGTGTTATGAGCTCGGTTGCAACAACTTTATTGGATAATGGATTGCAACCGAATCCGGGGTCCGTGATGCAGTTAGAGTTACTGCTGCCGAACACCCCTTGGGTATGAAGGTAACAACTGACAACTAAAGAATAAAATTAGATCTCGCCTGTGTTACTTCACACAAAGAGGGAGATATTTGCACTATCTCCGTTAACTTCACAGGAGATGTGCGGTAGACTGGCATAAATGGAGCTCTGTTGACTGCACAGAAGCCACTTGCCAGACGACTAGGTAGTGCATGCGACTCCGCCAGGCGTATGTGTGTCAGCGGTGTGAGACCGAACTGAGCAACTGACTGATCAGCTGGCGCGATGCCACGTGCTGCCAGCCGGTGTGGGACCGGACTGAGCAACTCTCTGTTCAGCTGGCAGGCGATGCCCAGGTTACGCACCCCGCAGTCTGCTCAGGGTGTACCGCTACCCTCTTGTTGCAGCAAGACTGTGCCACATTGGCTACCTGCCTGGCATAAGCTAATCCTGCCTGACGGACCTGTTCTAATTAGCCGAGAGAACTCTGGCATCGGCAAGTCCCGGAGAGCAAAGCTAGAGAGCACATGGAGCACAGATTCAGGTACGTCCACACATGAGCACTGCCTATTTTAGTATGATCTGACCGTGCCTCGCCACAGACAGACAAGCTATTTAAGGGCTAAGCTCCGCCCCAGCCATCTAGTTAATCGCATCACCGATGACGTCATTCATGACCAATCAGGCGATGTCAGGTCAGCGGATCAGCTGACATTAACCACCAATCACGGTTCGCTATGTCACGGACATGCTTAGTGCAGGCATTTCTGGACTTAGGCTTATAACAGCCTTTTCCTGTTCTGTAACCTAGGTTTAAGGCTACTATGAACAAAGACTCTAGTAACAGCCTGTGCCGCTCGGGTATTAGCTAGGCGTTGGGATCGATGGCAAAGCTGAGCAGCATCTGCCTCAGCTGGACCTGGATGGGAGACCTCAGATCCAGGTTCGGATCCTGCCGTCACCTGATGCCTAACATTTGGGCACCACATTTTAAAAAAAGACATCAACAAACTGGAGCAAGTTCAGAGAAGATCGACCAGAATGGTGACCGGTCTGCAAACCATGTCCTATGAGGAACGGTTGCAGGATTTGGGAATGTTTAGCTTGCAAAAAAGAAGACTGAGAGGAGACTTAATAGCTGTCTACAAATATCTCAAGGGCTGTCACATTGTAGAAGGATCATCTTATTCTCATTTGCACAAGGAAAGACTAGAAGCAATGGGATGAAACTGAATGGGAGGAGACACAGATTAGATATTAGAATTTTTTTTTGACAGTTAGGGTGATCAATGAGTGGAACAGGCTGCCACGAGAGGTGGTAAGTTCTCCTTTGATCGAAGTCTTTAAACAGAGGCTGGACAGACATCTGTCTGGGATGATTTAGTGAATCCTGCTTTGAGCAGGGGGTTGGACCAGATGACCCAGGAGCTCACTTCCAGCTCTACTATTCTATGATTCTATGATTTAAATGTGTTGTTACACACTGCACATATGCCAACTTATGCTCCAGATCATTTCTTTGGTTTTGCTGTGGTTTCTTGTACAATGTACGAACAGGAGCATGGCCCTTCTTTTTGAGCTAGGCATTTCATCTATATAGCTTCCAATGGGCACGTGTCTGAACAGTCGGGCTCCTGTCCTGCTCTGCCCTTGTCTACACTGAGGTCGGCTGGCAAAATTTAAAGTTTTAATACCAGAGATAAATATGACTATCTCGATTGAGTACAGCTTAGTGCAGTAGGATAGCTTTTACACTATTTTGATCAATATAGTGTTAACTAAGTACCCTACATTATTTACATGTACTATTACTATTTATTTATTTACTTGCTGTAGGGTATATACTCATTTTGGATTGTTTTGTGTTTTATCTGTAAAATGGCCACAGCGTAAATGTGCTTTTGCACGATGCATTTACACCAACTTATGCTCTGGCTCATTTCTTTGGTTTTGGTCTAGAAAGGAAGCTTATCAAAAAGAGAAAAAGACTTCTTGTGTGAGCCCATTGCTGTCATACAATTAGTTTTGTGAAGTACCAATGGGTTTCCAATATAAAGTACAACTATCCTCTTCATAGAGGAAGAGGACTTTGATTCTAGCGCCTCCTATTGGATGTAGCAATCTTATAAGTCAATATCTACTCTTTAACAATCTTTACCAGGTGACTTAGGACAAGGGCTCATACCCATAAGTGTGAAAAAAAAGTTCCGACATCAGGACTGAAAAAACGGATGAGTGTCATGTGAGTGTCATTCGGGTGCAATCCGATTTTTCACACCTAGCATCCGATTTACACCCGAATGCAGTGCGATTGCTATCCGGTTGCAATGTAAATTTAACATGAGCCTTATTTACATCCAGCAAAGACACTGAGCAGCATCTGATACAGCTGCCCAGTGTCTCACGGTAAACTTGGATGGCCTCACTCTGGGATTCTGGGAGGCTTCTTATAGCCTCATTGTGGAGCCATTCCCTGTCGCTTATACTTTGACCCTTGGCCGAGTGTGTTTGACCCTGTTGTGCCTGTGCCAGTGCTTTGTGCCTGTGCTACGTTATGTCTGTCTGGTTCTGATTTGGTTTTGTCCCTGTTACGAGTTTTGCCTGCCCCCTTTATACTGTGCTGTCCTCTCCGTGTATGACCCCTTGGCTACGTCCTGACTACCCTCTGCCTACTTTTTTTGTACTGTGCTGTCCTCTCCATGTATGACCCCTTGGCTATGTCCTGACTACCATCTGCCTGCTTCTCTTGTACTGCGCTGCCCTCTCCTTGTATGACCTCTTGGCTACGTCCTGACTATCTGTTCTGTCTATGCCCTTTAGTAACTTTGTCCCATAGTTACCCTTCTAGGAGCTTTCCCTCAACTCCTATCTCTCTGGAGCTTAGGCCACGCCCCCAACAGTCTGGTGCTTCGGGTCCTATCTGGCCTGAAACAATCTCTCTGCTCCTGCTTTCTCTGAGAGACCTGTGGCTGGTTCCGCCCCTTGGCAGTCACGTGCTTCAGGTCCTGTTTGTATGAAGCACACATTTTCACTGCTGATGCCCCGCTCCACAGGTATCTTTGGGCACATTGTATTTTACTCAGGACACACGCACTGCCTCAGTGAGCAAGTGCAGTGCAGTGTTCCTGATACTGTGTCTGTGTTCCCAGCCAGGGTGAACTGCTGTGACCTTGGTGAGATCCCCGCTAGCACTGAGAGAAAAACTCACTCCCCAGCTGTCTGCTTTAGCAAGGCTGGTTGTCAAAAACGGGGAGGACCCCACGCCATTTTTTTAAATTATTTATTTAAATAATTAAAAAATACGGTGTGGGGACCTCTCTGTTCTTGATAACCAGCCTTGTTGAAGCTGACAGCTGAGGCTTGCAGCCCCCAGCTATGAGCTTTGCCTTGATGGTTATCAAAAATACAGGGGAACCCACGTCAGTTTTTTTTAAATTATTTATTTATAGCTGGCTAATGAATACACCCATCAGCTGCTCCTGCTCTCGCTGTTATTAGCAGCAGGTGTCGAATGATGGGACATGTGGTCCCATCCATTGACACCAGTGACCGGAGGTAAACTTTATACCTCTGATCACAGCTGAGCGCTCACGCTGTCTTTTGACAGTGTGGTAACCACTGCTCTCTAGCCAGCCAGGATGATTTCACCGCTGATCAGAAGTGGTGTTTGCCACGTTGTCATGCACATGACAGTGTGGCAAACAACCGGTGTTCGGGAAGACGAACCCGAACAGTAACACAGACTTCCTGATGAAGTACGTGTTCGGTTTCCGTGCCTGAATAGTAGGTGTTCGATATTGACACGGAACTTTACTGTTCGGGATCGCCCATCTCTACCCAAGACCTTTGTAACGGCACCGCGAGCATGAAAACTTTTTCACACTCACTGTGACGTCAATCAGGTCATACAGATTTACCTCTGAACTACCTAATCCCACAAACTCCATAGACCATGACACACAGTGACCGGAGGTAACCTCGATGAGGTCACCACTGGTCACTGAGTCTGTGCTCGCAGCAGTTCAGTCACCAGTGGTTCTCAGTCTGGATGGTCACATTTTGGCACCATCCAGGTTGAAAACTGTTTTTCCCCCAGACATAGATTACGGCGTGGGACAGAATGATGGACAGGTGAGGGATATTGTTGCGTTTTATTTTTGTTTTCTTACAGAAGACGAGGGCTTTGATGGAATTAGGCATTAGGTGAGTATAACTATGTTTGCTATTTTAAATAAAAAGTAGAAGTGTGTTTTATTTCTAAAAAAGGACTTTATTCTTGCTGTGTCTTTACCATATAACTATAGGATAAGTAATGTATAGGTGCCTTATATACACCTCTCCATTACTAAGCTGAAGGCTTTATGTCACCTGATAACACAAAGGTGACATCAACTTCACAAATATTAACCCCACTTGCCACCGCTACAGGTCAAGTGGGAAGAGCCGGGCAAAGCGTCAGAATTGGTGCATCTAATAGATGTGCCTTTTCTGGGCAGCTGCGGGCTGCTATTTTTAGACTTGGGGGGGCAATATCCATGGCCCCTTACCAGCCTGAGAATACCAACCCCAGCTGTCTGCTTTAGAAAGGCTGGTTGTCAAAAATGGGGGGGACCCCACGCCATTTTTTAAAACTATTTATTTAAATAATTAAAAAATATGGCATGGGGACCTCTCTATTCTTGATAACTAGCCTTGCTGAAGATGACAGCTGAGGGTTGCAGCCCCCAGCAGTGAGTTTTTCCTGACTGGTTTTCAAAAATACAGAAGAACCCACGCCGTTTATTTTTTAATTATTTAGTTACAGCGCAGGAGCCGGCTAATGAATACACCCATCAGTCACTCCAGCTCTCGCTGATATTAGCGGCAGCAGTTGTCGGATGATAGGAGCTGTAGTCCCATCCACTGACACCAGTGACCAGAGGTAAAATTTATACCTCCGATCACAGCTGAGAACTCATGTTGTCTCTCTGACCAGTGAGGATGATTTCACCGCCAATCAGAAGCAGTGTTTGCCGTGCTGTCATGCACATGACAGCGTGGCAAACACTGGATGGTTGGGCCTCCCATTCAAGTGAATGTGGTTCGGGTTTGGGTTCGGGTCCAGGTACTGTTCTGGCACCTGAACTACTTTTTGTAACTGTTCGGCCGAACCTGCCAGACCTGAACATCCAGGTTTTTGCCCAATTATAGTCCTGGGAGTTCATAGCCAATGATCTCACTTCACCTAACTGATGTCTGTGTGAGCGCCATGGGAAAATTTCAAACAGAACTTGCACTGACATCAGTTAGGTTAAGTGAATTCATTGGCTGTGAACTCCCAGGATCTTTCTGATGGCACCATGAGCAGGAAAACTTTATCATGCTTGCAGTGCCATTAGACAGGTAATAGAAGCTCACATGGAGACACTGGGTAGCGGTAGCAGATGCTGCTCAGTGTCTCTGCTGCATGGCAGGCTGTATGATGACATCATGCAACCATGCAGCCTGCCATCTAGATGTAGCCGAGCTAGACTCGTCATGGGACAAATGGATTATCATCTTCTTAGCAGACAGATGAGGAATATTTTTGTTTGTTATTTTAATTCTCTTGCAGGGGACAATGGCGTCACTGGAATGAGGGATGTCATAAGTATGGTTTAATTAAGATTGATTAAAGGAGTCTGAGTCATTCTTTCAATTAAAGGATTTTATTTTGAGGGTTTGTGTTTTTATACAAAATGACTATGGGGTTAGTAATGGGGGTGTCTTATTGACGTCTACCCATTACTATCCTCTGGCCTTGATATCACCTGACTAAACAAAGGTGACATCGACCCCCCAACTATTACCCAACTTGCCACCGCTACAGGACAAGTGGGAAGAGTGAGGCTACAGTAAGTGCCAGAATTGGCACATCTTATAGATTAGCCTTTTCTTGGGGCAATATCCATGGCACCTTCCTAGGCTAATAATATCAGCCCGCAACTGTTTTCCTAGCCTTTGCTGATTTGCTGACCCAGCCTATTTTGACCTTAAAGGCCTTGCCATTTTTTGCAATTCTGACCAGTATCCCTTTATGAGGTAATATCTCAGGAACGCTTCAACGGATCCTAGCGATTCTGAGATTGTTTTTCATGACATATTGGGCTTCATGTTAGTGGTAAATTTAGGTCGATAGATTTTGTGTTTATTTGTGAAAAAAATGGAAATTTGGCGAAAATTTTGAAAATTTCGCAATTTTCAAATTTTGAATTTTTATTCTGTTAAACCAGAGAGTTATGTGACACAAAATAGTTAATAAATAACATTTCCCACATGTCTACTTTACATCAGCACAATTTTGGAAACAACATTTTTTTTTGTTAGGAAGTTATAAGGGTTAAAAGTTGACCAGCGATTTCTCATTTTTACAACAAAATTTACAAAGCCATTTTTTTTACGGACCACGTCACATTTGAAGTCACTTTGAGGGGTCTATATGGCAGAAAATACCCAACAACATTATAAAAACTGCACCCCTCAAGCTACTCAAAACTACAATCAAGAAGATTATTAAACCTTCAGGTGCTTCACAGGAACTAAAGCAACGTGGAAGGAAAAAATGGACATTTTAATTTTTCCAACAAAAATTTTATTTTAGCATCAATTTTTTCATTTTTGCATGGGCAACAGGATAAAATGGATCCTAAAATTTGTTGGGCAATTTCTCCTGAGTACACAGATACCTCATATGTGGTCATAAACCACTGTTTGGGTGCACGGCAGGGCTCAGAAGGGAAGGAGCGCCATTTGACTTTTTGAATGGAAAATATGCTGGAATATTTAGCGGTTGCCATGTCGCATTTGCAGAGTCCCTGTGTGCCTAAACATTGGAGCTCCCCACAAGTGACCCCATTTTGGAAACTAGACCCCCCACGGAACGTATCTAGATGCATAGTGAGCACTTTGAACCCCAAGGTGCTTCACAAATTGATCCGTAATAAAAAGAAAATACTTTTTTTTCACAAAAAATTTCTTTTAGCCTCAGTTTTTTCATTTTCACATGGGCAACAGGATAAAATGGATCCTAAAATTTGTTGGGCAATTTATCCTGAGTACACAGATACCTCATATGTGGTCATAAACCACTGCTTGGGCGCACAGCAGAGCCCAGGAGGGAAGGAGCACCATTTGACTTTTTGAATGGAAAATTAGCTCCAATCGTTAGCGGACACCATGACGCGTTTGGAGAGCCCCTGTGTGCCTAAACAGTGAAAAACAACCACATGTGACACCATTTTGGAAACTAGACCCCTTATGGAACTTATCTAGATGTGTTATGAGCACTCTGAACCCCCAAGTGCTTCACAGAAGTTTATAACGCAAAGCAGTGAAAATAAAAAAAATCATTTTTTTCCTCAAAAATTATTTTTTAGTCTGCTATTTTTTATTTTCACAAGGGTAACAGGAGAAATTGGACCACAAAAGTTGTGCAATTTGTCCTGAGTACACCAATACTCCATATGTGGGGGAGAACCACTGTTTTGGCGCATGGGAGAGCTCAGAAGGGAAGGAGCGCCATTTTGGAATGCAGACTTGATGGAATGTTCTGCGGGCGTCATGTAGCGTTTGCAGAGCCCCTGATGTGCCTAAACAGTAGAAACCCCCCACAAGTGACCCCATTTTGGAAACTAGACCCCCAAGGAGCTTATATAGATGTGTAGTGAGCACTTTGAACCCCCAAGTGCTTCACAGAAGTTTATAAACACAGAGCAGTGAAAATAACAAAATCATTTTTGTTCCTCAAAAATCATTTTTTAGCCCGCTATTTTTATTTTCCCAAGGGTAACAGGATAAATTGGACCCCAAAAGTTGTTGTCCAGTTTTTCCTGAGTACACTGGTGCCCCATAAGTGGGGGGGAACCACGCTTTGGGCGCACGGCAGGGCTCAGAAGGGAAGGAGCGCCATTTGACTTTTTTAATGGAAAATTAGCTCCAATCGTTAGCGGACACTATGTTGTGTTTGGAGAGCCCCTGTGTGCCTAAACTTTGGAGCTCCCCCACAAATGACCCCATTTTGGAAACTAGACCCCCTAAGAAACTTATCTAGATGCACAGTGAGCACTTTGAACCCCCAGGTGCTTCACAGAAGTTTATAACCCAGAGCCATGAAAATAAAAAATCATTTTTTTTTCTCAAAAATGATTTTTTTAGCCCCCTATTTTTATTTTCGCAAGGGTAACAGGACAAATTGGACCCCACAAGTTGTTGTCCTGTTTGTCCTGAGTACGCTGGTACCCCATATGTGGGGGGGAACCACTGTTTGGGCACACGTGGGGGCTCGGAAAGGAAGTAGTGATGTTTTGTAATACCGACTTGATGGAATGGTCTGCGGGCGTCATGTTATGTTTGTGTCTCGACCACGCACCACAATTGTGGGTTTCCAGAGCAATGGGGTACTCAGAGCCGAGCCCGTAGAAGTCTATGGGATTGTCACAGGTAGCGGTGGCTCGGTCTGTGGCCCTGGCGGTCAGGCGTATGTTGGGGGGTATATTTACAGGGGATATATATATACAGTTCGTGACGCCACCTGTAGTCTCTGGTAATTTGTACCAGCGCTGCTGTAGATCTCTGAGGGGATGGTGAGGCAGCTAGATGTCGGGTCCTGTTGTGAATGGGTTTGAGATGAGTTCTGAGCAGAGGCTCCCTCTGGTGGTTACAAGCGGTACTAGTGAGGATTGGGAATCAGGTGTTACTGATTGGTCTTATTTAAGGGAATCATTTTCCCATCAGGGTTGCCGGTGATCAATTGTTCTGGTCTGAATCCTTCTTTCCAGTTTCCCTTGTAGCCTGCTGTGTCGTGTCTGCATCTCCTGCTATCAGATAAGACAATTTCTTATTTTGTGTTTTTGCTATATTTTTGCATTTTGTCCTGCACTTCTGTGGGGGCCTTCTGGGTCCCCTCCGGGGCTTTTGCCCTCTCAGTTTAGTCCAGCCACTGTGTTTTGTACTTTTGCTTTTTGCAGTTTTTTCAGTGGCTGCTGTTTTTGTTACACCAGAGAACTAATTTAGGTGGTAGAGGTCGTGTGATCTCAGGTGTTTTTGAAATTAGTAGAGTTGGTGCCTTTTCAGGGTTTTCTGGGATTGCAGTAAGTACCCTTCCTATCCTTTTCTATTTAGTTAGTTTGGGCCCCAGCGTTTGCTCATACTATTTTCTTTCTGTGTAGTATTTCCTCTTGTCTAACCGCCATTACATGTTTGGGGGCTTTCTATTATCTTTGGGGTTCTGCTCCGGGGCAGATAGCTTTCCTATTTCTATCTTTAGGTGTAGTTAGTTTCTCAGGCTGTGACGAGGCGTCTAGGACCATCGTAGGAACGCTCCACGGCTGCCTCTAGTTGCGGTGGTTAGTCAGGGTACTGCAATCTCATAGATTCCAACTGCTCTGGTGTATTTCCTTTTTTCCTGCACTCCTCAGCTACCGTAACATAACAGTATCACCGGCCATAAAAATTGTATGGTACTCACAGAAGGGAAAAAATATTTAGAAGGAAGAAAAGTTGTCAGAGATATTTTTCTGTTTGTTGCATTTTTTTTTTTTTTTTTTTTTTTCCCTCTGTATCTCTGGGTGCTGGGGAGGATCTTTTCTCCCAATGGAGTTTGCACAGTTGTCTGGCCGTGTGGATCAGCTTGCCACTGAGGTTCGGAGTATTGCTGCATATCTTGCTAGGTTGCCTGTTGTGGAACCTAGGATCCCCATGCCAGATTTGTTTTCAGGGGATCGAGCTAAGTTTCAGAATTTCAAAAATAATTGTAAATTGTTTCTTGCCTTAAAATCTAAGTCCTCAGGAAACGCAGCGCAGCAGGTTCAAATTGTCATCTCTCTCCTGCGCGGCGATCCTCAGGATTGGGCTTTTTCCCTCACACCTGGGGATCCTGTTTTGAGTGATGTTGATGCATTTTTTCTGGCTCTGGGGTTATTGTACGATGAGCCTAATGTCACTGATCAAGCTGAAAAAGCCTTGTTGGCATTAAATCAGGGGCTTGATGACGCTGAGTTATACTGTCAGAGATTCCGTAGGTGGGCAGTCCTGACCAAATGGAATGACGACGCTTTGGCGGCCCTTTTCCGGAAGGGTCTGTCGGATAATGTAAAGGATGTTATGGTGGGATTCCCTGTCCCCTCTGGTCTCAATGATTCTATGTCATTAGCGATTCAAATTGACAGACGTTTGCGTGAGCGGAGAAGTATGCGTGGAGTGGTGTTGCCTTGTGAGCCAGCTGCTGAGCCCATGCAGTGTGATGGAGTGGTGTCTGGGGCACAGCGTCATGAGTTTCGAAAGCGCAATGGGTTATGTTTCTACTGTGGTGATGCCTCTCATGCTATTTCAGTCTGCCCTAAGCGGGGAAGACGTTTTGCACGCTCAGTTGTCTTGGGTGGTGTTCAGACTAAGTTTTTATTAACTGTCACTCTGATATGCTCTCTGTCCTCATTTTCTGCTCAGGCTTTCGTTGATTCTGGAGCAGCTATTAACCTGATGGATTATGATTTGCTAAACGTTGTGGATTTCCCTTGATACCCCTACAGAAGTCTATTCCCCTACTGGGGATCGATTCTACCCCTTTGGCTGAGAATAAACCCCAGTTTTCTACTCAGGTGATAATGAGGGTTGAACCTGATCACCAGGAGTGCTGCAAATTTTTGGTTCTATATAATCTGCATGACATTATCGTGCTGGGTTTCCCTTGGTTACAGTCTCATAATCCTGTTTTGGATTGGAAATCTGTGTCTGTAACCAGTTGGGGCTGCCAATGTGTTAATACCAACACTCCTGTTTTTTCTGCCTCCCCCCAGGCTGAGGATGTTCCTGACTTTTTGTTTGATTTTTCTGATGTGTTTAGCGAAAGTAAATCTGCATCCTTACCTCCCCATAGGAGCTATGACTGCGCTATTGAATTAGTGCCAGGTAGTAAATTCCCTAAGGGTCGCCTTTTTAACTTGTCTGTACCTGAACATGACGCTATGCGGTCTTATATCAAGGAATCATTGGAGAAGGGTCATATCAGACCATCCTCTTCACCCTTAGGTGCCGGTTTTTTCTTTGTGGCCAAAAAAGATGGTTCATTAAGGCCGTGTATTGATTATCGTCTCTTGAACAATATTACTGTGAAATATCAATACCCGTTACCCTTGATTTCTGACCTGTTTTCCAGGGTGAAAAACGCTACTTGGTTTACCAAGCTTGACCTCAGGGGGGCGTATAACCTTATTCGCATTAAGCACGGGGATGAATGGAAGACGGCATTTAACACCCCTGAAGGGCATTTTGAGTACCTTGTGATGCCCTTTGGGCTCACTAATGCTCCTTCCGTCTTCCAGTCCTTCATGAATGACATTTTCAGGGATTTTGTGGACAAGTTTCTGATTGTTTATTTGGATGATATCTTGATTTTTTCTAATGACTGGGACTCTCATGTGAAACATGTTCGAACTGTATTCCAGATTTTGAGAGAGAATGCTCTGTATGTGAAGGGATCAAAGTGTCTTTTGGCGTACAGAAGATCTCATTTCTGGGATTCATTTTGTCCCCATCTGTTATTGAAATGGACCCGGTCAAGGTTCAGGCCATCTGTGATTGGGTCCAACCTACTTCATTAAAGGCTCTTCAGAGATTTTTGGGTTTTGCCAATTTTTATCGTAAATTTATTGGTAATTTCTCTGTTATTGTTAAACCATTAACTGATTTGACCAGAAAGGGTTCTGATGTGGTGAATTGGCCTCCTGAGGCAGTCTCTGCGTTTCAGGAACTTAAGCAGAGATTCACTTCTGCTCCTGTTCTACGGCAGCCTGATGTTTCTCTGCCATTTCAGGTGGAGGTTGATGCCTCTGAAATTGGGGCAGGTGCCGTTTTGTCCCAAAAAGATCCAGAGACCTCTAAAAGTAACCCTTGTGCCTTTTTCTCTCGAAAATTTTCTCCTACTGAACGTAATTATGACGTGGGTAATCGGGAGTTATTGGCCATGAAGTGGGCTTTTGAAGAGTGGAGACATTGGCTGGAGGGAGCCAAACATCAGGTGGTGGTCCTTACGGACCATAAGAATCTGGTCTATCTGGAATCTGCCAAGCGACTTAATCCTAGACAGGCCAGGTGGCCTTGTTTTTTACACGTTTTAATTTTGTGGTTTCCTTTCTTCCTGGCACTAAGAATGTTAAGGCGGATGCCCTCTCGAGGAGTTTCCTTGCGGACTCTCCTGAGCTATCTGATCCCTCTGTTATTTTGAAGGAGGGTGTAGTTCTTTCCGCCATCTCGCCTAATTTGAGACTTGCTCTGGAGGGGTGTCAGGAGGATAGGCCCGAGCGCTGCCCTGTTGGAAAGTTGTTTGTCCCGGACCGATGGAAAAAGAGTGTGATGTCTGAGATTCATTGTTCCGCATTGGCTGGGCATCCCGGAATTTTTGGTACCAGAGACTTGGTTAGTCGGTCCTTTTGGTGGCCTACCTTGTCTCGCGATGTCAGGGAATTTGTGCAGTCCTGCGGGACTTGCTCTCGCTCCAAGCCTTGCTCTCGCTCTGGTGGTTTGTTGATGCCATTGCCTGTGCCCAAGAGACCATGGACCCATATCTCTATGGATTTCATTTCCGATCTTCCTGTTTCTCAGAGAATGACCACCATCTGGGTAATTTGTGATAGGTTTTCCAAAATGATACATCTTGTGCCATTACCTAAGTTGCCTTCCTCCTCTGAATTGGTGCCGTTGTTCCTTCAGCACGTGGTTCGTTTACACGGCATTCCTGAGAACATTGTGTCTGACAGAGGAGTCCAGTTTGTTTCCAGATTTTGGAGGACTTTTTGTTCTAAACTGGGTGTTCAATTGTCTTTCTCCTCGGCATTTCATCCTCAGACCAATGGTCAAACTGAGAGAACAAACCAGACATTGGAGATTTATCTAAGATGCTTTGTGTCTGCTGATCAGGATGACTGGGTTCTTTTTTGCCTTTGCTGAGTTTGCTCTTAATAATAGGGCTAGCTCTGCCACTTTGATGTCTCCGTTTTTCTGTAATTCTGGGTTTCACCCTCGATTTTCTTCAGGACAGACGGAGGCTTCTGTCTGTCCAGGTGTTGACTCTGTTGTTGAGCGTATGCAGCAGATTTGGGACCAGGTAGTGGAGAGGTTGTCCCTCTCTCAGGAGAAGGCCCAGCGGTTTGCTAACCGGCATAGGACTGATGGTCCTCGGTTTAAAGTGGGGGACTTGGTCTGGTTGTCCTCAAAGAATATTCCTATGAGAGTAGCATCTCCTAAATTTAAGCCTAGGTTCATTGGACCTTATAAGATCATGGAGATTATTAATCCTGTTTCTTTTCGTTTGCTTCTTCCAGGGACATTTAAGATCCATAACGTGTTCCACAAGTCCTTGTTGAAGAGGTTTGTTGAGCCAGTGGTTCCTGCTGCTGTGCCTCCTGACCCTGTTTTGGTTGAGGGCAATCTGGAGTATGTGGTTGAGAAAATATTGGATTCTCGTTTTCTAGACGAAGACTCCAGTATTTGGTTAAATGGAGAGGTTATGGTCAGGAAGATAATTCTTGGGTGTTTGCTTCGGACATCCATGCTAGGAGACTTATCCGTGCGTATCATAGAACTCATCCTGACCGACCTGGTTGCTCAAATGAGGGTTCGGTGACCCCTCCTCAAGGGGGGGGTACTGTTGTGAATGGGTTTGAGATGAGTTCTGAGCAGAGGCTCCCTCTGGTGGTTACAAGCGGTACTAGTGAGGATTGGGAATCAGGTGTTACTGATTGGTCTTATTTAAGGGAATCATTTTCCCATCAGGGTTGCCGGTGATCAATTGTTCTGGTCTGAATCCTTCTTTCCAGTTTCCCTTGTAGCCTGCTGTGTCGTGTCTGCATCTCCTGCTATCAGATAAGACAATTTCTTATTTTGTGTTTTTGCTATATTTTTGCATTTTGTCCTGCACTTCTGTGGGGCCTTCTGGGTCCCCTCCGGGGGCTTTTGCCCTCTCAGTTTAGTCCAGCCACTGTGTTTTGTACTTTTGCTTTTTGCAGTTTTTTCAGTGGCTGCTGTTTTTTTTACACCAGAGAACTAATTTAGGTGTAGAGGTCGTGTGATCTCAGGTGTTTTTGAAATTAGTAGAGTTGGTGCCTTTCAGGGTTTTCTGGGATTGCAGTAAGTACCCTTCCTATCCTTTTCTATTTAGTTAGTTTGGGCCCCAGCGTTTGCTCATACTATTTTCTTTCTGTGTCAGTATTTCCTCTTGTCTAACCGCCATTACATGTTTGGGGGCTTTCTATTATCTTTGGGGTTCTGCTCCGGGGCAGATAGCTTTCCTATTTCTATCTTTAGGTGTAGTTAGTTTCTCAGGCTGTGACGAGGCGTCTAGGACCATCGTAGGAACGCTCCACGGCTGCCTCTAGTTGCGGTGGTTAGTCAGGGTACTGCAATCTCATAGATTCCAACTGCTCTGGTGTATTTCCTTTTTACCTGCACTCCTCAGCTACCGTAACATAACAGGGTCCCCTACAGGTGGGACTCTTTCCTCAGGTCGGTAGTTAAAGCAGGGTTGTGCAGGCATGCAAGTAAATAACTCAGTCTCACACGGTCAGCGTCTTTCCATACCTTTACTTGTAAGATGGTTAGGCAGGTCCCAGGGAGGCTGATCCAAGGAGAATGTGTTTCGAGATAGCAGCTGGACAAGTTAGGGGCCTCCTTTACTTTCACAACGATGACTACAACCAGCATGAAGCGTAGTTCCCTCTATAACTCCAGCTATTCCATAGCTGTACTGCCCAGTCAGTTTTGTGGTCGGAGCCTTCCTGTGAGAGAGCTGAATTCCTACTTGTCGTGCACTGACTCAAAGTCTTCACTCCCCCTGACCCCAGTTACGTACCGACTATTTAGGGGCTGCTTTCCGCGACCTAAGGTCCGGTAAGTCTCTGGTTTTCTTACCACTAAGCGTGAAGCTTTAGTGATCCTTCGGTCCCCAGTGACCGGTAACAATGTGCAGGACTTCTTCAATCCAAAAGCACTTTTCAAATATTCCTTTCCACTGTGCCTTTCGCCTTGTCCTCGCTTGTAGCATAAACACTCACACTTGCAAAAAGTCATATAATCACTCCCTTCTTCTCTTCCTTCAGAGTTAGTTAACAGACTCTCAGTTATCCACTAGGCAGGAGCACGTCTCTGAACCTTTCACTGTCCTTGGGACAGGAGACTGAAGTATTTCTGTACTAAGCTCTTCTTCTTTATCAGTGTCTTCAAGTGAGGTACAGCTCTGACCAGGCTGAGGTGATCTATATCTCGCCCTTACTGGCCTCCACTTGCTGAACTGCTGATAGAGCCAGGCTGGACTGCTTCCTCCCTCCAAGTCCCAGCTAGACTCCACACGTCTGCTCTGTCCGAGGACAGGTAACTGACTACTCTAATCACTCAACGAATACACCCTGACCACTCCCTCACAAGTGACTACACTACCCTAAGGGTGTGTCTAGTGTATGTTGAGTGAATGGGTATTGAGCATTAAACTGCTATCTCTCCACACATTCTCCAGGGTACTGCGTGTGCCTAACACCAGGGCTACACATTTGCAGAGCCCATGATGTGCCTAAACAGTAGAAACCCCCAATTTTAGAAACTAGATGCCCCAAGGAATTCCTCTAGATGTGTGGTGAGCACTTTGAATCTCTAAGTTCTTCACAGAAGTTTATAACGCAGAGCCGTGAAAATAAAAAAATCATTTTTTTCCACAAACATTATCTTTTAGTCCCCAATTTTTTTTTCTAGGGTAACAGGAGAAATTAGACCCCCCAAAGTTTGTTGTGCAATTTTTCCTGAGTATGCTGATACCCCATATGTGGGGGTAACCACTGTTTGGGCACACGTCAGGGCTCGGAATAAAGGGAGCACTGTTTGACTTTTTGAACGCAAAATTTGCAGGAATCATGGTGGCGCCATGTCGCGTTTGGAGACCCACTGATGTGCCTAAATAGTGGAAACCCCTCAATTCTAACTCCAACCCTAACCCCAACACACCCTAACCACAACCCTCACCCCTACACACCCCTAACCCTAATACAAACCCTAACCATAACCCTAACCCCAACACACCCCTAACCATAATCCCAACCCTAACCATAACCCTAACCACAAGCCTAACCCTAACCCCAACCCTAACTCTAATTCCAACCCTAACCCTAATTCTAACCGTAACCCTAATTCCAACCCTAACCCAAATTCCAACCCTAACCCTAATTCTAACCGTAACCCTAATTCTAACTCTAATTCTAACCCTAATGCTAAAGGCTAGGTTCACATTACGTTTTAGCAGCCCGTTCAACACATAGCGCTGACAAGCTGGTAACGGTATAGTATAACGCGATCGTGTTATGCTATACACGCTAGCGCAGAGGATTCAGCAGATGATTCATCTGCGCTAGCGGTGACAGAGCCCAGACGCTGCAGGCCGCGTCCGAGGCTCCATCACTGAATGACGGCACGTCACGAACGCATGCCGCTTTACAGCATGCGTCGCGATGCGCCCGCAAATGGGGGTGAATGGCAGCGTTAACGGACTGCGTTACACCCGCGTTATACCGCGGTGTAACGCAGTCCATCTAACGGACTGCGATAACGCGATATGAATCCAGCCTAACCCTAATTATAACCATAACCCTAATGCTAACCCTATTCCTAACCCTAACCTAACCCTAAGGCTAGGTTCACATTACGTTTTACCAGCCTGTTCAAACATAGCGCTGACAGGCTGGTAACGGTATAGTATAACGCGATCGCGTTATGCTATACCCGCTAGCGCAGAGGAATCAGCAGATGATTCATCTGCGCTAGCGGTGATGGAGCCCAGACGCTGCAGCCCGCGTCCGAGGCACCGTCACTGAATGACGGCACGTCGCGAACGCATGCCGCTTTACGGCATGCGTTGCGATGCGCCCGCAAATGGGGGTGAATGGTAGCGTTAACGGACTGCGTTACACCGCGGTGTAACGCAGTCCGTCTAACGGACTGCCATAATGTGATATAAATCCAGCATAATCCTAATGCTAACCCTAACTCTAAGGCTAACCCTAACCCTAAGGCTAACCCTAACCCTAACCTAACTGTAATTCTAACCCTAATAAAAAAAATATATATTTTATTTTTTGTCCCTACCTATGGGGGTGATAAAGGGGGCTTTTATTTACTTTTTTTTTATTTTGCTCACTGTGAGAGTTTATCACAGTGATCAAAATAAATTTTTGGACTTTAGAAGGCACAGTGCGCATGCGCCGGCCGCAGGCACACTGCGCATGCGCCCGCCATTTCCAAGATGGCGGCGCCCAGAAGAGTCCCGGACGGACGCCGGGACGGATCCACGGGCTCCAGAAGACCAGGGGAGGTGAGATGACACTGGCGGGGATCGGAAGGTGGGGGGCAGCGGACCGGAGCGGAGGGGAGAGGACCGGAGCGCAGGACAGCAGATAGTAACGGTGGTGACCGATCGCTGCCATGAAATCGGTGGCGGCGGCTGATCACCGCCGTTAATCGGTTTGTGAGGGGGTCGTAACTCGGTGCCCAGCCATGGCAGATGCTATTGCAGCATCGGCCATGGCTGGATGGTAATATTTCACCAAATTTCATTGGTGAAATATTACAAATCGCTCTGATTGACTGTTTCACTTTTAACAGCCAATCAGAGCGATCGTAGCCACGTGGGGGTTAAGCCACCCCCACTGTGGTGATGCACAATGGGTCTTGTGCCTGCGGGTCGGGTGACCTTTCAGTGACCCCAGTCACCTTACCCGCAGGAACATGATTTATAGCATGACACCTACATAGGCGTCATGGGTCGGGATGCCACTGATTTTCATGACGCCTACGTAGGCGTCATGGTTGGGAAGGGGTTAATTATAGGGGGACCATACATCGTTTTTTTGGGGTGTCCCCCTTTTTAATAGTCAGTAAAGACTAAGTATACAGCTGCAAGCTCAAAGGGTATTACCCCCTTCCTAGGCTATAAATATCAGCCCCAGGAATCGGCTTTTCCTCTGCTGGTTAAGAAAATTACGATGGAGCCAATGCCACTTTTTTCAGAAAAATAATATTTTAATAATTAAATACATGCACAGTAAGCTGCACACACCCTGTACTAATTGTATATGTCACTGACACTCTTTTCATCTATCTATTCATATGTACTGTATGTAATCTATCTATTCTATCCTGTCGGGTACTGCTGTGATTTTACTGTACATGGCTGCTGAATTTCCGGCTTTTCATCTATCTATCTATCTATCTATCTATCTATCTATCTATCTATCTATCTATCTATCTATCTATCTATCTATCTATCTATCTATGTAATATATATATATATATATATATGTCACTGATATCTGTATATCTATCTATTCTATGTGTATGGAATGTATGCAATCTATCTATTCTTTCCCGTAGGGTCCCGGTGTGATTTTACTGTACGCGGCAGATGAATTGCTGGCTTTTCAAAGGAATTGTGTAAAAATCACACAGCACTCGCATGGTCTGAGTGCTGTGCGATTTCTTGCTTGCACCTATTGATTTGCATTGTTGAGTCTCATCCGAGATACCCGCAAATCACAGCATGCTGCAATTTTTTTTTCAGTACGATTTCAACTGAGAAAAAAATTGCAAACAGATGTAAACCATTGAATAACATTGGTCAGAGTGCCATATCGATTTTTTTTATCAGATTGCACTCATCCATTTTTCTCGCATATGAGTATGAGCTCTAAGAATCCAAACCAGAAACTCCATTTGCATACATGAGTTTCAGGGTATCTGCTCCTCCTCAGTGCAAAGCAGGAGATCTGATTTAGCTAGGTGAGAGGCCTCTGACTCAAGGTCTAAGGGGGGAGCATCAGAAATGAAATGCTTCTCTAGGAATTTGAATATGCAAACAGCCTTCAGAAGCCTGATGAAGATCTACAAGTCTGCTAGATATATGAGCCTATTAGGCCACACTCGATCACAGCAACAAACCAGCTAATAGTGCAAAAAAAATCTACAGTAAGATCCATTTAACAGCATTCATAATCACTCACAGAAGGATAAGTACTAAGCAGTGATATGCAGTTTTTTCACATTCCCAGACAAAAAAATAATATAAAAAAATTAAATTTGATAAAAATTAACTCCTACATGCATTATTGGACTTGGTCGCTAAAGGCCAAACAATAATATTGATTCAGAGGGCCCAGTTGGGCTATTCACCTGCCCCCCTATGGGCTAGTCCATGCCTGCCTATATGGCTGCATTATTAAGAACAGTATTTTTATTAAAATGCAAAGAAACAAAAATAAATTTTTAGCATAAACCCAGTTTTAAAAATTCAAATTACTAAAATGTGTAAAAAACCCCTATAAATATGTATAATCACAGTATTCATACCAATCTGTAGAACAAACGTTGCATGACAATTTTACTGTGAGGGTAACTGCTTAAAAAGAGCATAAATTCTGAATTTCTGTTTGTTTGGAGTTTTTTTTTTTATATCCCCCCCATTCCTCTATAAGATAAAAGTTTATCAATAAATTAAGGAGATGTTGAGAATAACAATAATAAAATCAAATCAGAAAAAAAACAAGCGATACGGTAACGTGCAAAGTTATGGCTCTCGAAATGCGAAAAAAATAATTGGTCATAATTTAAGATCCTAGTTTATTTTTCCTTTCCAATTTTATAAGGTTATGCAAACTCATTTTGTCATTCCCTTTCTGAGAATTTGATATTGATAGCATTTATTAGAGGTGACAAGTAAAAAATACTTACGCGTAGATGCTAGAGACACAGGAGAGCAGTAGAAGACACACAGCCCTCCGCTCCATGATGCTACGGAGACTACACAGCCGATGTGAGCCTTTAGAACGTTTAACTACAGACTGGAAACTCTGTCCAAAAAATGCTTCTTATGAGCAAATAGAAATAATGCTTTGCATTGCAGTTGGCAGCTTTGTCAAATTCAAAGGTCAATTTGTTTTCTGAGGTATTTCTGTGGAAATTGGGTTGGTAGCATTTTTTTTATTACTTACTATTTTACAATGTTTGTACAAAAATGAAATTCAAAACACGGTTATCAAAATCCAAAGATCCAAAAATTTAATTTTCTCTTTCGTTTTAATTGTTAGTGTTGAGCGATACGATAATGTAAATATCGGCTATCGGCCGATATTAGCTCTATCGGCCTTTCGATAATTCGTTTCGATATTTTCGTCTTATCGAATACCAGAATCGGATTTGTCACTGTCACTGTCTGTGTCCGTCGGTCGGGTCTGTCACTGTCAGTGTCCGTCGGTCGGGTCTGTCAGGAGTCAGCGGCACTTACTGGCAGAAGATCTCCGGCGGTCACGGCCTGGACTGCTTCATGGCCGCCATCATCTTTCCCCGGCGGTCACATGCAGTTTCTCGCGATAACTGCAGTGACTGCAGGGTAATCCCGGCCGTAAAGCAGTCATTCCGATGACGTCACCGCCGGGGAAGCAGGTAATCAGCTGTGCTGCGCCGGGATGACAGGCTCTGCCTGTCATTCTGATGTAGCAGAGCTGGATCGTCGTGGGACACTCGTTACTATGGACTGCGTCGGACAGGTGGTATACTTTTTTTTTTTTTTTTCCATTTTTTTACAGGAGATCGATGGCGTCGCAGGATGAGACTGTAATAAAAGTAATGAAAACTGTGTTTTTTTTTTTTTTATTAAATTAAAAAACTTTTTTATGAACATTCACCCGTCCGGTACATAAACAATTTAACTATTTACATACAGTGACCCTGTCCGGGTTATTTATAATTCTTTGGTAGGGGTGTTCCAGGTACCACCTGGTACTCTTCTGATGCTTGCCAAACATCCGAGGCACCAAGGACCACCAGGACCTGATGACATCGTGTGGCCTGTACAGTCAAGTCGTGACCCGCTATCTGGGTCTGTGTGGCCACCTCTTTCATCTCCCTCCAGGTCTGGAACCCTATGTCCCAGACTGAACGAACCCCAGGGGGCCTAACAGGCGCGGGTACGGGCCAGCTATAGTTATCATGTCCATAGCTGGGGCTGCTGAGGAGACCACTGAGGGAGGCTGGGGAGATTTACGGCGTGGGGTGGGCACTTTTGCAGAGGCCTGGATGTGGGAGGCTGAAGGCTCCGAGGGTCTCACAGGTTCCTGACACTCTGGGGAGTAGGGGTCGCACCTGGTAACATTTAGGGCGTACCATCCATTGTAACCCCAGTGTCGGGTGTAAGTCACCAAGTCTCCTGGCAACAGGTCCCTCCCCGGGTGTCCTTCTGGGAGGTGAGCCTCCACGTCCCGCCGGTTCACAAAAACTTCTAAATAAAGTCCAGGCTCCTGGATGAAGCCCCAACCACCTTTCAATTTAAAGCTCCGTACTGCACCCTTACGCCGCGGCTCCCTCACCGTACTTTTATCTTTTCTCATCCGGTCCTTATCTGCCCGGTCCTTCTCCAGCTGACGTTGGCGAAGTTTTTGGGATTCTCGCTGCTCCCTTTGTCGCTCTGCTTCCTTCTCCCAACGTCTCCACTCTTCCTCCTGACGCCGGTTGAAATTCTCCTCCACCAGCAGCTCCATGTCTCCACCATCAAACTGCAGCTTACAGTGTCCGGTTTGCGGCAGCTCTCCTGGCGCCCCCCAGTCCTAGCGGCGCTCACCTGCGGAGGAAGCAGCCGGCTCTGGAACAGATGACAGTCGGGGCTCCGGTACAGGCAGGTAGTGCTCTGGTGCCTGTGCGGCCTCCTCCATGAGGACGGGTGTCGCTTCTTCTGTCTCAGCGACGGGGGCAGACAGCGGGATCTGGGGTGCTGCCGGTGCAGCGTTTTTTGCACGAACGGGTGCCTCCACTGCGACAACGTCAACCGGATCACATTGCAAGGGCTGGGATGCCCGCACGGACTCCTCTACTAGAACGGGTGCCTCACCTTCCGGTACAGACACTTCAGGTAAGAGGGATTGGCGCCGCTCCAAGTTTAGTTTTAGGACACGCCAGCTGGCTTCCATCCTGGCGACCTCCTCCCGGTGCCGGGCCAGGCCTCTTAGGGTATCCTCCGCTTCTTGCAGCGTAGGAGGGTTTCCAGGCCGGGTGCCCAACGGTGGTTCCGTGGCGATCGGGTCGCTTCCGTGGGGGGAGAGCTCTGACTGCTCCATCCCTTCACACTTCTGCTCGTGTCCATTAGCCATCTCTGCCAAGTCACATGTGTCATTAGCATCTGGAGAGGGCCCCTCTTTTGTAGTGAGGCGGGACCTTCGTGTTAGTTTCCGCACACTGAGGAGGATGAGGAGGCGGAACTGAAGAGCTGTGGGGCACGATCTTACATTGCAGTACCATTTAGAGTGGTCGGCCATCGTTTACACGCCACTGAGTGAGTGTACACCCATGAAGAGCACACCCTTCTTCTTCACCAGTGCCTCGTCGTGACGCAGATATGGCGGAAAAAATGGCAAATACATTCTCTGATGATTTTAGCAATTCTCAAGTACAAAACCAGTTCAATTCAGGCACACAGGACTCGCTTATAGCGAGCTACAGAATCCTGTTCGTGACGCCCAAGTTGAGTCGCACAGAGCCAGAGGTTTTTGGGGTACTCGGCACCGAGCCCGTCGACTTCTATGGGGTATGTCACGGCTTTACCCGGCAGAGTCTATTTTACTATGTAGAAGTGTATAAACTATAAATATATGTATATATATATGTCACAATGACATGTATATATATATATATATATATATATATATATATGTATTCTATGTGTGTATATTTAGTGTTTACAAGGAAATAAAGGTTTTTTTTAGTTGCGATATTTTGTTCCCATAGACTTACATTGGACTTCCGGTATCGAAATCAGATATCGACGATATTTAGTGCTATCGGCGATACCATTTCAATACGATATTTTTAGATATTGAGCACTATCGCTCAACACTATTAATTGTGCTAATTACTAAAATGTAAAAAAAACCCTAATCATTATGTATAGAGATAAGCGAGCACTAAAATGCTCGGATGCTCGTTACTGAATTCGAGCAATTCCTAATACTCGAAATGCTGGTTTTGAGTAACAAGTGTAATGGGAGTCAATGGAAATCCCAGGTTTTTTTTCCGGCAGACCCTACAAGAAGGTCTGGGGGGCAGTGAAAATGTTGAAATGGATGGAAAAAGTGCTGAATGGAAGAAGAACATCATGGAGAAGACTCTTGGAAGCATCTCTGACTCCCAGATCGCTGCTGAGAACAATGGGGTCACACTGTTAGGCTAAGTGCACACGTTCAGGAATGTTTGCAGAATATTCCTGAGCAAAAACTGACTTTTTTCCACGGTAAAAACTTGCGTTTTTTTTGCGCGGATTTTGCGTGTTTTTGGTGCGGTTTTTTGCGCGGATTTGATGCGTTTTTACCACGATTTTTTCCTGAACTTTCTAGGTCAATAATATAGCGGGAAAAAACACTAGAATTCCGCAAAATTAATGAACATGTTGCTAGATTTTCATCGGTGCGTTTTTTTCGCGGAAAAAAAACGCACCATGTGCACAAAAATTGCGGAATTCATTCTAAATGATAGGATGCTTAATTCATGCGTTTTTGACGCGTTTTTTCCCCACGAAAAACGCGAAAAAAACGCAAATAATCCTGAACGTGTGCACTTAGCCTTACTCCACTTTAAGGACTGACAATAAAACATTCCAAACCCACGAGAAATTGCAGTTTACAGGGAAAAAAAAAGTTAAGAAACATTCTGTCCTGTATAATGATTTGTATATAAGGCAATATTTAAAGAAAGGATGTAAAAAAATATAATTTAAGTAAACCAAATTTGTTTTTTTAATAAAAACAATTGGAAATTTCATTGTTATTTTTGAAGGAAGTAAGAACTGCCAAAATTAGGGACTCCGTGGGACTCATAAACACCCTGTATTACACATAAAGGAGGCTTCATACACATTCTGTTCAAATTGTCATGTAGTGGTCTCCTAGACTCAAAAAGGCTGTGCACTAATTACAAAGCCTGCTAAAAATTACATCCATATACCCTCGAAGGCACCAACTGTAGTGAGTCATAAAACAATAATAAAGTATAGGACAATTTCTAACAGGACAATTTTATTTTTATTTCAAACCAACAAAATTTCACACAAACCGAGTTGTAGAGTATATGTGACAATAGTCCATTTTTGAACAACCAAATTTCTACCCCTGTACCAGCCCAGTTTTTTTTTATTTCAAACCAATGAAATTTCACATGAACCAAGTTTGACCGTATATATCACAAGTAGATATGAGCGAACCTGTGGATGTTCAGGTTCACCTGGTTCGACAAACATGCAGTAAAAAGTTCAGTTTGGGTCCGAATTTGACCTCGAACTTGACCTTGGACCCCATCCCAATACAAATCAATAGGGACCCAGACTTCAGTCCTTTAAAATAGCTGTGAAATGGTTATAATTAGGGCTAGGGGCTGCAAAAGGAAGCCAAATGAGAAGAGCAGGACAAGGGCCCTGCAAACAAATGTGAATAGGAAAATTGCTTAAAGAGGTTCTGTCACCATAGTGATCATGGCAAAATAGGATGTAAGTGAATAACAAAAATGTTAACAGTGCTCTCAGAGAGATTGAGACTTTGTACCTTCAGTCCATTTAATAATTTCACTCACAGAGCATGGGGCACAGCACCCCTACTTTAGCAGCTTACAAATTTCACCCACAGAGCATGGGGCACAGCATCCCTACATTAGCAGCTTATGAATTTCACTCACAGAGCATGGGGCACAGCACCCCTACATTAGCAGCTTACGAATTTCACCCACAGAGCATGGGGCACAGCATCCCTACATTAGCAGCTTATGAATTTCACTCACAGAGCATGGGGCACAGCATCCCTACATTAGCAGCTTATGAATTTCACCCACAGAGCATGGGGCACAGCACCCCTACATTAGCAGCTTACGAATTTCACCCACAGAGCATGGGGCACAGCATCCCTACATTAGCAGCTTATGAATTTCACTCACAGAGCATGGGGCACAGCATCCCTACATTAGCAGCTTATGAATTTCACTCACAGAGCATGGGGCACAGCACCCCTACATTAGCAGCTTACAATCTTCACCCACAGAGCATAGGGCACAGCACCCCTACATTAGCAGCTTACGAATTTCACCCACAGAGCATGGGGCACAGCATCCCTACATTAGCAGCTTATGAATTTCACTCACAGAGCATGGGGCACAGCATCCCTACATTAGCAGCTTATGAATTTCACCCACAGAGCATGGGGCACAGCACCCCTACATTAGCAGCTTACGAATTTCACCCACAGAGCATGGGGCACAGCATCCCTACATTAGCAGCTTATGAATTTCACTCACAGAGCATGGGCACAGCATCCCTACATTAGCAGCTTATGAATTTCACTCACAGAGCATGGGGCACAGCACCCCTACATTAGCAGCTTACAATCTTCACCCACAGAGCATAGGGCACAGCACCCCTACATTAGCAGCTTACGAATTTCACCCACAGAGCATGGGGCACAGCATCCCTACATTAGCAGCTTATGAATTTCACTCACAGAGCATGGGGCACAGCATCCCTACATTAGCAGCTTATGAATTTCACCCACAGAGCATGGGGCACAGCACCCCTACATTAGCAGCTTACGAATTTCACCCACAGAGCATGGGGCACAGCATCCCTACATTAGCAGCTTATGAATTTCACTCACAGAGCATGGGGCACAGCATCCCTACATTAGCAGCTTATGAATTTCACTCACAGAGCATGGGGCACAGCACCCCTACATTAGCAGCTTACAATCTTCACCCACAGAGCATAGGGCACAGCACCCCTACATTAGCAGCTTATGAATTTCACCCACAGAGCATGGGGCACAGCACCCCTACATTAGCAGCTTACGAATTTCACCCACAGAGCATGGGGCACAGCATCCCTACATTAGCAGCTTATGAATTTCACTCACAGAGCATGGGGCACAGCATCCCTACATTAGCAGCTTATGAATTTCACTCACAGAGCATGGGGCACAGCACCCCTACATTAGCAGCTTATAATCTTCACCCACAGAGCATAGGGCACAGCACCCCTACATTAGCAGCTTACGAATTTCACCCACAGAGCATGGGGCACAGCATCCCTACATTAGAAGCTTACAATCTTCACCCACAGAGCATAGGGCACAGCACCCCTACATTAGCAGCTTACGAATTTCACCCACAGAGCATGGGGCACAGCACCCCTACATTAGCAGCTTACAATCTTCACCCACAGAGCATAGGGCACAGCACCCCTACATTAGCAGCTTACGAATTTCACCCACAGAGCATAGGGCACAGCATCCCTACATTAGCAGCTTATGAATTTCACTCACAGAGCATGGGGCACAGAATCCCTACATTAGCAGCTTATGAATTTCACTCACAGAGCATGGGCACAGCACCCCTACATTAGCAGCTTACAATCTTCACCCACAGAGCATAGGGCACAGCACCCCTACATTAGCAGCTTACGAATTTCACCCACAGAGCATGGGGCACAGCATCCTTACATTAGCAGCTTACGAATTTCACCCACAGAGCATGGGGCACAGCATCCTTACATTAGCAGCTTACGAATTTCACCCACAGAGCATGGGGCACAGCATCCTTACATTAGCAGCTTACGAATTTCACCCACAGAGCATGGGGCACAGCACCCCTACATTAGAAGCTTACAAATTTCACCCACAGAGAAAGTTTCCACATGAATCCCACACAAGCTGATAATAAATTTCACCCACAGACTATTTTTTCACATTTTCCTGACAAAACTGTTCAAAATGTTATCACCCAGACAATGGGGCACAGTACCCCAACATCCCAAAAATGTCTGCTCCGGTAGCGTATGTTACAAATGCGACAGATGAAAAGCTGGTAGTATGATCTTGTATCGAGTTCAAAATTTCACGCACAGAGCATGGTCCAGTGTACACCACACAGAATGTTATTAATAATTTCTCACACTGCGCATGTATTCACATTTCCCTGAGAAAGATGCTTACACATTTTACACTGAGACAATGCGGCACAGTACCCACACAGCTCATAGATGTCTGCTCCAGTAGCGTATGTTACAAATTCCGACGATGAAGAGCTGGTAGTATAGTCTTGTATCGAGCAGGGGGTCTGCATTGAGCCTACCGGTAGTCCAGTTACAAATTTCACCCACATAGCATGTTTTCACAATTCTACCACAGCTCCAAAATTTCACCTCCAGTAGCGAACAAGCAGCCGCAGATAAAAAGTTCATTGTTCGATTGTAGATACATCTGGTGGTCCTCTACAAGGCTGATAATCCCAGGCCCTTTTCCTTTTGAGGTCTTCCAATGCTCTTTCCTTCGGGTCCTGGGGGCCTGAAATATTTCCCTTGAAAAAATTAGTGTACAAAGCAGAAAACCACGCCAAAATACTTCAGTTAGGGATAATGGAATTGTACTCTGTTGCTACAGTATATTCTTGTTTGTTCCAACTGATTAACCCTGCTGGTCTGTTCGGTCATAGTGACCCGTAGAGAATTTGTGAGGCCCTGTAGATTTTTTTCTATAAGTTTCTAAAACTTGATTTTATTTGACTTTTCCTCATTTGGGGGGACCTATCTATGAGTATTTTTTTGGGGTTTACTTTTTGCTACACGCCGATTTGTACACTTGTCGTGTTGGGGTCATAGTGACCCGGCATCATTTCTTACAGATGTGAGGCCATATTTTCAGTGAAATAAAGGAGTTATAACCTCAGTTGGGTCTATTAATTGCATCTACTATTGTATATCAATTTATTTATTTCCTAAATTATTTCAATGGGGTCGTACACGGTCTCTGCCGGGTGTATGCTTTGAGATCTGCGCACCATAAAAATGGCTTTATATTGATTATTTTTGGTGCACAGTCTATACTCAAATGTAGAGCGCATCCAGAGAGATCACTAGGTGTGCACTACACGTGTATATTCTGCGCAGAACGCGCTGTGTAAGAGTGCCTTATTTTGTAAAGCTGAGCTATAAAGGCCTGCAAATTATTTTTTTTTCAAAAAGAAATGTACATAGTTCCATGTTCTACTTTACTGCAAATACAACAATTGTTGCGTATGTTCCAAAAAAAAAATAAACAAGTAATACTAATGTGTACGAACCACCATGATAATGCAGTAAGTACCCGGGAAGGTAAAAAACCTAACATGATCTTGGACTATAATGCAAGCAAAGGTGGTATAGACACTTTAGATCAGCTCATTAGTACATATACCTGCTAAAGAAAATCAAATCGGTGGCCTATGATTGTGTTTTACAACATTGTGGGTTTGTCGGCATACAATGCTTTTGTGTTGTGGAGGGAAATCAACCCGAATTGGAATACAAACAAACTCCACAAACGAAGACTCTTTATCGAAGAACTTGGAACATCACTGGTTAGGCCGTATATTGAGCAAAGAAAGGTAACACCCAGAACGGAAGGAGCAGCAGGCCTTGTACAGAGCATCCAGCAACATGCTCAGGAAACTGAAACCATGGCCTCCACAAGCCCTTGTAACCCCATGGCCTCTACTATTGGTGCTTCTAGAATAAAAAGAAAAAGGTGCAGCTATTGCCCTTATTCTTGTGATAATAAAACAAGTATTACAGGTTCTGGATGCAAAAAATTTCTATGCAAAGCCCATGTTTATTGTTCTTCATGCAAGAATACATAAATTAATATTACCATGTAAATATGTTCAAATTGAAGTGTTTATTATCTTTAATTTTTTTTCACAAAATGTTTGATTTGCTTGTTTTTTTGTTTTTTTTTTACCACATATGTGTAGTTTGCTATTTTTGTTTTGCTTATTACTAAGTTTCTTCGCAATAAAAAAACAAAAATAAAGATTTCAATTTCATTTTTCTTTTTTTTTTATATCCAAACATGTGCCCATACAGTCTAGTAAGCAAAAGGTATAAAAATAATTGAGTTAGAGTATCTAAAATCAAGATTTAATAAACCGGGTCATAGTGACCCAGGAGCAATACAAGTGTATAGCACACGGGAACAGAACAGCAGGGTTAAGAGGGGACCAGGTGGAACACAAAGTGAAGGAACTGGAGGCACTCTCAGCCATATAATCTTAAACCACCCACAGGCGGGGTTGCAGAGTACACAGGTGTAAAGGAGAATCAGGTTTCTATTCCTAAAACGCAACCTGATAAAAGTGTACCACAGCCAAGAAAGGCAGCAATTAAGTCAACTGAGTTATCACCAGCTGAAATTGCAAGACAAAATAGCCATCCATGACAATTTAGCGGCTCTGTAATTTGGATGAGTAGTTAAATCTTTAATGGGTAAAATTATTTTTTAGGCACATTAAACACAGACACGGCTGCAGATTACACAGAGGCTTTTCATCACAGTACCCACACAGAAGCTGATAACAAATTTCACACCCAAACAATGGAAACACAGTGCCCCCACAGGCAGGGGTGCAGAGTATACACAGTGGCTTAAAGGCACATTACTCCCACAGTCAGGGGATCAAGAATACACAGTTTGCAAGAAATGAAACATGTTGTACTAAAAAGATTGTTCTAAAAGTAAATTGTGTAACAAAATAAATTTGTTGTAAAAAAATTTTTTTAACCCCTTCACCCCCAAGGGTGGTTTGCACGTTAATGACCGGGCCAATTTTTACAATTCTGACCACTGTCTCTTTATGAGGTTATAACTCTGGAACGCTTCAACGGATCTTCGCGATTCTGAGATTGTTTTCTCGTGACATATTGTACTTCACGTTATTGGTAAAATTTCTTCGATATAACTTGCGTTTATTTTTGAAAAAAATGCAAATATGGCGAAAATTTTGAAAATTTTGCAATTTTCAAACTTTGAATTTTTATTCCCTAAAAACAGAGAAATATGTCACACAAAATAGTTAATAAATAACATTTCCCACATGTCTACTTTACATCAGCACAATTTTGGAACCAAAATTTTTTTTTCTTAGGAAATTATAAGGGTTAAAAATTGACCAGCGATTTCTCATTTTTACAACAAAAATTACAAAGCCATTTTTTTTAGGGACCACCTCATATTTGAAGTCACTTTGAGGGGTCTATATAGCAGAAAATACCCAAAAGTGACACTATTCTAAAAACTGAACCCCTCAAGGTACTCAAAACCACATTCAAGAAGTTTATTAACCCTTCAGGTGCTTCACAGGAGCTGAAGAAAAGTGGAAGGAAAAAATGAATATTTAACTTTTTAGCCACAAAAATGATCTTTTACAAACTTTTTTTTTATTTTCACAAGGGTAAAAGAAGAAAATGGACAGATAAAGTTGTTGTGCAATTTCTCCTGAGTACACCAATACCCCATAAGTGGGGGAAAACTACTGTCTGTTCGCACAGCAGAGCTCATAAGGGAAGGAGCGCCGTTTGACTTTTTCAAACTAAAATTGGCTGGAATTGAGATTGGATGCCATGTCGCGTTTGGAGAGCCCCTGATGCGCCTAAACAGTGGAAACCCCCCACAAGTGACACCATTTTGGAAACTAGACCCCCTAAGGAACTTATCTAGATCTGTTGTGAGCACTTTGAACCCCCAAGTGTTTCACAAAAGTTTATAATGCCTGGGTGTGAAAAAAAAAAGAAACAATTTTCCACAAAAATGATTTTTTAGTCCCAAATTTTGATTTTTTTCCAAAGGAAATTGGACCCCAAAAGTTGTTGGCCAATTTGTCCTGAGTATGCTGATACACAATATGTGGGGGGAAACTGTTTGGGCACACGGCAGGGCTTGGAAAGGAAGTAGTAACGTTTTGGAATGCAGACGTTGATGGGGTCATGTTCCGTTTGCAGTGCCCCAGATGAGCCTAAACAGTAGAAACCCCCCACAAGTGACCACATTTTGGAAACTAGACCCCCTAAGGAACTTATCTAGAGCTTTGGTGAGCACTTTGAACCCCCAAGTGCTTCACACAAGTTTATAATGCCCGGGCATGAAAATAAAAAATCCTATTTTTTTCCCACAAAAATTATTTTTAGTCACTAATTTTTTATTTTCCCAAGGGTAACAGGAGAAATTGGACCACAAAAGTTGTTGACCAATTTGTCCTGAGTACGCTGATACCCAATATGTGGGGGGAACCACTGTTTGGGCGCACGGCAGAGCTCGGAATGGAAGGAGCACCATTTGACTTTTTCCAACCAAAATTGGCTGGAATTGAGATTGGATGCCATGTTGCATTTGGAGAGCCCCTGATGTGCCTAAACAGTGGAAACCCCCCACAAGTGACCCCATTTGAGAAACTAGACCCCCTAAGGAACTTATCTAGATCTTTGGTGAGCAATTTGAACCCCCAAGTGCTTCACACAAGTTTATAACGTAGAGCCGTAAAATTAAAAAATCATATTTTTTCTACAAAAATGATCTTTTCACCCCAATTTTTATTTTCCCAAGGGTAACAAGACTCCAAAATTTATTGTGCAATTTGTCCTGAGTACGCTGATACCCCATATGTGGGGGTAAACCACTGTTTGGGTGCATGGCAGAGTTTGGAAGGGAAGGAGCGCCGTTTGACTTTTTCAACGCAGAATTGGCTGGATGCCATGTCGTGTTTGGAGAGCTCCTGATCTGCCTAAACAGTGGAAACCCCCGACAAATGACACCATTTTGGAAACTAGACCCCTCAAGGAACTTATCTAGATGTGTGGTGAGCACTTTGAACCCCGAAGTGCTTCACAGAAGTTTATAACATACAGCCGTAAAATAAACATTTTTTTTTCTTTTTACAAAAATGATTTTTTTCGTCCCCAATATTTATTTTCACAAGGGTAACAGGAGAAATTGGACCCCAATAGTTGTTGTCCAATTTGTCCTGAGTACGCTGATACCCAATATGTGGGAGAAAACTACTGTATGGGTACACGTTGGGGCTCGGAAGGGAAGTAGTGACGTTTTGGATTGCAGACTTTTATGGAATGCTCTGGGGCGTCATGTCGCATTTGGAGAGCCCCTGATGCACCTAAACAGTGGAAACCCCCCACAAGTGACCTCATTTTGGAAAATAGACCCCACAAGGATTATCTAGATGTGTGGTGAGCACTTTGAACCCCTAAGTGCTTCACAGAAGTTTATAACGTACAGCCGTAAAAATAAAAAATATTTTTTTTTTACAAAAATTTTTTTTTCGCCCCCAATATTTTATTTTCACAAGGGTAACAGGAGAAATTGGACCCCAGAAGTTGTTGTCCAATTTGTCCTGAGTACGCGGATACCCAATATGTGGGAGAAAACTACTGTATGGGTACACGTTGGGGCTCGGAAGGGAAATAGTGACGTTTTGGATTGTAGACTTTGATGGAATGGTCCTGGGGCGTCATGTCGCATTTGGAGAGCCCCTGATGTGCCTAAACAGTGGAAACCCCCCACAAGTGACCCCATTTTGGAAAATAGACCCCACAAGGAATTTTTCTAGATGTGTGGTGAGCACTTTGAACCCCGAAGTGCTTCACAGAAGTTTATAATGTACAGCCGTAAAAATAAAAAATATTTTTTTTTACAAAAATTTTTTTTCGCCCCCATATTTTATTTTCACAAGGTAACAGGAGAAATTGGACCCCAAAAGTTGTTGTCCAATTTGTCCGAGTACGCGGATACCCAATATGTGGGAGAAAACTACTGTATGGGTACACGTTGGGGCTTGGAAGGGAAGTAGTGACGTTTTGGATTGTAGACTTTGATAGAATGGCCTGGGGGCGTCATGTTGCATTTGGAGAGCCCCTGATGTGCCTAAACAGTGGAAACCCTTCACAAGTGACCCCATTTTGGAAAATAGACCCCACAAGGAACTTATCTAGATGTGTGGTGAGCGCTATGAAGCCCCAAGTGCTTCACAGAAGTTTATAACGTACAGCCGTAAAACAAAAAAAATCATTTTTGCCCCCAGTTTTTTATTTTCCCAAGGTTAACAGAAGAAATAGGACAAATTGCACAATAACTCTTGGGGTCCAGAGTACGCTGATACCCCATGTTGGAGTAAACTACTGTTTGGGCGCATGGCAGAGCTCAGAAGGGAAGGAGCACCGTTTGACTTTTTCAACGCAGAATTGGCTGGAATTGAGATCAGACGCCATGTCACATTTGGAGAGCCCCTGATGTGTCTAAACAGCGGAAACCCCCCAATTCTAACTCCAACCCTAACCCCAACACATCCCTAACCCTAGTCCCAACCCTAACCACAAACCTAACCCTAACACACCCATAACCCTAATCCCAACCCTAACCCTAATCCTAACTTTAGCGCCATCCCTAACCCTAACTTTAGCCGCAACCCTAACCTTAACCATAACCCTAATGGGAAAATGGAAATAAATACATTTTTTTAATTTTATTATTTTTCCCTAACTAAGGGGGTGATAAAGGGGGGGTTTGATTTACTATTTATAGCGGGTTTTTATGATTGGCAGCTGTCACGCTAAAAGACGCTTTTTATTGTAAAAAATAGTTTTTTGCATCGCCACATTTTGAGAGCTATAATTTTTGCATATTTTGGCCCACAGAGTCATGTGAGGTCTTATTTTTTGCGGTACGAGTTGACGTTTTTATTGGTACCATTTTTGAGCACGTGACATTTTTTGATCGCTTTTTGTTTCGATTTTTGGGATGTTAGAATTAACAAAAATCAGCAATTCATGAATTTCTTTTGGGGGAGGCGTTTATACCATTCCGCGTGTGGTGAAATTGATAAAGCAGTTTTATTCTTCGGGTCAGTACGATTACGGCGATACCTCATTTATATCATTTTTTTATGTTTTGGCGCTTTTATAAAATAAAAACAATTTTATATAAAAAATAATTATTTTTGCATCGCTTTATTCTGCGAGCTATAACTTTTTTATTTTTTCGCTGATGATGCTGTATGGCGGCTCGTTTTCAGCGGTACCGTGTTTATTTATATCGGTCTTTTTGATCGCATGTTATTCCACTTTTTGTTCAGCGGTATGATGATAAAGCACTGATTTTTTGCTTTGTTTTTATTTATTTTTTTAAGGAGTTCACAAAAGGGGTTAACTAGTGGGACTGTTTTATACGGGGGGTCGTTACGGACGCGGTGATGCCAAATATGTGTACTTTTATTGTTTTATTTTTTTTATTTACAGGAAGAAATGATTTTATTGGGGAATATTTTTTTTTTTTTAATTTATTTTGGAATTTTTTTTTTCTTTACACATGTTTATTTTTGTTTTTTTTACTTTTTTACATTGTCCCAGGGTGGGACATCACTATAAAATGTCAGATCGCTGGTCTCACAGTGTGCACAGCACTCTGTGAGACCAGCGATCTCACAGGCAGCGCTGCAGGCTTCTCAGTGCCTGCTCTCAGCAGGCACTGAGGAAGCCGCCTCCCTCCAGGACCCCGGCGCCATCTTGGATCTGGGTCCTGGGAGGTGAGGAAGCCCTCAGAAAAGCGCAATCACATCGCGCTGTTCTGAGGGTCTCAGGGGAGCTCGCAGGGAGCCCCCTCCCTGCGCGATGCTCCCCTGTGCCCCCGGTACACCGCGATCATGTTTGATCGCGGTGTGCAAGGGGTTAATGTGCCGGGAGCGGTCCGTGACCGCTGCTGGCACACAGTCCCGGGTGTCAGCTGTGATAATCAGCTGACACCCGGGAGCGCAGCTGATCGCTATGACGTACTATCCCGTCCATGGTCAGATTGTCACTGGTTTCATGGACGGGATAGTACGTCAGATGTCAGAGAGGGGTTAATAGTGATAGTCAATTTTTGAACAACCAAATTTCTACACCTGTAAAAGCTCTATTTTTTTTTTAAACCAATGAAATTTCATACCAACTATGTTTTATACTATATGTGACAATAGTCAATTTTTGAACAGCCTAATTTCTACACCTGTACCAGGCCAATTTTGTTCTTTATGTCAAACCAAAGAAAATTCATACAAAGCAAGTTGTGGAGTATATGTGACAACAGTCAATTTTGGCACAAAAATATTTTAGCCGTACCAGGACAAGTGGTTTTTAAAAATTTGAACCCACTGTAATTTTACACAAATCACATTAAACTGTATGGATGAATAATTAAATCCTTAAAAAATGTGCATTTTTTTTATTTTAATATACCACCGTAATGTAGCAATAACCACTTAAAATGTTAAATTGTATTGTGTCTACTAATTACATTACTTTATGGTCTATTTACCATATATTATAGGACATGATCTTCCGTCAGTAGCACAACCTTTGACTGTGCCACTTCCTGGTTTTCCATGTGTGTGTACCTGTGGACCATCCATACATCCTGGCTGTTGAACAAAGATTTGCAAACTGGGCACTTGTAGTGAATCTCGCTGTGGGTCGGTCGCTTGGTTTTAGGGCTCTCGGACTTGGATGTATTCAGTAACCGTAGATGCAGTTCCTGGTGAGTGAGCAGGTCCCCGGAAGTCATCAGCAGCTGCCCGCACTCCAGGCATTGATGCTGGTTTTCCTGAGAGCTGAGACCGACAACCTGGTACTGGGGCTCCGGCACAGCGGCGGTGTGGCTTTGCTGGTGCAGGACAGCATCCCCCAAGTTGGGAAATTCCTTCCCACATTCTGAGCACACGTAGCGGTGCTCTATGTACACGACTGTCTCTTCTGATTCTGTCATTTCAGCATTTCTGCTCACCCAATCTTTTTAATGACCTGGTAAAATAGTGCAGAAATTAAGGGAGCTCCTCTTCAGATGTACTCATAGGAGACCCCTTTAAATTATCAGCACTGCCTTTCCTGCCGTAGAAAGATCATTGACAACCTGGCAGGTTGCATCCCGGTTGTCAGACACAACTTCCTGCACTGTCCGTTGGCCTCAGTCCCACACAACTCTCACCTACACAGCGTCTCATATATTATGAGTATTGCTCACTTATGGATCTATTTCTACTGTGCCATAATATGATTGTTGATTTATTAATGGTTAACACATCTTACTCTGTACGTTCCCTACTATAGGGTGATACCATCACTAATAAGTATAGGTGGGTGTCTTTAATTTCCCAGATAGGACTTTTATGCTTGCAGTCTGCAGCAGGGGCGTTTTTTGCATTCCTGATTTCTTTATTATTCTATCCCTACTTAGATTACCTAGCACAGTGATGTATGCATGCGTGGTAGAATTGCCAGGCTTGCTTACACGTCTGTTCATACGTGGATACTCACTCAGCCCTTATTGTTGGATTGTTGTGTCAACGAATGCAGCTCTCCTACTATTGGCTTTCTTTCTCATGTCTAATATTTTTATTCACGCATGTGCCAAGTGACATGCTCGCTCTTGCGCACAACTAGTTATTGATTCTATGAATCACTTCCTTACTAGTGTTGAGCGATACGATAATGTAAATATCGGCTATCGGCCGATATTAGCTCTATCGGCCTTTCGATAATTCGTTTCAATATTTTCGTCTTATCGAATACCGGAATCGGATTTGTCACTGTCACTGTGAGTGTCCGTCGGTCGGGTCTGTCAGGAGTCAGCGGCACTTACCTGGCAGAAGATCTCCGGCGGTCACGGCCTGGACTGCTTCATGGCCGCCATCATCTTTCCCCGGCGGTCACATGCAGTTTCTCGCGATAACTGCAGTGACTGCTGGGTAATCCCGGCCGTAAAGCAGTCAGTCCGATGACGTCACCGCCGGGGAAGCAGGTAATCAGCTGTGCTGCGCCGGGATGACAGGCTCTGACTGTCATTCTGATGTAGCAGAGCTGGATCGTCGTGGGACACTCGTTACTATGGACTGCGTCGGTCAGGTGGTATACTTTTTTTTTTTTTTCATTTTTTTACAGGCGATCGATGGCGTCGCAGGATGAGACTGTAATAAAAGTAATGAAAACTGTGTTTTTTTTTTTTTATTAAATTAAAAAACTTTTTTATGAACATTCACCCGTCCGGGTACATAAACAATTTAACTATTTACATACAGTGACCCTGTCCGGGTTATTTATAATTCTTTGGCAGGGGTGTTCCAGGTACCACCTGGTACTCTTCTGATGCTTGCCAAACATCCGAGGCACCAAGGACCACCAGGACCTGATGACGTCGTGTGGCCTGTACAGTCAAGTCGTGACCCGCTATCTGGGTCTGTGTGGCCACCTCTTTCATCTCCCTCCGGGTCTGGAGCCCTATGTCACGGACTGTACGAACCCCAGGGGGCCTAACAGGCGCCGGGTACGGGCCAGCTATAGTTATCATGTCCATAGCTGGGGCTGCTGAGGAGACCACTGAGGGAGGCTGGGGAGATTTACGGCGTGGGGTGGGCACTTTTGCAGAGGCCTGGATGTGGGAGGCTGAAGGCTCCGAGGGTCTCACAGGTTCCTGACACTCTGGGGAGTAGGGGTCGCACCTGGTAACATTTAGGGCGTACCATCCATTGTAACCCCAGTGTCGGGTGTAAGTCACCAAGTCTCCTGGCAACAGGTCCCTCCCCGGGTGTCCTTCTGGGAGGTGAGCCTCCACGTCCCGCCGGTTCACAAAAACTTCTAAATAAAGTCCAGGCTCCTGGATGAAGCCCAACCACCTTTCAATTTAAAGCTCCGTACTGCACCCTTACGCCGCGGCTCCCTCAGGGTTCCTTTATCTTTTCTCATCCGGTCCTTATATGCCGTCCTTCTCCAGCTGACGTTGGCGAAGTTTTTGGGATTCTCGCTGCTCCCTTTGTCGCTCTGCTTCTCTCTCCCAACGTCTCCACTCTTCCTCCTGACGCCGGTTGAAATTCTCCTCCACCAGCAGCTCCATGTCTCCACCATCAAACTGCAGCTTACAGTGTCCGGTTTGCGGCAGCTCTCCTGGCGCCCCCAGTCCTGGCGGCGCTCACCTGCGGAGGAAGCAGCCGGCTCTGGAACAGATGACAGTCGGGGCTCCGGTACAGGCAGGTAGTGCTCTGGTGCCTGCGCGGCCTCCTCCATGAGGATGGGTGTCGCTTCTTCTGTCTCAGCGACGGGGCAGACAGCGGGATCTGGGTGCTGCCGGTGCAGCGTTTTTTGCACGAACGGGTGCCTCCACTGCGACAACGTCAACCGGATCACATTGCAAGGGCTGGGATGCCCGCACGGACTCCTCTACTAGAACGGGTGCCTCACCTTCCGGTACAGACACTTCAGGTAAGAGAGATTGGCGCCGCTCCAAGTTTAGTTTTAGGACACGCCAGCTGGCTTCCATCCTGGCGACCTCCTCCCGGTGCCGGGCCAGGCCTCTTAGGGTATCCTCCGCTTCTTGCAGCGTAGGAGGGTTTCCAGGCCGGGTGCCCAACGGTGGTTCCGTGGCGATCGGGTCGCTTCCATGGGGGGAGAGCTCTGACTGCTCCATCCCTTCACACTTCTGCTCGTGTCCATTAGCCATCTCTGCCAAGTCACATGTGTCATTAGCATCTGGAGAGGGCCCCTCTTTTGTAGTGAGGCAGGACCTTCGTGTTAGTTTCCGCACACTGAGGAGGATGAGGAGGCGGAACTCAAGAGCTGTGGGGCACGATCTTACATTGCAGTACCATTTAGAGCCATCGTTTTCGCGTCACTGAGTGAGTGTGTACACCCATGAAGAGCACGCCCTTCTTCTTCACCAGTGCCTCGTCGTGACGCAGATATGGCGGAAAAATGGCAAATACATTCTCTGATGATTTTAGCAATTCTCAAGCACAAAACCAGTTCAATTCAGGCACACAGGACTCGCTTATAGCGAGCTACAGAATCCTGTTCGTGACGCCCAAGTTGAGTCGCACAGAGCCAGAGGTTTTTGGGTACTCGGCACCGAGCCCGTCGACTTCTATGGGGTATGTCACGGCTTTACCCGGCAATTGAATCAGAGTCTATTTTACTATGTAGAAGTGTATAAACTATAAATATATGTATATATATATGTCACAATGACATGTATATATATATATGTGTATTCTATGTGTGTATATTTAGTGTTTACAAGGAAATAAAGGTTTTTTTTTAGTTGCGATATTTTGTTCCCATAGACTTACATTGGACTTCCGGTATCGAAATCGGATATCGACGATATTTAGTGCTATCGGCGATACATTTCGATACGGTATTTTTAGATATCGAGCAATATAGCTCAACACTATCCTTACTGCTGAAATGATCTGAATTCCAGCCTTTACCATTGGTGCATGTGCCGGTCTCTACGCTGGCCATAGCCTGTAACTTATTCGCGCCTGCACAAAACTACAAATTTATTTCATTCACTACTTCCGTATGGTCGAACTCAACTGAATTCTGGCTTTCACTGTCGGCGCATGTGCCGTTTTTCATGAAGGTCTTTACCTGTACTCCTCCTCTGTTAAGAATACAACAGCTGATTTTCATTAACATCTAAGTTATTTGTATATAAGATGCATGTTACACATTTTTCACTTGAAGAAGCCACCTTGTTGGTAACACATGTTGGATATCCTGCCCTGTCATAAACCTTGACTTTTCTTTGATCCAGGCCACCATGCTTGCTTTTTGACATAAACCATTGGCAGCATAGCTTTTGCAGGTATTTCTCCTCTTTCCACTCTCATTCTTTAAGAAGTCCCCTTCAGCACTATCAGCACTTTCTTATAATTGAAAATCTCGCTTTTTCAATAAGCCAATAAGCTTATAGGGCTCATGTTTCTTCAAGGAATGCTATTTCTGCTCTCACTTTTTGCCCATTTCATTAATTTCCGTATATACTCGAGTATAAGCTGAGATTTTCAGCCCATTTTTTATGGCTGAAAGTGCCCCTCTCGGCTTCTACTCGAGTCATATACCAGGGGGTTGGCAGGGGAGGGGGAGCGTGGCTGTCACATATACTCACCCCCTCCTGGCACGGTCTCTGCAGCCCCCCTGCTTCTCCCATGGTCTCTGGCGCCTGTGTTCAGCGGTCACGTGGTACTGCTCATTAAAGTCATGAATATGCGCATATTCATGACTTTAATGAGCGGTACCATGTGAACGCTGAAGGAAGAACTGCGGCTCCGGAGACAATGGGAGAAGCAGGGGCTGAAGAGACGCGCCAGGAGGTGGTGAATATGACGGGGAGGACGGGGGCGCATGCTATATTCACCTGTCCCCGTTCCACTGCTACGCACTGCTCTGTGCTCGCATCCTCTGGCTGTGACGAACAGGTCAGAGGGCGCAATGACGTGGTTAGTGCATGCCCTCTGCCTGAACATTCACAGCCAGAGGACCCGGAAGACACAGCGGTGCGTGGTGGTGGAATGGGGACAGGTGAATATCGCAGGTGCGGGGGCCTGAGCCAGCAGTGACACCGTCACCTGTCCCCCATCGCGCGCCGGTGTCCCTGCCTGCTCAGGACACCGGCACCTAGCCCCCAGCGACGAGAGGTGAGTATGTCTTTTTTTTTTTATTCGCAGCAGCAGCATATGAGGCCTATTCTATGGGGCATCTTATGGGGTTATAACCTTTATGGAGAAGCATATGGGGCCCATTCTATGGAGCATCTTATGGGGCCATAACCTTTATGGAGCAGCATATGGGGCATATTATTCTATGGAGCATCTTATGGGGCCATAACCTTTATGGAGCAGCATATGGGGCCCACTCTATGGAGCATCTTATGGGGCCAAAACCTTTATAGAGCAGCATATGGGGCCCATTCCATGGAGCATCTTATGGGGCCATAACCTTTATGGAGCAGCATATGGGACCCATTCTATGGAGCATCTTATGGGGCCATAACCTTTATGGAGCAGCATATGGGGCATAATCTATGGAGCATCTTATGGGGCCATAACCTTTATGGAGAAGCATATGGGGCATAATCTATGGAGCATCTTATGGGGCCATTATTAACCTTTGTGCAGCATTATATGGGGCGTATTTTGTATGGAGCATCTTATGGGGCCATCATGAACTGTATGGAGCATTATATGTGGCTCCTGATTCAATATGGATATTCAAAAACTTTTAACCTACTGATGTCTCAATTAATTTTGCTTTTATTGGCATCTATTTTTATTTTTGAAATTTACCAGTAGCTGCTGCATTTTCCACCCTAGGCTTATACTCGAGTCAATAAGTTTTCACAATTTTTTGTGGCAAAATTAGGGAGTCGGCTTATACTCGGGTCGGCTTCTACTCGAGTATATACAGTATGTGTAATTTTCTATATTATATTGATTTACTTGGGCTTTGAGGAATAAACTTTGCTAGTGCCAATGTTGGGTATATTGCCTTACTGAGCGGATTCCTAGGCATGGTGATTGGTATGGTGTATATGCTATTTTTATTTTACCAGACTAACCTAGGTCATACTCATGATTTATTAAGGTCATAATATTCACACGCTGCTGCACAGGGCTTGTCACCCTATTGTGGGTGATAATGTTTGTAGTCATGTTCTTGAATTTTTTATTGTTTTTAAGTTTTTGTGTAACTTGTATCAATAAAGAATTTATTTACCGTATATACCCATGTATAAGCCGAGATTTTCAGCCCATTTTTTAGGGCTGAAAGCCCCCCTCTCGGCTTATACGCGGGTCATATACGGGGGTCAGCGGGGGAGGGGGAGCGGGGGTGTCGGATCATACTCACCCCTCCGCCGGCGCGGTCTCTGCAGCCCCCCTGCTTCTCCCACGATCTCCGGCTCCTTCCTGCAGCTGTCACATGGCACCGCTCATTAAAGTCATGAATATGCACATATTCATGACTTTAATGAGTGGTAGCACGTGGCCGCTGCAGGACTGAAGCGCTGCGGAGAGCGCCAGGAGAAGAGGAGAGGCTGCAGGGACGCGCGGCGGAGGGGTGAGTATAGCGATGTTTACCTGTCCCTCGGTCCACCGCAGTGCACTGCTCCCTCAGTCTGACTCCTCTGTGTGTGAATGATCAGGCAGAGGGTGCGATGACGTCGTTAGTGCGCGCCCCGCCCCCTGCCAGATCATTCACACACAGAGGAGTCAGACCGAGCGAGCAGTGCGCTGCGGTGGACCGAGGGACAGGTAAATATCTCAGGTGCCGGGGTCCTGAGCGAGCGGTGACACCGGCACCTGTCCCCCATAGCGCGCCGCTGTCACCGCCTGCTCAGGTCACCGGCACCTGGCCCCCAGCGACGAGAGGTGAGCATGTCATTTTTTTTTTTTTTTTTGCAGCAGCATATGAGGCCTATACTATGGGGCATAATTGTGCAGCATATGGGGCATAATTGGAGCATATGGGGGCATAATATGGAGCATATGGGGGCATAAGCTGTGGAACATATGGGGGCATAATCTGGAGCATATGGGGGCATAATATGGAGCATATGGGGCATAAGCTGTGGAACATATGGGGGCATAATCTGGAGCATATAGGGGCATAATATGGAGCATATGGGGGCATAAGCTGTGGAACATATGGGGGCATAATCTGGAGCATATGGGGGCATAATATGGGGCATAAGCTGTGGAACATATGGGGCATAATCTGGAGCATATGGGGCATAATATGGAGCATATGGGGGCATAAGCTGTGGAACATATGGGGCATAATCTGGAGCATATGGGGGCATAATATGGAGCATATGGGGCATAATATGGAGCATATGGGGCATAAGCTGTGGAACATATGGGGCATAATCTGGAGCATATGGGGGCATAATATGGAGCATATGGGGGCATAATCTGTGGAACATATGGGGGCATAATATGGAGCATAAGGGGGCATAATCTGTGGAACATATGGGGCATAATCTGGAGCATATGGGGGCATAATCTATGGAACATATGGGGCATAATCTGGAGCATATGGGGGCATAATCTGTGGATCACACGGGGCATAATCTGTGGAATATAAGGGGGCATAATCTGGAGCATATGGGGCATAATCTGTGGAGCATATTGGGCATAATCTGTGGAGCATCATATGGGGGCATAATCATTTTTCACCCTAGGCTTATAAGCGAGTCTATAAGTTTTCCCAGTTTTTTGTGGCAAAAATAGGGGGGTCGGCTTATACACAGGTCGGCTTATACATGAGTATATACGGTACATAATTTTGTTGGTGATCCCTTTGTATATAGCATGTCTTTTTCTTTTTCCTCCACAAACTGTATGTAAAACTAATTGAATCCATTAAAAACTGTTGAACATAAATGTGTACATCATGTAGTCTTAAGCCCCCATCACACTAAGCGAGATCGCTGCTGAGTCACAAGTTTTGAGATGCAACAGCGACCTCAGCAGCGATCTCGCTACGTTTGACATGTAGCAGCGACCAGGCCCCTGCTGTGAGATTGCTGGTCATGTCGGAATGGCCTGGACCTTTTTTTGATCGTTGAGGTCCCGCTGGGTAGCATGCATTGGTGTATTTGACACCTTATCAACGACCTCGTTGGCGACTCAGAACCGAGACACATGCGTGGCACATCGTTACACAGGTCGCTACGGGTCGCCGTATCATTGCTGCGTCGTTGGGAAGATCTGACTGTTTGGCATCTCACCAGCGACCCCATAGCAATGCATCAACGATCCCTGCCAGGTCGTATCGTTGTTGGGATCACTGTAGCGTCGCTCAGTGTGACGGTACCCTTACACTCTTAAATGCTTTGCAGAAAGTGCAAAGCCTGGAAAAAAAAGTTGCATAATACTAATATCCTCCTCAGGTGTATGCTTCTCCTTCTCCTTCCTCTGGAGCCTAGTGGGACTGTCTCCACCTGGTTCCTGGAGCCCAATTCCCAGGTACCCTAACTGTAAATGACTTGGGTTCAGGTAGTTCCAGAGACCTCAACATGGTGAAATGGACGACAGCTCGCTTTGTCATCTGCACCATCGCCTGCTCCCGCGTAGGAGGTGGTGAACCCCAAGGACGGTACGATCTCTCGGGGTGGTAGTTCCTTCTCTAGCCACCATGAGGAGTCTCTCCCAGGACCGTTCTTTTTCCAATAAGGGATCATCCTGCTCTCTTCCTTCTGGCATCACACACCACATAACAGTGATGTTGACCCTCCATTTTGAGGAACGTGACCCTGGTTCAAGCCGTCAGTTATTGCACCGTTGGAGGCAAGTGTTTCGTCTCTACTGTCAGCTGGTTGAAGGAGATGTGATGATGAGTCTTAAACTCTTCATTGGATCCCCTTCTCTGCTGCCGGTCATACTTTTTGACCTTTCCCCAGGATGCAAAATATCAGTACCTTGCAGCTAGAGGGCATGCTAGCATTTCTCCAGCCTTGCCTAGTTCTGACTCGCCTACTTCTCTTTTACGATCAACCTAAGCCCCGCAGTCTGCTCATTAGTTGCTTGTTTCAGGCTCTCCTGTTTACAGTCCGCAAAAACCCCAGTGGTGAAGGCTGCAACCTGAGTTCAGGCCTTGGTAGTTCTGGCAAAGCGTTCGGCGGTTCCAGACCACAGGCTGCTGCCACCTCCGCTGGTCATGCCAGCTTGTTCTGTCTCCTATATTACTCCGGTGGCTACCTTGGGAGTTCCTTGGGATTCAGCCATCTGTTGCCTTGGTGCCCACTAAGCACTTTACACTGTATGGCTTACTAATTCAAACCAGAATTTTTTTTCAAATGCTTTTTTGGAGTGTTATATACCAAAGAACTGTACCACAGAACACATTATACTGTAGAGATGAGCAATATAATACCAATACATTTTTAAACAAGTTTTTTGAGGGTGATATACCACCAAAATATACATAAAAACATGTAATACTCTATGGGTGAGCAATATAATACATTTTTGAATGCTTTAATTGGAGTTTTAGATTTCACAAAAATGTACCCAGATCACGGAATACTGTAAAGGTGAGTAATTTAATCCAGAAACAAATTTCAATGCTTTTTGGGAGTGTTATATGGCAAAGAACTGTACCCCACAGCACAGAATGCTGTACGGGTGAGTAATTTAATGCAGTCCAAAATTTTCAATACTCTTTTAGCGGGTTATATAACATAAAAATGTACCATAAAGCACGTAACGCTGTATGGCGGAGAAATTTAACCCAGACAAATTTTTGGACACTTTTTTGTAGTGTTAAATGTAACAAAATTGTACCTTGGACCACGGAATACTGTATGGATAAGAAAGTTAACCCAGAAACATTTTTGAACGCTTTTTTGGAGTGTTATATATCACAGAGATTTACTTCAGACCACCGAATATAGTACGTTTGAGAAATTTAACCCAGCAAATTTTTTGAATGCTTTTTTACATTTTTGCATACCACAGCATTGTAACAATAACCATGTTCAACTGTGTGGATGACTACAAAACAATTTGGAACTTAATTTTAAAAATGTACTTTATGTACTTATACACTCATAAAAGCTTTGCAGAAAATGCAAAGTCAGGAAAAAATTATATAGAGAGACATCCTTAGACCCCTGGGAGGCAACAATTTGTAGGCCTCATTATAAGGAGTGTAACACAGTAATCCTCCACCTGCTTATTGGAGTCTGATTCCCAGGTGCCTGGGCTGTAAGTAACCTGCCTTCTGATAGTGCTGGAGCCCCCCAATATATAGAAATGGGCAACAGCCCCTGTGTCACTTGCAATATTGGCTGCTCCCACATAGGATGTAGGGAACCCTGAGGACAGTACGCTTCCTTGGGGGTGTTAGTAGACCTGTCTTGAGCCAACTCAAGGAGCCTCTCCCAGGCCCATTCATTCCCTAAGAAGGTTTCTTCCTGCTACCTTACTTCTGGGATCACACCCACTGCATACCAGCGATGTTGCCCATCCATTTTGAAGAATGTGACCCTGGTTCCAGCCGTCAGCTCTTGCACCCTTCAAGGTAAGTGTTCCATCTCTACTGCTCGATGGTTGAATGAGATGTGATGATGCTCCCAAATTCTTCAATGGGCCTTCTTCCATGCTGATGGTCGTAAGTAACGACAACCCCCCCGTGATGCCAATTCTCAGTACATTGTGGCTAGCGGGCCTGATAACATTTTTCTGACTTGGTTCTGGATCACCTCCTTGTCCTTTCCGATCAGCCTAGGCTCTGCAGTCTGCACATCAGTTCCTGGATCCTGGCTATCTCATCTGTAGTCCGCAAGAACCACCTGCGATAAAGGATAAGGCCTCGGTTCGTGTCTTAGTGGCTCTGGGAAATCATCAGGATTCAGGCTGCAGGCTCCTGTCACCTTTGCTTTTGCGCCAGCTTCCTCTGACACCAATATTCCTCTGCTCACTCCCTTGGGAGTCTCACATGGTTCTGCCATCTTTGCTGCCCACTAGTCTGTATGTATGACTAATTGAATCCAGAAAAAAAAATAACACTTTTTTGGAGTGTTAGATATCACAAAATTGTACTCCAGATCACAGAATAGTGTATGGATGAGAAATTTAACCCAGGAATTTTTCTTACATTTTTTGGAGTGTTGTATAGCAAAGAAATGTACCCCAGACCACAAAATACTGTATAGGTGAGTAATTTATTCCAGAAACAAATTTCAATGCTTTTTGGGAGTGCTATTTGGAAAATTAATTGCACCCCAGAGTACGAACTACTGTATGGGAGAGTAATAAAATGCAGCCCAAAATTTTCAACACTCTTTTGGAAATATATCTGACATAAAAATGTACCACAAAGCATGTAATACTGTATGGGTGAGAAATGTAACATAACATTTTTTTATGCTGTTTTGGAATGTTATATATCACAGAAATGTACCCCATACCACGGAATACCATATAAATTAGTAATTTAATTCAGAAACAAATGTCAACTCTTTTTGGGAGTGTTACATGGCACAGAAATGTTCCTCAGAGAATGGACTACTTTATGGGTGAGTAATTTAATGCAGTCCAGAATTTTCAACACTCTTTTAGAGTGCTATATTATTATTATTATTATAGATTTTTATAGCGCCATTTATTCCATGGCGCTTTACATGTGAAGAGGGTCAAATATAGACAAGTACAGTCATGGCCAAAAGTTTTGAGAATGACACAAATATTAATTTTTACAAAGTCTACTGCTTCACTTTTTCTAATGGCAATTTGCATATACTCCAGAATGTTGTAAAGAGTGATCAGCTTAACAGCAATTACTTGCAAAGTCATTATTTGGCTAGAAAATGAACTTTATCCCCAAAACACATTTCAACATCATTGCAGCCCTGCCTTAAAAGGACCAGCTAACCTCTTTTCGGTGATTGCTCCATTAACACAGGTGTGGGTGTTGATGAGGACATGGCTGGAGATCAATCTGTCATGATTAAGTAAGAATGACACCACTGGACACTTTAAAAGGGAGGCTGGTGCTTGGCATCATTATTTCTCTTCTGTTAACCATGGTTATCTCTAAAGAAAAACGTGCAGTCATCATTGCAATGCACAAAAATGGCCTAACAGGGAAGAGTATCGCAGCTAGAAAGATTGCACCTCAGTCAACAATCTATCGCATCATCAAGAACTTCAAGGAGAGAGGTTCCATTGTTGCCAAAAAGGCTCCAGGGCACCCAAGAAAGACCAGCAAGCGCCAGGACCGTCTCTTAAAAGTGTTTCAGCTGCGGGATCGGGCTACCAGCAGTGCAGAGCTTGCTCAGGAATGGCAGCAGGCAGGTGTGAGTGCATCTGCACGCACTGTGAGGCGGAGACTCTTGGAGCAAGGCCTGGTCTCAAGGAGGGCAGCAAAGAAGCCACTTCTCTCCAGAAAAAACATCATGGACAGACTGATATTTTGCAAAAGGTACAGGCAGTGGACTGCTGAGGACTGGGGTAAAGTTATTTTCTCTGATGAATCCCCTTTTCGATTGTTTGGGACATCAGGAAAACGCTTCATTCGGAGAAGACAAAGTGAGCGCTACCACCAGTCTTGTCTCATGCCAACTGTTAAGCATCCTGAAACCATTCATGTGTGGGGTTGCTTCTCAGCCAAGGGAATCGGCTCTCTCACAGTCTTGCCTAAAAACACAGCCATGAATAAAGAATGGTACCAGAATGTCCTCCAAGAGCAACTTCTCCCAACCCTCCAAGAGCAGTTTGGCGATCAACAATGCCTTTTCCAGCATGATGGAGCACCTTGCCATAAAGCAAAGGTGATAACTAAATGGCTCAGGGAACAAAACATAGAGATTTTGGGTCCATGGCCTGGAACCTGCCCAGATCTTAATCCCATTGAGAACTTGTGGTCAATCATCAAGAGACGGGTGGACAAACAAAAACCTAAAAATTCTGACAAAATGAAAGCATTGATTGTGCAAGAATGGACTGCTATCAGTCAGGATTTGGTCCAGAAGTTGATTGAGAGCATGCCAGGGAGAATTGCAGAGGTCCTGAAGAAGAAGGGTCAACACTGCAAATATTGACTTGCTGCATTAACTCATTCTAACTGTCAATATAAGCTTTTGTTACTCATATGTTTGCAATTATATTTCTGTCTGTGATAAAAAACATCTGTCAAACACACATAAAAACCAGAGGGCAGCAGATCATGTGAAAATATAATATTTGTGTCATTCTCAAAACTTTTGGCCATGAGTGTACAGTAAACATGAGCAATACAAGGCACACACAAGTACAGAAGGAGAGAGGACCCTGCCCGCAAGGGCTCACAGTCTACAGGGATGGGTGAGAATACACTAGGAGGTATATAACAGGAAATGTCCTACAAAGCACGTAATACTGTTTGGGTGATAAATTTAGCGCAACAAAATTTTTTAATGGTCTTTTGGAGTGTGATATATCACAGAAATGTACCCCAGACCACAGACTACTGTATAGGTGAGTAATTTAGTCCAGAAACAAATTTCAATGCTTTTTTTGGAGTGTTAAATGGCACAGAAATGTACCTCAGAGCACAAATAACCGTATGGATGAGTAATTAAATGCAACACATAATTTTCAATACTCTTTTAGAGGGTTTTATAACACAAAAAAATGTATCACAAAACACGTAATAGTGTATGAGTGAGAAACTTAACCCAGCAACAATTTTGAACACTTTTTTGGAGTGTTATATATCACAGAAAAGTAACCCACACCACAGAATATTATAGAGGTGAGTAATTTAATCCAGAAAACAAATTCAACCCTTTTTAGGAGTGATACATGGCACAGAAATGTAATCCAGACCACAGACTACTGTATGGGTGAGTAATTTAATCCAGTCAAAAATTTTCAACACTTTCTTGGAATGAACATGTAATACTCTATGGGTGAGAAATTTTATACTTATACATTTTTGAATGCTTTTTTGCAGTGTTATATATCACATAAATGTACCCCAGATCATGGAATAGTGTATGGGTGAGAAATGTGATCCATCAAAAAATTTTAACGCTGTTTTGGAGTGTTATATATTTCAGAAATGTACTGCAGACCACGGAATACACTAAGTGAATAATTTAATCCCAAAACAAATTTCAATGCTTTTCGGGAGTCTTATATGGCACAGAAAAGTACCCCAGAGTATGGACTACTGTATGGGCAAGTAATTTAATCCAGTAAAACATTTTCAACACTTTTTTTGAGTGTTATATCGTACAAAAATGTACCAGAAAGCACGTAATACACAATGGATCAAAATATATTCAATTTTTTTACCCCCCCAAAAAGCCGCAGCTATATTTTTTGCAAGGGACTGCACAGCCCCAACCCTGCTGTAATGCCGGTATGTTTGTACCTTGTTTCCCCGGCATTACTCTGCATGTCTCTGCTTAACCCTTTGCTCCTTTCTCCCTAACCAGCTGGGATACTGTTGTCTGTTACCTGTATGGATTCTGCTCAGTTCCCAGCTCTGCTGCGTAGCCGTACATGTGTTGTGATGTCTCTGCTCTGCTGCATGGCCATCCGCATGTGCGGCTCCTGGCTGCCGCTGTGGAAGCTATCTGCAGTTTGCGAGGTCCTCTGCAGCTGGTGCATGACTTTCCAAGTGTCCAGGCTTGCAGCCGCTGCCAGGTGCCTTAAACCTCAGTTCCTGTGCTGATTGTGCTCTAATGGTTTCTGTTTGTGCTTAGGGTGCACACGACCACACCTTCCCTGCTTTTATTAAGGGCAGTGTGTGTGCTTGAATTGCTGTCCCCAGCCTATAGATGAGGGGAAGCTCCTATTTAAAGTTCCTTTTTCCTGTTGGGCATGGCCAGAGCTTTGCATTAAGTTCCTGACCCATGCCATGTGTGTTTGTGTGTTCTGCTTGCGATCAGTTCTGGGAAAGCTGATGTCCTTTGTCCTGTCCTGTTTTTCCACCTTCTCTGGTGGGCTTAGTAATCAGACCCGTTTCTGTTTGTGTCCTGTTTTTATGCCTACCCTGGAGGCTGCATATCCAGGCCCGCTTCTGTTGTGTCTTGTTTTCCGCCTCCCTGAGGGCTGCATTCTCTGGCCTGAATCCCTGATTCTGGATCTGTTCCTGTACCTGTCTCTGTCTGAACTGTGTCCTCTGTGTTATGTTGCTGAATTCCCGCTGAGTCTGAAACCATGTACCCAGTGTCACGTTTGGGGACTGCAGCCGCCCACCATGACGTGGCGCGGGCATCCCTCGGGTACGAAATCTGGACCCTCCATACCACAGAGGGGGACCCGGTCCTACCCATACTTAGGGACTGGCAGAGACCGGGGTTCTGTAGCAGCTGAGCATGAGGACAAGATAGAAACACGTAGGACCTGATCACACCGCACAACTTCAGATATAGTGAAGTAAAGTTTACTAAAGTAAATACGTAAGAACACACAGTACATAACATCAGGGTAGACGAGGTCATCAGAATCACGAACTCAGGAACACGAACTGAACTTCAGGAACACGGACTGGATCTCAGTATCATGAACACACGAACACGAACTCAGGAACATGGAATCAGGAACACGAACTGGATCTCAGTAACACGAACACACGAACACGGACTGGACATCAGGAACACGGACACCGGAACACGGACTGGACATCAGGAACACGGAGAACACTGGCATCGGACTCCGGACATCTGGCAACGATCGGCAGGTTCCGGACATCTGGCAACGATCGGCAGGCTCCGGACATCAGGCAGGAAAGGATTGGATCCGGACATCTGGAAGCGATCTAAAAAGGAACCAAAGCGGTCTGGTGCAAGTCCCACCAGGCTCAACTGGAGCCGGGCGGGGATTGCACCAAAAGCAAGCTGAGCACAGAGTAACAGAAACTCAGCACACCCACACCGGACTCCTCCTTCCAAGATGAACCCAAGTAGTATCAAAGGAAGTCAGTAGCAATGTCTCACAGTCACTAGGCACTGGGTTCAGGACACAGAAGGATTCAGGAACATTACACAGCAGACACAGTTCAAACTGTCAGGTACAGGACAGGTACAGGATCAGAGATACGAGCCTAGAATTACCGCCTCTAGGAAAGGCACAGGAACGAGTTCAGGATCAGGGATACGAGCCTAGAATTACCGCCTCTAGGAAAGGCACAGGAATACGAGCCTAGAATTACCGCCTCTAGGAAAGGCACAGTAACGAGTTCAGGATCACAAGACAGGACAACGAAATCAGCTCTCCAGAGCTGATTAAACTCAGAGCAGGAGCTGAACACACACACACACTAGGCTAGGTTCAGAAGCTATGTGAGTAGCAAAGGCCCCGCCCATAGGGCAGGGAGCCTTTATATATGAGCTGCCCCTCAGCAATTGGCTGGGGACAGAATTTCAGGTACACACACTAACCCTGATAAAAGCAGGGCAGGTGTGGCCTGCGCACCCTATGAGAGCCAGACATAAGCACAGCAAGGGCACCTGGAAATGGCTGCAGCCCAAACCCACGTAGCAAGCCATGCACCAGTGCAGAGGAACTTGCAACCTAAGGGTAGCTTTCACAGCAGTAGCCAGGGACCGCACATGCGGGTGATCATGCAGCGCAGAGGAGACACCCACGCATGTACGGTTACGCAGAGGAGCTGGGAACTGAGCATCATCCATACAGGTAACGGATATCAGTATCCCAGCTATATTAGGGGGAAAATGAGAAAAAGGGTTAAAGCACCGACATACATGTCACAACATGACACCCAGTGACTGTGAACTAACCTGGGTTTGTCTTTTAAAGATGGAGTCCAGTGTTTTTGCTGAGCGTCTACTATGCTATGCTCAGCCTGCTATGCGGTGCTAGCTCCGTCCGGCACCGGTCCAACCGGCGGTGCTTGCACCATCCACTTTGAGTTCCTTCCTAGGTCCGATGCCCAGAGCCTGACGATCGTAGTTTGGAGCTGACAATCGCTGCCTGGTGCCTGGAGATCGTGTCCAATGTCCGGAGTCTGGCAACCGTTGTCTGGTACCCGGATCCCAAACACAGCTGCCTGGTCCTGTGCCGTCCGTGTCTCAGCCAATGACCTGAAGCTGCCATGCCAGTGTTTTCTGGTCCTGTGCCATACGTGTCTCAGCGATGACCTGAGCTGCCACGATGGTGTTCCTGGACCTGCGCTGTCCATGTCTCTGTCAAGACCTGAGCTGCCACACTGTTGTTCCTGGTCCAGTGCCGTCCATTTCCCAGCCGATGACCTGAGCTGCCACGCTGGTGTCCCGATGTTATGCCTGTGTTCCGATGTCTTGCCGGTGTTTCTGATGTCTTGACTGTGTCCCTGATGTGTCCCGATGTCCTGATGTCTTGCCGGTGTCCCTGATGTCTTGCCGGTGTCCCTGATGTCTTGCCAGTGTCCGTGATGTCTGCCGGTGTCCCTGATGTCCTGTGTTCCGATGTCCTGATGTCCAGCCTGTGTCCTGATGTCCAGCCTGTGTCCTGATGTCTTGATGTCCAGCCTGTGTCCTGATGTCCAGCCTGTGTCCAGATGTCCCGATATCCAGCCTGTGTCCAGATGTCCAGTCTGTGGCCCTGGTGGTCCAGTCTGTGTTCCAGAGTCAGTCCCGCTCGTGTTCCTGGATGGACTCCTCCTCCATTTTCTTGAGGAGTCTCCAGCCTTGTTTCCCGGTGATGGCTCTGCCTGTGTGTCCTGGATCTGACCAGCTGAAGTCCTGAGCTGCCATGCCGAAGTTCCTGGACCTGGACTGTCTGTGTCTTGCCTTTGTCCCAATGTCCTGCCGGTTCCCTGGGGTCCTGCCCTGTGATGATGTCTGTCCAAGGTCGTTGTCTGATGTTCTCTTGCTGAGCCTGTGCTACTCCAGAGGCCTGAGAGAGAGGTTCTCCTAGTATGCCCGTGCCAGATGACCCTGTACTGCATTATCCCGTGATGACCTCTTGCCATCGTCTGACGTTTGTCCGAGGTTGGTGTCTGACGTTCTCCTGCTGTCCTTTTGCTTAGCCTGAGGTCCGACAGAGAGGTCCTCCTAGTACACCTGTGCCAGATGACCTTGGACTGCATCAACCCGTGATGACCTCCTGCCATCGTCTGTTAGCCTGAGATGTGTACCCTTCCTTGATGTGCAGAATCAGGAGCCTGGCATAGTTATGTTCTGCTTGTGTACTGTGTCTGTCTTTAAGCAAACTTTATGTGTCTTCATACCTGAAGTTGTACGGTGTCATCTAGTCCTGCAGGTCGCCACCTTGTCCACATGCTCAGCTACCACAGACCCCCGGTCGCTGCCCTTCCCTAGTCCTGGTAGGCCTGGGTCCCTCTCTGTGGTCCAGTGGGTCCACATTGCTCTACCATCTGGGATGCACGCCCCACGTCGTCGTGGTCTGGCGGCATGGGAGCATAGGCTAGCTAGGTAAGTTATGCCATGTCCCGACGCCCCGAAACCGGGAAGCGTAACAACTGTCTACAGACTGTATTCTGTCACTCTCCCTGCTCCTGCAACACTCTCTCCCCCTCTAGACAAAATGCAGAATGTATGTGATACAAACAGTAAAGGAAAGGATTATCCCTGACAAAGGCTCTTATTATGATGGTTCAGCTTCAGCACCAGTATCAATACTACAGGAATCTGATTTGTTATACTGTGCACACAGGCCTTGGCAAGCACTCTCCCTCCAGTACGAACTGCCATAGAGCTGTGCAATGGCATCAGTGTACGAGCCTGGCGCCTTCTGTTCTTTTATAATCCTTGATGATATCAGATGGCCAGCCAATCACAGTAATGCCACAACCAAGATGACTTCGGCATTACATGTGGCTCCCTGAGGGAAGGATGAACGCACACACCCACAGAGAAGACTGTTAGGAATCGCCCAGTAGTATTACAAGGAGAAATTTCTCATGCTGCGCACCAAAAGCAGCAAATATGAATTTCTCTGCAATGGAGTAACAGAGCACAAAATAGAAAAATAGGCAGAATCAGGGAGCCTATGAATTTTTATGAATTATTTAACTAATTTCTTTGAGCAAGTGACAGATCCTCTTTAAGGTGCTAAATTTAGAACATAGGTTGACTACAGACTTGAAGCAATGTCCAAAAAATCCTTTTCTAAAAATCAAATAAATGTTTGGGGCTTTAGTTGGCATCATTATCTAGTACAAGGGTTATATGGTTATCTAAGTTATTTCTTTGGAAATCAGGTTGGCAGAATTCCGCATCTCGTATTTTGCATACAAAGTGCCATTGTAGAAATCAGGCCGTTGAACCCTCCTGATAAACAGTTAGTACGTGCTATTAAAGGTGGCAGGGCAAATCCCTAATAGGAGCTGCAGATTCACTAAATCCTCAAGGTGACTGATGGAAACCTGTACACAGTTGGCCGCAATTGTAAGTAGTCCACAAAATGGAGGGTCACAACATTCTCAGATGCAGACATACTGGCCAACAAGGACAACAGAAGCTTCACTTTCATCTAGAATTGACAGTAAACTAATTTTAAGAACTGGTGTGTGTAGCACAACAAAGGTCTTTTCTACATTTGGTTGGTATTAAAGTCTAGAAAATAAACTGGTAATAGATGTGGTGGTGAATGTTATCTCTCTGGAATTACCCATTCATATTAATAATTGGCTTGACTCAACAGAAAGTCAATGGATTGCTGTGTACATTACTTTGGCAGGTTAACGGGGAAGCTGAGCACTTATGCATTGCAGTTTGAGGAATTGATGGGAGTCTCAGGATGTTGGTGTTCTCTACACCCACAACAATTTAAAAGGTATTTTAAGGATCTGTAATATTTAAAATAAAAATTCTAAGGTTTACTTACACTTTAACCCCTTTACCCCTGAGGGTGGTTTGCATGTTAATGACCCGGCCAATTTTTAGAATTCTGACCGCTGTCCCTTTATGAAGTAATAACTCTGGAACGCTTCCATAGATCCCAGTGATTCTGACATTGTTTTCACTAGATATATTGTAATTCATTGTAGTAGTAAAATTTCTTTGATACGACTTGCGTTTATTTGTAAAAAAGAGATGGAAATTTGACGAAAATGTTGAAAATTTCACAATTTTTTGAAATGCCCTTAAATTACACAGATATGTCACAAAAATAATTAATAAGTAACACTTTCCACATGTCTACTTTACATCAGAACAATTCTGGAAACAACATTTTTTTGTTAGGAAGTTATAAGGGTTAAAAGTTAAACAGCAATTTCTCGTTTTTACAGCACCATTTTCTTTTTAGGGACCTCATCACATTTTAAGTCACTTTGAGGCGTCTATATGATAAAAAATACCAAAAGTGACACCATTCTAAAAACTGCACCCCTCAAGGTGTTCAAAATCACATTCAAGAAGTTTATTAACCCTTCTGGTGCTTCATAGGAATTTTTGGAATGTTTAAAAAAAATGAACATTTAACTTTTTTTCACAGATCCAAATTTTTTTAGTTTCCCAAGGGTAGCAGGAGAAATTGGCCCCCAAAAGTTATTGTGCAATTTGTCCTGAGTATGCTGATACCCCACATGTGGGGGGAACCACTGTTTGGCACTAGGCAGCATTTGAAAGGGAAGGAGCGCCGTTTAACTTTTCAATGCAAAATTGGCTGGAATTGAGATCAGACGCCATGTCAAGTTTGGAGAGCCCCTGATGTGCCTAAACAGTGGAAACCCCCACAAATTACATATTTTGGAACCTAGACCCCCCAAGGAAACTTATCTATATGTGTGTGAGCACTTTAACCCCCAAGGGCTTCACAGAAATTTATAACGTAGAGCCGTAAAAATTAAAAATCATATTTTTTCAACAAACATAGTCTTTTAATCCCCAATTTTTTATTTTCCCATGGGTAACAAGAGAAATTAGACTCCAAACGTTTTTGTCCAATTTGTCCTGAGTACGCTGATACCCCATATGTGGGGGGAACCACTGTGTGGGCGCACGGCAGAGCTCAGAAGGGAAGGAGCGCCGTTTGACTTTTTCAAACCAAAATTGTCTGAAATTGATATTGGACGCCATGTCGCGTTTGGAGAGCCCCTGATGTGCCTAAACAGTGAAAACCCCCCACAAGTGACCACATTTTGGAAGCTAGACCACTTAAGGAACTTATCTAGATGTGTGGTGAGAACTTTGAACCCCCAAGTATTTCACTAAAGTTTATAATGCCCGGCCGTGAAAAAAAAACATTTTTTTCCACAAAAATGAATTTTAGTCCCCAATTTTTTTTTCCTAAGGATAACAGGACAAATTGGACCCCAAAAGTTGTTGTCCAATTTGTCTTGTGTACACTGGTACCCCATATGTGGGAGAAAAGTACTGTTTGGGCGCATGGCAATGCTCGGAAGGGAAGTAGTGACGTTTTGGAATGTAGACTTTGATGGAATGGTCTGCGGATGTCATCTCGCATTTGAAGAGCCCTGATGTGCCTAAACACTGGAAATGCCCCACAATTGACCCCATTTTGGAAACTAGACCCCTCAAGGAACTTATCTAGATGTGCCTTAACATTGGCAATGCCCAACAAGTGCCACCTTGTTTGAACTAATCTACTGTTTCCTGGTGTGTGAATTTTATAAGTGACCCCGGATTTCACAGCAGCTCAGCCTGGCTGAGAACAGAGCCCAATGACCGGATGTAACTGCGGTGACTTCAGTGAGATCTCCGCTAGCACGGTGAGACGTGAGTGCTCACAGTGCTAGCGGGGATCTCACAAGATCTCACCGCAGCTCAGACCGGCTAGGAATGGAGCCCAGTGAACGGAGGTAACCTCTATTAAGTCACCCCCGGTTACTGATGCTGCATTTCCAGCAGCTCATTCACCAGTGGTAGTGGTTCTCAGTGTGGACGGTCGCATCTTGGCACCATCCAGGTTGAAAACTAATGTTCTTATGTTTGGCAACTGTCACGCTAAAAGTCGCTTTTATTGCAAAAAAAACGTTTTTGCATCACCACATTTTGAGAGACATAATTTTTCCATATTTTGCTCCACAGAGTAATGTGAGGGACTTGTTTTTGAGGGACGAACTGACATTTTTATTGGTACCATTTTCGGGCACATAACATTTTTTGATTGCTTTCTATTCCGATTTTTGGGAGACAGAATGAGTAAAAACCTGCAATTCAAGAATTCTTTTTGGGGGGTTTAATACCATTCCGCGTGTGATAAAATTGATAAAACAGATTTATTCTTCGGGTCAGTACGATTACAGCGATACCTCATTTATATTTTTTTATGTTTTGGCACTTTTATACAATAAACTATTTTATAGAAAAAATAATTGTTTTTGCATCACTTTATTCTGAGAGCTATAACTTTTTTTATTTTTTTCCTGATGATGCTGTATGGGGGTTTGTTTTTTGCGGGACAAGATGATGTTTTCAGCGGTACCATGATTATTTATATCCGTCTTTTTGATTGCGTGTTATTCCACTTTTTGTTCGGCGGTATGATGGTAAAGCATTGTTTTTTGCCTTGTTTTTTTATGGTGTTCACTAAAGGGGTTAACTAATGGGACAGTTTAATAGGTCAGGTCGTTACAGATGCAGCAATACCAAATACTTTTATTGTTTTTTTCATTCAAATATTTATTTAGAAATAGAATATTTATTGATTTTTTTTATTATTTTTGATTTTTTTTATATTTTTACAATTATTTTAAAATTCTTGTTTTGCATTTTCCTAACTTTTTTACTTAGTCCCACCATGGGACAATCATTTTTTGCAGACTGATCGCTTCTATAACATGCAGATGAAGCATCATCTGCATGATAAAGAAACTAAATGACAAAAACCTCATCACCTAATTATTGGCTATAAATCAGAATGCTAAATATGAAAAAATGATTTTTATTAACAAATATAAAAAAAATCTTAGAAACAAATCTAAATCACACAACAAATCAGGGACATATACCATAGAACCACGAAAAAACAACCCGTTGTAGGCAAATAAAATAAGTGCAAATCACAAACTGGGCTTGATACCTTTAGTCATGAAAAAATAGTGTCTCACTTCATAATCAAGATCAGACAATACCCATAATGTCCATATAATAGAACATGAACATATTAATGAAAGTGCCGGGTGCCTAATACGTAAACAGATAACACTATTGCACAAACCCGAACACTCAATGCCCACTACAATATGACATAATTTGTTAAAGTAATCTTTGCTACAAAAAATGACTACCTGGTGGCTGCACGTGGAATTCCTGGCATCCCTGCTACCCCGACGCGCGTTTCGCAATCCTTCTTCGGGAACCCCGCTTATGGGGGCATGGGAATGGAGCATCTTCCAGGAAGCTGAGGTGTTGGGCATTGAACATGTCCAAAGTTGGATCAGATTTATAGATGACATTATGTTCATTATGTTCATTTGGGAAGGATCTATTGAGGACTTACATGAATTCATGATAAGACTCAATGAAAATGAATTAAATATTCGACTGTCATATAAATTTGGCAGAAGCATTGAATTCCTTGATTTATTGATTACAGCATCTCCAATTGGTGACATTAACACCACCCTATATAGGAAACCAACTGCTACTAATTCCCTTTTACATGCCGCTTCATCGCATCCTAAAGCCACTATAAAGGGCATACCTGTTGGCCAATTTTTGCGGATCAAAAGAATTTGCTCAGAAGATCTTCAATTTGAAGAACAATCTAAAGATCTGAAAAGAAGATTGAAGGAACGGGTCTATAATCATGATGCCATCTATCGTGGATATCACAGGGCTAAGAATACCCCCAGGAACTTATTGTTACAGAATAAATCTTCTTCCAGTGTTTTTCCAGCTAAGGAAAACCAGGTAAGGTTCATTACCAATTATTCCAATAATTGGTGCGACCTAAAAGTAATTATGCAAAAACATTGACTGATCCTTTTCACAGACCATTCTCTAAAAAATATCCTTCCAGCACAACCTTTAATGGTAGCCAAGTGTTCACCAAACCTTCGTGATATACTTACCCATAGCACCTACGATCCCAAGAGAACAGGGAATCAGGCTAAAACCAGAAGGAGGGATGGTTTCTTTCCCTGTGGGTTATGTAAAGGGTGTGCTAATATGAAGAGGTCTTTTTCTTTCAAAAATTTTGATGACAGTAGGTCCTTTTATATTAGGACCCATATCACTTGTTCCAGTAAAGGAGTCATCTACTATGCAGAGTGCCCATGTAAAAAAATCTACCATATATACTCGAATATAAGCCGAGATTTTCAGCCCATTTTTTAGGGCTGAAAGTCCCCCTCTCGGCTTATATTCGAGTCATATACCAGGGGGTCGGCGGAGGAGGGGGAGCGCAGCTGTCCTGTATACTCACCTCTCCGCCGGCCCGGTCTCTGCAGCCCCTGCTCTTCTCCCACGGTCCTGGCGCCAGTATTCAGCCATCAGTGGTACCGCTTATTAAAGTCATGAATATGCACATATTCATGACTTTAATGAGTGGTAACACGTGACCGCTGAATACTGGCGCCGGGACCGTGGAAGAAGAGCAGGGCAGAGACGCGCCGGCGGAAGGGTAAGTATAAGCGATATTTACCTGTCCCGTTCCGCTGTGTCCTCGGGTCCTCTTGCTGCGATGTTCAGGCAGAGGGCGCGATGACGTAGTTACTGTGCGCGTGCCCTCTGCCTGATCATTGACTGCTGGAGGATCCGGAAGACATCGGCGCTCAGCAGTGGACCCGGTGACAGGTAAATGTCTCAGGTGCCGGGGCCCTGAGCGAGCGGTGACACCGGCACCTGTCCCCCATAGCGCGCCGTGTCCCCACCTGCTCAGGACACTGGCACCTGGCCCCCCAGCAACGAGAGGTGAGTATGTCTTTTTTTTTTTTCGGTTGCAGCAGCAATTGAGGCCTATACTATGGAGCATCTATGGGGGAATAATCTATGGGGGAATAATCTATGGAGCATCTTTGGGGGAATAATCTATGGGGGCATAATCTATGGAGCATCTATGGGGGAATAATCTATGGGGGAATAATCTATGGAGCATCTATGGGGGAATAATCTATGGGGGAATAATCTATGGGGGCATAATCTATGGGGCATCTATGGGGGAATAATCTATGGGGAATAATCTATGAGGGCATAATCTATGGGGGAATAATCTATGGGGGAATAATCTATGGGGGAATAATCTATGAGGGAATAATCTATGGGGAATAATCTATGAGGGCATAATTCTATGGGGGAATAATCTATGGGGGCATAATCTATGGAGCATCTATGGGGGAATAATCTATGGGGGCATAATCTATGGAGCATCTATGGGAGAATAATCTATGGGGGAATAATCTATGGGGGCATAATCTATGGAGCATCTATGGGGGAATAATCTATGGGGCATAATCTATGGCACATCTATGGGGGCATAATACATGGGGCATCTATGGGGCATTATCTATGGAGCATCTATGGGGGCATAATCTATGGATCATATATGGGGGCACAATTTATGGAGCATCTATGGGGGCATAATCTATGGATCATATATGGGGGCACAATCTGTGGAGCATCTATGGGGGCATAATCTATGGATCATCTATGGGGGCACAATCTATGGAGCATCTATGGGGGCATAATCTATTGAGCATCTATGGGGGCACAATCTATGGAGCATCTATGGGGGCATAATACATGGGCAGCATATAGGGCATAATCTCATTTTCCACCCTAGGCTTATACTCGAGTCAGTAAGTTTTCCCAGTTTTTTGTGGCAAAATTAGGGGGGTCGGCGTATACTCGGGTCGGCTTATACTCGAGTATATACGGTATATTGGCCTCACGAGTCGTGAATTGAAGATCAGAGTTCGTGAACATTGTATAGACTGAAAAAGCTAAAATGGTCCAAGATGTCACCACATTGAAGACACTACCTAGACATCTCAGGAATTTCCATTCTTGCAATGCCAATTTATTGTTGGTTAAAGGATTGATACAGTAGATCTAGGATTCCGTGGTGGAGATATTCAGAGGAGGTTGGCTAAAAAGGAATGTCAGTGGATATACCGGTTGGGGACTTTGGCCCCTCAAGGTCTAAATGAGAGTTTTGGGTTTGGAGCATTCCTCTAAGAGTTATAGAATGTAATTGGTACATCTTGTATTGATTCTCCATTTGATATAGATGACATTGGTAGTGTTAGGGGTAGGGGATTTTTATGGGTTTTATTTAATATGGTTGTTGTATGTATGTTTTACTAATTTTGTCTTTTTTAGTTCTTTAGTTTATTCCTCATCATCGGGGTTTTTTCGGTGGTGGTTCCTTCTGGTACTTACATTAACGAAGAAAGAAGAGCTCTTACCACAATGATGATCAACTCATGTTTATCCTGGAAGACATTCCCGAGATTAGGAAATTGTCAATATGGGCTCAGTTTACATTTGTGCCAATAATTTTGGTCTATCTATGAAGAAGGATGTGTTTTTCCTTATTTATATGGCAAAAAAATTCTTTCCGTTAATGTTAAGGGAATGTCATTCGTCATATGTATATTATTATGATATGTTAAAAAATTGTTTGGTTGAGGGTTTGAACTAAATAAAATGATTCCTCTTATTCATGCCAATACAGCGCCTCGAGAGTTGTACGCATTCGCTGGTAGCGTAACCTGTCTGGGATCTGATGTGCGGTACTTTGGTATAGGATGAGACACGTCCCTTGTGACGTTGTCTTTCTCCTCCCATGACCGCACCTCCTATCCTCCATTGGCTACACGGGTTGGCATACCTGCACATGCGCCAGAGAATCTCTATGACGGCGCATGTATTTCGCCTTCTGATTGGCTGTGACGCTTTGATGGACTATTTTGATCACCAATGAGGGAGATCTGTCTAGGTTTATGCTATGTATTGAACTCCACTATACGGTATAGAGCTGAGCCAATCGGTATGGTTGAATATTTAGTTTTAGTAACGGTATTGGATATTGGGGGTATTTAAGCCTAGTTTGTCCTCTACCCCGACACGCCTCCCGAAGAAGGATTGCGAAACGCGCGTCGGGGTAGCAGGGATGCCAGGAATTCCACGTGCAGCCACCAGGTAGTCATTTTTTGTAGCAAAGATTACTTTAACAAACTATGTCATATTGTAGTGGGCATTAAGTGTTCGGGTTTGTGCAATAGTGTTATCTGTTTACGTATTAGGCACCCGGCACTTTCAATAATATGTTCATGTTCTATTATATGGACATTATGGGTATTGTCTGATCTTGATTATGACGTGAGACACTATTTTTTCATGACTAAAGGTATCAAGCTCAGTTTGTGATTTGCACTTATTTTCTTTGCCTACAACGGGTTGTTTTTTCGTGGTTCTATGGTATATGTCCCTGATTTGTTGTGTGATTTGGATTTGTTTCTAAGATTTTTTTTATATTTGTTAATAAAAATCATTTTTTCATATTTAGCATTCTGATTTATTACCAATAATTAGGTGATGAGGTTTTTGTGATTTACTATTTGTATAAGGATGCTATTCCCCCAAAAGGTGGGGGCAATTAACTATTTGGACACCACTGTGATTATGATATAGAAACTGTCAGCGCTGCACTGACAGGGAGAGACTTGCTGATCATGCACTGAGCATGATCAGCAATTTTACTTAGTTCTGGTGACCCGGATGTGACATCCGCCTCACTTTGGCAGCGATTGGGACCCCGTGTCACGCCGCGGGGTCTCCGATCCAAAAGGCAGAGGGGCTGTCAGCCCCAGTGCAAGCTCCTGAATGCTGCGAGCTTGTTAGATTGCAGTATTTCAGGGCTTAAGGTGTTGTGACCGCTCCTGGCACCTAATGCCGGGTGTCAGCTGTGAGAATCAGCTGACACTCGGACGCGATCAGCCACGCTCCACCCCATGAGCGCGGCCGATTGGGATGATGTACTATTCCGTCCATGGTCAAAATGTGCCAGGTCACATGGACAGAATAGAATGACTAATGGCGGAAAAGGGTTAAAGGGTTTATTGTTGACAAGAAAAAATAACTACATTTAAGCATAAATAATTTCCTAAAAATTTATTAGAAAAGTCAACTCATTTTATTTAGGTTGGTATTCTGCACATGCTCACAGGCTCCTGCCTTATTAAGCTTTCAGGATGTACCAAGACATCAGCCATTCTGAAATATTCAAGTAATTACTTCAATAGAAAAAATTAGTGTGATTTGCTAATTAAGGCACCACTCCAGCATTTTTTTTAATGTCATCCTTGGAGTGGTGCTGCTAATCTAAGTTCTCTGAGCCTAGTGTTATACTCATCAGTCGCTGTCTTCATCTTTTATGGCGGTCCTGTGCTGTCATCATGTGATTGCAACTACTGACAGACCCTACGTCAGAGTTAACGGTCACAATCTCTCAATATAAATCTGGCCCCGTCCTCACTCTCATAGACTTAGGGCTCTCTCACACCACCATTTTTTCCATCCAAGTTGGCTCAAGAAAAAAAAATCGTTGAATGCCTGAATTGTATCCAATATTCGGATCGCACTGAACTATACAAGTCAATGGAAAACACTGGAATGCAATCGGATGACAACTGAACGCATTCCAATCTCTGTGCAATTCCACCATGGAGAAGATGGTGAATTTTTTTTTTTTCATCTTTTTATCCGACAGAATTGGATCTCGCTATGTTCGCACAGATCAAAATCTGATCAGAAAGTGATCAAAATGTGATAAGAAAAAAATCTCAGCATGCTGCAGTTGGCAGCATATATCGCAAACATTCAAGTCAATGGGTGAGTGCAGTCCAGTATACGTCGAGACAGGCAATGGAGAAGATGGAGAGATTAATCTCTCCTTCTCCTCACCTGTGCTGAGATGATCGGAGCACAGAGCACTGACACTTGGCTCATGCTAGTAGCAGAGTTTTAGCCGAGTGTCATTAGCACATTGCATCTGAAGCTTTCACATGTGATGCTATACACTAATGTGACCCCAGCCTGAAAAGTTATTTAGGGATGTACTTATACTGATGTTTCCTGTGTTTGTTGATTTTCCTCTATTTCCTGAGATCCCCTTTAAAGTCTAATGTTTTTCAGTTTAAATATTGCCTCATCTGGTCAAACAAATACAGATTGCAGCAAACTAATACGGGAATGTCTGTTTAACCTTGATTCCAAATCAGAATCTACAAAACTAAGCAGTGTTGGGAAACTGCAGAAAAACAAATATCTCCCTTTTGCGCTTTAAAATAAAAAATATCTAATTACATACGGCATATACACACTGCTCAATAAAATAAAGAGAACACTAAAATCCCATAGCCTAGATATAATTGAATGAAATACTCCAGCTGCAGATCTTTATTAATTACAGTCATGGCCAAAAGTTTTGAGAATGACACAAATATTAATTTTTACAAAGTCTACTGCTTCACTTTTTCTAATGGCAATTTGCATATACTCCAGAATGTTATAAAGATGATAGCTTAACAGCAATTACTTGCAAAGTCAATATTTGGCTAGAAAATGAACTTTATCCCCCAAAACACATTTCAACATCATTGCAGCCCTGCCTTAAAAGGACCAGCTAACCTCTTTTCAGTGATTGCTCCATTAACACAGCTGTGGGTGTTGATGAGGACATGGCTGGAGATCAATCTGTCATGATTAAGTAAGAATGACACCACTGGACACTTTAAAAGGAGGCTAGTGCTTGGCATCATTGTTTCTCTTCTGGTTATCTCTAAAGAAACACGTGCAGTCATCATTGCAATGCACAAAAATGGCCTAACAGGGAAGAGTATCGCAGCTAGAAGATTGCACCTCAGTCAACAATCTATCGCATCATCAAGAACTTCAAGGGAGAGGTTCCATTGTTGCCAAAAAGGCTTCAGGGGCCCAAGAAAGACCAGCAAGCGCCAGGACCGTCTCTTAAAAGTGTTTCAGCTGCGGGATCGGGCTACCAGCAGTGCAGAGCTTGCTCAGGAATGGCAGCAGGCAGGTGTGAGTGCATCTGCACGCACTGTGAGGCGGAGACTCTTGGAGCAAGGCCTGGTCTCAAGGAGGGCAGCAAAGAAGCCACTTCTCTCCAGAAAAAACATCATGGACAGACTGATATTCTGCAAAAGGTACAGGCAGTGGACTGCTGAGGACTGGGGTAAAGTTATTTTCTCTGATGAATCCCCTTTTCGATTGTTTGGGACATCAGGAAAACGCCTCATGCGGAGAAGACAAGGTGAGCGCTACCACCAGTCTTGTCTCATGCCAACTGTTAAGCATCCTGAAACCATTCATGTGTGGGGTTGCTTCTCAGCCAAGGGAATAGGCTCTCTCACAGTCTTGCCTAAAAACACAGCCATGAATAAAGAATGGTACCAGAATGTCCTCCAAGAGCAACTTCTCCCAACCCTCCAAGAGCAGTTTGGCGATCAACAATGCCTCTCCCATCATGATGGAGCACCTTGCCATAAAGCAAAGGTGATAACTAAATGGCTCAGGGAACAAAACATAGAGATTTTGGGTCCATGGCCTGGAAACTCCCCAGATCTTAATCCCATTGAGAACTTGTGGTCAATCATCAAGAGACGGGTGGACAAACAAGAACCTAAAAATTCTGACAAAATGAAAGCATTGATTGTGCAAGAATGGACTGCTATCAGTCAGGATTTGGTCCAGAAGTTGATTGAGAGCATGCCAGGGAGAATTGCAGAGGTCCTGAAGAAAGGGTCAACACTGCAAATATTGACTTGCTGCATTAACTCATTCTAACTGTCAATATAAGCTTTTGTTACTCATATGTTTGCAATTATATTTCTGTCTGTGATAAAAACATCTGTCAAACACACATAAAAACCAGAGGGCAGCAGATCATGTGAAAA
>JARQOD010000004.1:538911402-539014923 GCA_033576555.1 Oophaga sylvatica
CATAATATGTAATAAATAGCAATTCCCACATGTCTACTTTACATCAGCACAATTTTGGAACACATTTTTTTTGTTAGGAAGTTATAAGGCTTAAAAGTTGACCAGCGATTTCTCATTTTTACAGCAAAATTTACAAAACCATTTTTTTTAGGGACCACATCACATTTAAAGTCACTTTGAGGGGTGTAAATGACAGAAAATACCCAAAAGTGACACCATTCCAAAAACTTCACCCCTCAAAGTGCTGAAAACCACATTCAAGAAGTTTAATAACCCTTTACTGCTTCACAGGAACTGAAGCAATGTGGAAGGAAAAAATTAACATTTAACTTTTTTTTACAAACATTGTACTTCAGAACCATTTGTTTATTGTCACAAGTGTAAAAAGAGAAAATGAATCATAAAATTTATTGTGAAATTTCTCCTGAATGCGCCGATACCCCATAAGTGGGGGTAAACCACTGTTTGGGCGCACGGCAGAGCTCGGAAGAGAAGGAGTGCCATTTGACGTTTTCATTGCAGAATTGGCTGGAATTGAGATCGGACGCCAAGTCGTGTTTGGAGAGCCCCTGATGTGCCTAAACAGTGGAAACCCCCACAAGTGACACCATTTTGGAAACTAGACCCCTTGAGGAACTTATCTAGATGTGTGGTAAGCACTTTGAACCCCCAAGTGCTTCACAGAAGTGTATAACACAGAGCCGTGAAAATAAAAATATCATTTTTTTTCCCACAAAAATTAGTTTTTCACCCCTAAATTTTTACTTTCACAAGGGTACTAGGAGAAATAAAAGTTATTGTACAATTTGTCCTGAATAGGCTGATACCCCATATGTGGGGGGAACCACTGTTTGGGTGTATGACAGAGCTCGGAAGAGAAGGAGTGCCATTTTGGAATGCAGACTTTGATTGAATGGTCTGCGGGCATCATGTTTAGTTTGCAGAGCCCCTGATGTGCCTAACCAGTAGAAACCCCCCACAAGTGACCCAATTTTGGAAACTAGACCCCCAAGGAGCTTATCTAGTTGTGTGGTGAGCACTTTGAACCCCCAAGTGCTTCATAGAAGTTTAAAACGCAGAGCCGTGAAAATAAAAAATAATTTGTTTTTCAACAAAAATTATTTTTTTAGCCCCCATTTTTTATTTTCCCAAGGGTAACAGGAGAAATTAGACCCCCAAAGTTGTGCAATTTGTCCTGAGTATGCTGATGCCCCATGTGTGGGGGTAAACCACTGTTTAGGCACACGGCTGAGTTCAGAAGGGAGGTAGCACCGTTCGACTTTTTGAACGCAAAATTGGCTGGAATGAATGGTGGTTCCATGTCGCATTTGGAGACCCCCAATGTAATTAGACAGTGGAAACCCCCTAATTCCAACACTAACCCCAACACACCCTAACCCTAATCCCAACCATAACCTTAATCACAAGCCTAACCCCAACACACCCCTATCCCTAATCCCAACCCTAACCCTATTCCCAATCATAATCCCAACCCTAACACAAACCCAAACCCTAAAACTTTAGCCCAACTCACTTTAGCCTAACCCTAAAACTTTAGCCCAACTCACTTCAGCCTAACTCTAACCCTAACTCTAAAACTTTAGCCAAACTCATTTTATCCTAACTCTAACCCTAACCCTAAACCTTAAGCCCAACTCACTTTAGCCCAACTCTAACCCTAACCCTAAAACTTTAGCCCAACTCACTTTAGCCTAACTCTAACCCTAACCCTAAAACTTTAGCCCAACTCACTTTAGCCCAAATCTAACCCTAACCCTAAAACTTTAGCCCAACTTACTTAAGCCTAACCCTAATGGAAAAATTGAAATAAATATATTTTCACGATTTTATTATTTTTCCCTAACTAAGGTGGTGATAAAGGGGGGTTATTTACTATTTTTTTTATATTGATCACTGTGATAGTGTTTATTGCAGTGACCAAAATGAGCCAATAGTAAAAAACTTCCTATTGTTGCCGGGTGCAGGCCGGCAGATCCCTGTGGGCGCACTGCGCATGCGCCCACCATTTTCTGACCGGAGGAAAATGGCGGCGCCCACCGGAGGATGCATGAGGGCCAGAGGACCACCGGGAGGTACGGGGGGGATCAGGGACCCTATTTCTCTCTGATCGCACATCAGAGGAGAGAGAAATTAAATGGCACATTGGGTTTTTTTTTTTGCGGTCACCGTTATTTGGTTAATAACGGCGATCGCAACCCCGGGGTCAGTAAAAATGGACCAGAATCATGTTTTCTGGGGTTTTGACTACCCTCGGCAGCCGAGACCCCGGAGAAAATCACCCCCACACCCCTGGCAGATTGCGGCGGGGGCCATTTTCTGACGGGAAGAAGATGGCAGCGCACACCGGAGGATGCAGGAGGGCCTGACGACCACCAAGGGTTTACGGGGGGATCGGGGACCCTATTTCTCTCTCCTCTGATGTGCGATCACATCAGAGGAGAAATTAAATGGCACATCAGATTTTTTTTGCGGTTGCAATTATGAGGTTAATAACGGCGATCACAACCCCGGGGTCGGTAAAAACCGACCCAAATCATGTTCTCTGGAGTCTTGGCTACTCCCGGCAGCCGAGACCCCGGAGAAAATCCAACTCTGGGGGGTGCTATACACTTTTTCCACAGCGCCTTTAATTAACTGCGCTGTGGTTTATGTACCCTTAACTACTGCCGTTAAAAGGCATATCGGCGGTCGTTAAGGGGTTAAACTTTTGTTCTTTTTCTATTCTATAGATCTGATATGACCATTAATATAAGAACCTTTGTCTGTTTTTTAAACCTAATTGGAACTTACCTGATTAAGCTCATTTGTATCTGGTGCAAAACCAGTCATCAAAGAAATGTCAATAATGGACATGGTGGCATCTTGCTTCCTAAGGTATCTATAAAAAAGTGAACAGATTACATATTAAATGAACGTATTATGCTATGTCCCTGCAATCAACAATTTAGATATATTTTCACCTAAAAGAAGCACACCCATTAAAGTTTGTATCCTCTTAATATTATTGCAGTTATACACTGTGTTCCAAATTATTATGCAAAAATTGTTTAGGAGTGATAATGTAAGAATTTTTTTGTTTGTCAGTTAAACTCATTGATGGTGATGTGTGTCATCTTTATATCACTGTAAGAAATTGCAGACACCTGTGCTAATTAGTTTGGCAGGTGTGTCCAATGAATGGCAAAACTACTTAAGAAGACTGTCCCACATTATTAAGCAGCCTACATTTTCTGCCAAAATGGGAAAGAAAAAGGATGTGTCGGCTGCTGAGAAGCAACAAATTGTGGAGTGTTTAGGTCAAGGCATGACTACAATCAACATTGCCAAGACACTTCATCGTGATCATCGCACAATCAAGAAGTATGTAGCTGATTCACAGTACACACGTGTGCGTGCTGATAAGGGAAAATTGAGGACTCTTTCCTACTCTTTCCTCTTGTCATAGCAGCAGACAAGTTTTAGAAGCTGCTGGTGCCTCCAGCGTCCCCCGAACAACAAGATGCAGGGTCCTTCAGAGGTTTGCAGCTGTGCGTAAGCCATCCTGTCGACCTCCTCTATCAACTGCACACAAGCAGAAACGGCTACAGTGGGCCAAACAATACATGAAGACTGACTTCAAAACTGTTTTGTTCACCAATGAGTGCCGTGCAACGCTCGATGGTCCAGATGGATGGAGTGGAGGATGGCTGGTTGATGGACACCCCATGCAAACACGGCTATGGCGCCAACAAGGAGGAGGTGGAATAATGTTTTGGGCTGGAATCATGGGGAGAGAGATTGTCGGCCCCTTTAGGACCCCTGAAGGGGTAAAGAAGAATTCCATAGTGTATGTTGAGTTTCTCAAACAGCACTTCCTGCCATGGTTCAAGAAGAAGAACCGTGCATTCCGCAGCAAGATCATTTTCATTCATGATAATGCACCGTCTCATGCTGCACATAACACATCTGCATCTCTGGCTGCTGTGGACATAAAAGGGGACAAACTTATGGTGTGGCCCCCATGCTCCCCTGACCTCAACCCCATTGAGAACCTCTGGAGCATCATCAAAAGGAGTGTCTATGATGGCGGGAGGCAGTTCACACCTAAGCAACAGCTCTGGGAGGGTGTTGTGAATATGTTAGAAATGAATTCTGAGCAGAAGCTCCCTCTGGTGGTTACAAACAGTACTGAACCATTCAATGAAGATTGTGAAGATTGGCAATCAGGAGTTACAGATGGTTGCCGGTGATCAATTGTTCTTGTCTCAACTATGGTTCCTGGTTCACTTTGAAGCTTGCTGAGTCTTGCCTGCATCTTCTGCTATCTAATAAGATATTTTCTGCTTTTATTTTTGTGCTTGCTTTTTGCATTGTTCTCTGCACTTCTGTGGAGGTCAGCCAGGTCCCCTCCGGGGGCTTGTGCTCCTCTCAGTTTATCTGAGCCACTGTTATTTGTTCATTTGCCTTTTCCAGTTTTTTCAGTGGCTGCAGCTTAGTTTTGTTACACCAGAGAACTAATTTAGGTGGTAGAGGTCGTGTGATCTCAGGTGTTTTTGCAATTAGTAGAGTTGGTATTTTTTAGAGTTTTTTGGATTGCAGTAAGTGTCCTTCCTATCCTTTTCTTTCTAGGAAGATTGGGCCCCAACGTTTGCTCATACTATTTTCTGTCTGTGTCTGTATTTCCTCTTGTCTAACCGCCATTACATGTTTGGGGGCTTCCTATGTTCTTTGGGGATCTGCTCCGGGGCAGATAGCGTTCCTCTTTCTATCTTTAGGTGTAGTTAACCTCTCAGGCTGTGACGAGGCGTCTAGGACCAACTTAGGAACGCTCCACGGCTGCCTTTAGTTGTGGTGGTTAGTCAGGGTACTGCAATCCAGTAGATTCCAACCTCTCTGGTGTATTGCCGTTTTTGCCTGCTCTCCTCAGCTACCAAACCATAACAGTATCACCGGCCAAAACTGAAAATTATATGGTACTCACAGAAGGGAAAAATAGTGTGAAGAAAGAAAAAAAAAAAAAAGTTGTCAGAGTTGGCAGAGATTTTTTATTTTTTTTTCTGTTTGTTGCATTTTTTTTTTCCCTCTTTTTCAATGGGTGCTGAGGATTTTTTTTTTCTCAATGGAGTTTGCACAGTTGTCTGGCCGTGTGAATCAGCTTGCCACTGAAGTTCGGAGTATTGCTACCTATCTTGCAGGGTTGCCGGTTGTGGAACCTAGGATCCCCATGCCAGATTTGTTTTTAGGGGATCGAGCTAAATTTCTGAATTTCAAAAATAACTGTAAGTTGTTTTTTGCCTTAAAACCTAAGTCCTCAGGGAACGCAGCACAGCAGGTTCAAATTGTCATCTCTCTCCTGCGCGGCGATCCTCAGGATTGGGCTTTTTCCCTGACACCTGGGGACCCTGTTTTGAGTAATGTTGATGCATTTTTTCTGGCTCTGGGGTTATTGTACGATGAACCTAATGTCACTGATCAAGCTGAAAAAACCTTGTTGGCAGGGGCTTGAGGACGCTGAGTTATACTGTCAGAAATTCTGAAAGTGGGCAGTCCTGACCAAATGGAATGATGATGCTTTGGCAGCCCTTTTTCGGAAGGGTCTGTCAGAGAATGTAAAAGATGTTATGGTGGGTTTCGCTGCTCCCTCTGGTCTCAATGATTCTATGTCATTAGCGATTCAAATTGACAGACGTTTGCGTGAGCGTATAGGTATGCGTGGAATAGTGTTGCCTTGTAAACCAGCTTCTGAACCAATGCAGTGTGATAGAGTGGGTTCTGGGGCACAGCGTCATGAGTTTCGAAAATGCAATGAGTTATGTTTCTACTGTGGTGACGCCTCTCATGCTATTTCAGTCTGCCCTAAGCGGGGAAGACGTTTTGCACGCTCAGTTGTCTTGGGTAGTGTTCAGACTAATTTCTGTTGACTGTTACCCTGATTTGCTCCCTGTCCACATTTTCTGCTCAGGCTTTTGTTGATTCGGGAGCAGCTATTAACCTGATGGATTTTGATTTTGCTAAACGTTGTGAGTTTCCCTTGATACCCCTATGGAAGTCTATTCCCCTACTGGGGATTGATTCTACCCCTTTGGCTGAGAATAAACCCCAGTTCTCTACTCAGGTGATAATGAGGGTTGAACCTGATCATCAGGAGAGTTGCAAATTTTTGGTGCTGTATAATCCGCATGACATTATTGTACTAGGTTTCCCTTGGTTGCAGTCTCATAATCCTGTTTTGGATTGGAAATCTGTGTCGGTAACCAGTTGGGGCTGCCAATGTGTTAATGCCAACACTCCTGTTTTTTCTGCCTCTCCCCAGGCTCAGGATGTTCCTGACTTTTTGACTGATTTTTCTGATGTGTTTAGCGAAAGTAAATCTGCATCCTTGCCCCCCCATAGGAGCTATGACTGCGTTATTGAATTAGTGCCTGGTAGTAAATTCCCTAAAGGTCGCCTTTTTAACTTGTCTGTACCTGAACATGACGCTATGCGGTCTTATATCAAGGAGTCATTGGAGAAGGGTCATATCAGACCATCCTCTTCACCCTTAGGTGCCGGTTTTTTCTTTGTGGCCAAAAAGGATGGTTCATTAAGGCGTGTATTGATTATCGTCTCTTGAACAATATCACTGTGAAATATCAATATCCGTTACCCTTGATTTCTGACCTGTTTTCCAGGGTGAAAAGTGCTACTTGGTTTACCAAGCTTGACCTCAGGGGGGCGTATAACCTTATTCGCATTAAGCACGGGGATGAATGGAAGACGGCATTTAATACCCCAGAGGGGCATTTTGAGTACCTAGTGATGCCCTTTGGGCTCACTAATGCTTTTTCTGTCTTCCAGTCCTTCATGAATGACATTTTCAGGGATTTTGTGGATACATTTCTGATTGTTTATTTGGATGATATCTTGATTTTTTCCAATGACTGGGACTCTCATGTGAAACATGTTCGGACTGTGGTCCAGATTTTGAGAGAGAATGCTCTGTATGTGAAGGGATCAAAGTGTCTTTTTGGCGTACAGAGGATCTCATTTCTGGGATTCATTTTGTCCCCATCTGTTATTGAAATGGACCCGGTCAAGGTTCAGGCCATCTGTGATTGGGTCCAACCTACTTCATTAAAGGCTCTTCAGAGATTCTTGGGTTTTGCCAATTTTTATCGTAAATTTATTGGTAATTTCTCTGTTATTGTTAAACCATTGACTGATTTGACCAAAAAGGGTTCTGATGTGGTGAATTGGCCTCCTGAGTAGTGTTGAGCGATACGATACTGCAAATATCGGATATCGGCCGATATTAGCTGTATCGGCCTTTCGATTCCGAATACCGATATTTTCGTCATATCGAATACCGGAATCGGATTTGTCACTGTCACTGTGAGTGTCCGTCGGTCGGGTCTGTCAGGAGTCAGCGGCACTTACCTGGCAGAAGATCTCCGGCGGTCACGTCCTGGACTGCTTGATGGCTGCCATTATCTTCTCCCTGGCGGTCACATGCAGTTTTTCGCGATAACTGCAGTGACTGCTGGGTAATCCCGGCCGTAAAGCAGTCAGTCCGATGACGTCACCGCCGGGGAAGCAGGTAATAGCTGTGCTGCGCCGGGATGACAGGCTCTGCCTGTCATTCTGATGTAGCAGAGCTGGATCGTCGTGGGACACTCGTTACTATGGACTGCGTCGGACAGGTGGTATACTGCTGTTTTTTTTTTTCATTTTTTTACAGGAGATCGATGGCGTCGCAGGATGAGACTGTAATAAAAGTAATGAAAACTGTGTTTTTTTTTTTATTAAATTAAAAAACTTTTATATGAACATTCACCCGTCCGGGTACATCAACAATTTAACTATTTACATACAGGAACCCTGTCCGGGTTATTTATAATTCTTTGGCAGGGGTGTTCCAGGTACCACCTGGTACTCTTCTGATGCTTGCCAAACATCCGAGACACCAAGGACCACCAGGACCTGATGACGTCGTGTGGCCTGTACAGTCAAGTCGTGACCCGCTATCTGTGTCTGTGTGGCCACCTCTTTCATCTCCCTCCGGGTCTGGAGCCCTATGTCCCGGACTGAACGAACCCCAGGGGGCCTAACAGGCGCCGGGTACGGGCCAGCTATAGTTATCATGTCCATAGCTGGGGCTGCTGAGGAGACCACTGAGGGAGGCTGGGGAGATTTACGGCGTGGGGTGGGCACTTGTGCAGAGGCCTGGATGTGGGAGGCTGAAGGCTCCGAGGGTCTCACAGGTTCCTGACACTCTGGGGAGTAGGGGTCGCACCTGGTAACATTTAGGGCGTACCATCCATTGTAACCCCAGTGTCGGGTGTAAGTCACCAAGTCTCCTGGCAACAGGTCCCTCCCCGGGTGTCCTTCTGGGAGGTGAGTCTCCACGTCCCGCCGGGTCACAAAGACTTCTAAATAAAGTCCAGGCTCCTGGATGAAGCCCCACCCACCTTTCAATTTAAAGCTCCGTACTGCACCCTTACGCCGCGGCTCCCTCAGGGTTCCTTTATCTTTTCTCATCCGGTCCTTATCTGCCCGGTCCTTCTCCAGGTTACGTTGCCGAAGTTTTTGGGATTCTCGCTGCTCCCTTTGTCACTCTGCTTCCCGCTCCCAACGTCTCCACTCTTCCTCCTGACGCCGGTTGTAATTCTCCTCCAGCATCTCCATGTCTCCACCATCAAACTGCAGCTTATGATGTCCGGTTTGCGGCAGCTCTCCTGGCGCCCCCCAGTCCTGGCGGCGCTCACCTGCGGAGGAAGCAGCCGGCTCTGGAACAGATGACAGTCGGGGCTCCGGTACAGACAGATAGACCTCTGGTGCCTGCGCGGCCTCCTCCATGAGGACGGGTGTCGCTTCTTCTGTCTCAGCGACGGGGGCAGACAGCGGGATCTGGGGTGCTGCCGGTGCAGAGTTTTTTGCAGGAACGGGTGCCTCCACTGCGACAACGTCAACGGATCACATTGCAAGGGCTGGGATGCCCGCACGGACTCCTCTACTAGAACGGGTGCCTCACCTTCCGGTACAGACACTTCAGGTAAGAGGGATTGGCGCCGCTCCAAGTTTAGTTTTAGGGCACGCCAGCTGGCTTCCATCCTGGCGACCTCCTCCCGGTGCCGGGCCAGGCCTCTTAGGGTATCCTCCGCTTCTTGCAGCGTAGGAGGGTTTCCAGGCCGGGTGCCCAACGGTGGTTCCGTGGCGATCGGGTCGCTTCCGTGGGGGGAGAGCTCTGACTGCTCCATCCCTTTACACTTCTGCTCGTGTCCATTAGCCATCTCTGCCAAGTCACATGTGTCATTAGCATCTGGAGAGGGCCCCTCTTTTGTAGTGAGGCGGGACCTTCGTGTTAGATTCCGCACACTGAGGAGGATGAGGAGGCGGAACTGAAGAGCTGTGGGGCACGATCTTACATTGCAGTACCATTTAGAGTGGTCGGCCATCGTTTTCACGCCACTGAGTGAGTGTACATCCACGAAGAGCACGCCCTTCTTCTTCACCAGTGCCTGGTCGTGACACAGATATGGCGGAAAAAATGGCAAATACATTCTCTGATGATTTTAGCAATTCTCAAGCACAAAACCAGTTCAATTCAGGCACACAGGACTCGCTTATAGCGAGCTACAGAATCCTGTTCGTGACGCCAAAGTTGAGTCGCACAGAGCCAGAGGTTTTGGGGGTACTCGGCACCGAGCCCGTCGACTTCTATGGGGTATGTCACGGCTTTACCCGGCAATTGAATCAGAGTCTATTTTACTATGTAGAAGTGTATAAACTATAAATATATGTATATATATATATATATGTCACAATGACATGTATATATATATATATATATATATATGTATTCTATGTGTGTATATTTTGTGTTTACAACGAAAGAAAGGGTTTTTTTTGTTGCGATTTTTTGTTCCCATAGACTTACATTGGACTTCCGGTATCGGAATCGGATATCGACGATATTTAGTGATATCGGCGATACCATTTCGATAGGATATTTTTAGATATCGAGCAGTATCGCTCAACACTACTCCTGAGGCAGTCTCTGCGTTTCAGGAACTTAAGCAGAGATTCACTTCTGCTCCTGTTCTATGGCAGCCTGATGTTTCTCTGCCATATCAGGTGGAGGTTGATGCCTTGAAATTGGGGCAGGTGCCGTTTTGTCCCAAAGAGATCCAGAGACCTCTAAAAGTAACCTTTGTGCCTTTTTCTCTCGAAAATTTTCTCCAACTGAACGTAATTATGACGTGGGTAATCGGGAGTTATTGGCCATGAAGTGGGCTTTTGAAGAGTGGAGACATTGGCTGGAGGGAGCCAAACATCAGGTGGTGGTCCTCACAGACCATAAGAATCTAGTTTATCTGGAATCAGTCAAGCGACTTAATCCTAGACAGGCCAGGTGGGCCTTGTTTTTCACACGTTTTAATTTTGTGGTTTCCTTTCTTCCTGGCACTAAGAATGTTAAGGCGGATGCCCTTTCGAGGAGTTTCCTTGCGGACTCTCCTGAGTTATCTGATCCTGCTGTTATTTTGAAAGAAGGTGTAGTTCTTTCTGCCATCTCGCCCAATTTGAGACTGGCTCTGGAAGGGTGTCAGGAGGATAAACCCGAGCGCTGCCCTATTGGGAAATTGTTTGTCCCAGACCGGTGGAAAAAGAGTGTGATGTCTGAGATTCATTGTTCCGCGTTGGCCGGTCATCCCGGAATTTTTGGTACCAGAGACTTGGTTAGTCGGTCCTTTTGGTGGCCTACTTTGTCTCGTGACGTCAGGGAATTTATGCAGTCCTGCGGGACTTGCTCTCGCTCCAAGCCTTGCTCTCGCTCTAGTGGTTTGTTGATGCCATTGCCTTTGCCCAAGAGACCATGGACCCATATCTCTATGGATTTCATTTCCGACCTCCCTGTTTCTCAGAGAATGACCGTTATCTGGGTGATTTGTGATAGGTTTTCCAAAATGATACATCTTGTGCCATTACCTAAGTTGCCTTCCTCCTCCGAATTGGTGCCTTTGTTCCTTCAGCACGTGGTTCGGTTACACGGCATTCCCGAGATCATTGTGTCTGACAGAGGAGTCCAGTTTGTTTCCAGATTTTGGAGGACTTTTTGTTCTAAACTTGGTGTTCAATTGTCTTTCTCCTCGGCTTTTCATCCTTAGACCAATGGACAAACTGAGAGAACAAACCAGACATTGGAGACTTATCTGAGATGCTTTGTGTCTGCTGATCAAGATGACTGGGTCTCTTTTTTGCCTTTGGCTGAGTTTGCTCTTAATAATAGGGCTAGCTCTGCCACTTTGATGTCTCCATTTTTCTGAAATTTTGGGTTTCACCCTCGATTTTCTTCGGGACAGACGGAGGCTTCTGTCTGTCCAGGTGTTGACTCTGTTGTGGAGCATATGCAGCAGATTTGGGACCAGGTAGTGGAGAGGTTGTCCCTCTCTCAGGAGAGGGCCCAGCGGTTTGCCAACCGGCATAGGACAGATGGTCCTCGGTTTGAAGTGGAGGACTTGGTCTGGTTGTCCTCAAGAAATATCCCTATGAGAGTTGCATCTCCTAAGTTTAAGCCTAGGTTCATTGGACCTTATAAGATCATGGAGATTCTTAATCCTGTTTCCTTTCGTTTCCTTCTTCCAGGAACATTTAAGATCCATAACGTGTTCCACAAGTCCTTATTGAAGAGGTTTGTCGAGCCAGTGGTTCCTATGGCTGCGCCTCCTGAACCTGTTTTGGTTGAGGGCAATCTGGAGTATGTGGTTGAGAAAATATTGGATTCTCGTTTTTCTAGATGGAAACTCCAGTATTTGGTTAAGTGGAGAGGTTATGGTCAGGAGGACAATTCTTGGGTGTTTGCTTCGGACATCCATGCTAGGAGACTGATCCGTGCTTATCACAGAGCTCATCCTGACCGACTTGGTTGCCCAAATGAGGGTTCGGTGACCCCTCCTCAAGGGGGGGGGTACTGTTGTGAATGTGTTAGAAATGAATTCTGAGCAGAAGCTCCCTCTGGTGGTTACAAACAGTACTGAACCATTCAATGAAGATTGTGAAGATTGGCAATCAGGAGTTACAGACTGGTCTTATATAAGGGAGGTTCCCTCCCATCATGGTTGCCGGTGATCAATTGTTCTTGTCTCAACTATGGTTCCTGGTTCACTTTGAAGCTTGCTGAGTCTTGCCTGCATCTTCTGCTATCAGATAAGATATTTTCTGCTTTTATTTGCTTTTTGCATTGTTCTCTGCACTTCTGTGGAGGTCAGCCAGGTCCCCTCCGGGGGCTTGTGCTCCTCTCAGTTTATCTGAGCCACTGTTATTTGTTCATTTGCCTTTTCCAGTTTTTTCAGTGGCTGCGGCTTAGTTTTGTTACACCAGAGAACTAATTTAGGTGGTAGAGGTCGTGTAATCTCAGGTGTTTTTGCAATTAGTAGAGTTGGTATTTTTTAGGGTTTTTTGGATTGCAGTAAGTGTCCTTCCTATCCTTTTCTTTCTAGTAAGATTGGGCCCCAACGTTTGCTCATACTATTTTCTGTCTGTGTCTGTATTTCCTCTTGTCTAACTGCCATTACATGTTTGGGGGCTTCCTATGTTCTTTGGGGATCTGCTCCGGGGCAGATAGCTTTCCTCTTTCTATCTTTAGGTGTAGTTAACCTCTCAGGCTGTGACGAGGCGTCTAGGACCAACTTAGGAACGCTCCACGGCTGCCCTTTAGTTGTGGTGGTTAGTCAGGGTACTGCAATCCAGTAGATTCCAACCTCTCTGGTGTATTGCCGTTTTTGCCTGCTCTCCTCAGCTACCAAATCATAACAGGAGGGTATTCTGTCCTCATGCAAAACAATTGAAGCAGAAACCATCCAAAACCTGACAAATTCAATGGACGAGAGAGTTCAGAATCTCCTTTCGAACATGGGTTCCTATGTGCAAATGTAGCATCACCTAGAATAAAGTTTTGAGTTGAAAACTGTTTGATTTCAGTTTGTAATAACCTGCTAATGCTTATAATTTCAAAAATGACCATTTTTTTGTTGTTTATTAAAATGAAAAGGTTGAAAACTCTGCTGTGCATAATAATTTGGAACATGTGTGGAGCCCAGCTGTCCTGGGAATCCCACATCTCCTGGAAGGGTGCACTAAAAGATTTAGCCACTGGAGGTCCCAATTCATACACACATCTTCACCCATCCCTAAGACCATCAGAGTGAGCCTGATAGGCATATAAAAGGAGGGTGAAGATAGGAAGAGAGTTCAGAAAGCAGATAGTAGTCTGAGTTCAGATTTGAGAGACAGCAGATCAGTTCAGTCAGTGAGTCAGTCAGTCTGAGTTCTGCAGCCTGCAACTCAGTTTAGTTCAGTAAAGTGGAGTCTAGTAGAGTGGAGTCGAATCCATTCCAGTCTAGTCAGAGCTGAGACAAGTGAGTAGTCTGCAGACAGAGCAGACGAGTGGAGTTTGCAGTAAGGGACTCCATAGCTCAAGTTGAGAGCTAGGAGTGTGCCGACGCTCTGAGAGCGGCGAAGAGGCAGCCCACCAACTGCCAGTGTGTGTAGTCATGTGAGGGCCTGAGTAGGCCGAAGGCAAGTGGAAAAGAGTAGTAAAGGAGGCAGAGGAGCCTCAACAGCTCACCTCAACGAGTACTACCGGACGCCGGGGTCCGAGCCTATAGGGATCTCCACGACCCATAGGAGAACACCGGAGTTTCTGGAGGACTATAGGTCCTGGATTACCACAGAGCTGATACGTAACTGGGCCAGGAGGGCAGGGCACTGCAAGCAGGGACTGTGTGCTTCAAGAAAAGGTCCAACCACAAGGTCAGCCAAGTGCAGGACGGAGACTAAGTTAGGCCCAGCTTCATGCCGGCCAGGACTTTATTACAGCAAGGCAAGGAACAGGAGGCCACACACCTACTCAGTGGGAGAATCTGGATGTGCACCCTTCACCCTACAGTGCTCCGGGGAGTGCCTGCAACATCTTCAGTAAAGGTACCAAAGTGACTTGTGTGTGTGTGTCCATCTTCTTACCCCTTACTGCCGGGTTCCTCCCTCTGTCCTGCTCCCCTATATATCTACCTTCTCTGAAGGACTCAGCCTCACATGTGGGAGGCCTAACACCTATAGCTGCACAACACCAACCCTTCAGTGGATCTGCACAGCAGCGCTGGTCACCCTGACCAGGTACTACAGGTGGCGTCACGAATCCCCATACCAACATTCATTCCCTTGTAAATATCCCACATTTATGGGTGAGCGCCCAGGGCCACGGACCGAGCTGTGTTGCCGTGACATCCCCCATAGAAGTTAATAGGCTCGGATCCGAGTACCCCACTGCTCTGGGAGGGCGGCTCACATGCATTTTGAGTGCAGTTTGAGTGTTTTATTTTTTAAAAATATACTGTTATCATAGGCAGTTTGTATAAAAACCTTTAAATTGTACTCTAATAGTTATTTGACTGGAAAATTACAATGACTGAAATTCATATAGGTAATTTGTGAAAATCTGAGAAAATATTATTTGCATAATAATTTGGAACACAATGTAGTTCTGGCGTCTCTGTGTAAAGGATTTGAATGATGTTGCTGCCCTATCTTCCCCCCTTAGTTTGTCTCGGTACCGTATGGTTTTAGTATGTGTATATATTTGTTATTAGAAAATGGTACTGCTACACTTAAATGTGTATTACCATTATTCTTCACTGGTATTGCTACATAAATATATGTATTACCACTTATAGAGAATGGTACTGCTACATAAATATATGTATTATCATTCATGTAAATATGAATTATATGACATGTTCTCTGGCACTGTAATGTATATCTAGTGTATTGTAATTGTGCTTAAATATAGGGTAAGTGTAGTAATTAGTATCGGCCACTAGATGGGGGCATTATAAAATATAGAATGGTTAGTTAGAATATAGTATAGGAAATAGTTAAACATAGGAGTGGTTTCTGTGTGGTAAGTTAGGAACATTTCTGCAGTGTAGTTAATTACAGCAGGGCGCCAGAACCGTCCAGACAGGCTATATGCCCTGGACACCGCAGTAGCCACGCAATGTTTATAAGTAGGAAACACAGCCACTCAGAGTCCCTTAGGGACAGAAGGACATTGTGCAGCAGCGGAGTTGCAGCAGCTTGAATCGGAAGTAAGGAAGTGGGCCAAAAAGTACAGGGCGCAGATTGTTCATGATGTAGCAGATCATTGCATGTGCAGACGCACTCAGATCCGGGGCAAAACGGATGATGGAGTCCCCAGAAGTAGTGAGTCTGGACAAGGAGAACGCTGCGGTACCGCCTAATGCGTTATTACCCCGTAATGTACTGGAAGACGTGGAAGGAAGCGCAGGGAAAGTTCAGGATGTGAATTGCATGGAACCTGATGCTGTTGCTGTGTCTGACAAGAATGTGCTGCAAAGTGTGTCAAGTAAAGTTCTTCATTTTTCATTGGAACCAGACTGTGTCTCAGTTGTGGAACCGACTATAGAAGGTCCACAGCACTGCAGAGGAGTCCCTGATGATGCTGTAAGAGAAGACACAGATATGCTGGTGAGAGGATGCTGTTTCCATGTAAGAGGAGGCCAGGGCCTAGATGCACCTGAGTGCTCGGCCATGACTACCCCCCTGGCCAACTCTTACATCTGCACTCTGCCTCTCTCCTTTGGCAGAGACGCCAACGTACTCACTACTGCAGCCCCTGACCTGCTCTGTCTCCTCCTTCCAGGTCTTCAACATGGAAGTGCCTGTGCAATGTTGTATGTTTGTTCCTAAACACTCTTGTTAGTTCTCAGGGCCCTGTGCTCATTTTCCTGTATACCTGCCTGTCTATCAGCCGGGCCAACCTCCCGTGTATAGATCCGGTGTCATGTGCCCGGAAAGCCTGCAGGAATCGCGATACACCCGCGGCTGTTAACTAGTTAAATGCTGCTGTCAATCTCTGACAGTGGCATTTAACACAAGCTTACCGGAAGCGTGTTGCTAATCCCGCCCATTAGTGACCCCGTCACATGATCGCGGTTCAACGATGGGTCGGCCTGACAACCAGAGGTCTGCAGCAGACCTCTATGGTTGTCATTGCCAAATTGCTATGAGCGCCGCCCCATGGTCAGCACTGATAGCAAGTGAACATTTCTGCTACACACAGACGATCTAATCATCGGCTGTGTGCAGCATAGGGGATCAAAGTACTGCAGCTTCTAGTCTCTCATGGAGACTATTGAAGCATGCAAAAAGTAATAAAAAAGTTTTTTAAAAATATTGAAAAAATAAAAAAATATAAAAGTTCAAATCACCCCCCTTTTGCCCCATTCAAAATAAAATAATAAAATAACAAATATACATATTTGGCATTGCCGCATTCAGAATTGCCAAATCTATCAATATAATTAAATAATTAACCCGATCACTAAACAACGTACTGAGAAAAAAATTAAAAATGTCAGAATTACGTTTTTTGGTCGACGCTACATTGTAATAAAATGCAATGGTATCAATAAAAATGTCAGCTCGACGCAAAAAAATAAACTCTTACGCTGCCCAAGATCACAAAAAATGAAGACGGTACAGGTCTCGGAAAATGGCGCCATTTTTTTTTCTTCACCAAATTTTGGAATTTTTTTTCACCACTTAAATGAAAAAGAACCTAGACAAGTTTGGTGTCAATGAACTCATAATGACCGGGAGAATCCTAATGGCGGGTCAGTTTTATCATCTAGTGAACATGGTAAAAAAAAAAGCAACTGTGGAATTGCACTTTTTTTTGCAACTTCACCACACTGATTTTTTTCGCGTTTTCTAACACATGGTATATTAAAACCAATGGTGTTGTTGAAAAGTACAACTGGTCCTGCAAATAAACAAGCCCTCACATGGCCATATTGACTGAAACATAAAAATGGCTCTGGGAAGAAGGGGAGCAAAAAACGAAAACGCAAAAAACAAATACCTCTAGTCATTAAGGGGTTTAAGTTCACCTTACCCCTATAAACAAATTATGACACTTACCTGGTACAGATTTCCATGGAAATAGTCGACTTGGCGTCTTCAGGTTTCTTAGCTGGTGGAGAAATTGTAGGATAAATAACATTTCACATATATTTCCTTAAAGGCAATCTGTTGTTAGGGTCTGCGGAACGCACCAAATATATGAGGTAGAGAGATGCGTTCGCAGCCCGGGGTCCACCGTGCAGGTGGAACCTGCTGCTAGTAAAATGGCGCAAGACGCGAACTCTGTTATCCCGCAGAGTCGCCAAAATAAACACCGCAATGCGCTATGGCAATATGTGCGAACTCTGTTATTTCACAGAGTCGCTAGAAGGAGTGCCGCAGCGCAATATGGCGATGTGTGCGAACTCACTGAACACAACTGAGTCGCAAATAAACACGCTAGGGCACTGTCTAGCGTTGAAAGCGAACCCTGTTACGTCACAGAGCTGCTGAGAAAAAGTTCTGTGTCCTGTCAGACACCCAGGTACACAGTTAAGTGCTAAGCGAACATAGAACGTGATCATGCGCTAATGTCCTCGCGGAAGTCACCCGCAATCTATGGCGTCTGAACGCCAGGCCCTGAATACGGCAATCAAACTCCTCACCGGTTATACCGGTAATCTAGGGCATCTAGGACACCGACCCTGACCAGCTAGCATACCAAACTCCTCACCGATTAAGTCGGTATTCTAGGGGCTTATTTCAGCCGGGCCCTAACCACACACACACATGACCACACTGGCGCAAAGCATATAATGGTTGATACCAGCACATGGCGGCTCAGTATTGCCACCCTTTTATGATAACAGCTACAGGACCTGCCAGAAACAAGGACCAATGAAACCTGTTCCAGAACACCAGTAGTCACAGGACCTTCCTGGCAGACCAATAGGAGCTGCTGAAGTACCTGAGCATGTGACCCCTGATCTCCAATGAGAGATCTCACCCTGGGCATGCTCAGAAGGGAAAAACAAGGACTTTGTCCTAAAGACGTCTGCTCGCCGCTAACCAGTACTGGCCACAATAGCAGAGTCTGGAGGAGCAGCAGTAATCCTCTGCACACTGCCAGACTGGGCGAGACGCTGGGACCGACGTCTAAGCTGAGCAGAGTCCACTGCGGCCAGAGACGAATGGGAGACCGCAGCTGGAATGGCTTGAGATTCCCCTTGTGCAGAAGAGGGAACTCGACCCCTAACATTACCCCCCTTCCTAGGGCCCCCCCTTCTTTGGGCCTCGCCGCGTTCAAAAGCAGCGATGAACTGCGGAGCGTGAACGTGCTCGGCAGGCTCCCAGGACCTATCCTCAGGCCCATAACCCCTCCAATCCACCAAATAAAATCTTTTGTCCCGTACCACCTTACACCCTACGATGGCGTTCACCTCATGGTCATCCGTAGACGAACCCGATGTCCCGGCAGATGACTCGGAAAACCGGGACATGAGCACGGATTTCAAGAGGGATACATGAAAGGTGTCGGAGATACCCAGGCGTGGTGGAAGAGCCAAACGGTATACCACAGGGTTAACCTGCTCGAGGACCTTGAAAGGACCCAGGTAGCGGGGTGCCAACTTAGTGGACTCAACTCGCAGCCTAATGTTACGAGCGGAGAGCCACACCAAGTCCCCAGGAACAAATGTTGGAGCGGGGCGCCGATGTGCGTCGGCGGCGGACCTCATCCTCTCCTTTGATGCCTGAATGGCATCTTGGGTACGGTCCCAAATGTCCCGTGCCTCCACAGCCCAGTCTGCCACCCTGGAGTCGGCGGAAGACACGGGCATGGGCACCGGAACCCGCGGATGCTGACCGTAGTTCAGGAGGAATGGAGTCTGTCCGGTGGAGTCAGCCACAGCATTGTTTAGTGCAAACTCAGCCCATGGTAGCAAGGATGCCCAGTCATCCTGCCTGGCTGAGACAAAATGTCGTAGATAGGTGACCAAGGTCTGGTTGGCCCTCTCTACCAACCCATTCGTCTCAGGATGGTACGCTGAAGAGAGATTTAACTCAATACTGAGTAGACGACAAAGCTCTCTCCAGAACCGAGACGCAAACTGGGGACCTCGGTCACTGACAATTTTGTCCGGCATGCCGTGTAGATGGAAGATGTGCCTAACGAACAACGCTGCCAGAGCCCGTGCAGAAGGTAACCGTGGTAGCGGTACCAGATGCACCATTTTGGAGAAATGGTCAGTAATTACCCAAATGATGGTGCAACCCCGAGACTTGGGCAAGCCCACCACAAAGTCCATCCCAACCATCTCCCAGGGCCTGTCTGCCACCGGCAAAGGGTAAAGTAACCCAGCTGGCCGTTGTCGTGGAGACTTATTCTTGGCGCAGGAGACACACGCCCGAACATAGTCCCCAACATCACGGACCATATGCGGCCACCAGTATGTTCTCGCCAGCAATTCAGATGTCCTCTTTGCCCCAAAGTGTCCACCCACCCTGGACGAATGTGCCCAAGAGAGTACCTCCGGTCGCAGATTGGTAGGCACAAAAGTCTTGCCCGGGGGCACAGACTCTAGCGAAACCGGGGCCACTGTTCTCAGGCTCTCTGTGGGGACAATAAGCCGAGGCTCCTCCACCTCCTCCTCAGAGGACACCACAGAGCGAGAGAGAGCGTCGGCACGAATGTTCTTCTCTCCTGAGAGGAAATGGAGTGTGAAATTAAACCGGGAGAAGAACAAGGACCATCTGGCCTGGCGAGAGTTAAGCCGCTGGGCTGTCTGCAGATACAACAAATTTTTGTGGTCGGTGAAGACTTGGAAGGGAAAGCGGGCCCCCTCCAACAGATGTCTCCACTCAGAGAAGGCCAACTTCATGGCTAGCAACTCCCTATCCCCGATGGAATAATTCCTCTCCGCTGATGTGAAGGTCTTAGAGAAGAAGAAGCAAGGATGCTTCCGACCTTGAGCATCCTTTTGGAAGAGGACTGCTCCAGCACCAACGGATGAGGCATCCACCTCCAATAAAAATGGCTTATCAACATCGGGCGATGTAGGATGGGAGCGCTAGCAAAATGAGACTTAATAGAAGTGAAAGCCTTGGAGACCTCTTCCGACCACAATTTGGGATTTGCTCCCTTCTTGGTGAGGGCTACCAAGGGAGCTACCAAGGTAGAGAAATGGGGAATGAACTGGCGATAGTAATTAATGAACCCCATAAAGCGCTGCACCGCTTTAAGAGAATGGGGTTCCTGCCAGTCCATCACAGCCTGTAGTTTGGCCGGATCCATAGCCAATCCCTGGGTTGAGATGATATAACCAAGGAAAGGTAAAGACTCCAGCTCAAACATACATTTCTCTAACTTAGCATAAAGGGAATTAGCCCGTAAGAGGTCGAAGACTCTGCAGACATCTCTCCGGTGGGAGTCAATATCTGGAGAGAAAATGAGTATATCATCCAGATAGACTACGACCGAGGTGGAGAGCATATCCCGGAAGATTTCATTGACAAAGTCTTGGAAAATGGCTGGAGCATTACAGAGCCCAAAGGGCATCACCAGATATTCGTAATGCCCATCCCTGGTATTAAAAGCCGTCTTCCATTCGTCCCCCTCACGGATGCGAATCAGGTTATAAGCACCGCGCAGATCTAATAAAGTGAATACCCTTGCTCCCCGAAGCCTATCAAAGAGCTCAGAAATCGGGCAACGGGTACTTGTTTTTAACGGTGATGGCGTTAAGACCCCTGTAATCAATACACGGACGTAATTCTCCGTTCTTCTTCTGCACGAAGAAGAATCCCGCCCCTGCCGGTGACACCGACTTCCTAATAAACCCTCTTGCCAGGTTCTCCTGAATATATTGCGACTTGGCCTCTGTCTCAGGAAGAGAGAGGGGATAGACCCTTCCCGAGGAGGTTCTGCGCCAGGCAAGAGGTCGATAGGACAGTCATAGGGGCGATGAGGCGGAAGAGTCTCCGCAGCCTTCTTGTCAGGGACACCGCACTGCACTTGCTCACTGAGCCAGTGCGTGTGTCCTGAGTGAACAAACTGTGCCCAAAGATACCTGTATAGCAGAGCCGCCGCAGGGAAGACGTGTGTTTCTGAGGAACAGGACCTTCCGCAGCATGTGACTGCCAAGGGGCGGAGCCAGCCACACGTCTCTCAGAGGCAGCAGAAACAGATAGAGAATGCTTCAGGCTGGAGGACCTGCAATCACCTGAATGCCTAGGGGCGTGGCCTAAGCTCCAGAGAGCTATGAGGTAAAGGAAAACTCCTAGAAGGTCAGGATAGCCAGGTCATACACATAGAGGGCGACGAAGTACAAAAGGAGCAGGCAAAGAATAACCAGAACACAGCCAAGGGATCATACACAGACGGAGCAACGCAGTACAAAAGGGACAGGCAAAACTCGTAACAGGGACACAGCCAACTCAGAACCAGACAGACAAAACGTAGCACAGGCACAATGCACTGGCACAAGCACAGGGTCAGACACACTCAGCCAAAGGTCAGAGTATAAACGACAAAGACTGGCTTCACAGTGAGGCTATAAAAAGCCTCCCAGGACCCAGAAAGAGGCCAACCAAGTTAACCCCGTCACTACCTGATCCAAGAACCCAGTAAACCATGACAGTACCCCCTTCTTAATGGGGGGCCTCTGGACCCCCAGGTTTTCCAGGATTCCGAGCATGGAATGCCCGAACCAGACGGTCAGAGTGTACCGATCTGGCTGACACCCAAGACCGGTCCTCTGGACCGTTCCCCCTCCAATGCACCAGGTACTGTAAGGACCCCCGAGACCGCCGGGAGTCTACAATATGTTGTACCTCAAATTCCATGTGCCCATCAACCAAGACTGGGGAGGGAACAGCAGCTGGTTCTTCTACTATACCGATCCCAAGGGTTTTAGCAAGGATCTATGGAATACTTTATGTAGTTTCAAAGCGGGGGGGAGGCGAAGACGATACACCACCGGGTTAATTACCTCAATGATCTCATAGGGACCTATGAACTTGGACCCCAGTTTGGTGGAGGGCAGACGAAGACTTATGTTTCGCGTGGAGAGCCACACCTTGTCCTCACACTGCAACACCTGAGCAGGGTTCCTTTTTTTATCTGCAAAACGCTTATAAGTCTCCTGAGCCCTGAACATATTTAACCGAACTTTTGACCACAGATCCCTGATTCGGTTAACACAGTCCTCAGCTCCTGGACAGCCCGAATCTAAACGTGAGAATTCACCAAAATGAGGGTTCAAACCATAATTAATAAAAAACGGTGACCTACCGGTAGATTGATTGGTACGGTTGTTGAAGGCGAACTCCGCTAACGGTAGGGCATCACACCAGTCGCTTTGCAGAGTAGAAATCAAACATCGAAGAATTTGTTCAAGCGACTGGTTGGTGCGCTCTGTCTGTCCGTTACTCTCTGGGTGGTAGACTGAGGAAAAGGACAAAGATATCCCCAACCTTTTGCAAAAAGCCCGCCAAAACTTGGCCACAAATTGTGCCCCTCTGTCAGATACAATATTCATAGGTACCCCATGTAACCGTACAATCTGTGCGAGGAAATGCTTAGCGAGAGTCTCTGCAGAAGGTAGACTTGCCATAGGTACAAAATGCGCTAACTTAGAAAACCTGTCCACAACTACCCAGATAACCGTGTTACCCCGAGAAGAAGGAAGGTTGGTAATGAAGTCCATGGACAAGTGGGTCCATGGCCTTCCTGGAATTGGCAAAGGCACCAATTCCCCTTCCGGCCGGCAATGAGAGCTCTTAGAACGAGCGCATACCCCACACGCAGCGACATGCTTCTTAATATCTGAAGCCATCAAAGGCCACCAAAAAACTCTAGCCACTGCCTCTCGTGTGGCAGAAATGCCTGGGTGAGCACTCAGTTTTGAATCATGGAACTCCCGCAGGAGCCTGGTGCGTAACTGCTGAGGAACAAACAATTTGTTTTCGGGTTTGGACCTTGGAGCTAAAGATTGAGCCCCCACAATCTCCCGCTCCAATTCCGATGACACTTCAGCTATAACGACATTGGGTTGAAGAATGGGGGACGGCGGGTCAGGGGCGGAAAGCGGCTCAAAACTATGTGATAAAGCATCAGCTTTCACGTTTTTAGACCCTGGGTGAAAAGTTATAGAAAATTGAAATCTGGAAAAAAAAAGTGACCAACGGGCCTGCCTAGGAGTCAGTCTTTTAGCAGATTTGATATACTCTAGGTTTTTGTGGTCGGTGATGACTGTGATGGGGTGAGCCGCCCCCTCCAAAAAATGCCTCCATTCCTCGAACGCCAACTTGATTGCTAAGAGTTCTCTATTACCAACGTCATAATTTCTCTCAGAGAAAATTTTTTCGAGAAATAGGCACAAGGTTTGAGGTTAGTCAGAGAAGTAGGTCCCTGTGACAACACTGCCCCCACCCCAACCTCCGAAGCATCAACTTCAACCACAAACGGCTTGGATGAGTCAGGTTGAACCAGAACAGGAGCGGATGTGAAACAATTTTTCAAAGTTAAAAAAGATTGTTTGGCCGACGGGGACCAGTTCCTAACATCTGCCCCTTTACGTGTGAGATCCGTGAGGGGTTTCACAATCTGAGAAAAACCCTTGATAAACCTGCGATAGTAATTTGCGAATCCCAAGAAGCGCTGGAGTCCTCTAAGGTCCCGAGGCTGGACCCACTCCATAATGGCTTGCACTTTCTTGGGATCCATACGAAACCCCTGTGGAGAGATTATGAGACCCAAAAACGATAGCTCCTGAACAAAGAAAGAACATTTCTCCAACTTAACAAATAATTGATTTTCCCTGAGTCTTTGAAACACAGTTTTAACATGTGATAAATGAGAATGTCTGTCAGAGGAATATATCAGTATGTCATCCAAGTAGATCACAATAAAACAGCCAATGAGGTCTGAAAAAACTACATTAATGAAATTTTGAAACACAGCTGGAGCATTGGTGAGACTGAAAGGCATGACGAGATTCTCAAATAACCCCTCAGTAGTAAGAAAAGCAGTTTTCCACTCATCCCCTTCCCGCACTCTTATCAAATTATGAGCCCCCCTGAGGTCCAATTTTGAAAACCACTTGGCCCCAGAGAGCTGGTTACAGAGATCAGGAATCAGAGGCAGTGGGTATGTATTCCTGACTGTGATTTTATTAAGTTCTCGAAAGTCGAGGCAGGGACGTAGACCGCCATCCTTCTTTTTAGCAAAGAAGAACCCCGCAGCTACTGGGGACATTGAGGGCCTTATATGTCCTTTGCGAAGACTTTCAGCAATGTATTACTTCTAAACCAGGCGCTCCGGGCCTGACAAATTAAACAGACGGGCCTTGGGCAATTTGGCTCCCGGGACAAGATCAATAGCACAGTCAAATGATCTATGTGGGGGCAGAGCCTCAGCCTCACTTTCAGAGAACACGTCCTCAAAGTCTTTCAGGTACTCCGGAATACCCTCCAGACCAACAGAAGACACTGAGACAGGTTTTGCAAGTTTCATACAATAAACAGGTTTATGGCAACAGTCGACACATTGGGATCCCCATTTAATAATCTCCCCTGATTCCCAGTCAATCACCGGGTTGTGGCGTTGAAGCCATGGCATACCCAGCACTAGCCCTGTGGGCAATTTGTCCATGACAAAACATTCCATGTCTTCCTTGTGGGAAGAACAAACCTGCAAAGAAAACCTTTTGGAAGCATAAAGAATCCCTGTTCGGGTAAGAGGGGAAGAGTCGATAGCAACAATTTTAAGGGGTGTCTCCAGCCTGACTGTCCCTATCTTAGGTTGGGAGACGACACAGGAACTGATCAGATTGAGAGATGAACCACTGTCCACCAATGCTGTCGAGAAAAAACGATAGTTGTCTACCAATAGTTCCACCTTTAACACGACTTTAGAACATGAGGAAAATAGTACCTGAAGGTCTGGGCAGCCTCGTCGACCGCTACCCAGACCTAGTAGTTTTCTGCCGTCTTAGATGATGGACAGGTGGGGCAATCTTTTCTCCAATGTCTGGACTCTCCACAATAGAAACAGAGTTGTTTCTCCCGGCGATGTCTTCTCTCCTTCTCTTTTAGCGAGGTGGTGCCAATGTCCATGACCTCAGTAGTGGCTCCAGTCTCTTTGCTGCCAGCAAACAATGAGGTTTCACACTGCATGATACCTCTGGCGCGTAGCCTGCGGTCCATTCGTACGGCCTGGGTTATGGCGTCCTCCAAAGTAGCAGGTGGAGGATGAAGGGCCAGGGCGTCCTGGAGACGTTCAGACAGGACTCTGCGGAATAGCCCTCGAAGGGCGGCATCATTCCAGGAGACCTCAGCTGCCCAACGTCGGAACTCCGAACAGAACCACTCGGCTGAATGTTTACCCTGACGAACACTCATTACCATGTCCTCAGCCATACGGACCCTGTCAGGCTCATCATAGATGCGGCCCAGGGCATGAAAAAACATATCAACAGTCATCCTCTCAGGAGCAGAAGGAGAGAGAGAAAAAGCCCAGGCTTGTGGGGCCCCCCGAAGTAGGGAAATAATGACCCCCACCCTCTGGAACTCATCCCCAGAAGAGAGAGGCCTCAGGGAGAAAAAAAGTTTACACCCCTCCCTGAAGGCTCTGAACTCATTTTTATCCCTGAGAAGTAGTCGGGCAGTTTAACTGGAGATTCAGGAGATACCAATGACACATCCTTACCACCTGTACCCAGAGACCCCGCAGCGACAGCCCCCTGTACGGTATCTACCAGCTGCTGCTGGGTCTGAGCCATCATGCGCTGCTCAACATTCAACTCCTGGAACCTTTGCGTCAGATGTTTCACCTGACCTGCTAATACCTGCATGGGATCCATGGGGATAGCACTCCTAAATCTCCCCCTAAGAAAAAAAAAATGTAACTGTCGTTTATAATGTCAGGGACACCGCACTGCACTTGCTCACTGAGCCAGTGCGTGTGTCCTGAGTGAACAAACTGTGCCCAAAGATACCTGTATAGCAGAGCCGCAGCAGGGAAGACGTGTGTTTCTGAGGAACAGGACCTTCCGCAGCATGTGACTGCCAAGGGGCGGAGCCAGCCACACGTCTCTCAGAGGCAGCAGAAGCAGATAGAGAATGCTTCAGGCTGGAGGACCTGCTATCACCTGACTGCCTAGGGGCGTGGCCTAAGCTCCAGAGAGCTATGAGGTAAAGGAAAACTCCTAGAAGGGTAACAACGAAATAAAGTTACCAAGGGGCATAGACAGAATGGATGGTCAGGATAGCCAGGTCATACACATAGAGGGCGACGAAGTACAAAAGGAGCAGGCAAAGAATAACCAGAACACAGCCAAGGGATCATACACAGACGGAGCAACGCAGTACAAAAGGGACAGGCAAAACTCGTAACAGGGACACAGCCAAATCAGAACCAGACAGACAAAACGTAGCACAGGCACAATGCACTGGCACAAGCACAGGGTCAGACACACTCAGCCAAAGGTCAGAGTATAAACGACAAAGACTGGCTTCACAGTGAGGCTATAAAAAGCCTCCCAGGACCCAGAAAGAGGCCAACCAAGTTAACCCCGTGACTACCTGATCCAAGAACCCAGTAAACCATGACACTTCTTGGAGAACACGTCTGCATATGACCAGTAGCACTTGGGAAGTGGAGTAAGATCTGCGGGTAACTCAGTAGTGGTAACCTGAACGCAACTCCTTACACATCTGCCTCTACATGCATCACTCCAACCCAGTATCCTACCCGAAGTCCACTCTATATGTGGGGAGTGGAAACGGAGCCAAGGTATACCTAGTAGGATCTCGTCTATTCCCTCGGGAAGGACGAGTAGGGAAATAAGTTCCTGATGGGAAGGAGATACAAACAATGCAAGTGGAACAGTCTGGTGTGTAATTTGTGAGGGCAATGTCGACCCATTCACTACCCGGACAGTCACTGATTTTTCAAGCGCCACCAGAGGTATTGCGTGACGGCGAGCAAAGTTAGAGGACATGAAGTTCCCCTCTGCTCCTGAGTCCACGCAAAGGTCGGCGGTGAGAGTGGAAGTGCCTACAGTGATTGTCCCTTTAAGTGCCATCTTGGATGAAAATGCCGCTGTCTCTAGTGAACCTCCTCCCAGGGCCACTAGACGCGATCGTTTCCCCGATCGCTGTGGACATTTGTTGGCATAGTGTCCTGTCTGCTGACAAAGGTTACAGACCACGGATACTCGGACGGTCCGAGACTTAGGTCCTGCATGAGGAACCTCTGTGGCCTTTTGGGGTTCGGACGCCAGATCGGGGGATTCGAGAGGCTTGGCAAAGGTGGGAGCCAACCGAATCCTCTGCCTACACTGCGCCCGCTCCAACCTCAGCTCGTGAAAACGGAGGTCGATGCGGGTAGATATGGAGATAAGCTTCTCCAGTGTGGCGGGAATCTCCCTGGTAGCCAAAGCGTCTTTAACATGGTCAGCCAGTCCTCGCCAGTAGACTGGAATGAGAACTTTATCCGACCAGTCTAGCTCTGAGGCCAGAGTCCGAAACTGGACGGAAAACTGACTGACCAAAGACGAACCCTGTGCCAATGCCAGCAGTTGGAGCGCCATATCGTGGGTGACCTGAGGTCCTAAAAAGACCTTTTTAAGAGCCTCCAGCAAACGAGGAGCACTCCGCACCACACGATCGTCGCGCTCCCACAGCGGCGTTGCTCACTCCAACGCTCTGCCCAAGAGTAGAGACAGTACAAAACCCACTTGTGCCCGATCCGTGGGGAAACGTGCAGCCAGAAGCTCGAGCTGTATAGAGCACTGACTCACGAATCCCCAACATTGCTTGCTGTCACCGGCAAACTTGTCAGGAAGCGGGAGGTGGGATAATGTAGGGGCAGAGGTGGCAGAGGACAAACTGGCTGCAGCCACGCTAGCAGCCTGAACAGCGACTGCAGTAACATCCACAGCTGAGGTTGTGCGCTCTAGAGCCGCCAACCTACCCTCCAGCTGCTGGATGTACTGCTGTAGACGCTGGTCGTCCGCCATTTTACTAGCCAGACCCTGGCGCTAGTATTATGTTAGGGTCTGCGGAACGCACCAAATATATGAGGTAGAGAGATGCGTTCGCAGCCCGGGTTCACCGTGCAGGCGGAACCTGCTGCTAGTAAAATGGCGCAAGACGCCAACTCTGTTATTCCGCAGAGTCGCCAAAATAAACACCGCAATGCGCTGTGGCAATATGTGCGAACTCTGTTATTTCACAGAGCCGCTAGAAGGAGTGCCACAGCGCTATATGGTGATGTGTGCGAACTCACTGAACACAACTGAGTCGCAAATAAACACGCTAGGGCGCTGTCTAGCGTTGAAAGCAAACCCTGTTACGTCACAGAGCCGCTGAGAAAAAGTTCTGTGTCCTGTCAGGCACCCAGGTACACAGTTAAGTGCTAAGCGAACATAGAACGTGATCATGCGCTAATGTCCTCGCGGAAGTCACCCGCAATCTATGGCGTCTGAACGCCAGACCCTGAATACGGCAATCAAACTTCTCACCGGTTATGCCGGTAATCTAGGGCATCTAGGACACCGACCCTGACCAGCTAGCAAACCAAACTCCTCACCGATTAAGTCGGTATTCTAGGGGCTTATTTCAGCCGGGCCCTAACCACACACACGCATGACCACACTGGCGCAAAGCATATAATGGTTGATACTAGCGCATGGCGGCTCAGCATTGCCACCCTTTCATAATAACAGCTACAGGACCTGCCAGAAACAAGGACCAATGAAACCTGTTCCAGAACACCAGTAGTCACAGGACCTTCCTGGCAGACCAATAGGAGCTGCTGAAGTATCTGAGCATGTGACCCCTGATCTCCAATGAGAGATCTCACCCTGGGCATGCTCAGAAGGGAAAAACAAGGACTTTGTCCTAAAGACGTCTGCTCGCCACTAACCAGTACTGGCCACAATAGCAGAGTCTGGAGGAGCAGCAGTAATCCTCTGCACACTGCCAGACTGGGCGAGACGCTGGGACTGATGTCTAAGCTGAGCAGAGTCCACTGTGCTGGAGACGAATGGGAGACCGCAGCCGGAATGGCTCGAGATTCCCCTTGTGCAGAAGTGGGAACTCGACCCCTAACATCTGTAAGCATGATTTTTCACCATAAATTATTTACATACACATATAGCACTTTCAAAGAAAAGTCCAGCAATACCTTTATGTGGACAGTCCGTTCGTCTATCAATAAGAAATCAGCATTTGAATTGATATGCAATTCAGGCTGAAGAGCTATGTTAGATCTGAAGCCTATGTCAAACCAGCTCTATTCCCAACCTAATGCCACGTCCTCCTGCTTGACTGACAGTCTCTATGCTGTGTGACTTCTGGAAAAAGATGAGTCAGGCAAGCAAGAGGATGCAACTTTGGGTGGGGAATGGAGCAGGAGTGACAGAAGCTTTAGATCTACCATAGCTCTTCAGCCTCATTTGCATATCAATTCAAACACTGATTTATTAGTATCGGAGGAATGGACTGGCCATGTGAAAGTATTGCGGGACTTGGCTTTGAAAGAGCTACATGCACATATACAGTAAATAGTTTGGGATGTGAAATCCTGCCGACTGAATCCCATTGTTATTGATTTACAATATCAATCTTATTGTCCTGACTTCCTAGCAACAGTCGGTAGTCATCTGTATGAAATGCTCCTTGTTAGGCGTCGAGATCCCGCCATTGCACAGGGGGAATCTCGAGCCATGTCCCATTCTTCTTCAGCTGCAAAGGATCCTGCTCAGTGGAGACGTCGGTCCCAGCGTCTTGCTCAGGCTAATGCTATGCGTTTGGTTGCTGCTGCCATCCCAGGTTCGGCTATAGCAACCAGCATTAGTTAGCGGCGAGCAGCCGCTGTTGGGACTAAGTCCTGCTTTTCTCCATCTGAGCATGCCCGTGAGATGACCGCTCGTTGGTGGTCTTAGGTCACATGCTCAGGTCCTCAAGCAGTATGGATTGGGCCATCAGCAAGGTCCTGGAAGGCTGCGGTTATAAAAGGATCGCACAGCCGCTCGCTAGTATAAATCATGTGGTGTGTGTGAGCGAGTGGATACACTACCACTCTGTGTATGTACGTGTGATTGGGCCAAGAACCTGCCGCACTGTCGGCGTGTATGATCACCTAGTTTTCCCCAGTCAGGCAGGTTTTTATTAGGCTTGACCTAGCGCCTGTCTCGGCCACGTGTGCTACTTAGCACGGGCTGTTTACAGGGCACAGTCAATCCACGTGCTCTGGCACACATCTTTTGGTACCGCTCTGGGTCAGTTGAGCTGTAGCTCTTGTTTTACGGCAAATCCTGGTGCGCCTTAGTTAGCTGTAGTTTGCTACCATTCAGCGCCAAGCACTGGCATCGCCTGTGCGACACCGTGCGCATTGTGGGTCCGCTCAGACTCAAGTCCCCGCATTCTTGGGGTTGAGCCTAGAGACCTCACTCGCACCACATCGGCTGTGTCCTATGACATTCAACAGGGAACAGCGTCCTATTACTTTGTTGTGGCGGCTCTGTGAAGTAACAGAGTTCGCCGCCGTTCACACCGGGTGTCATCTAACCCGTGTGTTTTCGGCATTCAACCGCCATCTTGTTCCGCCATTGCCTAGCATCAGATTCCATCTCTGCACGGTGGACCCCGCGTTCTGACCGCACCTTATTATTATTATATATATTTCATTTGGAGCATTCCCCAACCCTAACACTCCTATCAACCAACCTGTAATTGTTTTTGTAAGTTGAACAGACTTTTTTTAAGAATTTTTTTTACATATTCTTCCAGTGGTTGTGTCAAGTCAAAGAGGCAGAGCTGTAATTTTGGACTCCATTCATAAAAGTCCTTTAATTCTTCAACTAAAAGTAGATTTGTCACAAAACTAATAGCTTATAGTCTTTATAATAATTTTCTTTAATTCACCGGTAGAGGCAGAGGCCGAGGTCCCCCAAGCAAGGCAGAGATCAACCGTCCTATTGTCTATGTCTTAACATTTACAGTAAATCATGGTATTGTGATCAAGAACGTCAGTCTTCCCAGACCTGTTACCAATATTCTACTCTCCGTGTGGAAATTGTTAAAGCTCCAAAAGGTAAAAAAAAACCTGATAATAATGAAATAATGAAAGACCAAGTGCAGCAAATTTGCGAAGTCTAAAAATGTGGACAACTGTAGATCAGGGAAGAAAGTAGTTTTGTCATTTCACGTTTTTATTATTATTATTATTATGTGTGTGTGTTACCTATTTTATATTGTGGGCTCTTCGCATGGAAACCTCTAGAATGAGAGATAAACGTGCAAATAACTTACCATCAGGTTCATCCTTTATTGTCACTGATAGATCAAATTGTTGCATTTTTGCTCCTTCTCTGTCTCAATAGCATAATAAACTGAAGACACCTAGAGGTCATATGGAATTTTTTGGAAAGTTTATTGTAAGTAATATATAAAGAATGAACGTTATTTCAATATTACCAGTGGGTTGTTCAGTATAGCATATTATACGTACTAATAAGTGTTAGAGGGAGTCAATGTTAGTCTGGAATCCACCCTATCAGATCAAAGGCTCAGGATGTTAATCTCTCCCATCCGTGCTGTACATTGCAGCTTTTTTGGAGTCTCTGTTGACAAGCCTCCATTCAAGTCAGCGCATAGAGAACCAATTTTCAATATGTTAAAGTAAAGATAAAAGTATAGACGAGCGAATTGATCTCATGTGAATTGCATACACTGCAAATTTTACAAAAAAGTTGGATTTACCAGAATCCAATTTTTTTTTCTGATTTGCTTCGCAGGAAGCATTTTTTTTAGATTATAAAGACTAGGAAATGTTATCCTCACTTTTCCTAGGCCCTCCATGCACCTGCCTAGCCACCCCTGATCTTCCGATTGGCTGTTCTATCTTCTTTCCAATATCTTTTTTCTTCGATCTTTCTTCTTCAATCTACAATCTTCCTTAATTTTTCCTTCTTCCATCTTCCTTCTTCTAGCTTCCTTCTTCCATCTTTCTTCTTCCTTCTACCTTCCTTTTTCCATCCTCTTTCTTCTATCTTACTTCTTCCATCTTTCCTGTTCAGTCTTTCCTCTTCAATTTTCATTCTTCAACCTTCCTTCTTCCAACTTCCTTATGCTGTCTTCTTCCATCTTTCTTCTATGTTCCTTCAATCTTCCTCCTTCATTTTTCATTCTTCCATCTTCCTTCTTCTAGCTTCCTTCTTCCATCTTTCTTATTTCTTCTATCTTCTTCCTTCTACCTTCCTTTTTCCATCCTCTTTCTTTCTTCTATCTTACTTCTTCTATCTTTCCTGTTCAGTCTTTCCTCTTCAATTTTCATTCTTCCATCTTCATTCTTCAATCTTTCTTCTTCCAACTTCCTTATGCTGTCTTCTTTCTATCTTCATTCTTCCTCTTCCTTCTTCCATCTTGCATCATCTTTCTTTCTATGTTCCTTCTATCTTCCTTCTTCAATTTTCCTTCTTCCATCTTCCTTCTTCCATGTTAATTTATCCTCACCTTTCCTAGGCCCTATATGCACCTGCCCAGCTACCCCCGATCCTCCTATTGGCTCTTCTATCTTCTTCCTACTATCTTCTCTTTTCGATCTTCTGCCTTCAATCTTCCTTCTTCCTTCTTCCATCTTACTTCTTTCATTTTCCATCTCTTGTCTTCTTTCTATATTCCTTCCTCAATCTTCCTTCTATCTTCCATCTTTCTTTTTCAATCTTTCTTTTTCAATCTTCATCTTCCATCTTCCATCCAGACAGATCTTCCAATACTTTGGTCTCACAACATCTCGCACAGTGCGAAGCATTTAAATGACCAGGATTGAGCACTATTTGATGACAGAAGAAAGATGGTAGAAGACAGAAAATAAAAGATAAAAGATCCAGTCAGAAGATTGATGGCAGAACAGGTGAGAAAAGGAGGGCCTGGAAGTAGTGAGTAGGTTATACATTTTTTTAACCCCTTTCTGGCCAATTCAGTTTTCCCCCTGGAATGTGTGAATGTCCTCTAACAGAATTTTGAAAGATTCTCCCAGCTTTGGTAGAGGAAATATTAATAACAAAATATTATAATGAACATTATCTTGCTACAGACAAAATTAAGAACTATCCAGGTTTCATTGTAACAGTGTTATGGATATGGTAATGCCTGAATGTGAGGAGAATAATAAAGTGAGGTTTGATTGATCAACCTTTCTTATTACCTGTTTAAGGGATATAGAAAGAGGTTTTCTAAAAAGAAACTGTTTATCCATGAATTAGTAAAAGGTATAATTTTTTTACCTTTAAAGTGCCTTGACCTTTCCCTTTGCAGTGACTGTAAAGTTTCTAGGTTCAGTTGACTGAAAATTAAAATATTAAGTCATAAAAGTCCAGAGAAATGAATCAATCCCTTACCCTTCTGCTACTACTGACCAGAGATGATCAAGTCTGCACAGAAAAGAAATTCGGCAAATTGTGCAGATTTCAAAAATTTTTTTTTTTTCTGTAGCTAAAACTTGCTCCTTTGGCAAAAGATTTTTTAAATCACATAGCTCATGCTGCTGCTGTAAAAGGCGACTTTTAATGTGCACAAAAAACACAGCAAAAAAATGCTACATATGAACACCACACTATATGTAGAAAAAAAATCATCTCACTGCTCACCTAACCCACTGCCCCTACAGATCGCCCTACGCTCTTCTGTGACTTTTGATCCCCCTTCCCCATGGCGTGTGCATCTTCTTTGGTCACTTTACTCAATACCATATTATCCATCATGGACTGGACTGGACCTATGACCTAGAGGCTTAGTTAGCATGAAGAAGATGAGCTCAATAGGAGAAGGGGAAAATAAAAGGTGCTGAATACTCATAGCTTACAAGGGTGGTGGTCAGGTAAACGGTAAGGTATTACTATTAATTTTGTTTCAAAGGTTTACCTGGTCCTCTATGGGTTCAATAAAATGGCAGCTTCTGCTTGCTGCTATTTTACTGAATTGGCACAGAGCAAATAAAACTGTTTTCTGGAGATCAAGAATATGATAATTCAAGTCCACTTGAATACATTTGCTCATCTCTAGTACTGACCCTATCACCTTCCTGGTGCGTACCTCTTCTGATCGAGGAACCAAAGCATTATTCAGATTGAGACGATAAGTTTTCCCTCCCGATTTTTCAGAAAGCTTAAAGGAGACATCCATTTCCAAGTCTTTAACACCTGGTGCATCAATCTGATACTGAGCAAGAGCTTCAAACTGCATCATAGTAGACTGCAAAGTAAGAGTTAGAAAAAAAAATGAGCCATGTTAGGTATATCATAATCATCATGTTTTGGAAACTGCGGAAAAACAGAGGAAATCCCACAAAGAATAAGAAACAGAAAATATATTTTTTTGTTGGCAAGGCTCCTTACATTGCAGTGCCAATATTCACCTCAAAGGATGAGTAAATTGATTCCAAGTTAATCAAGTTCGCGTAGAATTACCTAAAAATTGTGGCTTTTACAAAATCCATATGCTTGGGGATTTCATAGAATCATATAATGTTAGAGTTGGAAGGGACCTCAAGGGTCATCATGTCCAACCCCATGCTCAATGTAGGATTCAATAAACCATCTCAAACAGATGTCTGTCCAGCCTCTGTTTGAAGACTTCCATTGAAGGAGAACTCACCACCTCTCGTGGCAGCCTGTTCCACTCATTGATCACCCTCACTGTCAAAAGTTTGGATTTGCATGAATTCAGCAAAACCCTAATAAACAATAAATCTGATGGTCACCTTGTCCTTAACCTGTTCCTCCTGCCATAGCTTCCTATTGGTCCTCTGCTTGCTCCAGATTCATTCAGATCTTCACTTTTCACTAGGGCTTCTGCCACCAATTAGTCATTGACATATGTTAAGATTTCCTAAATTAAAAAATATCTGTTGTCCCATGCAGTTTTATGGGACGATGTGATCGCATGGGCTGTTGCATGTCATGACATCATTACATGCATGGAGGCCCAGCCAATGGGGAAAATTGAAGCGAAGACTTGAATCAGAGCATAGTAAAAGAGTGTTGTGGTGATGGAGAAAGGTGAATATGATATTTTATTGCTTTTATTACAGGCCCATCCATTTCTTATGATTTGGAGTCTGCAATCCTCAGAGCATAAAAAATTGATTTTTTTTTAAAGCAATCCGGGCACATTCAATTCACATAAAAAATGTTTTTATCAAAAGCATAATAAATAACATGACCTTCATGATACATGATGTTTATGTTATATGGGTCTATGTATCGACCAAGTGTTCGGCATATCACAATATTGTAATGAGTTTCAATAGTGCAAAATTAGAGACCTGAACCAAATTCAGTAAAAGTTAAGGCTGGATACACCTGACTTTCTTCAAAGTGACCTATTTCACATACAGTGGCATGTAAAAGTTCGGGCACCCCTGGTCAAAATTACTGTTATTGTGAATTTTTAAGCAAGTTGAAGATGAAATGATCTCTAAAAGGCCTAAAGTTAAAAATAAAACATTTCCTTTGTAATTTAGACAAAGAAAATATGTTTTCATCTTATACATTTTAAAAATTACAAAAAGGAAAATGGCCAATGCAAAAGTTTGGGCCACCCTTGGAGATTTGTGTGCCTAGATAACTTAGAACAAGGATTCAGACCTTAATTAGTCTGGTAGGGCTATCACTTGTTCACTATCATCGTTAGGAAAGGCCAGGTGATACATATTTCCCAGCATTATAAAAACCCAGCCTCCTCTAACCTTGTGCCAAAAAACAGCAGCCATGGGTTCTTCAAAGAAACTGCCCAGCACTCTGAAAATGAAAATGGTGGAGGCCAGAAAGCAGGAGAAGGATAAAACTAGAGAGCAAAACATTTTCAAGTTGTCCTTTCCTTAGACTGAAATGTAATTAAGAAATGTCAGTTAACATGAAAAGTGGAGGTCAAGGTCTGGAATACCAAGCAAAATTTCAGTGAGAGCTGCTCATAGGATAGCTAGAGAGTCAAATCAGAACCCCTGCTTTACTGCAAAAAAACCTTCAGAAAGATTTAGCAGACTCTGGAGTTGTGGTACATTGTTCTACTGCTCAGAGACTCCTGTACAAATATGGCCTTCATGGAAGAGTCATCAGAAGAAAACCTCTCCTGCATCCTCACCATAAAATTCTGCATCAGAAGTCTGCAAAAGAACATCTAAACAATCCTGATGCGTTTTGGAAACAAGTCATGTGGACACATGAGGTTAAAATAGAAACTCTTTGGCCACAATGATCAAAGGTATGTGTGGAGAAAACAGGGCACTGATTTTCATGAAAAGAACATCTCGCCAACCATTAAGCATGGGGGTGGATCAATAATGCTTTTGGGTTGTGTTGCAGCCAATGGCATGGGGAACATTTCACGGGTAAAGGGAATTTCTGCAAATTCTTGATGCAAACATAACACCATCTGTAAAAAAGCTGAAGTTGAAAAGAGGATGGCTTGTACAAAAGGGATAATAATCCTAAACACACTTTAAAATTCACAATAGATGACCTTAAAGCTGAAGGTTTTACAATGGCCCTCACAGTCCCCTGATCTGAGCCTCACTGACAATCTGTTCCTAGATGTCAAAAGAGCAGTGCATGCAGGATGATCCAGGAATCTCACCGAACTGGAAGAATTTTCCAAGGAAGTATGGATGAAAATACCTCAAGCAAAAATTGGCTGGCTACAAACCGCGTTTACAAGCTGTGATACTTGCAAAAGTGGGCGCTGCTAGGTAATAACCATAACCATAGCCATAGCACTAAGAGGCGAATTAAGGTCTGAAACCTTGGTCAAAGTTATCTGAGCACACAAATCTCCAAGGGTGCCCAAGCTTTTTCATTGGCCCATTTTTTTTTGTAATTTTTAAAATGTAAAAGATGAAAAAATATATATTTTTTTGCCTAAAACACAAAGGAAATGTGTCATCTTTAGGCCTTTTAGAGATTATTTCATCTTCAACCTCCTTAACTGTTCACAATAATAGTAATTTTGACCAGGGGTGTCCAAACTTTTACATGCCATTGTAATCATAGTCCTTGACTCATTTAGAACCTCACCAGGTCACCACTTCATCCTCTCTGTAATTACTGCATTTGCCCTTGTCACATCTTTCTACAGTTTACATCAATCTTGACTGCATGACCTCTTTACTTAAATTCTCCTAATACACACATTGGGCTCGTCTTCTAGACAATATTAGAACCATGTACTTACATTAAACCCATACAGACAAGGACTTTTCCCTCTAATAAGTATCATTTAAATCTATGGACATCTCTTCTGCACAGTCTAATCTTTTGGTAGAGGCCTCTTTCCTGAACCTTCTAGGCCTTTATAGGCATGACTTCTTTCGTGTAAGACATATTGTAAGTTCTTATAGGAAAGATATTCTATCATATATACAGTTATGGCTGACCCTTGAAATTGTTCCAGAAAATGAAGTATTTCTATAAAACAATTATTGCAATTACGCATGTTTTGTTATACACATGTTTATTTCCTTTGTGTTTACTGGAACAACACAAAATATACAGAGAAGAAAGGGCAAATTGGACATGATATCACACAAAACCCCCAAAATGGGCCAGACAAAACTGTTGACACCCTCAATTTAATATTTGGTTAAAAACCCTTGGAATAAGTCATTTTTGATCAATTTTCTTTTGCAAACTGATCAGGTCTCTTATATTTGATAGATGCATTCTTCCAACAGCAATTTTAAGATCTCTCCACAGATGTTCAATGGGATGTAGATCCAAACTTATTGCTGGCCACTTCAGAACTCTCCAGCACTTTGTTTCCATCTATTTCTGGGTGCTTCTTGAAGTATGTTTGGGGTCATTGTCCTGCTGAAAGACTCATGACCTAGGATACAAACTCAGCTTTCTGACATTGTGACCCAAAATCCTTTGGTAATCTTCAGATTTCATGATTCCTTGCATACAGTCATGGCAACCCGAAAATATCTCTGAACCTCCACCATATTTGACTGCAGGTACTGTGTTCTTCTATTTGTAGGCCTCATTCCGTTTTCGGTAAAGAGTAGAATGATGTTCTTTACCAAAAAGCTCTCTTGGACTCTTCTGTCCACAAGATGCTTTCCCAGAAGAATTTTGGTTTACTTGCATACATTTTAGCAAACTGCAGTCTAGCTTTTTTATGTCTCTGTGTCAGCAGTTGGGTCCTCCTGGGTCTCCTGCCATAGAGTTTCTCTTCATTCAAATGTCAATGGATAGTTCGCGCTGACACTGGTGCACCCTGAGCCTGCAGGACAGCTTGAATTTCTTTGGAACTTGATTGGGGCTGCTTATCCACTATCAAACTATCCTGCGTTTGCAACCTTTCATCAATTTTTCTCTGCAGTCCAAGTCCAGGGAGATTAGTTACACTGTCATGGTTGTACACTTCTTGATTATGTTTTTCACAGTGGACAAAGGAACATCAAAATCTCTGGATAAGGACTTGTAACCTTCAGATTGTTGATATTGTTCAACAATTTTGGTTCTCAAGTCCCCAGACAATTCTTTTCTCTTCTTTCTGCTCTCCATGCTTAGTGTGGCACACACAGACAATGCAAAGATTGTTTCACCATACTGTAGCAGGATTTCCCTGAGCAATTGGCTCCTTCCCTTACCATCAAACTAGAAGTACCCTAGGCTATCCCTGTTCCCCAGATTACTCCTGATGATGGAGATGCTGGGGTCTGTTTCCTCCCCAACCCAGGGAGGTATGGGACAGAAGTGTATAGGATAACACAAACCTGACAGGGGAAAAAAAGACAGGGATAAAACTACAATTATGCAAATACACTCACAAAACAACCAAGTGGAAATCAAAGGAACAGTAGGATGGACAAACCAAATGGAAAAAGGATTAGGATAATCACACAATGCCAAATTCACATAGATATCTCCTGAAAACAACACCAACCGACTGTTACTAATTCAGACTACATGTTCAACACTAAACCAGGAAATTGTAAGCTATTACTAATAACTTCCTAGTGTAAGTGGTGAGCATATATACCTGAGAGGAGTGGCCAACACAAAACAGCTAAGACAATTTAGGAGAGCTCCAGGAGATAGACAGAACTGATTAACCCTTGCAATAACAGAGCAAGGAAGACCTGCGCTGTTAAAAGTAAGGTGAAGCAGATCTAATAAGTGCAAGGGTTTGTGTAACGAGACGCTGCAATCTTCTGGCCCCTCTACGTTGCGGTGTCCCAGTAACAGAGTTAATTACTCCCATTTTTTATCTGCTTTCAGGTGTGATTTTCATATTGCTCACACTTGTTACTTGACACAGGTGAGTTTGAACGAACAGCACATGCTTGAAACAAAGTTGTTTACCCACAATTTTGAAAATGTGTCAACAATTTTGTCTGGCCCATTTTGGGGTTTTATGGGAAACTATGTACAATTTGTATTTTTTCTCTGTTTTTTTGTGTTGTTCCAATGCACACAAAAGAAATAAACATGCGTGTAACAAAACATGTGTAATTGCAACAATTTTCTGGGAAAAATACTCCATTTTCTAGAACAATTTCAAGTGTGTATAATAAACAAAGTCAGCTCACCCTCCTGGTATCCAGAGACGGAAGCACGGATGCCTGCAATGCAGCAGGAAAAAGTATCCAAGAGAAGAAGAAAAAAATCGAGCTTCATGATTCCAGAAAAATCTATAATCCACAAATTATGATAATGCCAACTTCATCGTAGGAAATTAATGAATTAGGAATCTTGGTGGATTTATAACCTAAAAACTAGATCCCCTAAAGGTATGAATATTAGACAAGATTTATCCTATCATTATATTTAAATGAAAATAAGAGAAAAAAGAAAGATAACACAGCCTGGAGTTTTTTTGTCATTTGTTGTTTTTTGTTTTTTTAGTATTCTTTTTTGTGTTTTTTTTTATATGGATTGTCGTTATTTTTTTATTCATTAATTTATGTTTATATTTGATGTATTATTTTTACACAAATAATTTATATATATTTTTTTTATGGTGTTACGGTGATTTTGTTTTTCAATTTGCAGTGAATATACTGTTTTTTTTGGATTTCTGTGTGTATCCTATGAGATTGCGAACATGCATCAGGTTAGAGCTAATTAATGAAAGCAATGTGGAGGTTAATAGATCACCTGTTTTAAATAACCAATAATATATAACAAGTGCAAAGTATGTTATCTGTAGAGCAATGAATAAGAGCATATAGCTAGAAACGCGTCTGTTCAATCCCACCTCGGTGGTGACTGTATGCTGTTATGAAGTTGGAATTATCATAATTTGTGGATTAAAGATTTTTCTGGAATCGTGAAGCTGGATTTTTTCTTCTTCTCTTGAATTTCAAGTGTGCCAACACTTTTGACCATGACTCTAATATAAACTGTCATGGAGAGGGACCTTTCTACTGTAGAATGTACGCTCTTTTGGGCAGGAATTTGTTTTTGGTAAAGTAAAAGTTCTTATGAACAAGAACTTCCCGTTTGTCTTATTCTTTGTTCTTATTTCTTGATTGACATTTTATTTTTATTTTTCCAATTGCATGATTTTTTCATGCTAAATAAATAAATAAATATTATTCTGTTATTGCTATTATTATTATTACTACTACCACTTATTCCATAGATTTTAACACTGGGTAAATGGAATAATTTTCTTTACTTGGTACAAACTACATAAGTTCGACAGTGATCTCAATCAGTACTCCTATGTCAGTTTGTGACAAGATCTGCCTTCAACATCAAATTGTCTTAGAAAAAAAGGAACAACCCATATAACATGGAGTCATTAGCGGTTACTGTCTCTTTTTTTCATTACACATAACTTTGAAGATTTTACACTAAAGTTCTTAAATTTCAATTTCAGTAGAATAAACCTGTGTTGAGTCGTAATTCTCCCCAAAATATCTCTGCTCGGTTATCCATTTCACGAGTGGTCCAGACTTCTCAAACATCCCCAACTTCAAGAGGGTAAGAAGTGAATAGGAAGTAGCCTCAAGGGATAATAGGCGGGAGTCTGATTCATCCCAGTAGATATTATCTGGAAAAAAAAACACAACACATGCATTTATGTGGCCCAAGTTTGGTTACATGTTCTTCAATATGTGAAATGACAACAAAACATAGAATAAAATTCTAAAAAGGAATATTAGACATTTTTCTGTTTCATTTTAAATAATTTATTCATTTGGAAATTGATGACATTTTGAAATTAATGATAAAAAATGATGAACACATCTAAAGAAATGTTTACATATCCAAAAAGTTGACCATATCCACTATTGGGTAGTATCTCATCTTCTTTTTACAATAGTCTATAAACATCAGGGTAAGGGAGGAGACCAATTGCTGGGGTTTTGGAAGAGGAATGTTGCCCCATTCTTGTCTAATGTCGCATTGCCACTACTCAACAGTCTGGAGACTTTGCTGGATTTTTCCTTTGAGAATGCACCAAAATCTTTTTTTATGCTGGTGGCCCGTTTATCACTCAAACTCTTCTTCTGCGGAGTCATGTTGTTGTCATGGAAACAGTATATGGTTTTGAATTGTTTTGCTGAAATATTCAAGACCTTCCCTGAAATAGAGCTTGTCTGAATGAGAGAATATGTTATTTATAAGCTCTATTTAATGCTCAGCAGTGGAAGTGTCTTTCATGTGTACGAAAAATATTTAGAATTGAGAGTCCTCCGTGGTTGATACCTTTTAATGGCTAACTGAAAAGATGGTAACAAATTGCAAGCTTTCGAGACTCCTCAGGTCTCTTCATCAGGTAAAGACTAATACAACATCTGAAGAATCACAAATTTATACACAACAGGACACAGGAATAGTGCAATGGATAAGACAAGTGACGTAAAGCAGAACTATAAATATGGGAGAGGATGAACAGTTGTGGAAATAAATATTGGACCAGTTCAAAGATAAGGAGTGTGAAAGTTTTATTGCCCTCTGATTGGGGTCTGGTAATGTTTTGTGTTGCTCCCACAGGGTCTTAGGAGCAAATTCCTTAATTGATGTAAAAAGCCATAAATCCATGCGATATGTTCATTCCAGCATTGAGAGTGTCAAAGGTCGTCTTTCATGTGTAAGTTCAGGTACCCATGCCATAGGCAGTAATGCATCCCCATACCATCAGGGATTCAGGGTCTTGAACTGTTCACTGATAATAAACTTGATGATTTATCATCTCCCGAGTTGGCAGGACATGACGTCTATGGTTTCCATAAAGTATTTGCATTGTGATTCCTCTGACCACAGAACGGTTTTCCATTTTGCTTCAGTCCATCTTTAGCCCAGAGGAGACGGCAGCATTTTTGCACTGTACTGATGCAGGACTTCTTTTTTACATTGAACTGTAACTTATATTTTTGGATTGCCCAGTGGACTGTGTTCACAGATAATGATTTCATGAAGTATGCCTGAGCCCTTGAAGTGATTTGCACAATGGAATCCATCTCTGTCATTTTTGCCTCCTGAAGTCCCACAGATCACTAGAATCTAATGTTGACCATCAGCCTTGTCCCTTGTGCACATGGATTTCTCCATAATTTCTGAATCTTTTGCTGGCATTATATCCTGTAGATGGAGGGATGTTGAAAATCTTTGCAGTTCTACATTGAAGAACATTTTTCTGAAAATGTTCTACAATGTATAGATGCAGATGTTCACAGATTGGGGAATCTCTGCTTAGGGGAGGGTTGGGCCAGGGAGCAGAGTGGCAGGTTCCCCTAAGACTAGTAACTGTTCAGGGCCACCTTACTGCTGGGTGCCTCATTATATCATTTGAGGTCACTACACTAACAGTGTAGCCTCATTTCCCTGATGACGCCCCAAGGCGAAACATGTCAGAGAGGCTAATGGCTGCTACATTTTATTAGCATATACTGGTGTAGTGCACAGAATATGGTGCACCTATAGAGAATAGTTTCAGTAGTTTGTGCTATAAGAAGGTCAAATAGATGAGGTCATGTTTAGGGATGGAGAACCCGAACTGTAAAGTTCGGGACCTGTACCGAACACATAGTGTTTGGTCACAAGGTCCCAAACACGGGTTTACAATGTTCTCCGGAATGCCATGTAACCGAACCACGTGCTGAAAGAACAAAGGCACCAATTCGGAGGAGGAAGGAAATTTAGGTAATGGCACAAGATGTATCATCTTGGAAAACCTATCACAGATTACCCAGATAACGGTCATTCTCTGAGAGACAGGAAGGTCGGAAATAAAAATCCATAGAAATATGGGTCCATGGCCTCTTGGGTACAGGTAATGGCATCAACAAACCACTAGAACGAGAGCAAGGCTTGGAACGAGAGCAAGTCCCACAGGACTGCACAAAGTCCCTGACGTCACGAGACAAAGTAGGCCACCAAAAGGACCGACTCACCAAGTCTCTGGTACCAAAAATCCCGGGATGACCAGCCAACGCGGAACAATGAATCTCAGACATCACACTCTTATTCCATTGGTCTGGGACAAACAATTTCCCAACAGAGCAGCGTTCAGGTTTATCCTCCTGACACCCCTCCAGAGCCAGTCTCAAATTGGGCGAGATGGTGGAAAGAACTATACCCTCTTTCAAAATAACAGCAGGATCAGATAACTCAGGAGAATCCACAAAGAAACTCCTCGAGAGGGCATCCGCCTTAACATTCTTAGTGCCAGGAAGAAAAGAAACCACAAAATTAAAAAGTGTGAAAAACAAGGCCCACCTGGCCTGTCTAGGATTAAGTCGCTTGGCTGATTCGAGATAAACCAGGTTCTTATGGTCCGTGAGGACCACCACCTGATGTTTGGCTCCTACCAGCCAATGTCTCCACTCTTCAAAAGCCCACTTCATGGCCAATAACTCCCGATTACCCACGTCATAATTACGTTCAATTGGAGAAAATTTTCGAGAGAAAAAGGCACAAGGGCTACTCTTAGAGGTCTCTGGATCCCTTTGGCACAAAACGGCACCTGCCCCAATCTCAGAGGCATCAACCTCCACCTGAAATGGCAGAGAAACATCAGGCTGCCGTAGAACAGGAGCAGAAATGAATCAATACCGGAGAAATTACCAATAAATTTACGATAAAAATTGGCAAAACCCAAAAATCTCTGAAGAGCCTTCAATGAAGTAGGTTGAACCCAATCACAGATGGCCTGAACCTTGACCGGGTCCATTTCAATAATAGACGGAGACAAAATGAATCACAGAAATGAGACCTTCTGTACGCCAAAAAGACACTTTGATCCCTTCACATACAGTGCATTCTCTCTCAAAATCTGGAACACAGTCCGAACATGTTTCACATGAGAGTCCCAGTCATTGGAAAAAATCAAGATATCATCCAAATAAACAATCAGAAATTTATCCACAAAATCCCTGAAAATATGATTCATGAAGGATTGGAAGACGGAAGGGGCATTAGTAAGCCCGAAAGGCATCACTAGGTACTCAAAATGCCCCTCTGGGGTATTAAACGCCGTCTTCCATTCATCCCCATGCTTAATGCGAATAAGGTTATACGCCCCCCTGAGGTCAAGCTTGGTAAACCAACTAGCACTTTTCACTCTGGAAAATAGGTCAGAAATCAAGGGTAACGGATATTGATATTTAATAGCGATTTTATTCAGGAGGCGATAATCAATACACGGCCTCAATGAACCATCCTTTTTGGCCACAAAGAAAAAACCGGCGCCCAAGGGTGAAGAGGATGGTCTGATATGACCCTTCTCCAAAGACTCCTTGATATAAGATAGCATAGCATCGTGTTCAGGTACAGATAAATTAAAAAGGCGACCTTTATGAAATTTACCACCAGGCACTAACTCAATAGAGCAGTCATAGCTCCTGTGAGGAGGTAAGGATGCAGACTTACTCTCACTAAACACATTCAAAAAATCAGTCAAAAAGTCAGGGACATCCTGTGACTGGGGAGAGGCAGAAAAAACAGGAGTGTCAGTATTAACACATTGGCAGCCCCAACTGGTCACAGACACAGATTTCGAATCCAAAACAGGATTATGAGTCTGTAACCAAGGGAAACCCAGTACAATAATGTAATGCAGATTATGCAACACCAGAAATTTGCACCTCTCCTGATGATCTGGTTCAACCCTCATTATCACCTGAGTAGAAAACTGAGGAGAATAAACTCCGCCAAAGGGGTAGAATCAATGCCCAGTAAAGGAATAGACTTCCGCAGGGGCATCATGGGAAACCCACAACGTTTGGCAAAGTCAAAATCCATCAAGTTAATAGCTGCTCCTGAATCAACAAAAGCCTGAGCCGAAAATGTGGACATGGAGCAAATCAGGGTAACAGTCAACAGAAATTTAGTCTGAGCACTACCCAAGACAACTGAGCGCGCAAAACGTCTTCCCCGCTTAGGGCAGACGGAAATAGTATGAGAAGCGTCACCACAGTAGAAACATAAGTTTAACCCATTGTGCTTTCGAAACTCATGACACTGAGCCCCAGAAGTCACTCCATCACACTGCATGGGCTCAGGAGATGGCTCACAAGGCAACACTATCTCACGCATACCTCTGCGCTCACGCAAATGTCTGTCAATTTGAATAGCCAAAGACATAGAATCATTGAGACCAGAGGGAACAGGGAATCCCACCATAACGTCCTTTACATTTTCTGACAGACCCTTCCGAAAAAGGGCTGCCAAAGCATCATCATTCCAATTGGTCAGGACTGCCCACTTTTGAAATTTCTGACAGTACAGCTCAGCGTCTTCACGACCCTGATTTAATGCCAACAAGGTCTTTTCAGCTTGATCAGTGACATTAGGTTCATCGTACAATAACCCCAGAGCCTGAAAAAATACATCAACATCATTCAAAACAGGATCCCCAGGTGTCAGGGAAAAAGCCCAATCCTGAGGGTCGCCGCGCTGCAGAGAGATGACAATTTGAACCTGCTGTGCTGCGTTACCTGAGGACTTAGGCTTTAAGGCAAAAAACAACTTACAGTTATTTTTGAAATTCAGAAATTTAGACCGATCCCCCAAAAATAAATCTGGTATGGGGATCCTAGGTTCCACAACCGGCAACCTAGCAAGATAGGTAGCAATACTCTGAACCTCAGGGGCAAGCTTCTCCACACGGCCAGACAACTGTGCAAACTCCATTGAGAAAAAAATCCTCCTCAGCACCAGAGAAAAAGAGGGAAAAATGCAACAGAGAAAAAAAAAATTCTGACAACTCCCTTTTTTCTTTTTCCTTTTACTATTTTTCCCTTCTGTTGAGTACCATATAATTTTCAGTTTGGCCGGTAATACTGTTATGTTGCGGTAGCTGAGGAGAAATTGCAAAAATAGCCAAAGAAGCACTACATCAGAGAGGCTGGAAACTATTGGATTGCAGGACCCTAAACTAACCGCAATACTAGAAGTAGCCGTGGAGCATGCCTACGGTGATTCTAGACGCCTCGTCACAGCCGGAGAGATAGCTACACCTAAAGGCAGAAAGATGAATGCTATCTGCCCCGTAGCAGAATCCCCAAAGAAATAGGAAGCCCTAAACATGTAATGGCGGTTAGACCAGAAGAAAATACGAACACAGACAGAAAAAGGGGACCAGGCTGAAGTCTACTACTAAGCAGCAAACCAGCAAGGAAAATCCAACCAGAGGAAAAAAACAGCAAATCACTTATCTGAATGAGAGCAGGAATGCAAGCTGAGCTCCAAGCAAGATGTGGAAGAACAATTGATTACCGGCAAGGCTGAAGGGAGTTCAGGTCACTTATATCAGACCATTCAGAGCCAGCTGAAGGCCATTCAGCAATTGGTTCATTACCCTCAGCAACCACCGGAGGGAGCCCCAGCTCAGAAGTCGCCTCCAGAGTATTCACAACAGACACGTCCTCCCATCCCGCTGTCTCCCGGCCACATTTGCTTCCGGGCTGCTTATTAACTGTGCCCCGGAAGCAGATGCAGTCGGGAGACAGCGGGACGGGAGGACGCGTCGCTGGACAGGAGGTAAGTATAATTATAATGGCCAATATCAGTAAAGTCCAAGCTCGGGGTTCAGACTCAAGTTTGCGTCATCTCCGGCCCCGAGCTCAAATTTTACAAAAAAAACTCGGGCCAACCCGCCGATCCCGATCATCAGAGGGGGTTCGCCCATCACTAGTCATGTTTAATCTATTAACCCATGAGAAGTGATAAGTTGGAGCTATGAGATACCTACCTGCCGATACTGATTTAGCTAGGATTGGAGAATAAATGGTGTGTTATGATATCCCAATGGTGTGAATCTTCTGACGGGGTATCATAAATAGAGATTATAACAGTAATAGAAGGTTGTTTGTCTGACGTAAACTGATGTTTGTGGGAGGAGTCAAACAAGCTTATATACATATCTGTGTCTCCATGACACAGACACTGCCACTAGTTTCTACAATGCCACTCTTGCATCAGCCATCGACTCGGTCGCCCCTGTCATGCATAACAGAGTGCGACAAATCAATAGACAACCCCGGCACAATAACATCACTAAAAAGCTTGGCAAGCATTCAGAATTGCAGAACGGCGCTGGAAGAAAATGCATTCGCAAGACGACTTTACTGCACTCAAACAAGCAACACTCGCAGTCAAATCTGCCCTCACATCTGCTAAACAGGCCTACTTTACATCCCTTGTGTCTTCCTTATCCCACAACCCCAAACAGTTGTTCAATACTTTTAACTCCCTCCTCCGCCCACCACTGCCCCCTCCAACTTCCCTAATCTCTGCCGAGGACTTTGCCACTCACTTAAAAAACAAGATAGACCAAACACGGCAAGCCTTTATTGCTCAACCACCACAACCCCTCTGTACACCTGACAATGCCCAAACCCCATAACCTCCTTATCCACCATCATTGAAGAGGAGCTTGCACATCGTCTCCTACTCACCCCTCACCACTTGTGCACTTGACCCTATCCCATCCCACCTCCTCCCCAACCTCACCACCACTCTTATCCAATCCCCAACCCACCTCTTCAACCTATCACTAACTTCGGGTACCTTCCCTTCTGCTTTCAAACATGCTACAATCACTCCTACCATTAAAAAGTCAACCCTCGACCCAACAGCTATGTCCAACTATCGCCCAATATCGCTGCTCCCATTCGCTTCCAAACTCCTGGAATAGCACGTCCATGCTGAACTTTTCTCCCACCTCTCATCTAACTTGCTCTTTGACAATCTACAATCTGGCTTCCGTCCCCATCATTCCACTGAGACAGCTCTGATCAAAATTACTAACGATCTACTTACAGCCAAAGCTAACGGACAATACTCTATACTCCTCCTTCTAGACCTGTCCTCTGCTTTCGACACAGTTGATCACTGCCTTCTACTACAGATCCTCTCCTCCTTTGGCATCAAAGACCTCGCCCTATCCTGGATCTCCTCATACCTTTCCAACTGCACATTCAGCATCTCCCACTCCCATACTACCTCTTCAACCCACACTCTCTCTGTTGGAGTCCCCCAAGGCTCTCTTCTAGGACCCCTACTCTTCTCAATCTATACACTTGGCCTTGGGCAACTCATAAAGTCCCATGGATTCCAGTACCACCTTTATGCCGATGATACTCACTACCTCTCTGGACCAGACGTCACCTCTCTGCTCTCCAGAATCCCGGAGTGTCTATCAGCCATATCCTCCTTCTTCTCTTCCCACTTTCTCAAACAATGTGGACAAATCTGAACTCATCATCTTTCCCCATCTCACAGATCTTCCTTACCCGCCCTATCTATAACAATTGACGACATCACGCTTTCTCCCGTACCGGAGGTCCGCTGCCTCAGAGTAACCCTTGACTCTGCCCTGTCCTTCAAATCCCACATCCAAGCTCTCTCCACCTCCTGTCGCCTCCAGCTCTAAAATATTTCCAGAATCCGTCCCTTCCTCAACCGTCAATCTACTAAAATGCTTGTGCATGCCCTCATCATCTCCCGCCTCGACTACTGCAACATCCTTTTCTGTGGCCTCCCTGCTAACACCCTCGCACCTCTCCAGTCCATCCTTAACTCTGCTGCCTGACTAATTAATCTCTCTCCGCATCTACCCTTGCAAATCTCTTCAATGGCTCCCATTCCCTCAGCGAATCCAATTCAAATTACTAATACTGACCTACAAGGCCATCTACAACCTGTTTCCTCCATATATCTCTGAACTAATCTCCCGATATCTTCCCTCACATAATCTCTGGTCCTCCCAAGACCTCTGTTTCTCCTCCACACTTATTCACGCCTCACCCAACCGCCTCCAAGACGTCTCACGAATATCCCCCATCCTCTGGAATTCTTTGACCCAACACGTCCGACTATCAACCACTCTCGGATCCTTCAGACGGAACCTGAAAACCCATCTTTTCAGGAAAGATTACAGCCTGCAATGACCCCACTACTGCCTCACCACTACCGGAGCTACTGCCTCAACCATTACCGGAGCTGCTGCAACCCCACAATCTACTGTCTCCTTCCACACCATCCTGTAGAATGTAAGCCCGAAAGGGCAGGGTCCTCTCCCCTCTGTATCAGTCTGTAAATGGTTAGTTTGTTTACTGTAAATGATATCTGTAATTTGTATGTAACCCCTTCTCATGTACAGCACCAAGGAATCAATGGTGCTATATAAATAAATAATAATACTAATAATAAAACATATAGCATAAACAGAAGCGCTAATTTGCCACTGCAAGTGATTAGCACTAGCACTTTATATGAGCAATTGGAAGTCATCCCTAGTTTCCTCACCAGAATATGTGTTTTTAAATGTGTATATCTCTTCAAAAGTTAAAATTAAAAGTTAAGTTTTACTTTAGGGTCCTTAATAGGGATCTTCATTTGCATAAGGCAATTTACGTGTTGAGGTGCACATGAGCCACCTCCACTCTATTCATTTTCCATGTGACTGCCGCACTGTGCTCAGCAATTTCATAGACAATACATGGAACAGAGTCCGCATATGTGCACCCACACTCTATAGATGATTGGGTTCTGTAGGCCTGACCTCAGGGTTCTGCAGCCCTTCAGTTGTCGGGCCACCAGCAATCAGCATGTTATGCTCTGTTCTATAATTAAGGGATAGCCTCATTTTTTGGAAATAGGCGCTTAATTATTATACTACAGGAGATGTCTAATTATTATCCCAGGGGAAGGGGATTGACTATTGCGGGGGGATATGTCACATTTATGGGGGTTGATAAATTATTATACGACAGGAAATGCATGATTATATTTCGTTGGAAGAAGTGGCTCATTACTGCAGTGTGGGTGAATGTTATTACTTGAATGGGAGTTTAAATATTATACTACAGGTGGTCACTGCAAGAGGATATGAAATTATAATGGGGAGAGCTGGCAGGAAGGGACTACAGTGGGTACAGAAAGTATTCAGATCGCTTTAAATTTTTCACTGTTTCATTGCAGCCATTTGGTAAATTCAAAAAAGTTCATTTTTTTCTCATTAATGTACACTCTGCACCCCATCTTGACTGAAAAAAACGAAATGTAGAAATTTTTGCAAATTTGTTAAAAAAGAAAAACTGAAATAGCACATGGTCATAAATATTCAGACCCTTTTCCCAGTATTGAGTAGAAGCACCTTTTGAGCTAGTACAGCAATGAGTCTTCTTGGGAATGAAGCCACAAGTTTTTCACACCTGGATTTGGGGATCCTCTGCCATTTTTCCTTGCAGATCCTCTCCACTTCCGTCAGGTTGGATGGTGAACGTTGGTGGACAGTCGTTTTCAGGTTTCTCCAGAAATGCTTAATTGGGTTTAGGTCAGGGCTCTGGCTGGGTCAGTCAAGAATGGTCACAGAGTTGTTCTGAAGCCACTGCTTTGTTATTTCAGCTGTGTGCTCAGGGTCATTGTCTTGTTGGAAGGTGAACCTTCAGCCACGTCTGAGGTCCAGAGCACTCTGGATGAGGTTTTCATACAGGATATCTCTGTACTTGGCCGCATTCATGTTTCCTTCAATTGCAACCAGTCGTCCTGTCCCTGCAGCTGAAAAACACCCACATAGCATGATGCTGCCTCCACCATGTTTCACTGTTGGGATTGTATTGGGCAGGTGATGAGCAGTGCCTGGTTTTCTTCACACATACCCCTTAGAATTATCACCAAAAAGTTCTATGATTGTCTCTTCAGACCAGAGAATCTTATTTCTCATAGTCAGGGAGTCCTTCATGTGTTTTTTAGAAAACTCTATGTGGGCTTTCATATGGCTGGCACTAAGGAGAGGCTTCCGTTGGGCCACTCTGCCATAAAGGCCCAACTGGTGGAGGGCTGCAGTGATAGTTGAATTTGTGGAACTTTCTCCCATCTCCCTACTGCATCTGTGGAGCTCAACCACAGTGATCTTTGGTTCTTCTTTACCTCTCTCACCAAGGCTCTTCTCCCATGATTACTCAGCAGCCAGGTATAGGAAGAATTCAGGTGGTCCCAAACTTCTTCCATTTAATGATTATGGAGGTCATTGTGCTTTTAGGAACCTTCAGTACTGCAGAAATTCTTTTGCAACCTTGGCCAGATCTGTGCCTTGCCACAATTCTGTCTCTGAGCTCCTTGGCCAGTTCCTTTGACCTCATGATTCTCATTTGGTCTGACATGCACTGTGAGCTGTGAGGTCTTATATAGACAGGTGTGTGCCTTTACAAATCAAGTCCTATCAGTTTAATTAAACACAGCTGGACTCCAATGAAGGCGTAGAACCATCTCAAGGAGGATCACAAGGAAATGGACAGCATGGGACTTAAATATGAGTGTCTGAGCAAAGGGTCTGAATACTTATGACCATGTGATATTTCTGTTTTTCATTTTGAATAAATTTGCAAAAATTTCTACATTTTTGTTTTTTTTCAGTCAAGATGGGGTGCAGAGTGTACATTAATGAGAAAAAAATGAAATTTTTTGAATTTACCAAATGGCTGCAATGAAACAAAGAGTGAAAAATTTAAAGGGGTTTGAATACTTTCCGTACCCACTGTATGTAATTGTAGTATGTTGGTGAGTCAAATTGTATAGTTTTTTTCTATAAAATTGGGACTCAAGTGCAAATTTCTTGAATATTAGGCTGCATAATTTTGCTAAAATTGTACAGCCACTATCAATAAGTAAATAATTTGCAATTAATTTCTAACCTTGTGCTACATGACACACAAACTTAAAGATGGGCAGTGACTAGTGTTGAGCGATACTGCTCAATATCTAAAAATATCGGATCGGAATGGTATCGCCGATATCACTAAATATCGGCGATATCCGATTCCGATACCGGAAGTCCCATGTAAGTCTATGGGAACAAAATATCGCAACTAAAAAAAACCTTTATTTCCTTGTAAACACTAAATATACACACATAGAATACATATATATTGTGAGACAGTGAAGGAATATGTGTTGAATGGGGTGTACATTTCACCTAGGTATAAGGGAAATGTGTGGTTTTGTAGACCTAGTGGTAGAGAAAGGTCATTACACCATCCATTCAAGTACACGCTTGCAGCTCAAACCTGTGGCCACTCAGGTGATAATTAGGAAACCAGAAGTAGGTGTCTGGGAATACAGACAGGCTGGAACTAGTTTAGTCTGGACACCAGGAAGGTGTCCCGGCACGAGAAACAGTCTCCAAGTCAGAGTGTGAGCTGTCTTTAGCCTGGACACAGGGAGGTGTCCCGGCACAAGGAAGCAGTCTCCAGGATTGGGAGCTGTCTTTAGTCTGGACACAAGGAGGGTGTCCCGGCACGAGAAGCAGTCTCCAGGAGTTTGAGCTATCTCAGTCTGGGTGCAGGAAGTACCCCGGACACAAGAGTAGCCTCAGTGAGTCTCCGTGTGAATAGCGGCTGAATAGGAGTGGATCTCTCTCAAGTCTGGACGCTGAAGGGGCCTTCAGACACAAGGAGGAGTATCTGGGAAACTCCATACTGGTAACATATATCATATGTGTTGTTTTGGGGTACAGACTGGTAGAGTCTGGACCCGGATAGACAGGGCAATCTATCTATGTGTAATTAGTGGCTAGACAAGCCTAGGTTTTCTGTTTATGCTTTGTTTTATCTGTTTGCTGTGGACTTTAATAAAACTGGTTGCGGCCAGTTTTTACCAGAACTGCTGTCTGAATGAACTGTTTTCATGCCATTCTGTCTACCCAGACAGCGATCCTAGAGCTATAACCCCTGGAAATGTTACAATTGGCGGAGAATGCTGGGGCAGCGCAGTGGCTGATACAGTTAGTGCTGGAGTGTGCATGCAGCACAGAGGCTTAGAGACAGCAATAAAGGTGAAGTCTGTTGAAATAGCAGCAGAGAAAAAAAAAGTGTGTCAAGAGAAACGTCTGTTGGAGCAGTCTTAAAGAGACAGTAGCCCTAATAGACTTTGCAAAGAAAAAAAAAAAAAAAGTGTCTGCACAGCAGAGCTGAATTTTCTATGGAAAAGACTGTAGAGTGTGTATGTCTTGAGTGAAGACTGCCGTTGTTGAGACAGAGAAGTCTGACAGCATGGACAACGAGTGTGGATACAAGCATCTTGCTGTGACTCAGTGGGGTCACGAAGGCATCTTGCTGTGACTCAGTGGGGTCACGAAGGCATCTTGCTGCAACTCGGCGGGGTTGTGAAGATTGTCGTCGCACTCAAATCCAGTTTTGCTGTGGCTCGGCGGGGCCACAAAGATTTTTTCAAGGGAAAGCAGTGAAGTTCTGGTGTGAACAGTGCTCCGCGATGGCTGTGAATGGAGCCACGAATGGGTCTGACAAGTCGGACCGCATATTTGAGAAATGTCTACTGGACATGCAACTGGACATGGTGCGGGAACCATGGGCACCGTATGGAATGGCGGCAGTGGACCATTCTATGGACTCTCCGCGGGTGCCAGTGTTGTCACAGAGCGCTCGGGGAGGTGGTAAGAGATGTTGTGAACTGAGTCCTAAGACTACTGCTGATTTTTTGCGTAAAAATTACCCTGCCGGTGTGGTTGTTAAAAAGGGGGCGGAGTCTAAAAAAGGGGCGGATTTTCACAAGAGTGTAGAGTGTGGAAAAATGAAAATTGTTACTGGTGGTGGGTTGGTACCTCCTAAAAATGACAATGTGACCGTTGATAACGGGGTAGCTCCAGTAGAAGGGGGTGACGTCAAAGTGGGAGGTGACCTGTTAGTCCACAACACCATGGGAAGTGACACAGACCCCGTAGCTGACTGGGACACTATGAAGGTAAAAAGTGAGTTCAGTCAGGAGAGGCTAGACGAGGGAAGAGAGTCCTCCTCTCGTCGTAGACGGCGCAAGGGCCACAAAAAGGTTGTTCCGGTAGTACTCGCTGAAAAGGAAAATGAAGAGAATGTAGTACTGTCGGCCTATGCTTCAAGTGTGGATTCTCCTTTAGAGGTAGAAGAGGAGAAGGCTCGTCATGGCCAAGAGCTGGAACCTATTCGGCTGCAGTATCAGAGTGACATGCTGCAATTATGTGAAAACCTGGAGGACGTATCCTCAGACCAGCGAGTCCTAGAAGGAAGCAACGAGGAAGTTATCCTGTGGCAGAATATGTTCTTTGCCATTAAAGAGGACCGCCGCAAAGTCAAGGAAGAGGTTTTGCAGTTAAAGCGTGAGAAGGAGGCGCTGCAGGATGGAGTTTCTGGAAGTAAACAAATCCTAGAACGACTGCGCGAACAGCTCAACCAGGAGCTGTGTGACTCCAGGAAGGAGTGTGATGAACGCAGTAGGGAACTGCAACAGAGGAAGAGAGATTATGTAGATCTCCTCAGGGTCAAAGAAAAACTAGAAGAGGAGAAGATGGATGCAGAGCAAATGCGCCAGGTGGTTGAGACCACTCTGCAGGACACCCGTGATGAAAATGGTGATCTGCGCAGAAAGACCCTAGGTCTGGAAGCTCAGGTGAAGGAGCTACAGATGTCCTGTGATACTCTCCAGAAGGTGGAGATGCGCCTTAAGGAAAAGCTCAGCCAAATGGAAGCTGAGCGGGAAAAGATGGAGGAGTCCATCAGAGAAGCTACAGACCAGGTCCAGGAGTTGGCCACTGGAGATGAGAGGTGTAAAGCAGATACTTCCTCGAGTGCTGTGAGTTCGGATGATTCGGTGGATGTCGAAGCCGAGATCAAGGAGCTCAAGGAGTGGTTACAAGCCCAGTGGACGCAAGAGAAGCTTCAGAGACGGGCTGCTGAGAGGCGAATGGCGGAACTAGAGGAAGAAGTTCTCGGGCTTAAAAGTCGCCTGATACAGTGTCACTCGGTGAACAAGGCCTCCTTGGAGAAAGAAAAGGGCAACTACGTTGCACTCGCTTCCCTTGGCCAGGAGAAGATAGACCTGAGGAGAGCTATGAGTGTGGTAACGGAAGATAATTGTGAAATGGAAGTGGTCCGGACGGAAATTCACGAAATTGTAGCTGTGAGTCAGCTCAGAAGAAGTGTAAAGGGGGAAGAAGCTGAAAGTCAGTTGTCCCTGAACCCTGAGCTGATTGATCGTCTGGAAACCACTGGTGAGACCGAAACGTGTCGGTACAAGTGCCTCGTAGATGTACCCGAGGACTTGAGAGAAGAATGCACCCGTGAGTCTGTGCATGAAGCGTTTAGGAAGGCCGTGGGAGCCTGTAAGGTGTACTCGACCTCAGGAGCTAAACAGCTGGTGGTCTTGTCCACGACTGAAGTTACAGTGAAGAGGGTGGCAATCCTAAGTGACATGCACTGGCGATGTATTCGCACAAAGCGGTTTCTCCGGTTGAAGACAGAACAAACCGTTAGACAACTAAAGCTTATGAGAAAAGCTCACAGTCTACAGGAAGAGGTCATCCGGGTGCCTCATGTTCTGGTGAGAAAGCTGATTGGGAGAAATGGCCGAGCCATGCAGATAATGGTGAAGAAGTCTGGTGTGGTGAAAGTAAGCAGTCCACGTGATCGTCGGGACTGGATACCAGATGAAGACGGCATGGTGGCATTCTACGCTATAGGAACGGAAGAAAGTCTTGAATATGTGCGCATGCTGGTGGCGTACCGTGTGACCTACCTGCGAGAGGTAGAACAATTGAATCTCGCTAGACAGCGAGTAGATAGACAGCATCATCTGAGCAGCAGAAGATGGCAGCTGTCTAAGAATAGTGAGACCCGACAGAGAAAGGGCCCCCTAAATAACAGAACAGCTACGGCTGAAGTTAGGGACCTTACAAGTTGTCCTGAGGGTAGTGGGCATGGGTTTAGAGGTAGTGAGACCTCCAGTAACTCAGGTTTGAGAGGCCCATACAGACGACCCGATAGAGTACAGGACAGTACAGAGTCTAACCGGACCTTAGATACCCAGGCAAGACCTGACAAGGTTACGATTGACCACTGGGAGCAAAGGGGAGACCTGACAAGGTTACGTCCCAGAAATGTGACTGGACGAAGTCTGTGACAATGACAGACGGTAGGTCCCTAAGGAATGAGCGAATGTCATTGACTAATATTCCGGGGGGGCTGAACAGAGCAAGGGATAAGTACATGGTCTCTGTGTGAACTGTGGGTTGAGGTGATTGGATATATTATGTGTTCAACCCCACAAGCTTAAACTTATAATGATGATGATGATAATGATGATGATGATCATAATGATGATGATAATGATGATGATGCTAATCACAATAGTGATGATACTGATAATGGTGTTGACCGTGATAAAGATGAAATTCCTTTGCAGGTGATGTTGGAAGACGAGGATGGTGGTTCTCGGGAACCAAGTGTCCCTGACCTACCTGTGTATAGTGCTGATGCAGTGTCCGGAGTTCACTGTCTCTTTGGGATTGTTGACCAGCCCTCCGGTCTGGATGACCAGCCCTCCGGTCTGGAGAAGAGGGAGGGGATATGTGAGACAGTGAAGGAATATGTGTTGAATGGGGTGTACATTTCACCTAGGTATAAGGGAAATGTGTGGTTTTGTAGACCTAGTGGTAGAGAAAGGTCATTACACCATCCATTCAAGTACACGCTTGCAGCTCAAACCTGTGGCCACTCAGGTGATAATTAGGAAACCAGAAGTAGGTGTCTGGGAATACAGACAGGCTGGAACTAGTTTAGTCTGGACACCAGGAAGGTGTCCCGGCACGAGAAACAGTCTCCAAGTCAGAGTGTGAGCTGTCTTTAGCCTGGACACAGGGAGGTGTCCCGGCACAAGGAAGCAGTCTCCAGGATTGGGAGCTGTCTTTAGTCTGGACACAAGGAGGGTGTCCCGGCACGAGAAGCAGTCTCCAGGAGTTTGAGCTATCTCAGTCTGGGTGCAGGAAGTACCCCGGACACAAGAGTAGCCTCAGTGAGTCTCCGTGTGAATAGCGGCTGAATAGGAGTGGATCTCTCTCAAGTCTGGACGCTGAAGGGGCCTTCAGACACAAGGAGGAGTATCTGGGAAACTCCATACTGGTAACATATATCATATGTGTTGTTTTGGGTACAGACTGGTAGAGTCTGGACCCGGATAGACAGGGCAATCTATCTATGTGTAATTAGTGGCTAGACAAGCCTAGGTTTTCTGTTTATGCTTTGTTTTATCTGTTTGCTGTGGACTTTAATAAAACTGGTTGCGGCCAGTTTTTACCAGAACTGCTGTCTGAATGAACTGTTTTCATGCCATTCTGTCTACCCAGACAGCGATCCTAGAGCTATAACCCCTGGAAATGTTACAATATATATATATACATGTCATTGTGACATATATATATACATATATGTATAGTTTATACACTTCTACATAGTAAAATATCCTCTGATTCAATTGCCGGGTAAAGCCGGCTTCTGTGAAAAGACAAAAGCACCCGACATGAAATGACACTTGGTGTACATAGGGTTAACCATGTCTTTTCATGTCGTTTGCAATCTGATTTGCACAAACAATTACATCATTCTATGTGTGCAAAATTTCACACCTGTAGGGGTTAATTAAAGGTGTAAATTCGTTGTAAAAAAACGGACTTTTTTGCTACGAATTTACACCTTTAATTAACCCCTACAGGTGTGAAATTTTGCACACATAGACTGATGTAATTGTTTGTGCAAATCAGATAGCAAAGGACATGAAAAGACATGGTTAACCCTATGTACACCAAGTGTCATTTCATGTCGGGTTCTGCATTTTCACAAAAGCCGTCAATTGACTTAGCGGCTATTATACTATGTAGAAGTGTATGAACTATAAATATAAATATATATATATGTGTCACAAATTCAATGACATGTATATATTATATATATATATGAGGTGTAAAATTGTTTAAAAAAAATGCGTGGGCTCCCGCCCTATTTTCGCAACCAGACAGACAAAGCCAGCGAATGGGGCAGATAATAATAGCCCAGAGAGGGACCATTATTTTTGGCCCCCCCTGGCTACTAACATCTGCCCCCAGACACCCCAGAAAAGACAAATCTATAATTAGATTCGCCCTTTCTGGAACTTTGCCCGTCTATTCCCATTGCCCTGTAGCGGTGGCGAATGGGTTAATATGGGGTTAAAGCCACATTGCAATTGAAAGGTGACCTTAAGCCAGGTTAATAATTGAGAGCTGTCAATTAGACAACTATCAATTATTAATCCTATTGCATGAAATAAAAATAAAACACACACACTTTAATTAAAAATCATTTTAATGAAATAATCACACAGTTTTTGACCATCTTTTATTTGACTGCAAAAACCATTTCCTGTAATAAAAATAAAATAAAAAAGCAAAATTATTCTTACCTATCCCATGCACAGTCAGGTCCCACGGTGTAATCCTTCAGAAAGGGTTAATGTTTACTGCAGGGACCGCAGCTAATGCTGCAGCCTCACAGTAAACCCCCAAATGAATGAGTTCCTCTCCTGGCTGACAGGAGAGGAAGTGGAAAGCTTAATTGATTGCTTTCCACTTTCACTTCAGGTCAGCCAGGGACACAATCAGTGACGTCAGAGGGAACTGATTAACAAAAATAGGGGTTCCCTTCGAAAAAAAAATGGCGTCGGGTCCCCCCTATTTTTGTTAACCAGCCTGATGAAGCAGACCGCTGAGGCCTGGATTTTCAGGCTGTTAAGGAGCCAAGATCCATGGACCTTGCCAGCCTGATAATACCAGGCCACAGCAGTCTGCTTAGCTTGGCTGGTTAACAAAAATAGGGGATCCCCTCGAAAAAAAAAACGGCGTAGGGGTCCCCCTATTTTTGTTAACCAGCCAAGTAAAATGCAGACTGCTGCGGCCTGGTATTAAAAGACTGTCAAGGCCCATGGATTTTGGCCCTCAACAGCCTGATAATACCAGGCTACAGCAGCCCCACATTTGGCGCATCAAAAGATGTGCCAATTGTGGCACTTTACCCGGCTCTTCCCACTGCCCTGTAGCGGTGGCAAGTGGGGTAATAAGGGGTTAATGTCACCGTTGATTGCACGGTGACAATAAGCCCGGTTAATAATGGAGAGGTGTCAATAAGACACCGATCCATTATTAATCCCAAAGTTATTAAATGTATAAAAAAAAGACAATGCAAGAAAAAAGTATTTTAATGAAATAAAAGAGACAACACAGTTTTCATTTCTTTTATTATACTCTCATTCCTGCGACGCCATCGATCTCCTGTAAAAAAAGAAAAAAAACAAACCAACAGTATACCACCTGTCCGACGCAGTCCATAGTAACGAGTGTCCCACGACGATCCAGCTCTGCTACATCGGAATGCCAGGCAGAGCCTGTCATCTCGACGCAGCACAGCTGATTACCTGCTTCCCCGGCGGTGACGTCATCGGACTGACTGCTTTACGGCCGGATTACCCAGCAGTCACTGCAGTTATCGCGAGAAACTGCATGTGACCGCCGGGGAAAGATGATGGCGGCCATGAAGCAGTCCAGCCCGTGACCGCCGGAGATCTTCTGCCAGGTAAGTGCCGCTGACTCCTGAGAGACCCGACCGACGGACACTAACAGTGACAGTGACAATCCCGATTCCGGTATCCGATAAGACGAAAATATCGGAACTAATTATCGAAAGGCCGATAGAGCTAATATCGGCCGATACCCGATACTTGCGGTATCGTATCGCTCAACACTAGCAGTGACACTCATAGACCAGTACTTTTGGCTTGCCCTAAGGCCAAAAATTGCCAGCTAGGACCTGCCTCTGACCATATTTGCAGCTGAGAGACTCTGCCTATCTATCATGCTCTTTTAATAAACAGTCATGTGAATTAGTTGGAAATTGACCCTTCCAGCTGTTTTTCATTAGTAGCACTTACTTTTTCAGTATTTTGTCAACCCTGTTCTAACTTTTTAAGATGTGCAACTGCCATGAATTTCTACATGAGTTTTTTTTAAATGATATAGAACATTTTCTAACTTTCACCTTCCGATCTGTGTTCAATGTTCTGTTGTGAATATTATAGGGCTATAAGAGATTTTCACAGCATTGCATTCTTATTTTCTTAACATTTTACATAGCATTCCAACATTTCTTTTTATTCTGGTTGTATTAAAATGTACATAATGAATGATTAATTTATAATTGTAAAATTATAATTATTAACACTTCAATACTTGTTCATTTGCTAGTTTTTTTTTTACCTGTGGAAGCAGACATTAATGTATTGATGTTCTTGAGCTTGTCAGCCTTAGCCAGTGCATAGGAGGTAATGGCTATGGAGTAGGGTTTCTTCAGGGACTGATAATTATCATCTATATACTCAATAGCTTTCTCAATGCTTCCAGGTAGATTCTGGATGTATGCAAAATAAAGTTTTAAATGTATATATGCAACGGTTACCTAAAGCATAAATTGTTTAAGAATTATATTGTATTTGTTCCATGATACCCTACAGTGACTTGAAAAAGTATTCATAATTATTTTAGAAATATAAATCCGAAAATTGTGACATGTATTTGTTTTTAGCCACCTTTAATGTGATGCTCCTAAGTTAAATTCGGAGTGACCAATTGCCACCAAAAATCATTTGATAAGTAAATTGAGTCCACCTGTGTGTAGTTTATTCTCAGTATAACTACAGCTGTTCTGTGAAGGCCTCAGAGGTTTCTGGAAGAACAACAGGGATCAGGCAGCATCATGAAAATCAAGAAACACACCAGATAGGTCAGGGATAAAGTCGCAAAGAAGAGAAAAGCGGGAATAGGTCATAAAAATATAGCCCAAGCTCTGAACATCTCATAAGCACTGTTCACAGAATCATATAATCATAGAAATTTAGAGTTGAAAGGGACCTCAAGGGAGAACTCACCACCTCTCATGGTAGCCTGTTCCACTCATTGATCACCCTCGCTGTCAAAACGTTTTTACTAATATCCAATCTGTATCTTCTCCCTTTCAGTTTCATTCCATTGCTTCTTGTGTTTTCATGTGTAAATGAAAATGTTCAATCCATCATCCAAAATAGGAGTATGGCACAACTGCAAAGCTACCAAGACATGGACATCCACCTAAACTGACAGGTTAAGCAAGGAGAGGGACTATATAGAGAAGCAGTCAAGAGGTCCATGTTCACTCTGGAGAATCTTCAGAGATCTACAGCTCATGTGGGAGAAACTGTCCACAGCACAACTATTAGTCATACACTCCACAAATCTCGTCTTTATGGAAGAGTGACAAGGAGAAATCCATTTTTGAAAGCAATATGTCCCGTTTGCGGTTTGCAAATAGCAGTGTAGGGGACACAGCGAGTATGTGGAAGAATGTGCTCTTTTCTTATAGACAAGGGAGCTTTTCAGAGATGATGGGAAGACGGATGGAACTAAATACAGGGTAATTTTGTAGGAAAAGCTGTTAGAAACTGCAAAAGACTTGAGACTGGAGAGAAGGTTCGCTCATCAGCAGGAACGTTACCATAAATAAAAAATGCCAGAGCTACAATCGATGGTTTAGATCAAAGTATATTCATGTGTGTGAATAATCAAGTCCCAGTCCACACCTTAATACCATTGAAAATCTGTGGCAAGACTGGAAAATTACTGTTCACAAATGCCTCTATTCAATCTCACTGAGCCAGAGCGAGTGTGCAAAGAAGGGACACAAATGTCACCTCTAGATGTGCAAATCTGGAAGAGGCAGACCCCGAAAAACTTTTAACAGTAATTGTAGCAAAAGGGGGTCATACAAAGTATTGAGTCAGGGGGGCTGAATACAAATGCACATCACAATTTTAAGATTTAGAATATTAAAATAATTTAAAAGCCATGTATCATTTCCTTTATTCTTTTTCTTATCTTTCCGGTCGAATCGGGGGCTTATCTACAGCATTATAGAATGCTGTAGATCAGCCCTGAAAGGCAGTGGCTGCATCTTAATATGGCCAAAACGGCTGACAGGTTCGCTTTAAGATAAAAGGAACAAAAGGATCAAAGTACTTAAAAGTATAACAGACATGTAAACATGATTGTTATAGTTTTAGGTATTTTTATTGTTTCTTTGGTGTTTTTAAATCCATTCATAATAAAAAACATCATATACATTTTTATATGGAATCTCTTTAGACAACACCTAAATATAATACTCTGTAGACCTGACAAATGCTATGGTGTAAGCCATTGAATGGAATGTGTCATCAGAAATTAACCTACTTGTTCAATCAGATTTTTATGTTAAAGTTATTTTTTTTTCATATCACAATTTGCAATAAAAAATAGCAATCTTGCAATTATCACAAAAAGCACTTGGGCTGCTCTACGCTTACATTTACTTCCTGTTATTTCAGGATTTTCTAGCAGCAATAGACTGACTGCAGTCCTGTACAGCGGGTGAGATAAGTATTGAACACGTCACCAATTTTCTAAGCTAATATATTTCGGAAGGTGCTATTGACATGAAATTCTCAGCAGATGTCGGTAGCTACCCACCCAATCCACATAGGCAACTAAATCAGACCATAAATGTCCATAAATGAAGTTCTGTGTAATAATGAGAAATGACCCAGGTAAAAAGTATTGAACATGCTTACTGAAATGTATTTAGTACTTCGTACAAACCACTCCTGTATGGAGAAACTAGTTGCATGATTACTCAGGTGTGATTTTGGCCACTTCTTTCACACATTCTTCAAATTCTGAAACTCCCGTGGCCTCCTTCTATGAACGTTGAGCTTTAGTTTATTTTATACTTTTTCTATTGGATTCACGTCCAGTGATTGGCTCGGCCATTCTAGCATATTTATTTTCTTTCTCGGAAACCAATTGAGAGTTTCATTGGCTGTGTGTTTGGGATCATTGTCTTGATGAATATCCACTCATCTTCATCATACTGGTAGATGGCAGCAGATTTTTATCAAGAACGTCGCAGTACATTTGCCCATCCGTCCATCCTTCAATATAAAGTTTGCCAGTGTTTTATGTTGGAAAACAGCCCTACACCATAATGTTCCCATCTCCAGACTTCCCTGTTGGTATGGTGTTTTTGGTGTGATGCGCAGTGCCTTTTCGTCTCCAAACATGGTGTGTATTATGGCATCCAAAGACTTCAATTTTGGTCTCATCTGACTAGACTGTATTCTTCAAGTATTTCACAGGCTTGTCTAAATGTTGTTCAGAAAACTGTAAATGCGCTTGAACATGCTTTTTGTTCTGCAATGGAGTCGTCTTGCATGGTGAGTGTGCATACAGGTCATTGAAGTTGAGTGCATTACTTTTAGTTTTCTGTGAAACAATTGTTCTAGGTCTTTTTGTAAATCTCCACAGGTGTTCCTTGGCTCTTAGACAGCTCTTCTGATACTTCTTTTCACTTCCCCTGTCTGAAATTTTGTGGGGAGCACCTGGTCGGGGCCAGTTTATGGTGAAATTATGTTCTTTCCGCTTCCAGATCATGGCCCCAACAGTGTTCATTGGAATCTTTAGTAGTTTAGAAATTCTTCTGTAACCAGTGCCATCAGTGTGGTTTGCAACAATGAGGTTGCGGTGGTATTGAGACAGCCCACCGGTTTTACCCACCATGAGATGTTTCTTGTGTGGCACCTTGGTAATGAAACACCTTTTTACAGGCCATCAGTTGAACCAGCTGATTTTATTTGTCACTAAGTTTCAGGATTGCTTTCTAATTGCAGATAGATTTTAGCTGGTGTCATGCCTCTCCATGACTTTTTGCACCTTTCTTTATTTATGTGTTTAATACTTTTCCCTTTGTCATTTCTCATTATTACATATAACTTAATTAATGGACATCCACGGTTTGATTTATTTGAAGTGTGAACTAGATGGGTTGTTACCGACATATGGTGAGAATTTCATTTCAATTGCACCTTTAGAAATATATTTACTTAGAAAATTGGTGACTTGTTCAATACATTTTTTCTCCACTGTATTTTGCAATGAAGTATTGAATGTGTGTGTGTGCAGTGATCCTTCTGAAGACAGGGAGAGTTGTGACATCACCAATTGTGAATGATCAATCTTGTGCCATTAACTGTGTGTTAAGGTGTTAGCTGTCATAGTAACCTTGCCTGTGATGATAATGAGTCTGCTAAAAAGTTTTCTGTTAAAAAAAGAAACAAACAAATAGGATGAGTCTAAATCACATATGTCAAACTCTAGCTTGTAGGCCAAATCTGGCTGGCAGGGTGAGTATATTTGGCCTGCGACGCTGATCGGGTCCTCTAAGTACTGTATATTTGGCCCGTGATGCCCAGCATCACACTTTCAGCTATATCAGATGCCGATACAGATGAAAGCGATTATGGAGGAAGGAGGGTCAGTTGACACTCCCTCTCTCATCTTCCCCCCTCTGCCTCTGACATCTCAGCGCAGTGGGCGTGATGCCATCATTACAACGCGCCCGCTGTATCAAGACATGCAGAGGATGTGAAGATGCTATAAAGAGACCAGAGAAGTGGGGGAATGGGCAGAGGTATTTTTTTTAATGTGAGGCCTATTATACTGTATGGAGCACCATGTGGGGCCATTATACTGTATGGAGCACTATGTGGAACCAGTATATTATATAGAGCACTATGTGGGGTACATTATATTATGTAGAGCACTATGTGGGGCCCATTATACTGTATTGAGCACTTTTTTTGTGGCCATTTACTGTATGGAGCACTATGTGGGCATTATATTGTATGGAGGACTATGTGGGGCCCATTTACTGTATTATGAACTATTTGGGGCCATTATATTGTATGGTGCACTATGTAAGGCTTATTATACTCTTTGGAAGGCAATGCAGGGCCCTGTTATATTTTATGGAGAACTATGTGGGCCCATTATACGGTATGAAGCACTCTGTGGGGCCATTATACTGTATACATCACTATGTGAGGCCATTATGCTGTGTGGAGGACTATGTGGGCCCATTATACTGTATGGAGCACTCTGTTGGGTCAATATACTGTATACAGCTCTATGTGAGGGCATTATACTGTTTAGAGGACTATGTCAGGCAATTATACTGTATGGAGGACTATGTGGGACCTATTTTACTGTATGGAAGGAAATGCCGGGCCCAGTTATATTGTATGGACGGCTATGTGGGGCCCATTATACTGTATGTAGCACTACTTATACTGTATGGAGGGCTTTGTGAGGATTACAGTTGGAGAATCATACTATGATAGGGTCACCAATCTTTGTCGGGAGATTGACATTTGGGGGGTACAGTGAGCTTATCATGCCATGCGTGTGGAGGGTACCATGGAGGAACTCACTGTGGGGGTATCATACTGTGCATTGGGACACTTTTGTTGGTATCATACTATATTATCTGTTTTCAAGTTCTTTTATCTTTAGTTATTGCGCTCTTGAATAACATAATATTATTCCAATATTTTATTCTAAGATCTATTCATTAAAAAGTACTTTGTGGGACAACTCCTTTAAAATTTGTTTTCATATAAAAAGTTCATCATTATATGATGATGAGGAACAACTTCCTCAATTGTAGACATTTTTTTAATGAATAAATATCAAGGATGGCCCTCGAATTTGTCCAAGCTTTTAATTTTGACCCTCTGTGTATTTGAGTTTAACATCCCTGGTCTAAATACTCAAGTTAGCCAATGTGAAAATTACAAGATATCAGTGTGTGATGTGAAAAAACAAGGTTAAAATGAAATACAAAATAAAAAAAAAATACATAAAAACTTTATTTTACCCCCTTCGCACAACGGCTAATTTGCATTTTATGGGGCCCAGTGGGGGCTAATCTTTTTCTTTTTCCTGTCATGGGAAGGAGACAAACATTTACAAGAAAAAGTGAAACTGAAATTACAATAACAACAGGCATCGGGGACTTCAGCAGTCATGTCATGGCAACTATGTTACATGGGCGCATAGAATGATACACACCACCGCTTTTGTGCATTAAATGCCACTGTCTGAAACTGACATTTAACAGGCTAACAGCCATGGGTGCAGGTGAGCTCCACCATGCTTGTTAGAGGCAGATGATGGCTGAACAATACAGTCATCATCTGCCAGGAAAAATGTGAGCTAAGCTTGCTAGCCCTCAGCAAAATCGGGATCCCAACATATGACAAACTATATGTCATATGTTGGGAAGGGGTTAAGCAGAAGGTCTTTTCCTAATGATAAATAACCTTCAAAAGACCATTATGGCAGCAGATGTCTCACTTGGACTATGTAATTTTTTCTGATATAATTTTAAGTAAAGTTAGCAGAAGGTCATAAAGTGTAGAAGAGGTTACTCTCTGATGGCAGGGAAATGGAAGAACTTACTCCAACTCGATCCTTACAGAATTCGTTACTTTCCAGCAGGGCAATGAGAACAAAGGCTGTAAGAGTAGAATCCCGCTCAGCAGCTTCCTTTGTAATTCCACCCTACGCAAAACCAAAAAACATTTATTACATTTTGATAAAAATGTTATCATTCGCTTCTTAAGCAGATTTAGTAATATAATTAGCGTAGACAGAATTTCTTTGTCTAACCTCTGTCGTTTACCTTCAATTCTTATACTTTTAAAAGTATATGGGTTTTCTCCTCACACCTGTAGAGAGAGCTGATGGGCTCCTTCCGGTGTGATGTCAGAACAATGTTGTATTTTGTACGCCAATAGGATCACTGCCACTACAGCTTTTTTTTTTCCACTAAACACAGAGGGATGTGGTATCTGCAGTTTCATCTCCCTCCTCCCTCTCTGCATTACTCTATTAAGCCATGTTCAAAGCAGGAATTTCATACCTAAACACCCAATGTATAAATTCAAGAAAATATCTATATGGAAATTTGTACAAATTCAAGAATTTCAAATCATCAGCTCTATGTTAATAATTACTGTGCATTCCACACTGAAAAGCCACAGAGATCTTTATGGAATCAGACTGGAGCTAAACCAGGGTTGCGTATTTCGTGAAGAAAGGTGAGTATCTCACCTCAGGCAGAGATTTACTTGTTCTGGTGGGATTTGGCACATTTGCAGAGGTGCCCAAAACACCAGTCCGAATTCTAAGATCTGGACAGCTACATGACTCCCTGACACCGGGCAGGAACTGTGGCTTTTCTTTGGCCTTAAAAAGCAAAAAGTCTGTAACCCCCAAAAGCTACATTACAAGGGAAGTACACGTGGGTTCATGGCAAGGAAGGAACAGTACACAGTGTGTAGTTGTTAAATTTGACTAATAAAACTCGTATGCAAAAATGTAAATAGGTCGTAAATATCACTCTAAAGATGTGACAAGAAAAGCTACGTAGGCACATATCCCAAAATCAAGCTTACCTGCAACAGACCACTTTACTAATGTGTTGTGTACAGGTGTAATATTGGAATATTAAAAAAAGTTAACTTTTTTTTAACACAAGCACATTTTGTGCAGCAGACAGTTACATTTCCATTTCTGTAATGTTGAGATATCACTTATGGCTTGTCTGTCTCACAAGTCAGGAAGCACACTTTCTCTAGACTAACCTTGGTTTCAGTATTTTTCTTTAGTAGTAAAATTAGTACTGAGGGGACTTAAACTTTACTCCTTGTTAATAGAGCATCAAGAAAAAAATCTAAATGGTGTTTTTAAGGTGTTGTACAATTCACATTCGTATAATTACGAGGATATACCATTTTGAAATACTTCAGAATTTTGCATCATGGGGAAAGAGGGCTATATTAACAATTAATGACCTACATAAAGACAATGTTTTTTGTTCCTTTGCACAATTGCAATCAAGATTCTAAATACCTAATACCCATTTTGATAAATATGTTTTCTTTTCCTGTAATTGGGACTATCAGATCTCATGGTCCAGGTGGATTGATTTCTAGGCTGTATTCTCCGCTAAAACGCTAAGTCCTCATCTAGCAATATTGGATATATAGAAATCCAAGATTACAATCCTGAATGATGAGTTGGGTGTGGATTTAGTTGAATCCCACTTATGTGTGTCCACAGCTATAAATCATTTAAGTTAATTCAACTATATATCATACATCTCAGTTATCTCACACTGGCTAGATAGAGGAGGATAAGTAGATCTAGGAATGCCATGTGCCCAAAATATAATTCCCAAAATGCAGATATTTGGCACACGATATGGGAGTGCCCAATTATTAGATTCTTTTGGGAAGAAATACTAGAATTTTTATCAGTAATTCCAAATATTAATATTTTCATAGAACCTTTTTTATGTTTGATTGGCATTTTAGATGAGGAAATGTGACCCCATAATTCTAGAATATTTTTTAGCGAATCTTTATTCCTTGCTAAGAAAGCAATAGCTATGCGATGGATCATAGACAACCTTCAAATCATTCTATGTGGATGAAAATGGTAAAGAAGGTGTTTTCATATGATGACTTTATATAAACGAATAGAACATGCCCAGACAAGTTTGAAAAGGTGTTGAGGGACATGATTTAGATCTCCACAAACAGGAGGAACTCCTCAAACCCTTATGGCTAACATTCAAGACCTGGTTGACATAACTCTTAATAACCTCTTAATATACTGAAATTAACATATCATATGGAACTGTGTACTTACAATTGCTCATTTTGCCTTTCTACCCTGATAATTATTCTCTTTTCTCAGCTCTATGTAGAAACAGGAAGTCTCTGGTCCCTGCATTTATCATCCCCTCTTCACCTCCTGACCCAGCTGCTCCATCCTTCCCTGCAGTGACTCATGACTCATACAGGAAAAATAGACCTCCCATTTCTACATAGAGCATAGAAGGATTCAGCTCGTCAGTAACTAATCACATGTTATAGACTGAATGGAAAAGAGAAGAATTAGCTGGTTAGAAGAGAAAAATGAGTAATTGGGAGTACACAATGCTGTATAATATGATGACTGTAATATACTGAAAAGTTAACAATTTTGATTAGTTAACTAGGAGTGCTTCAATAAGGTTATAACAAAAATAAGGTTTAATATACATTAAATTCTGAAACTAGTCCTTGAGTCAAGTAAATCTTTGTTTTAACCTTTAAGTTGCTTATTTGTATGATTCGTCTATATTTCACTCTGAGTGACATTGTAATTGTATACAGTAAAGATGTGTATCTTTGTACCGTGTTAGCCAGTAGATAGAAAAATATTTAGAATTGAGAGTCCTCAGTGGTTGATACCTTTTAATGGTTAACTGAAAAGATGGTAACAAATTGCAAGCTTTCGAGACTACTCAGGTCTCTTCATCAGGCTGAACTAATACAAAATCTGAAGAATCACATATTTATACACAACACAGCACAGAAACAATGCAATAGATAAGACAAGTGACGTGAAGCAGAACTGTAATTATGGGAGATAGAGATGAACATAAATATTGGAACAGTTCATAGACAAGGAGTGTATTTAGAGTTGACTGTACAAAGATATACATCTTTACTAGATAAGGAGTGTGAAAGTTTTATTGCCCTCTGATTGGGGTCTGGTAATGTTTATTGATGCCCCCACAAGGTTAGGAGCAAATTCCTTAATTGATGTAAAAAGACATAAATCCATGTGACACGTTCATTCCTGCACTGAGAGTGTCAAAGGTCATCATGAGTTTATATTCGGAGACTCTCCTGTCTCTCTGAGATGTGAAATTACTTTTCAGCACCAGTAATTTCATGTGTGTGGTGCTTGTGATCAGGCATACAAAAATGTTTTGCCACAGGTAGATCCATTCTTTTTTCTCTTATTGTGTGGCGATGAGAATTCATCCTTGTTCTCAGTTTTTGCCCGGTCTCTCCCACATACAGACCCCCAGTTGGACATTTAGTACATATAATTAGGTACACCACATTAGATGTGATGCAGCTGAAAGTACCTGGGATCTTGTAGTCCTGATGTGAGTTGGGGATCTTTATCTTGTCCGTGGTCATTATAAATGGACAGGTTTTACAATTTTTCTGGTTGCAAGTTAAGGTACCTGCAACTGTTGGAGAGGACAGGGAGCTTCTGACAATGATACTTCTTAGATTTGGGGGCTGCCTAAAGCACAGTAGTGGGGGGTCTGGAAATATGGATTGTAATTGGGCATCTTTTTGTAGTAAAGGTTGTAATTTCCGTGTAGCTCCTCTTAGCACCTCCAGATTTGGATTGTTGGTGGCCACTAGAGGCACCAGGTTATTTTCTTCTTTAGTTTTGTAATGTAGCAGGTGAATCCTTGATATTCTGGTGGCTCTTGTAACTTGGTTTTCAATTGTTCTTGGATGGTAGCCCTGATTTAAAAAGGTCTTTCTGAGGTCTTTCTAATTGTATAACTTTTGAAATATGAAATACATGAAGCCTGATTCATCTTTATATTTTTATCACATGTTGGAATATTTCGAATTGATCGTTTGGTTTAGAATGCTGTTATGTTGTAGCTCTGTGTGTTTAACAAAATGAGTTTCGATTTACAAATTGTTCATATTTGTAAGATTTCATGAAATCTAACAAGAAGTTGATTCACAGCAAATCAATTTGAGCATTTCTGTTTACTATACAGATCTGGCCTTTAGGGAGGTAACGTTACCTTAAAGAGGTTGTCCACAACTCGGACAACCCCTTATCAATCTTTTTATTTCCTGTTCAGTAAAATAATAACGCCTATACTCACCTATGGTGCCAGAGCCATTCAAGTGGTGTCAGCATTGGCTATCCCAGAGCTTGCGTGACATAATTATGACACAATTCCCGTGGCCAATCAGGAGCCACTTCAATCTCCCCTCCTTCAGACAACCAGTTATCTGGAGGAAATGAGATCTGCTGCTGCTCTGACTTCCTCTGGAAGTCAGTTAGTATCTGAAATCCCCACGTCATAATGATATGTTGTTGGGTAATGGTACAAAAACTTAGTAAAAGGTTCACCTTAACTACATTTATTAGGGACAGTGCCAGAATGTGCTGCACATGGAAAAGTGAAGATGTTATGAAGGTCAGATTTCAAGGGAATCTGTCACCTATTTTCTCGTATATAAGATACGGCCACGCCATTAGGGGCTTATCTACAGCATTCTGTAATGCTGTAGATAAGCCCCGATGTAACCTGAAAGATAAGAAAAACAAGTTATATTATACTCACCCGGGGCGGACCGGTCCGATGGGTATCGCAGGTCCGGGTCGGGCGCCTCCCATCTTCATGCGATGACGTCCTCCTCCTTGCTTCTGTCGCGGCTCCTGCACAGGCATACTTTATCTGCCCTGTTGAGGGCAGAGCAAAGTACTGCAGTGAGGAGGTGCCGGGAAAGGTCAGAGAGGCCCAGCGTCTGCACACTGCAGTACTCTGCTCTTCCCTCAACAGGGCAGATAAAGTATGCCTGTGCAGGAACCGCGACAGAAGCAAGGAGGAGGATGTCATTGCTAGAAGATGGGAGGCGCCGGACCCGGACCTGTGACACCCATCAGAACGGACCGCCCCCCCCCCCGGGTGAGTATAATATAACTCGTTTTTCTTATCTTTCAGGTTACATCGGGGGCTTATCTACACCATTATAGAATGCTGTAGATAAGCCCCTGATGGCAGTGGCTGCAGCTTATATACGAAAAAATAGGTGACAGATTCCTTCTAAAGGAAGAAAGTAGAATAGGGATGTACAATTTAATCTAGAGAAGGTCAATTCTAAAATTTTTGTTTTTAAAAATTGAATTTTTGGGTTGTATTTTTGGAAGATGGAGGAGGGCATAAGCTCAGTTCTTGCTTCAGGCAGCAGTAAAGAAGCGTGAAAAGAAGTTTAAGCTTTTTGATTTTTGCAATTGACTATCTATGAAATCTTGGGTTTACTTGAATTGAATTTTGCTACTGGAAGGAATACAGCTGTAGTAAGGTACCATTCATTAAAATAATACTAGGCATTATACAATTATTTAATGTGGTATCAAGTTAATATAATTGATAAGTGAAAACATGAAGAATTGATTGACAAATGTTTTATAATTGCTTTAATATGAGCATAGCCTCCCTTAATCTTGTTACTGGAGCAAAATTAGTGAGAAACATGTCCCATGCCCTTACTTTTGTGTACATACCACCATCTCTTGATGATAGACAGGTGCATCCTCTCTGAATTCTCCGTCTGGATTTTGCTTATTTAGGAGGAGCCACTTCACTGAATCACAAATCAAATGTTTGTCAACATGAACCAATTTTGAAGCCAAGGAAAATACTTTGGCCACATAGGCTGTGAGCCTGCAAATAATGACATGGTGTTTAATAATGACAGCGGGAACCTAGAAATATGATGATCAAATTTTAGTTAAAGTAAACAGGGGTTGGACTTAAGGTGAAGTGAGAAGAGCCAAAGTGTGAGGAACAGACATTGGAATTAATGGACAAAGGACACCAATACACATACAGTTTATGATCACTTAAATGGAGCCACTGCCAAAACTGAAAAATGGCTAGAATTAAGTGACAGCATCTTCATCTTCTGGTGACTTTACTTAGATTTCTCCACAGGTTTCATGTTTGTCAAAGAATCATAGAAACATAGAATATCAAAGTTGGAAGTGACCTCCAGGGTCACCATGTCCATCTCCCTGCTCAATGCAGGATTCACTAAACCATCTCAGACAGATGTCTCTCCAGCCTCTGTTTGAAGACTTACATTGAAGGAGAACTCACCAACTCTCGTGGTAGCCTGTTCTCTCAAGATTTTTCTAATCTGTGTCTTCTCCCTATCAGTTTCATTCCATTGCTTCTCCTGTTTTCATGTGCAAAAGAGAATAATGATGATCCCTCTACACTGTGACAGCCCTTCAGATATTTGTAGACAGCTATTAAGTCTCCTCTTAGCCTTCTTTCTTACAAGCTAAACATTCTCAGATCCTTTAGCCGTTCCCCATAGGATATACTTTGCTGTCTATTTACCATTCTGGTAACTCTGCTCTGAACTTGCTCCAGTTTGTTGATGTCTTTTTTTAAAATCTGGAGTCCAGAACTGGACACAGTATTCCAGATAAGGTCTGACCAAAGAGGAGTAGAGGGCAATAATGACCTCACGTGATCTAGACTGTATGCTTCTCTTAATACATCCCAGAATTGCATTTGCCTTTTTTGCTGCTGCATCACACTGTTGACTCATGTTCAGTCTGTGATCTATTAGTATACCCAAGTCTTTTCACACGTGCTGTTGCTTAGTTCTATTCCTCCCATTCTATAGTTGTAATTTTCATTTTTCTTGCTCCGATGTAGAATCTTGCATTTCTACCTGTTACATACCATGCTATTAGTAGCTGCCCATTGTTCAAGCTTATCTAGTTCCTTCTGAATCCGTTCTCTGTCTTTTCAAGTGTTAGTGACCACTGAGCCAGTTATGAATTCACCTAACCGTAGCCTTGTCATTCCCATACGTGGTCATTTTTTTCAATAAGGATAGTATAAGATACTTTATCAAATATTTTGCTGAAGACTATGTATACAATTGTCTATAAACTATTGTTTATCATATAGCAAATTCTATAGTGAATATAAAACATATGTCTCCCCAAAAATGTCCCCTTTTTGTGTTTTATGCAACACATTAACCTTTTCACATCCACATATTTATTTTTTCCTATCTACATTTTTTCTCCTAGTACAAATATGCATCCTCCCTTCTAGTGCCTGAACTAAGATTCATCTTCTATAATTGCTTCATGGATGGAAAGACTTATAGGGAGAAGTTTTCTTTCTATAACAGATTATGACTTGTCTCACAAGTCAGAAGATATAATTGACTGGGTTGTGTCCTGTGTCCAAAGCTACTGATCTATATAAAAAAAGGAGCATCTGAATGCCTTGAAAATACTGCAAGCCCCAACTCTTCTGACTTGGAGGTCTTCAAACTTCAAACACATTCCCTCATTAGTCACTGGGAAACATTTAAGATCCAAATTGATTAGTAGATGAAGGCATGATGTTACTTGAGAATCACACACAGGGTGAGGGTGATCAATGAGTGGAACAGACTGCCACAAGAAGTGGTGAGTTCTCCTTAAATTGAAGTCTTCAAACAGAGGCTGGACAGACATACTGTATGTCTGAGATGGTTTAGTGAATCCTGCATTGAGTAGAGGTTGGATGCGATGACCATGGAGGTCTCTTCCAACTTTACTATTCTATGATTCTAGGAGTATTGTATTGCATTGTATCATAATGTTGATATACAGTGAGGTTTGCTTTTCAGAAGTTTGTCCTCCCTCTATCTCCCTGTCTGCCTCACTAGCTCTAATATCAGTAACCCTTCCCTTTTTCTTCTTCATTCTCTGTATGTCAGCCATGTTAAGAAGCCACGTGTCCTACAGCTCTGGTTCAGAATAGTATTTGTTACCTTCTGCAGATTTTATAGCTTCTGCTACCGTAATTCTGCATGACTGCAAGAATTCAGCTTGAAAATAAACCTTCTTCTGGAATCTTCATTCGTGCCTCCTGGAGTCGAGTCAAGCTATTTGATGAAATCTCTTCAAGTGAGTAACGGTACATAGAGACAGCCATAGAAATCGTGTCTCAAGCACCCTACACTTGCAGCCTAGCTCTGGAGTCAGAATAAATGCCCTCTGGGAAGTTCATTGTTCTAGCTATCAGTGAGCAGAAACAAATTAGATCAAACTTTTCACCTACTGATGCTGATGACATCTATCCACATGTACTTAGCTGTATATCATCATGTAAAACAGATGTGAGCTAAACGAATTGTAATAAAGATTCGGCTATCAGATACTGCTGTGAATTATCAGGTCTAGCTACGTTCAATCGGTAATGATAAAGCCGTAGTAGGGTCAAATCAATAATAATTTAAACAATACCATGTGCTGGAAGGTGTCTTTTTCCAGGTACCATATGAAGCGTCTGGTTTCTTGTAAGCTAATTGTTGAACTATGCCTGTCAAAGAAGACCGTGCATCAGTGGTCAAGTCACAGGAGCTCTGTTATCACATAACACAACAATACTATACCTGCCTAGGTGCTCTGAAGAGACTTGCACATGCAGGTCATTAATGAAGCTTAAGACTCTTAGGTCCTGGTTCATCAAAGCAATTTTGACAGAATTCTGGTGTAAATTACTTTAAAAAGTTGCACAATTTTGGTGCAACCGGGAGTTGCGCAAAAAATGATGAAAATGTTTGCATTTTCTACCCAGTTTTTTCCAGGTGCATCAAAATGAAGGGATCTGGGGGTGATGGAGGAACAGCTGGGGAGTGACGTCATGGTTCGTCTAATTTATGACAAGCTGTGGTGTTCCTTTTGCCATTTCTGGTGTGGTGCACGCACCTCTATCTGAGTCAAGAGCATATGACTCATCAAAACCAGCTAGAAAATTGTTGGTCTTGATAAATCATGGCCTCAGAATCCATGCATATATGGGCACCAAATGTATGAACCCAAGCCCGAAAGATAATATTCTGCGTCCCTAGAGGGTCTTTATTTTGGACCCACAGGCACTTCATTGTTCACTTTATATAACAATAAATGTTGATGAGAATTATACTTCAAGTGTAAGGTGCAAGGCTATACATTCAAGACCCATTGAATAGCTAAATAAATGCATAGTCATCACAATACTAAAAATAGGAATTCTGTACTCCTCAAACTGGGGAAAATCTTCTTTCACCTGCATGTATTCTCATCCAAGATAATCTGGTGCGATTTTCGATCCAACTCAGGCATGTTGTGATTTTTTTCCTCAAACTGGCTTAATCCCAGGAAAAAATGTGCACAGTCCCATAAAATAACATTGGTCCGAGTGCGATCTGATGTTTTTTCGGCTCGCACTCCGGCCAGATATATGCATACGCGTACAAGCCCTTATAGTAGCATTTGAAATTGGATAGACAATTCTTAAACATTATGTTTAAAACGTCTTTTAAAAGGGTAAACTATGAAAATAAAGATATAGGGTTAATCTGCAGGTAAATAGTGTTGCCATTCTATCTGGTAGCCTTACTAAAAGCGCAGTTATTGGGAAAAAAATAGATTTATTCCAACTGGGAGCTGCCGGTTTTCAGGCATGGAGGTGGGCCCGAAGTGAGTGACAGCTGTAAGCAGCCCCCAGCTCTTTGATTATTATCTCAGGGTGCACAGATGCGCTCATACGAGTCATCAATCAAAGTCCCGGGGCGTGGTTAAAAATGCTGTGATTGGTTGACTGCAGCTGCATGGTATACGCCTCTATGACTGAAAGCTTCTGGCAGGAATAATGTTCATTCTCTACCCGTAGATGCTCTTTTAGTAAAGCGGCCGGACAACATTCTAATGCTATTAACCTGCAGATTACCAGCATTTGATGACATGACAGATTCCCTTTAAGACATTACTTGCACCCAACACATTCAAACCAACTTAAAAAGCAACTAAACTTTTGGTGCAAATTAATAGTTTAAAGTTAAGTAAATGAGAGCTGGTGTTAGTAACTATATTTGTGGTGGAGTAGTTACTTTATTTGATGAAAAAAACAACAACCATAAAAGTAGTATTTTATCAGCAGGAGATTATTACTGCAGGACTAGTTGTCACGTTTCATCTAGTCCTGCTGTTCTGCATAACTCCACCCCCACCACTGATTGCCAGTTTTCTGTGTACAATGTATATTGAAAGGAAGCTGCAATCACTAATATGGGTGAGGTTATGCAGAGCTCAGGATTCAGAGCTTTGCTAGCTCTGTACCAGAGAAAACAGTGATTATATCACAACTGCTGCACCCAATAAACTAAGTGACACATCATTTAAATTGGTGTCTCTGCGCCTACATCATGTTATTCTCAGATTGGTTTACAAATACCTGAGGACAGATTCCCTTTCAGTGTAAGAGAATATGATCTCCCCTAAGTGGAGACATAGATTTATGAACATGTACCATGTAAGATGGGAGAACACATGGATTTCGAATTGAATTGAAGGCACAAGGTGCTTCACTCGCTACTTTATACAGAAAAATTGCTATAATTTCTAAAAGAGACAGTTGACCACACTGATCTTTCTACAGTAAATACTTTGATTCATGAGAAGTCAGAGTGCAATCAACCTCAGCGACAAGAAACATCCTTTTTCTGTGTGGTCACGCCGACTTGTCACTCCACCGGTCATCTCTACTACGAGATAGACTTGCTGCGCACCTTTCGGGGTTTCTGTACTTTATGTGTGGTGCTTGTCTTTCACTCCTGCCGAATTCCTTCTTTCCTTGTTAACACTGTACAGATACAGTTTGAAAGAGCGTGTTCATTGTGAAATTTTATTGCAAAATTGAGTCCTTAAAGAGGTGCCAAAGTGAGTTTCTAAAGAAGTTTGGAGGTCAAAATTTGCCATCCAAACCGTATATTGAAGCCTTCTTTGATGACAGAATAATGACCTGTAAGATTGCCTGATTTAACACCACCAAATGTTTTCCTTTGGGTGAATTTAAAGGTCCTATGTATAGTAACAAGCCACGAACATTACAGGAACTTTGAGAGAATAATTAGTGAGAAATTCAGGTGATAACATCCAAGACATTCTGCGGAATACATTCATTGATATGGAACAGGCGTGCTTGGATGTGAACGGTGGACACCAGCTTTAAAACATTAGTTTCTCATGAACCAGGGTGTGTACAGTCCAAATTTCAGTACAATAAATTGTCTCTTTTGGAAGAAGTTACAGCAATTTTTCCTGGTATATTGAGGAGTGAATCACCCTTTATTCCTATACTTTAGAAGAAAAGTCTTGGAAACAATATCAAGAGCATCTTACCATTTTTGATGTACTGGATGGCCACTTCCCTACGCTGTAGTCCTAGTCTTTCCCATTGTCTGCTGGCATCCAAGTAATGTGTAGCTATCAGCGGAGCCGTCGTTTTCATCATGTTTTGCTCTGCACATCCATCAGGAGCACTTATCAGGTGATTCAGATTGACCCCGTCAGTGGATTTCTCCAACAGTTCACTAATTGGGGTTCCTGGGAATTGTGGAAATTTGAGGTAATAAAATTGGTCAAGGAAAAGAACCGATAACTCAAAGAGATAGTCCTTCATACCGCATTAAACATAGATAAATAATTAGAAGATTGATGATCAATGCTCACCTTGGATGGTAACAATGGTAGTAACTTTGGTGTCGGGAACAACATTTTTAAAATCTACTATAGTGACGTGTTCTTCTTGAACTCCACCTGCATGAGAATCATTAATTAAAAGGTAATTTAAGCTATTTAGCAATGACAACATAAAATAAACAGCTAATTGTATTGAGACTGTATGAACATAAACATTTAAAAAAATTGACTTCTGTTTAAATAAAAAAAATACATAAATGAAGATTAACACCACAGTCTAATACTACATACCCTAAAGATGAGCGTACACACCCGCAGAGAAGCAACTTCCTGAAGGTCCCCGTGAATTTTAACACTTTGCAATTTTATTTGTGAGGATTGCAAAAAAAAAAAAATTCCTGCCACCATTTTACTAACTGCTGAAGTATTAACGAAACATGGAAAAGCACAGTAAAACAAACGTGTTAGGGTCTGCGGAACGCACCAAATATATGATGTAGAGAGGTGCGTTCGCAGCCCGGGGTCCACCGTGCAGGCGGAGACTGCTGCTAGTAAAATGGCGCAAGACGCGAACTGTGTTATCCCGCAGAGTCGCCAAAATAAACGCTGTAACGCGCTGTGGCAATATGTGCAAACTCTGTTATTCCACAGAGCCGCTAGAAGGAATTCCGCAGCGCTATATGGCGATGTGTGCGAACTCACGTAACACCACTGAGTCGCAAAATAAACACGCTAGGGCGCTGTCTAGCGTTGAAAGCGAACCCTGTTACGTCACAGAGCCGCTGAGAAAAACTTCTGTGTCCTGTCAGGAACCCAGGTACACAGTGAACAGCTAAGCGAACATAGAACGTGATCATGCGCTAATGTCCTCGCGGGAGTCACCCGCAATCTATGGCGTCTGAACGCCAGGCCCTGAATACGGCAATCAAAACCCTCACAGGTTATACCGGCAATCTAGGGCATCTAGTACACAAACCCTGACCAGCTAGCCTACCAAACTCCTCACCGATTAAGTCGGTATTCTATGGGCTTATTTCAGCCGGGCCCTAACCACACACACGCATGACCACACTGGCGCAAAGCATATAATGGTTGATACTAGCGCATGGCGGCCCAGCCATGCCACCCTTTTATAGTAACAGCTACAGGACCTGCCAGAAACAAGGACCAATGAAACTTGTTCCAGAACACCAGTAGTCACAGGACCCTCCTGGCGGACCAATAGGAGCTGCTGCAGTACCTGAGCATGTGACCCCTGATCTCCAATGAGAGATCTCACTCTGGGCATGCTCAGAAGGGGAAAACAAGGACTTTGTCCTAAAGACGTCTGCTCGCCGCTAACCAGTACTGGCCTCAATAGCAGAGCCTGGAGGAGCAGCAGTAATCCTCTGCACACTGTTAGACTGGGTGAGACTCTGGGACCGACGTCTAAGCTGAGCAGGCTCCACTGTGGACGGAGACGAATGGGGGACCGCTGCGGGAATTGCTCGAGATTCCCCTTGTGCAGCAGCGGGAACTTGAACCCCAACACAAATGTATAAAAATACTCTGTTGTAAAGAAGTAACAATAAACAGCAAGTGCTAGTAAAAGATGATAAAAAACAGGTTATTTGGTTGATACGTTTTTTGCAAAAAATATATACTAAGCCAAACGTCAAGGTAACCCTTATCAGAGCAGTATGTAATGTATTTAAAAACCTGGTCATGTGTATAGTACCTATATGAGCAGGATTCAGACAGGTAATGTCCAATACTGACATGCTGCAGAGGATGGCTTTTATGTGCATGGCCCACAAGGGAGGGGTGGAAAACCTCCCTAATCTTGCAAAAACAATAAACCAATTGAATACAAACACATGGGCCATGCACACAGTGAACAAGTCTGTAGGACAGTATTCACACCACCAAAAGACTGAAACATGGAAAAGCACAGTAAAACAAACATATAAAAATACTCTGTTGTAAAGAACACAAACCAACCAAACTAGAGTATAATCCAAAAAACATCAATTTTTATTCAAAAGCAATAATAAAATCCATGATTAAACAGAGGCTATGAGCCGCACAACACCAGGGTTATGGGGTACTCGGCACCGAGCCCGTTGAAGTCTATGGGGAATGTCACAAGCAGCACAGCTCGGTCCGTTGCCCTGGGAGCTCATACAAAGGGGGATATTTACAGGGGATTTTAGTAATAGTTCGTGACGCCACCTGTGGTTTCTGATCAATTTGACCAGCGCTGCTGGGTGAATCTTCTGAGGGGATGTTACTGGGCAGCTAGATGTTAAGTCCCCCACAGGTGGGACTGTTCCCTCAAAGTCAATGGTGGTGCAGGTGTGCAGATAATAAGTCAGTCACACACAAGGGGTTCTTTTTCCATACCTTTACTGTAGATGGTTGCAGGTATTATTATTATTATTAATATTTATTTCTATAGCACCATTGATTCCATGGTGCTGTACATGAGAAGGGGTTACATACAAATTACAGGTATCACTTACAGTAAACAAACTAACAATGACAGACTGATACAGAGGGGAGAGGACCCTGCCCTTTCGGGCTTACATTCTACAGGATTGTGGGGCAGGAGACAGTAGGTCGGGGGTTGCAGCAGTTATGGTGTTGGTTGAGGCGATATCTCCGGTAGTGGTAGGAGGTAGCAGGTCATTGCAGGCTGTAGGCTTTCCTGAAGAGATGGGTTTTCAGGTTCCGTCTGAAGGATCCAAATGAGTTTGATAGTCGGATGTCCCGGAAGCTGTTCAGGGTGGAGTATGCACATCCAGGTAATTGCTGAGTAGGTTTAGGGCCTCCTTTCCCTTTAAAGTGTATGAGTCCTAACCTGCGTGAAGTCAGGTTTAACTCTAAATAGCACAGCTTCGCCCGGCCAACATTGTGGTGGAAGTCTTCTGCTTATTCTGGCGACCAGAACATTGGTGACCAGAAATTGGAAAGAACTAAGTCTATATTTGCAGTGCACTGCCAGACTCCTGTTCTGCCTGACCCCAGTTACGTATCGGCACTTAGGGCTACCCTCTGCGACTTGAAGTCCAGCACGGTCTCTGGTTTTCTATCACCAGCCGTGAAGGAACTAGCAATACTTCGGACCGGTGTCCGGTTAGTTGAGTGGAGGGGTCTGTCACCGAAGTCACTCCTTCCTAGGGTAACCACTCGCCCGTCGCCCTACTCTCCTCCTTAACATAAGCACAAGGCAGCAGTAGGTTCTGTCATTAGCTTTCTTCCTTCTTTCAAAGCTCGCTGACTGACTCTCAGTTAACTCGATGTTCTGCAAACTGTAGTCCCCTTCCTTCTGTTCCTTCAAAGACTCTGTCCAGAGGAGCTTTCAGGACGTTTTTGTCAGACTGATTACAAGCCCGCTCCGAGAGTCACTTTCCACATTCCTGGGTGATAGCAGTCTGTCTTTCCTGAGATATCAGCTTGCAATCTCGTTCTCTGTCTCTGACAGGAAATCCACAGAATGACTCACTCCTGAATCACCCAAGACTTGTCTCTCCTCTCTCCACACGTCTGTCTCTAGCTCAGACTGAGCTCTGACAGGAACTAACCAAGACTTGAATGGCTCCTGACAGGAACTGATCTTGAACTTGAATGGCTACTGCTACCTAACCACACCCTTAAATGTCTAAGGTTCCCTCTAGTGGTAATATTGGGAAGTGCGAGTGTTGTGAATGAATATCAGATTTTGCAGTTACCTTTAGTGCATACTCCTGGAACATGTGTACCAAGCGCAGCTGCATATTTTGTGTTTTACATCTGCTTACTAGATATATGTGGCTTTTTTGTATTTGTATGTGACCATTTGGACATAATTTTATATGAAGTCTACATGTAGTCTATTTTATTTGCAGAGTATTTAATGTTGTCAAAATTTTTGCACTAGTGCCTTTTTGAAATTTGCACATTGCACATATACAGTTATTTATTTATTGGCACCTTGCATTTCTTGAGCAGCTATAGCTTGATATTTACTGCTTGATATTTGCACATTTGACACATGTGTAAGGAAAAGGTTGTCGCCATTTTGTATAGGGCCTGTACCAGCCTCCATTTTGTCAGTTCACACAGCCACAGACTTTTAGCTACACAGGGCCTATTAGCATATTCAGTACGACCAGCTTCGATGTCCACTATGAATCAATAGGCCTTTACATGCTAATTGGTTTAGGCCAGGGTCTGAATTAGATGGTCAGTCGTATGGTAAATAGCTCTAGCTCAAGCCATTGTTTCCTGCTCCATATGAATTGCAGGCCAGTTAATATGCGGGCTTCAAAGCAAATGGGGAAGGGCCTAGCAGGGTTAAAAGCTGTAGCCAAGAAGAGGCTGGCCCCTCATTCCATTTTCACACACAGAAGCCAAGAAGATGGTCTAGGAAAGGACCAAAAGAAAACGGATTTGTCTTGCCAAGGGTGCAGCAACATATGCTTTGGGGACTATCCAGTAACTGAAGACTACTACCTGGGAATGGCAAAGCCCCTGCCTTCCCATGACCATACTACAACCCGGTAATATTGATCTATAGCTAATACCTTTAAGCCTTGTACATTATCGTTGTATTTTTTACTCTGACTGCAAATCCATTGTAATTACGTTGTATAGCTTTACCGTATATTTCTGTAATTATCTAGTGCGCCCTTAAGGCAAATTAAACCATAAAATTAATCTTGGGCTGATGCTTTTACTCTGATCACGAATCTTAGAATACCCAGGGGGTAACAGGACACCTTCCCCGGCGGCCATTTGCTCTAGTTGCAGTTCCCTTACTGACCTGAGAGACAAAGGGGGCGCTGGAGAGCTGTACCTGTGGAGTTACGTCCCATTGGTGACGTGGGAGGAAGGGGGTCGGCCTTCACATTTGGTAGCGGCGGTGGGATCAGAAGCTGTGATACCCAGGCTACCATGTGGCGGTCGGCTTAGTTCCTCACAAATTGGTGGCAGCGGTGGGATCAGAGTAATAGTGTGCGTGGGACCCCTACTCCCAGACACTAGAGACTACCAGCAGTACTTTCACTGCTGGGGTCTTAAGGTCAGCCCAGCACTAGACGGTCAGAGTGTAAATATAACAAGTTGTGTGCAAGGTCAGGGTTGCAGCTGTGTTTCAGTAACCAAAGGTTCCCAAGATGGTGGAAGGCATCAGGAGTAGGGCAAAGGGGGAGGCCAATGCTGTGGCCTATGAGGGGTTCGATACCGATGAGGGGGAGCTCAGCCAGGGCTCCCCAAGGAGCCCGACCCCCGTGCTCAGTCTCACAGTGGACTGTCCACCCCCTGCCCGTCCCAGCCTGTCCAGATCGGAGGTCATTTTCCAAGCGGCTATGGCACAGCTCGAGGCTGGTAATGACGCCGCCTATGACAGACTCCTGGTGGCGGCAGAGAAAGCAGCAGAGCGTGAGCAAGCAGCGGCAGAGAGAGCAGAACGCCGTGAAGCTGCGGAGCGTGAGCAAGCAGCGGCAGAGAGAGCAGCGGAGCGGGAGCATGCAGCGGCGGAGAGAGCAGCGGAGCGGGAGCATACAGAACGCCGTGAAGCTGCGGAGCACCGGCACCGACTGGAGATGGCTCAGCACGGGCCCCCACTGGACGCACCAGGCCCACTGGAGACAAGGGCTTCCAAGGTCCGGGCGGAGGACTTTCCCTTGCTTGAAAAGGATGGAGACCTGGATTCCTTTTTGCTGGCTTTTGAGAGGACATGCCTCCAACATCATCTGGCCCCGGATCAGTGGGAAAGGTACCTGACCCCCCGTTTGAGGGGTAAGTCCCTGGAAGTTTTGGGGGACTTACCTGCCGGGGAGGAGCAGGACTACAACAGCATCAAGCGGGCCCTGATCCAGCACTACAACCTCACCCCGGAGTCGTACCGCAGGAAGTTCAGGAGCCTGCAGCGGGGTCCAAAGGACACCTGGACCGACCACATGCGGGCCCTGTTGAGAGCCGCGGAGCACTGGACCTCGGGTCTAGAGCTCACTACCCGCCAGGAGGTCCAGGAACTGTTTGTCGTGGAGCAATTCTTGTGGAACTGCCCAGAGGACCTCCAGCAGTTCCTCCGTGACCGGAAACCAAAGGGGGCTTCTGATACAGCCGCCCTGGCAGACGAGTATGCCAACAACAGGGCGCCGGAGCCAAAGAAGCCTGCCAGCAGCACCTGGAGAGGGGGTAAGCCCAATCCTGCCCAGCCCCATATCCAGCCCCAGAGTGCAAGGGGTGTACCCCCCTGCTGCCCTCTCCAGGCCAGGAACAGAACCCAGACGTTGCCATAATTGCAATCAGCCAGGACACTTTAAGGCTGCATGTCCCCAGCGCCAGAAGGCCCCATCCCTGTCCCAGAAACCGTCCACTGTTTTGTGTGTGGGAGGGGGTGGTGGGAGGTCCCTAGACAATTACCAACCCGTCACCATCGGCCGCTCAGCGGTCATGGGACTGCGGGACACAGGCGCTGAACGAACCCTGGTACGCCCTGAGGTGGTGTCCCCTCAAGACTTGGTACCTGGGAAAACCCTTTCCGTCTCCGGAATTGGAGGCGTTGAACCGGCGCTGCCCGTTGCCAAGGTGTATTTGGATTGGGGTGCCGGGAGGGGGATGCGGGAGGTGGGAGTAACGCCGAATATTCCTGCAAATGTGTTGCTTGGGACCGATTTGGGACGGCTAGTGTCCCAGTATGTGGCCACTGAACCCCCAAGTCCGGCTCCCCAAGAATGTCATGACTCTACTGTGAATGCTAATGTTAATGTATTGAATGTGCCTCCAACAGTGGAGGAGGGAGTGCAACCTGATGGTAAGCCATGCACTGACACTACACACACAGGGCTCACAGTGAGGACAGGTGAGGAGGCTGTAGAGAAGAGCTCAGAGGTGGAGGGAGGGGCTGCTATGGGCAGTGTAGGGCCCCTAAGTGAATCCAGCCTGCTGAGTCTAGGGCCCCTGCAGGAAGAGGAACAGGCCATGGGGGGAGGGGGCGTCCCGGGAGAGGAGCCACCAGGTAGGACCCCAGGTCAAGAGTTCCCCACATCCGGGATGTCAGGAAGTCAGGGAAGTCTGCCTGACCCGGCGACTTGGTCAGAGGAGGAGGGAAAGCAGGCGCTACCCGTGGTCTCAGCGGTCGTGGCTGCTGTTACCAGGAGTGGGAGCGCTGAAGCCCAAGGAGCCTCGCGGAGGTCCGACGGTTTCCCCCTCTCTGACCAAGTGGCTGCCGAGTCAGACAGTAGCCAGGAGACAGATCCCGGGGAACTGACAGAGGACAGGGCAGTTTCATCAATTCTTGCCATATCTAGTCAGGGATTTCAGGCAGCGTTGGAAGCTGACCCTAGCCTGAAGACTCTCAAGGAACAGGCGGCACAGCCTCCCCTGGAGTCCGACCGCGAGCGAGTGGTCTGGGACCAGGGATGGCTGTACCGGGTAACGGTCCAGCAGGGTTCACCGGAGGCGTGGCCCAGGGACCGACAGTTAGTGGTACCCCATCCGTTCAGGGCGGAATTGTTGCGGATCGCACACGAGATTCCAATGGCCGGACACCTAGGGATCACTAAAACCAGGGCCAGGCTAGCTCAGCATTTCTACTGGCCTGGAATGAGGACCGAGGTGATAGCCTACTGCCGTTCGTGTGACACCTGTCAGAGGGTGGGGAAGGCGGGGCCGTGCCCCAAAGCCTCACTGGTAACTCTGCCCGTCATCGAAGAGCCTTTCTCGAGGGTGGCTGTGGATCTCATTGGACCTCTGTCCACTCCCAGCCGCTCCGGGAAATGCTTCATACTAACGGTAGTGGACTATGCCACCCGGTACCCGGAGGCGGTAGCTTTGTCGTCCATTCGGGCCGACAAAGTGGCCACTGCCTTACTGGAGATTTTCTCCAGAGTGGGGTTTCCCAAGGAAATGCTCACCGACCGAGGGACCCAGTTCATGTCGCAGCTGATGGAGTCTCTCTGTAAGCAGGTACAGGTGCAACATCTGGTGGCCAGCCCGTATCACCCACAGACCAATGGCTTGTGTGAGCGGTTCAATGGCACCTTAAAGCAGATGCTGAAGATGTTGGTCGACTCCCACGGGAGAGACTGGGAGCGGTATCTCCCACACCTGCTGTTTGCCTACCGGGAGGTTCCACAGGCCTCAACGGGGTTCTCCCCCTTTGAGCTCCTGTACGGGCGACGTGTACGGGGGCCCCTTGCTCTGGTGAAGGAAGCATGGGAAGGGGATTTAGCCACCCCTGGAGTGTCGGTCATTGAGTATGTCGTGCGCTTCCGGGACCGAATGATGGCCTTGACGCGGCTGGTGCATGACAATATGACCCAAGCTCAGGCTGACCAGAAGCGATGGTACGACCAGAATGCTTGTGAGCGGACCTACCAGGTGGGTCAAAAGGTGTGGGTACAGGTCCCCGTACCACAAAACAAGCTTCAGGCGGCCTGGGAGGGTCCATACCTCGTGCACGAGCAGCTCAACGCCGTCACCTACCTGGTCACCCTGGACCACGCCCGTGGAAGGAGGAAGGCCTTCCATGTGAACATGATGAAGGCCCACCACGAGCGGGAGGCTTATGCCCAACCAGCGTGCAACCTTTCAGAGGACAGAGAGTCAGAAATCCTCGTGGATCTGCCACCGTAGCCAAAGAGAGGGTGCGGTAGGGCGCACGGGGGAACACAGGAATGTGATACCCCCTAGCGCCCTCAAAAGCAGGGAGGTGTAAGGAAAAGGTTGTCGCCATTTTGTATAGGGCCTGTACCAGCCTCCATTTTGTCAGTTCACACAGCCACAGACTTTTAGCTACACAGGGCCTATTAGCATATCCAGTACGACCAGCTTTGATGTCCACTATGAATCAATAGGCCTTTACATGCTAATTGGTTTAGGCCAGGGTCTGAATAAGATGGTCAGTCGTATGGTAAATAGCTCTAGCTCAAGCCATTGTTTCCTGCTCCATATGAATTGCAGGCCAGTTAATATGCGGGCTTCAAAGCAAATGGGGAAGGGCCTAGCAGGGTTAAAAGCTGTAGCCAAGAAGAGGCTGGTCTCTCATTCCATTTTCACACACAGAAGCCAAGAAGATGGTCTAGGAAAGGACCAAAAGAAAACGGATTTGTCTTGCCAAGGGTGCAGCAACATATGCTTTGGGGACTATCCAGTAACTGAAGACTACTACCTGGGAATGGCAAAGCCCCTGCCTTCCCATGACCATACTACAACCCGGTAATATTGATCTATAGCTAATACCTTTAAGCCTTGTACATTATCATTGTATTTTTTACTCTGACTGCAAATCCATTGTAATTACGTTGTATAGCTTTACCGTATATTTCTGTAATTATCTAGTGCACCCTTAAGGCAAATTAAACCATAAAATTAATCTTGGGCTGATGCTTTTATTCTGATCACGAATCTTAGAATACCCAGGGGGTAACAGGACACCTTCCCCGGCGGCCATTTGCTCTAGGTCAGGGTGGATAAAAATCAATGATTTTTTTAAAAAAATCGGATTTTTTTATTTAAATTGGATTTTTTTCAATAAACTGCTTTTTGAGGAAAATATTTTACCATCCAAAGGTTCTTCCATCATGAGATAAAGCTGAGTTGTTTAACTCAGTACAATAAAGGCTGTATATGTGATATTGTAAATTTAAGATGAGAGGTACAATGTTGAGTAGGAAGATATAAACACCTGTCGCACAAAAAATCAGCACATCTGAATCCAAAAAGTGGTCTATCAAGCACAGTATATCAGATAATGTTGAAATAAATCAGTCAATTTAGTATCCGGACAGGAAAACAATATATATTCCCAAAGTGGGGTAATATATCATTCCATATAATATGTGGGATAATTAATCCATCATATCCTGCCTGGAGCATAAATGTGCCAAAGAGTAAGACAGATAGATCTGATATGGCATTAGAGAGAAGAGGGGGACAGAAAAAAGAAAGAAAATCCCCCCCACACATCTACCAGCTCCTGTGAGGTGCCATGTCAGCTGCGGAAAAAGATGCTGGAAAGTGCTTACCCATATTGGGGAAATGTAACGGACCAGGTACGTGCCCCGACGCACGTTTCGCTCCTTGAGCTTCCTCGGGGGCAGTGTGTCTTACTCTTTGGCACATTTATGCTCCAGGCAGGATATGATGGATTAATTATCCCACATATTATATGGAATGATATATTACCCCACTTTGGGAATATATATTGTTTTCCTGTCCGGATACTAAATTGACTGATTTATTTCAACATTATCTGATATACTGTGCTTGATAGACCACTTTTTGGATTCAGATGTGCTGATTTTTTGTGCGACAGGTGTTTATATCTTCCTACTCACCATTGTACCTCTCATCTTAAATTTACAATATTGTGAACATTTTAGTAATATTTGTTAAATAAAGTTTGTATCTTTTATATATATTATTGCCTCATGTCTCTATTTGGGCTGGAAGCTCTAATTCTTTGTGGTATATTAAATGATAGAGAGTTGCCCTGTTCCATTTTGGAACTATGTTTAAACATGTCACCCAGAGTTCTGGTTTAATCAAAAAAGGCTGTATATGTGTAACATTCACAATGCCATGCTCTTCCAGAGGTTTCTGTAAGATTAGTGGGCAGTTTCTCTCCTATGTTATCACAGACGCTCGCTTTACTTACGCAGTTCTCAAAAGCGGAATTTGACTCCAGCCTCTTCTTCACGGCAAAAATGTTACAACATGAACAGAGTTGAGAAAAAGACCTTAATCCTATTGTTCTACAAACCTATGAATACAGAATCAACCCTTCAGTGCCAAGTCCAAGAAGTTAGACAATGTTTCTGATTGTTTGGAGTGGAATAGATCTGCACAACACAAGAAGAATGTGAATCTAAGTGTGAGGAGGAGGAAGGGCAAGCAGACAAGAAAATGATCACGTGTGACTTCTCTCCTCCGTTACTAGGTGTTTGTAATAACAGAGGATGTAGTTTAGGCTCACAGAGCGGAGCCATTTTGTTGGGGACTGCCAGTGATACTGACAAGTAGGCTGTCACTGAGGACGACCGGCAGCATCTATTCTGTTAGTCCATGCTGCTCGCTGTATTATAAACTGAGCACAGATACGTGGAGAGTATCACACACTGGGATTATTCACAGCACATGACACACTGCATGTATCTAGATACAGGGCTGAGTGTAATGTATCGCATTATGGGATTAGATACACCGGTCTGGGGCATATCGCACTTGATGAAATTAGATACACCAGTCTGGGGCGTATCGCACATGATGAAATTAGATATACCGGTCTGGTAGAAACTTTGATTTAAATCACTGATTTAAATCAAGCCTTACTGACTAGTGATTTAAATCGTGATTTAAATCGTGATTTAAATCAGTTTGATTTAAATCAAATCTACCCTGCTCTAGGTGCAGTTCCCTTACTGACCTGAGAGACAAAGGGGGCTGGAGAGCTGTACCTGTGGAGTTACATCCCATTGGTGACGTGGGAGGAAGGGGGTCGGCCTTCACATTTGGTAGCGGCGGTGGGATCAGAAGCTGTGATACCCAGGCTACCATGTGGCGGTCGGCTTAGTTCCTCACAACATGTATTCAATTGGTTTCTTGTTTTTGCAAGATTAGGGAGGTTTTTCACTTCTCCCTTGTAGGCCATGCACATAAAAGCCATCCTCTGCAGCGTGTCCATATCGGACATTACCTGTCTAAATCCTGTTCATATAGGTACTATACACATGACCAGGTTTTTAAATACATCAGTTAGGGACTGCTCTGATACAGGTTACCTTGACGTTTGGTAGAGAGGCTTAGTATACATTTTTTGTAAAAAATGTATCAACCAAATACCCTGTTGTTATGATTTGGTAGGTGAGGAGGACAAGAGCAAAAAACAGCCAAGGCAGACGAACACCAGAGAGGTTGGGAACTAAAAGGTTGCAGACCCTAAACTAACCACACAACCAGAAGCAGCCTTGGGACGTACCTACGATGACCTAGACGCCTTGGCACAGCCAGAGAGATTAGCTACACCTGAAGATAGAAAGAGGAAAGCTAACTGCCCCGAAGTAGAACCCCAAAGGAATAGGCAGCCCCCACACATATAATGGCGGTTAGACAAGATGAAATACAAACGAAGGTAGAAAATAGAGTAAGCAAACGCTGGGGCCAAAAGCTATCTAGACAGGACAGGATAGGAAAGAATACTGTCTGCAACCCAGCAAAACTCTAGGAAAAATTCCAACACTTCTGATTCCAAAAATGCTGAGACCACACGATCTCGCCTCCACTTACCGTATTTTTCGGACCATAAGACGCACCGGACTATAAGACGCACCCAGGTTTTAGAGGTGGAAAATAGGGAAAAATATATTTGAAGCAAAAAATGTGGTAAAATATTTAATAACATACTATTATATGTGGTGTTATTATATATAATAGTATGTTATTATGTTGGAAGCTACGGGTAGGAGATGGTGCTGCGGGACCAGTGTGGTGTCTGTAAACTACTATGTGAAGACGCTGGAGGGTGAGTATAAGGCCGGGGTCACACATGCGAGAAACTCGCATGATTTCGTGTGAGTCTCTCGCATGAACACCCGGCACTGCCGCCGGCACTCAGACTGGATCGTGCGGCTGCATAGAAATACATGCTGCATAGAAATAGAGACAGATGATAGAGACAGAGTTGATAGAGATAGATGATAGAGACAGAGATGATAGAGACAGAGATGATAGAGACAGAGATGATAGAGACAGAGATGATAGAGACAGATGATAGAGACAGAGATGATAGAGACAGATGATAGAGACAGATGATAGAGACAGAGATGATAGAGACAGAGATGATAGAGACAGAGATGATAGAGACAGATGATAGAGACAGAGATGATAGAGACAGAGATGATAGAGACAGATGATAGAGACAGATGATAGAGACAGATGATAGAGACAGAGATGATAGAGACAGAGTTGATAGAAATGTGACACGTATGCGTTTCATGTGCGCATGATGCACTGCACAAAAAAACGCAAGTGTGAAAGTAGCCTAACCTTTTAATTAATTCTCTGTTGTACAGTGGGTCTGAAGGACCTGTGATGACATCATGAAGAGGCAGGGCTTTGGTCATGTGATGCTCCAGCCCACCCTCTTCATGACCTCATCACAGGTCCTTCACAGGAGTATTCAGCCTCCCATCAGCACAGCCCCAGGCTGTCAGATATGCCAGCTGCTCCTGCTGCCTCCTTCTCCTTCAGACACCGATCTGCCCAGCTGCTGCAGGAATCAGGCGCTGGGGAAACTGTGGCTCTGTGATCTGCTGCTCCCCGCTCACTGCTCAGCTGATAGGTGGGCGGGGAAGCGGCTGATTAATATTCACTGCACTTAAGTAGGGACCAGGGGTTTCCCCAGCGCTTGTTTCCTGCAGCAGCAGAGGGGATATTTTCTTGCCTCCTGCTGATCCCACTCCACCGCTGCCCCCTGCCCCCCTCCCCACATGTTACATTCCGACCATAAGACGCACCCACACTTTCCTCCCAAATTTGGAGGAAAAAAAGTGCATCTTATGGTCCAAAAAATACGGTAATCAGATCTCTGGTGTGAATACGCCGCTACCCAGCAGCACTGAAACAACAGTAACAGAGCAAATGAACAGAAACAAATGAGAACCAGAGACCAGCACAGGCCCCTGTAGGGGACCCGGCTGACATCACACAGCAGGGCAGCAAAAACAATGAAATTCTAACCACAGGAAAAAAAAACAGAAAGTAACTTATCTGAATGTTCGCAGGAGACAGCAGAAAGCCAGCTGACTTCCAAACTAGACCAGGAAGAGGAAACTAATCACCGGTGAGGATCATGGGAGGGCAGCTCACTTATATCAGCCCAGTCCGTCTCCCCTGATTGCCAATCCTCGCTTCCATGTGAAAAGCCTTGTCATTTAATACAGCTTCAATACCATCAGCAACCACAAGAGGGAGCCTCAGCTCAGAAGTCATTTCCAACATGTTCACAACACCCTGTGTTTTCTTATCTTTTTACTAGCACTTGCTGTTTACTGTTACTTCACTGCAACAGTATTTTTATACGTTTGTTTTACTGTGCTTTTCCATGTTTCAGTCTTTTGGTGGTGTGAACACTGTCCTACAGACTTGTTCACTATGTGCATGGCCCATGTGTTTGTATTCAATTGTTTTCTTGTTTTTGCAAGATTAGGGAGGTTTTCCACCCCTCCATTGTGGGCCACATAAAAGCCGTCCTCTGCAGCGTGTCCATATCAGACATTACCTGTCTGAATCCTGCTCATATAGGTACTATACACATGACCAGGTTTTTAAATACATCAGTCAGGGACTGCTCTGATATTGGTTACCTTGATGTTTGGTAGAGCGGCTTAGTATACATTTTTTGCAAAAAACGTATCAACCAAATACCCTGTTTTTTATTATCTTTTTACAAGTGCTTTCTGTATACTGTTACTTCTTTACAACAGAGTATTTTTATACATTAATTTGTTTTACAGTGCTTTTCCATGTTTCAGTCTTTTGGTGGTGTGAATACTGTCCTACAGACTTGTTCACTGTGTCCATGGCCCATGGGAAGTATTAACGAGTAGCCTAATGGTGTGCTGGGTGATCACATGGGTATAAATCCCTCCAGTATAACATGGCTGTAATATAGTCAAACATGAGTGCTATCGGAATAAAACACATTGAAAATGTGAGTGGCAGTATGAGCTAGTGAATAATAATCCAAATATTCAATTGATATAGTGAAGTGCAGGACCTTTATAGTCACAATAGTACCTTAAAAACTGCCATTTTTTCTTCTTCCTACACTGAAGACAAGGAGGGCAATTTGTTTCGTTCTCTATTTCGTATCTTACTTTTTATAAGTCAATTAGTGGCTTTTCAGTATTGTGATTTGATGGGAATCAAATTTTTGGGGATAAATCAGCAAAGTTAAGTTTAACCCCTCTCTGCCATCAGACGTACTATTCCGTCCATGTGACCCTGGACCTAATTCCCATGGACGGAATAGAAAAATATTTAGAGTTGAGAGTCCTCAGTGGTTGATACCTTTTAATGGCTAACTGAAAAGATGGTAACAAATTGCAAGCTTTCGAGACTACTCAGGTCTCTTCATCAGGCTGAACTAATACAAAATCTGAAGAATCACATATTTATATAACAACACAGCACAGAAAAAATGCAATAGGTAAGACAAGTGACGTGAAGCAGAATAGTCATTATGGCAGAGGGATGAGCATGTTGTATCAACATGGACGGAATAGTACGTCATAGGCAATCAGCTGCGCTCCCGGGGGGAGCGTAGCTGATCGCCGCCGGGTGTCAGCTGTATATCACAGCTGACACCCAGCACTATGTGTCAGGAGCGGTCACGGACCGCTCCCGGCACATTAACCCCTAGCACACCGCGATCAAACATGATCGCGGTGTGCCCGGGGCACAGGGGAGGATCGCGCAGGCAGGGGGCTCCCTGCGCGCCCCCCTGAGACCCTCAGAGCAGCGCGATGTGTCGCGCTGTTCCGAGGGTCCGTCCTCCCTCCAGGTCCCCGGATCCAAGATGGCGCCGGGGTCCTGCAGGGAGGCAGCTTCCTCAGTGCCTGCTGAGAGCAGGCGCAGAGGAAGCCTGCAGCGATGCCAGAGCGATCGCTGGTGTGACAGAGTGCTGTGCACACTGTCACACCAGCAATCTGCTAAAATACTGTGATGTCCCACCCTGGGACAAAGTAAAAAAGTAAAAAAAATAAAAATAAAAAGTGGTAAAAAAAATCATCAAAAAAAAAAAAATATTCCCCAATAAATTCATTTCTTCCTGTAAATAAAAAAAAAACAAAACAATAAAAGTACACATATTTGGTATCGCCGCGTCCGTAACGACCCCCCCTATAAAACTGTCCCACTATTTAACCCCTTTAGTGAACCCCTTAAAAAAAAAAAAAAACTAAGCAATAAATCAATGCTTTATCATCATACCGCCGAACAAAAAGTGGAATAACACGCGATCAAAAAGACAGATATAAATAAACATGGTACCGATGAAAACGTTATCTTGTCCCGCAAAAAACGAACCATCATACAGCATCATCAGCGAAAAAATAAAAAAGTTATAGCTCGCAGAATAAAGCGATGCAAAAATAATGATTTTTTATATAAAATTGTTTTAATTCTATAAAAGCGCCAAAACATAAAAAAAGATATAAATGAGATATCGCCATAATCATACTAACCCGAAGAATAAAACTGCTTTATCAATTTTACCACACGTGGAACGGTATAAACGCCTCCCCCAAAAGAAATTCATGAATTGCTGATTTTTGTTCATTCTAACCTCCCAAAAATCGAAATAAAAAGCGATCAAAAAATGTCACGTGCTCAAAAATGGTACCAATAAAAACGTCACCTCGTCCCGCAAAAAATAAGACCTCACATGACTCTGTGGGCCAAAATATGCAAAAATTATAGCTCTCAAAATATGGTGATGCAAAAAACTACTTTTTGCAATAAAAAGCGTCTTTTAGCGTGACAGCTGCCAATCACAAAAACCCGCTATAAATAGTAAATCAAACCCCCCTTTATCACCCCCTTAGTTAGGGAAAAATAATAAAATTAAAAAAATGTATTTATTTCCATTTTCCCATTAGGGTTAGTGTTGCGGCTAAAGTTAGGGTTAGGATTGGCGCTAAAGTTAGTATTAGGGTTATGGTTGGGATTAGGGTTAGGGGTGTGTTAGGGTTAGGTTTGTGGTTAGGGTTGGGACTAGGGTTAGGGGTATGTTGGGGTTAGGGTTGGAGTTAGAATTGGGGGGTTTCTGCTGTTTAGGCACATCAGGGGCTCTCCAAATGTGACATGGCGTCTGATCTCAATTCCTGCCAATTCTGCGTTGAAAAAGTCAAACGGTGCTCCTTCACTTCTGAGCTCTGCCATGCGCCCAAACAGTAGTTTACTCCCGCATATGGGGATCAGCGTACTCTGTACCCCAAGAGTTATTGTGCAATTTGTCCTATTTCTTCTGTTACCCTTGGGAAAATAAAAAACTGGGGGCGACAAAATCATTTTTGTAAAAAAAAAATGATTTTTTTGTTTTTACGGCTGTATGTTATAAATTTTCTGTGAAGCACTTGGGGCTTCATAGCGCTCATCACACTTAAGTTCCTTGTGGGGTCTATTTTCCAAAATGGGGTCACTTGTGGGGGGTTTCCACTGTTTAGGCTCATCAGGGGCTCTCCAAATGCGACATGACGCCCCCAGACCATTCCATCAAAGTCTGCAATCCAAAACGTCACTACTTCCCTTCCGAGCCCAGACGTGCACCCATACAGTCGTTTTCTCACACATGTTGGGTATCAGCGTACTCAGGACAAATTGGACAACAACTTTTGGGGTCTAATTTCTCCTGTTACCCTTGTGAAAATAAAATATTGGGGGCGAAAAAATAATTTTTGTAAAAAAAAAAGGATTTTTTATTTTTACAGCTGTACGTTATAAACTTCTGTGAAGCACTTAGGGTTCAAAGTGCTCAACATACTTCTAGATAAGTTCCTTGTGGGGTCTATTTTCCAAAATGGGGTCACTTGTGGGGGGTTTCCACTGTTTAGGCGCATCAGGGGCTCTCCAAATGCGACATGACGCCCCTAGACCATTCCATCAAAGTCTGCAATCCAAAACGTCACTACTTCCCTTCCGAGCCCAGACGTGCACCCATACAGTCGTTTTCTCACACATGTTGGGTATCAGCGTACTCAGGACAAATTGGACAACAACTTTTGGGGTCCAATTTCTCCTGTTACCCTTGTGAAAATAAAATATTGGGGCGAAAAAAATCATTTTTGTAAAAAAAAAAAAGATTTTTTATTTTACGGCTGTACGTTATAAACTTCTGTGAAGCACTTTGGGGTTCAAAGTGCTCACCACACATCTAGATAAGTTCCTTGAGGGGTCTAGTTTCCAAAATGGTGTCATTTGTGGGGGTTTCCACTGTTTAGGCAGATCAGGAGCTCTCCAAACACGACATGGCATCCAGCCAATTCTGCGTTGAAAAAGTCAAACGGCGCTCCTTTACCTTCCAAACTCTGCCATGCACCCAAACAGTGGTTTACCCCCACATATGGGGTATCAGCGCACTCAGGACAAATTGCACAATAACTTTTGGAGTCTTGTTACCCTTGGGAAAATAAAAATTGGGGTGAAAAGATCAATTTTGTGGAAAAAATATGATTTTTTAATTTTACGGCTCTACGTTATAATCTTGTGTGAAGCACTTGGGGGTTCAAATTGCTCATCAAAGATCTAGATAAGTTCCTTAGGGGGTCTAGTTTCCCAAATGGGGTCACTTGTGGGGGGTTTCCACTGTTTAGGCACATCAGGGACTCTCCAAATGCAACATGGCGTCCAATCTCAATTCCAGCCAATTTTGGTTGGAAACAGTCAAATGGTGCTACTTCCATTCCGAGCTCTGCCATGCGCCCAAACAGTGGTTCCCCCCCACATATGGGGTATCAACGTACTCAGGACAAATTGGACAACAACTTTTGAGGTCCAATTTCTCCTGTTACCTATGGGAAAATAAAAAATTAGTGACTAAGAGATAATTTTTTGGGAAAAAAATAGGATTTTTTATTTTCATGCCCGGGCATTATAAACTTGTGTGAAGCACTTGGGGGTTCAAAGTGCTCACCAAAGATCTAGATAAGTTCCTTAGGGGGTCTAGCTTCCAAAATGGGGTCACTTGTGGGGGGTTTCCACTGTTTAGGCTCATCTGGGTCACTACAAACAGAACATGACCCCCATCAATGTTTGCATTCCAAAACGTTACTGCTTCCTTTCCAAGCCCTGCCGTGCGCCCAAACAGTTTCCCCCCCCCACATATGGGGTATCAGCGTACTCAGGACAAATTGGACAACAACTTTTGGGGTCCAATTTCCTTGGGAAAAATCAAAAATTTGGGACTAAAAAATCATTTTTGTGGAAAATTGTTTTTTTTTTTTCACACCCAGGCATTATAAACTTTTGTGAAACACTTTGGGGTTCAAAGTGCTCACAACAGATCTAGATAAGTTCCTTAGGGGTCTAGTTTCCAAAATGGTGTCACTTGTGGGGGGTTTCCACTGTTTAGGCGCATCAGTGGCTCTCCAAACACGACATGGCGTCCAACCTCAACTTCAGCCAATTTTAGTTTGAAAAAGTCAAACGGCGCTCCTTCCCTTACGAGCTCTGCCGTGTGCCCAAACAGTGGTTTTCCCCCACATATAGGGTATTGGCGTACTCAGGAGAAATTGCACAACAACTTTATCTGCCCATTTTCTCCTTTTACCCTTGTCAAAATAAAAAAAAAGTTTGTAAAAGATCATTTTTGTGGCTAAAAAGTTAAATATTAATTTTTTCCTTCCACGTTGCTTCAGCTCCTGTGAAGCACCTGAAGGGTTAATAAACTTCTTGAATGTGGTTTTGAGTACCTTGAGGGGTGCAGTTTTTAGAATGGTGTCACTTTTTGGTATTTTCTGCTATATAGACCCGTCAAAGTGACTTCAAATGTGAGGTGGTCCCTAAAAAAATGGCTTTGTAAATTTTGTTGTAAAAATGAGAAATCACTGGTCAACTTTTAACCCTTATAATTTCCGAACAAAAAAAAATTTTGGTTCCAAAATTGTGCTGATGTAAAGTAGATGTAGCGTCGGCGTCCCTGCCTTCTGCCAGGCAGGGACGCTGTTCCCCTGCAGCAGCGTCCTCTGCCAGGCAGGGACGTCGCCCCCCTTACCCTTCCTCAGCGTCCTCCTTCCGCCCTGCTGGGGCCGCGCGCTCCTTCCCTGCTGCTGGACTTAGGGCGCGCGCCCGCGCCCTCCCCCGCTCTTAAAGGAGCCGCGCGCATTTTTCAAATAAGTCCCGGCCAATGCCGGAGGACTCCACCCTATATTAAGGGCTTCCTCCTTAATGGAGGTGCCCGAGCAATGTTGTTGTTGCACTGTTTCACTCTGCTTCAGCCCTCAGGTCCCGTTACCAGTTACCTGCCTGTTTCCTGCCCGTTTGCTGTATGCTACCTGTCCGCAAGTCTACCCGGAGGTTCGGACGTCACAAGTGGTGAATCACGGCTATTCCAGAGACTCTTGCCTGCTCACTTGGGAGCGATCATCTGCCATCTGACTGCAGCCCTACCCGGAGGTTCGGACGTCACAAGCGGTGATCCCCGGCTATTCCAGAGACTCTTGCCTGCTCACTTGGGAGCGATCATCTGCCATCTGACTGCAGCCCTACCCGGAGGTTCGGACGTCACAAGCGGTGATCCCCGGCTGTTCCAGAGACTCTCGCCTGCTCACTTGGGAGTGTCCATCCGCCATCTGCCTGCTAGCCTACCGGGAGGCTTCACCATCTCAGGTCGTATATGCCTGTCTATCCAGAGACTACCCCGGTCACTTGCCGTGACAACCTGCCTGTCTATCCAGAGACTGCCCCGGTCACTTGCCGTGACAACCTGCCTGTCTATCCAGAGACTGCCCCGGTCACTTGCCGTGACAACCTGCCTGTCAATCCAGAGACTGCCCCGGTCACTTGCCGTGATCCTTTCCCGTATAACCAGAGACTGCCCCGTCACTTGCCGTGACTTCCTGTCCATCTCCCTGTGCGCCACCCGCTCTCTTACAAGTATAACCTTCTTGTATAAATAAAGCTCAGAGGTTCCACCTACCTGACCCGTTACAGTAGACATGTGGGAAATGTTATTTCTTAACTATGTTGTGTGACATATTTCTCTGTTTTAAGGGAAAAAAAATTAAAAGTTTGAAAATTGCAAAATTTTCAAAATTTTTGCCATATTTGTGTTTTTTTCAAAAATAAACGCAAGTTATATCGAATAAATTATACTTCTAACGTGAAGTACAATATGTCACGAGAAAACAATCTCAGAATCGCGAAGATCCGTTGAAGCGTTCCAGAGTTATAACCTCATAAAGAGACAGTGGTCAGAATTGTAAAAATTGGCCCGGTCATTAACGTGCAAACCACCCTTGGGGGTGAAGGGGTTAAAAATATCTGCTCATCTTTAATACTGACCTCTTAAATTTGGCTCCAAAACAACTGATTTTATGATCTCCGTTACACGTCTTCCTTCTGGCTGGATGATAAAAAAGAAATAAGCGAGAATGAAGGGAAAATTGATTATTTCGCTATTGAGTCTTACTCGCATGGTGAGATTGAAAATCTAAATTTTTTTACTACTAATTTAGAGGTCAGTAATTTAGAGGTCACATCATTGAAGCAGTTCAAATTCCTTATACAGGTATGTGCACACAGCATCTTTAAGTCTTCGGCGTACCGGCCAAAGTTTTCCTAGATGAAGTCGCTTGGGGAAAAATCCAGTGGTCTTTGCTTGAGGTTTTGCCATCCTCATTGAGGTGGCTCTGCCGCCAGCATCTTTTTTCTATATTTTAAACTAGCAAAAGTTGCCTGAAGAATGGACATGCTACATATTTTAACTGCTTCTCTGTTTCTGAACCCTGAAGTAGTTAAAGGGAATAACTAAAGACTGAATACGTGCACAGCCATGTTGTTTTTACATTACCGGGCATTGTGTTTGCGTTTGGCGCAGCTTTGCAGCACTTTTTCAGGTGGTTCCCAGCTAACAGAGTGCACGCTGCACCATTTATTAGATATATTCTAGGAGAGAATGCAGTAGGAATGTAGTATGACACAAAGATGTTGACTTTCTTAAAATTACAAAAAATATCAAGAAGTAAAAAAGTAATAAAGTATAACACACCGAACTGCACAAATTTAATGGCTTTTGCTATGGTAATCATCAGGATATAAGCAAACAACGTCTGCTAGTCTCGGGTGTTCCTACTGAATTTTTCATGCAGAAGGCGTTTCAGGATAATGCCAATGGTGTTTGTCGTTGTTTTTTGTTACCGTAACTTCTTTTTAACCACTTTGTGGCTTTGGAAACGTGAAGTGAATCAAAACAAGCTGAGAAGACTCAACATATACACAGCAAGTCGTTTTTATCTGTTTATTCTATTTAGTGATTTTTAGTGCTTTTTCAGGTGAGTTACAAAGCATATCATAAAATCATAGAATGGTAGAGTTGGAAAAGACCTCCTGGGTCATCTGGTCCAATCCCCTGTTCAATGCAGGATTGACTAAATCATCCGAGACAGATGTCTGTCCAGCCTCTGCTTGAAGACTTCCATTGAATGAGAACTCACCATCTCTTGTGGCCGCCTGTTCCACTCATTGATCACCCTTACCCTCAACAGTAAGTCAGCCCTTCAGATATTTCTAGACAGATTTTAAGTCTTCTCTCAGTCTTCCCTTTTGCAAGCTAAACGTTCCCAAATCCTCTAACCGTTCCTCCTAGGACATTGTTTGCAGTCCGCTCACCATCCTGTTCGCTCTTCTCTGAACTTGCTCCAGTTTGTTGATATCTTTTTTAAAATGTGGTGCCCAGAACTGGACACAGTATTCCAGATGAGGTCTGACCAAAGAAGAGTAGAGGAGGATAATTACTTCACATGATCTTGACTCTATGCTTATGCTAATGCAACCCAGAATTCTGTTTGCATTTTTTGCTGCTGCATCACACTGTTGACTCGTGTAGTTTGTGATCTATTAGTATATATTAGTATACTCAAGTCTTTTTCACATGTTCTGTTGCTTAGCCCTATTCCTCTCATTCTGAATGTTTTTTTTTTCATTTTTCTTGTCCATATGTAGGACTTTACATTTCTTCCTGTTATAAATGTAAATACTTTTCCGTCCAATTATGACAAGAGCATTCTTAAGGTGATACCTTTATTGGCTAACCAGAAAATTATATGTTCGCTAGCTTTCAGAGCACAGTGGCTCCTTCTTCAGGCAAGATTACATTTGAAATAATAAGAAAGACACATCAGATGCTTACTATAGTAGGAAATTTGTTCAAGACCTGGGAGGTGTGATGCCTTCAAAGGAAATCGAATTAGCATTATCTTACAAATGGAGAGCTGGTGGGAATGTGTTACTATCTGGAGTCCTTCTGGTGAAGGTGTGAACTGTGTCTATGTAGTGAACCATATAACCAGGTGTTAAGTTGAGTCCTAGTGTCAAAGTATTGAACATCCTAATAAGTTTGAATTCCCATATTTTTCTCTCCCTGTCATCCTTAAAATGACCTTTTAGTATTAAGACTTTTAAGTCTGTCATACAATGTCCAGTTCCAGAGAAATGTTTTCCCACAGGCGTGTCCATTTCATTCCTGATCGTATGTCTGTGTAGATTCCTGTGTCTTCCTGTTATAAACTATTCTGTTAGTTGCTGCCCACTGCTCCAGTTTATTTATATCTTTTTGAATCCTCTCTCTCTCTTCTCTAGTATTAGCTACCCCTCCTAGCTTTGTGTCATCAGCAAATTTAATCAGTTTAACCTCAATTCCTTCATTTAAATTATTCATAAAGATGTTGAACAATACAGGGTCCAGGACAGAGCCCTGTGGTACCCCACTTGAGACATTCTTCCAACTGGATGTGCAGCCATTTATGACCACTCTTTGGTCTGATCACTAAGCCAGGTATGAATCAATCTAACTGTAGCCTTGTCCATTCCATACTTGGTTATTTTTTTAATAAGGATGGTGTGAGATACTTTGTAAAATGCTTTGCTGAAGTTATGATACTATATCTACAGCATTTCCCTGATCCACTCAGTCAGAGATTCTGTCGTAGGAGGAAATTAAGTTAGACAGACATGACTTATTAGTTACAAACCCATGCTGACTCTGTTTAATCACTTCATTCTTATCCAGAATGTTTAATAATTTGTCCAAAGATATTTCCTGGTATAGAAGTCAGGTTCGCAGGCCTATAGCCCCCTAGGTCCAACTTATTTCCCATTTTTGAAGATAGGGACAACATTTGCTCTTCTTCAGTCTTCTGGGACTTCTCCTGTTCTCCAAGAATTTTCAAAGATTGTAGAGAGTGGGTCAGTAATATCCTCTGCTATCTCTTTCAGAACGCTAGGATGTAATTCTTGAAGAAGCACAAAAAGAAAATTTGGTAAATGCCTCACCGTGTGTTAAACAGTATTGATCCAATACCATTGACCACCAGAGAAAATTGACAAAAAAAAAGGAAGAAAAGGATCCACATAGCCGTATGGATAAAAAATATTCATATATGTGAAATAAGTTACATATTTTTTATCCATACGGCTATGTGGATCCTTTTCTTCCTTTTTTTAGGATGTAATTCATCTGGACTTGGAGACTTGAATTAATTTATGTTAGCTAAAGTGTTTCCTCACCATCTCTCAGTTTATAGATAGTGTGGATTCTTCTGTTCCTTCAATAGTACAGTCAAGATCCGGTGATGTTACATTCACTTTCTTAGAGAACACAGATGCACAATAGGAATTTAAAAGTTTGGCCTTCTCAACTAGGATGAGCTTTCCGATATTGCGATATCGGAAATCGGCCCGATATTTGCTATATCGGAATTCCGATTTCCGATTCCGATATTTTTTCACATTGGAAATCCATAATCCTTCAGCCTCTGAGCGCTCCGTGGAGCCAATCAGGAGCTGGAGAATTGCTGACAACATTGTGTAACTCCCCTAAGCTTGGTAGGAGGCGTCCAACTGTGTTAGCTAGGGGCTGCGCTGCGATTGGCTGGCTGGATGGTGTGATCAGGCAGTATAAAAGCTGCGCCTGCCATTTTAGCCTCACTCTCCTGTGAAAGCAGATAGGGATAGGTTGCTGTTGGAGATAGGGAGAGATCTCAAATCTAATAGTGAAATTGCCATTCTGAACCATCAATAGAGATGAAGGCAGGGAGTAAGTGACGTCCCCGTGGTGGCCGCGGAAGAGGTGCATAAGCAGCTAGACATGCTGCACATCCAGAGCAAACAGCAGCCCAAGTCACTCAGCACCTACTTTCACCCGGCTTGCAGTCATTTATGGGCAGCTTGTTAGGAGCACAGGGCCATAGGCTGATAAGAGAGGATCAAGTAGAAACCGTTGTTGTTGGATGGCAGCTGAGGCATCCACCTCAATGAGCGCAGCATTCCTCCCAGGACCTCTCCACCGCATCGGTCAGGCCACTGAAGAGCAGCACCCATCTGCTTCTTCATTGCCCACTAAATTGCCCAAACATTCAGAGGGCCAGGAGCCAACCTTAATCCTCTTCTCAGAATCTGTTGGCTTGGAATCTGTGTGCCAGCCAAACAGCATTCTGCAGCTGAAGAAGAGGTAGTGTGCACACTGCGCAACCACTGTGTGCGTCTGAGGGAAAAAGGGAGGGGGGGCCA
>JARQOD010000004.1:539015023-539060910 GCA_033576555.1 Oophaga sylvatica
AATTTTTTCTTTTTTTTGTGTGGGGTATCGAAAAAAAAAATAATAAATTTTTCATTTTTGATGTATTAGATTTAAAAGGGGGGACTCTTGGAAAGGTTTCATTTCAAAAAGTTCCCGTAGTTCTTTTTAAAATTTTTATGTTTGAAAGTGCAGCAAATTTGTTGCCAATTTTTTAAATTTGCAAAAAAAATTTTCAGATTTTGTTGGCATTTTCTTAAAAGTCAAAATTGGAGGTGGACTGATTGTTGGCCCATTTTTTGGCTAGATGATTTATAAAAATTGCATAATATCTAGTCATTTTAAGGTTTGATAGGAAGGTTTGGGGGCACTGGTCATAGATGTGAGGACAAAAAGGTAAAAGTTGAAACCCTATGTTTTGGTGCAATGCTACATAGAAAAATGAGTTTTAAAAAAGGAACGGGGGTTTTTTCCCCCAAAGACTCCAGGGCTTTCATGTTAATCCGCCAAAACATTTATTATTGTTCACTGAGGGAAAGTGACCATTTGCTGGAAATGGTAATTTACATAAGCCCCTAAAAACTTTGAGTAAATTGGGAGTGACATCAATCAAAATTTCCCCAAAAATTGATCAGGGCTGGGGTCTCCATTCGGGCAATCATTGGGGGTGTTTTGATCAAACATTTAGTAACTCAAATTCCCTTCTGAATTAAATGCATCCCCACAATGCAAATGACTGGGGTCCTTTAAATGAGGAATCGTTTTTAAATAAGTGATTCGTTTTTATTTATTTATACTTAAAAATTAACCGCATCAAGCCACCAAACTACAGAACCATATGAATCAGAACATGAATCCGGCTCAGTAAGGCATTGGGACCGACACCAGAGGCTCTAAGCACCAGCTCCTAGTAGATAGAGCAGTCGCTCAACACTCAAGATCCAGAAAGACCAATCTCAGCACAGCCTGGATTGACTACAGGAAAGCCTATGACTCAATGCCACACACATGGATCTGTGAATGATTGGCTCTCTACAATGTCAACAGGAATTTAAGAACCTTCCTCAGAAACTCAATGAGATATGGAGAACAACATTGGAAGACAACTCAAGACAACTAGCACAAGTAACCATCAAATTCGGCATGTACCAAGGTGATGCACTGTACTCATTGCTGTTCTGCATAGGCTTGAACCCCCTCAGTCAGATAATTACAGAGTGTGGCTATGTGTACAAGTTCAAGAGTGGAAGTACCATCAGCCACCTCCTCTACATGTTGACATCAAGATGTATGCGAAAAATGAACGAGAATGTCACGCTGTCTCTGCATAAAGGAGGACCGGGGTCTATGATGACCCTAAGCTGGGGTCCTGACTAATCCCTCTACCTGGAGGTACTGTTGATGGTACAGAGGTCCAGGCTGCCAGCGTAACCCTATCTCCTGTGAATCCCTGACCACTGTAATCTAGTCCTGAGAAGGACCCTGATTACCACCACAGGGAACGGAAGGTAACTGCCTACACACAGTATAAGACGAACGAGACAGTACAAGGGGAAAAATAAAAGACACCTTGCATACAAAACTATCACTACAGAGGGAACACCAACGGGTAAGGAGATAAATAATAAAGCGAGGAGAGGAGAAAACCACAACAGGTTATCTTAGCTTAAGACTTCTCAATATGATCCGCTCTGCTGGTCTGCATGAATGCTTTCACCGACACTTCCCTAGCAGACAGGCAGGTATTTAAAGGAATCCAATTATCGCAACATTAATTGCAGCTGAGCGAGGCTGGTCTAGTCCAGCACAGAGAGAGGGAGAATTTAACTCTCTCACTGCGGAAAAACACTCAGCAGCAGAAACTCAGCTGTGAGAAGTCAGGGTGTGCAATCGCGACGATCTTCGCAGCGACACACCTGTGACAGTACCCCCCCCTTCTACGAGGGGCCTCCGGACCCTCAGGGCCAGGTTTATCTGGGTGAGTAGTGTGGAAGGCCCGAATTAATCGGTCTGCGTTAATATCCGATGCAGGAACCCACGTCCTCTCCTCAGGACCATACCCCCTCCAATGAACAAGGTACTGAAGGGATCGGCGATTCAGACGTGAATCGATGACTCTCGACACCTGGAACTCCAAGTTACCATTGACCACCACAGGAGGAGGAGGTAAAGGTGAAGGTATCACCGGCACCACATACCTCTTAAGCAACGATCTGTGGAACACATTATGAATCTTAAATGTAGGAGGGAGGTCAAGACGGAATGCAACCGGATTAATTATAGCACTGATCTTGTATGGCCCGATGAACCTGGGACCCAGTTTCCAGGAGGGAACCTTAAGTTTTATATTTTTGGTAGACAACCATACCAGATCATTCACACTTAGGTCCGGACCAGACACTCTCCTCCTATCAGCCATACGTTTGTATCGGTTCCCCATAGTACTCAGATTATTCAGCACTCCTCTCCACACTGAAGCAAGTGACGACGAAAATCGTTCCTCCTCAGGAACCCCAGAAGAGCCCCCCCTATTGAAAGTACAAAACTGGGGGTGAAAACCATATGCCCCAAAAAACGGGGACTTACCAGTGGACTCGCTTCGCCTATTATTTAGAGCAAATTCCGCCAGAGGCAAGAAAGAAGCCCAGTCCTCCTGGTTCTCTGACACAAAACACCGGAGATATGTCTCCAAGCTCTGGTTCAGACGCTCTGTCTGACCATTGGTCTGCGGGTGAAAAGCCGATGAAAATGACAACTGCATCCCCCGCCGTGTACAAAATGCTTTCCAGAATTTGGACACAAACTGAGACCCCCGATCCGACACCACATCGGAGGGTACCCCGTGAAGCCTTACAATCTCCCCAATAAACACCTGTGCAAGAGTTTTAGCATTAGGAAGAGCAGGAAGAGCGATAAAATGTGCCATCTTGCTGAACCTGTCCACTACAACGAGTATGACTGTTTTACCCGAAGATGGCGGGAGGTCCGTAATGAAGTCCATAGACAGATGAGTCCACGGACGCTCCGGGATCTTCAAAGGTAAGAGGGTCCCCGACGGACGGGTATGTGGGGTCTTAGAGCGCGCACAAACCTCGCAGGACGCGACAAAAGTTACCACCTCCCTATGTAAGTTAGGCCACCAAAACCGGCGCGAGAGGAGATCCTCAGTTGCTTTACTCCCTGGGTGTCCTGCCAAAGCTGAATTATGGTGTGCCTCAATCACCTTTTGCCGCAACTGATTTGGAACAAACAGTCTTCCTGGAGGTCCTACAGGGGCGTCCCCCTGAGCCTTCAATACCTCCTCCTCAAGCTCAGAGCATACTGCCGAGACCACCACCCCCTCCTGAAGGACCGGAACCGGGTCCTCCGTATTCCCAGACCCTGGGAAACAGCGAGATAAGGCATCCGCCTTAACATTTTTTGAGCCAGGACGATATGTGACGACAAAATTAAACCTGGTAAAAAAACAACGACCACCTAGCTTGTCTGGGATTCAGACGTTTAGCGGACTCTAAATATAGCAGGTTTTTGTGATCGGTAATGACGGTGACCGGGTGGACTGCCCCCTCCAAAAAATGACGCCACTCCTCAAAAGCCAACTTAATTGCCAAGAGTTCCCTATTGCCGACATCATAATTCCTCTCAGCGGACGACAATTTTTTAGAGAAGAAGGCGCACGGATGCCATTTACCAGGGGACGAACCTTGTGACAATACTGCTCCCACCCCTACCTCGGAAGCGTCCACCTCAACAATGAACGGCTGTGACGCATCCGGTTGAATAAGTATGGGTGCTGAAGCAAAACATTTTTTCAAAGAGGAAAACGCTTGACAAGCCTTGTCAGACCACTTTGAAAAATCCGTCCCTTTTTTAGTCATGTCTGTGAGAGGTTTAACTATGGACGAAAAATTACGAATGAACTTCCGGTAGTAGTTAGCAAACCCCAGGAAACGTTGTAATGCCTTAAGATCCTCTGGCAGATCCCACTCAAGAACTGCCCGCACTTTCCCAGGGTCCATACGAAAACCGGATGCTGACACCAGGAACCCTAAAAACTGAAGTTCCTGTACGGTGAACACACACTTCTCCCATTTGACGTACAGTTTATTATCCCGCAAGATCTGTAACACCTGCCTAACATGCTCCTGATGAGACACAAGATCCGGCGAGTAAATTAAGATATCATCCAGATATATGACCACAAACTGTCCCATTAGGTGGCGAAAGATGTAATTTACAAAGTGTTGAAACACCGCCGGGGCAATACTCAGACCAAATGGCATGACAAGGTTCTCATAATGCCCTTCCGGAGTGTTAAACGCCGTCTTCCACTCATCCCCCTCCTTCATCCTAATCAGATTGTACGCCCCCCTGAGATCCAACTTAGAGAACCATTTGGCACCCACGATCTGATTGAAGAGATCGGGAATAACTGGGAGCGGATATGGATCTCGGACCGTAATCCGATTAAGCTCACGGAAATCCAGGCAAGGGCGTAGGCCTCCATCTTTTTTCTTCACAAAGAAGAACCCCACGGCCACCGGGGAAGATGAAGGTCTAATATGCCCCTTAGCCAGACTCTCTGAAATATAATCCTTCATGGCCTGTCTCTCAGGACCAGAAAGGTTATACAACCTAGATTTCGGAAATTTGGCCCCAGGGAGCAAGTTAACAGCACAGTCATATTCGCGATGAGGAGGTAGTTCTTGACACCCTTTCTCTGAGAATACATCTTCAAAGTCCACCAGAAATGGAGGTAAGGCCCTAGGAGCGACCGCACCAATGACCGTTTTCATGCAGTTTTTATTACAGAATTCACTCCATTGGCTTATCTCTCTGGATTGCCAATTAATAACCGGGTTATGCTTAGTTAACCAAGGAAGGCCCAGCACTATAGGAGTGGGAAGACCCTCCAACACATAACAAGACAACAGTTCTTTATGTAACGCCCCCACTTGAAGATCTATGTTATGCACTGCTTGCAAAATGTAGCGTCGGCGTCCCTGCCTTCTGCCAGGCAGGGACGCTGTTCCCCTGCAGCAGCGTCCTCTGCCAGGCAGGGACGTCGCCCCCTTACCCTTCCTCAGCGTCCTCCTTCCGCCCTGCTGGGGCCGCGCGCTCCTTCCCTGCTGCTGGACTTAGGGCGCGTGCCCGCGCCCTCCCCCGCTCTTAAAGGAGCCGCGCGCATTTTTCAAATAAGTCCCCGGCCAATGCCGGAGGACTCCACCCTATATTAAGGGCTTCCTCCTTAATGGAGGTGCCCGAGCAATGTTGTTGTTGCACTGTTTCACTCTGCTTCAGCCCTCAGGTCCCGTTACCAGTTACCTGCCTGTTTCCTGCCCGTTTGCTGTATGCTACCTGTCCGCAAGTCTACCCGGAGGTTCGGACGTCACAAGTGGTGATCCACGGCTATTCCAGAGACTCTTGCCTGCTCGCTTGGGAGCGATCATCTGCCATCTGACTGCAGCCCTACCCGGAGGTTCGGACGTCACAAGCGGTGATCCCCGGCTATTCCAGAGACTCTTGCCTGCTCACTTGGGAGCGATCATCTGCCATCTGACTGCAGCCTACCGGGAGGCTTCACCATCTCAGGTCGTATATACCTGTCCATCTAGAGACTGCCCCGGTTACTTGCTGTGACAACCTGCCTGTCAATCCAGAGACTGCCCCGGTCACTTGCCGTGACAACCTGCCTGTCTATCCAGAGACTACCCCGGTCACTTGCTGTGACAACCTGCCTGTCAATCCAGAGACTGCCCCGGTAACTTGCCGTGACAACCTGCCTGTCTATCCAGAGACTGCCCCGGTCACTTGCCGTGACAACCTACCTGTCAATCCAGAGACTGCCCCGGTCACTTGCCATGACAACCTGCCTGTCAATCCAGAGACTGCCCCGGTCACTTGCCGTGATCCTTTCCCGTATAACCAGAGACTGCCCCGTCACTTGCCGTGACTTCCTGTCCGTCTCCCTGGGCGCCACCCGCTCTCTTACAAGTATAACCTTTTTGTATAAATAAAGCTCAGAGGTTCCACCTACCTGACCCGTTACAGTTTGCTCGGGCCATGGAACCCGGTGGCACCCAAACCCCTTCGCTATCTGACCTGTGTCATGAACTGTCTCGTCAGAGGTCTCAACAGGAGTCCATCCTGGGTCATCTGCGGTGTGTTAATTCCCGCCTGGACACTCTGAATACTTCCCCGACAACCACCGCGAGCACCATGACCCGCAATCCGGCAGTTCCGCTGCTTACCAACTCCGTGGTTTCTATTCCAGGACCTCGACTTTCAGCTCCTCCTCGGTTTGGAGGCGACCCTGCTCTGGCTCGGGGTTTCATCAACCAATGTACCCTGCATTTTGAACTCCTGGCACACCAGTTTAACTCTGACCGGGCCAAAATTGCCTTCATCATGTCACATCTCACCGGAGAGGCCCTGGCCTGGCTAAATCCTCTTTGGGAAAGAGAAGATCCTCTGGTGTCTAACCTGTCTGCTTTTCTCTTAGCCTTCCGGAAGGTATTCGATGAACCCGGACGGAAGACCTCCTCTGCATCATCTCTGCTGCGTCTTCGTCAGGAGAGTCTCACCGTGGGTCAATATGCCATAAGGTTTCGTACCCTTGCCTCAGAGCTGGCTTGGGATAATGACGCTCTGATAGCTGTCTTCTGGGAGGGCCTGTCCGGCCGCATTAAAGATGAACTTGCCGGTCGAGACATTCCAACCTCTCTCGATGACCTCATAACTCTGGCCAATCGAATTGATCTACGGTTCCAGGAGCGAGCCAAAGAGGTCACCCGTGAGAGAAGGTTTCCTCGCATAGCTCCTTCATTTCAGAGACCTGTAACTCCTTCCTTATCTCCTCAAGTGCCCCCGGCAGAGCCCATGCAGGTCGACCAGACCAAGATGGTCAAAGCCCGTCAGGACTCACGCCGTGCTGAGGGGAGTTGCTTCTACTGTGGCAGTAAGGAGCACCGGATCCGTACCTGCCCAGAGAGGTCGGGAAACGCCTGTGTCTAGGTTCACTCGGAGAGGTCCACCTAGACAAGAATAAATCCTCTTCATCTCTGCTGCTGTCTGTCTCAATTCTCCTCGGTGAGAACCGTTACTTCGAACTAGCCCAACTTGATTCTGGAGCAGCTGGGAATCTCGTTTCACAGGCTCTGGTAGAGAAATATCGCATTCCCACCAAACCTCTGCTTGAACCAGTATCTGTTGCTGCTGTAGATGGGGGTCTTCTACCACGTCCCATCCAGCTTATCACCGAGGCTATAACCCTGCAGGTGGGAATGTTACATTCTGAGAGTATCTCATTTCATGTTCTACCTGGACTCTCTCACGCTTTCTTACTAGGTCTGCCTTGGCTCCAAAAGCATGCACCCGTGCTCGACTGGCAGACTGGAGAGATTCTTCGCTGGGGACAGGACTGTCATCAAACGTGTCTGGTGCCTGTTCATCCTGTCCGTCCTTCTCCTACACCTGCTAATCTACCAGGACTCCCGATTCCATATTGGTCTTTCGCTGATGTCTTTAATAAAAAGGAAGCAGAGACATTACCCCCACACAGACCGTATGATTGCCCGATCGACCTGCTACCTGGTACTACGCCTCCCCGTGGGCGTATTTACCCATTGTCCGCTGCTGAGACCAGGTCGATGTCCGAATATATCGAGGAGAACTTGGCCAAAGGATTCATCCGGAAATCTACCTCCCCAGCGGGAGCAGGTTTCTTCTTCGTAAAAAAGAAAGACGGATCTCTCCGTCCCTGTATTGACTACAGAGGCTTAAATTTGATCACGGTGAAGAATAAGTACCCTCTTCCGCTCATTCCAGAATTGTTTGATCGACTTAGAGGGGCGAGAATCTTCACCAAACTGGATCTTCGTGGGGCATACAACCTGGTTCGTATCCGTCGGGGAGATGAATGGAAGACGGCATTCAACACCCGGGACGGCCACTACGAGTATTTGGTGATGCCCTTTGGTCTCTGTAATGCTCCAGCAGTCTTTCAGGAGTTGGTCAATGACATCTTTCGGGACCTCCTCTACTCTTGCGTTGTGGTGTACCTAGACGATATCTTGGTCTTCTCTCCGGACCTCCAGTCTCACCGGAGGGATGTTCGTCAGGTTCTGCTCAGGCTCAGGCAGAATCACCTCTTCGCCAAATATGAGAAGTGCCTCTTTGAGCAGACCTCGCTTCCGTTTTTGGGCTACATCATTTCTCAGACAGGCCTACGAATGGATCCGGAGAAACTGTCTGCCATCGAGAAGTGGCCTCGACCGGAGGGGTTGAAGGCCATTCAGCGGTTCCTGGGATTCGCCAACTATTACCGCCTCTTCATACCGCACTTCTCTTCCAGGACTGCTCCAATCTCCGCGCTCACCCGCAAGGATGCTAACCCCAAACAGTGGACGCCCGAAGCAGAGGAGGCCTTTCTTTCCTTAAAACAGGCCTTCTCTTCCGCTCCAGTGCTGCATCGCCTGGACGGCAACAAGCAGTTCTTCCTGGAGGTGGACGCTTCCTCCTCTGGAGCCGGAGCGGTACTCACTCAAAAATCTTCATCCGGGAGGATGGTATCCTGTGGCTTCTTCTCCAAACTCTTCTCCTCCTCCGAGCGCAACTACTCCATAGGAGACCGAGAGTTATTGGCCATCAAGTTGGCATTGGAGGAGTGGCGTTACCTACTCGAGGGGGCTCTTCATCCGGTAATCATTTACACGGACCACAAGAATCTGGCTTACCTCCAGCATGCTCAGAGACTTAACCCTCGCCAAGCCCGGTGGTCCTTGTTTTTTGCCCGCTTCGATTTTCTCTTGCATTTTCGCCCGGCTGATAAGAACATCAAGGCTGATGCCTTGTCCCGGTCTTTCCTGGTGTCAGATCTCGAGGAAGAACCTAAACATATCATCGATCCCGCCAGAGTGATGCGGGTGGCTCCCGTGAGTCTAAATCGTCTCCCTCCAGGTAAGACGTTCGTATCAGTAACCGACCGGAAGAGAATCCTACACTGGGTCATTCGTCTAAACTAGCTGGCCACGCTGGTCAGAAAAAGACCCTCCAACTCATAACCCGGCATTATTGGTGGCCTACCCTGCACAAGGACGTAATAGACTTTGTATCTGCCTGTGTCTCCTGTGCCCGCAACAAAGTTCCGAGACACATGCCTGCCGGCCGTCTTCTTCCGCTTCCTGTACCCGCTGCCCCCTGGCAGCATATAGCCATGGACTTCATAACAGATCTGTCCGTTTCTGCCGGTTGTACGGTCATTTGGGTGGTCGCTGACCGCTTTTCCAAGATGGCTCACTTCATTCCTCTGCCAGGTCTTCCGTCTGCACCCGAGTTGGCTAAAGACTTTATCCGCCACATCTTCCGTCTCCATGGTCTGCCTCGTCACATTGTGTCGGATCGTGGGGTACAGTTCACCTTACGTTTCTGGAGAGCCACTTGTAAGTTACTAGACGTCACCTTGGATTTCTCCTCCGCTTACCACCCGCAGTCCAATGGACAAGTTGAGCGAATCAATCAGAATCTGACCAATTATCTCCGGCACTTCGTTAATGCCCACCATTCTGACTGGGTGGAGCTCCTGCCTTGGGCCGAATTCTCTTACAATAATCACGAAAGCGAATCTTCCTCCAAGTCTCCGTTTTTTGTAGTCTTCGGTCAGCACCCTTGGATCCCTGTTCCTGTCACCATCTCTGTGGACAATCCAGCTGCGGAATCTCTGGTTAGAGAATTTTCCTCCATATGGGAGAGTACCCGATCCGCACTCATTCAGTCATCCGAGCGTATGAAGAGACATGCTGACAAAAGACGTCTGGACCCTCCTCAATTCCGTCCTGGGGATAAGGTCTGGCTTTCGTCCAAGTATGTCCGGCTCAAGATTCCTTCCTACAAGTTAGGCCCTCGGTTCATCGGTCCCTTTGAGATCATCAGCCAGATCAACCCGGTGTCCTATAAATTGAAACTCCTGGCCAATTTGCGCATTCCTAACTCTTTCCATGTATCTCTCCTCAAACCGGGTGGTACTTAACTCTTTTTTCAAGTCTACAGGTACACCTCCTGCTCCAGTGTCTGCTGACGATGAATTTGAGGTAGAGAACATTCTGGCCACCAAAAGGGTAGGAAGAAAGACTTATTTTATGGTGGATTGGAAGGGGTTTGGTCCTGAGGAGAGAACGTGGGAGCCTGGGGAGAACATCCATGCCCCTCTCATCCTAGCTAAATTTCTTTCTGGCCTAAAGAGGGGGGGCCTAGAGAGGGGGGGTACTGTAGCGTCGGCGTCCCTGCCTTCTGCCAGGCAGGGACGCTGTTCCCCTGCAGCAGCGTCCTCTGCCAGGCAGGGACGTCGCCCCCCTTACCCTTCCTCAGCGTCCTCCTTCCGCCCTGCTGGGGCCGCGCGCTCCTTCCCTGCTGCTGGACTTAGGGCGCGCGCCCGCGCCCTCCCCCGCTCTTAAAGGAGCCGCGCGCATTTTTCAAATAAGTCCCCGGCCAATGCCGGAGGACTCCACCCTATATTAAGGGCTTCCTCCTTAATGGAGGTGCCCGAGCAATGTTGTTGTTGCACTGTTTCACTCTGCTTCAGCCCTCAGGTCCCGTTACCAGTTACCTGCCTGTTTCCTGCCGTTTGCTGTATGCTACCTGTCCGCAAGTCTACCCGGAGGTTCGGACGTCACAAGTGGTGATCCACGGCTATTCCAGAGACTCTTGCCTGCTCGCTTGGGAGCGATCATCTGCCATCTGACTGCAGCCCTACCCGGAGGTTCGGACGTCACAAGCGGTGATCCCCGGCTATTCCAGAGACTCTTGCCTGCTCACTTGGGAGCGATCATCTGCCATCTGACTGCAGCCTACCGGGAGGCTTCACCATCTCAGGTCGTATATACCTGTCCATCTAGAGACTGCCCCGGTTACTTGCTGTGACAACCTGCCTGTCAATCCAGAGACTGCCCCGGTCACTTGCCGTGACAACCTGCCTGTCTATCCAGAGACTACCCCAGTCACTTGCTGTGACAACCTGCCTGTCAATCCAGAGACTGCCCCGGTCACTTGCCGTGACAACCTGCCTGTCTATCCAGAGACTGCCCCGGTCACTTGCCGTGATCCTTTCCCGTATAACCAGAGACTGCCCCGTCACTTGCCGTGACTTCCTGTCCGTCTCCCTGGGCGCCACCCGCTCTCTTACAAGTATAACCTTCTTGTATAAATAAAGCTCAGAGGTTCCACCTACCTGACCCGTTACACAAAAAACTTCCCTGACCGAGAGGTCTGGCGTCGATCGAGAAGATGGGGACGGGTTTAGCCAACACACTCAATCGCATACCTTGAACCCGGGCAAAGCGAGCATCCACCAGATTAGCCCCGGCCCCACTATCCAGAAGAACAGATATCCTCTCAGTTCTCGCACCCACCACCACCTCCGCCGGTACGAGAAACTGAGACGAATTTAGGGACGAAATACTTACTCCCAGATTGCCGTCCACCACACAATCTGGGATCAATAGTTTTCCGGCGACTTCACACTCTGCAAAGGACGGGATGGACACCCCCCAATAAAATGTCCCTTTTTCCCACAGAAGAAACAACTTCTTGTTTTGTGGCGCCCCACCTGTCATGTGTGCATTGCCACGAAGATCGTCGCGGTTGCACATTTTGACTTCTCACAGCTGAGTTGCTGTTTCTTTGTGTTTGGTAGCTAGGGAGTTAATTCTGTCTGTGCTCGGTGCTGGGACTGGGTGCAGTTTCTCCCGGCTGCAATTGATTATTTGTTGATTGGTTTCCTTTAAGTTTCTGGTTGTCTGCTTTGGGAGTTGCCAGTGAAACCCTTCATGCAGACCACAGATAGGAATGAATCTGTATAGACTCTAGTTGAGAGCTCCTTAGTTGTTTTAAGCTCAACTTACTTAAGGTACTGCCACACTAAGCTATCCCGCTAGCGATCTCGTTAGCGTTGCATACTAATGAGATCGCTAGCGGGATTGTTTCTATATCGCTAAATGCGGCCACATTTAGCGATATAGTTAACGACGCTATCGCCGTTAGCGATCTTCTTAACGACTTTAGCGGTACAAAAGTACCGCAAAATCGCTAAGAAAAGGTGCCACACAGCGATTAGATACTTACCCAGCGGGAGCGCCAGCGATGAAATAGGGTCCGGAACGATTCCAGCGACGAGCGAGATCACAGCAGGAAGCTCGTCGCTGAAAGCTGCCGCACTGAACAATATCGCTAACGGGATCGCTAAATAGTGACGTTTTTTAGCGATCCCGTTAGCGATATTGTTTAGTGTGGCATACCCTTTAGAGTTTATTTCCTAGACCATTTATGTTCCTTCGGTGTTTGAGTGTGTATGCAAGAGAGTGCTATCCTGTCTGTCTTATATGTCTAATCTGTGTATTTAGCTGAGATCAGCCCCTATCCCTTTGGTGGTAATCAGGATCCTTCTTAGGACTGATTACAGGGTTCAGGGTCTGATAGGAGACAGGGTTAGGCTGGAGACTTCGACCTCTGAACCATTATCAGTACCTCCAAGGTAAGGGATTAGTTAGGACCCCAGTGTAGGGTCAGGTTAGACCCCGGTCCTCCTCTTTCCTGTTACAGCTCATCAAGTCCTCAAGATTAACCCTGAGTTCAACGGATATCGTTTCTGCACATCTAGTCCTCAAGATTAACCCTAAGTTCTGCTGATATTGTGTCAGGTAAATCTATTTTATACTTACATTCTGATGTTGCTAAACTATATGTTGTATAGAGTGTGGTTCCTGTATAAATAGTTTACTGACATTATAGTCATATCATTAGACAGCGTGACATTTTCACTGGCCATAAAAAATTATCTCTAGTTACCATGGATCCAGTAGCCCAGCTGGCTCTGCAGTTGCAGGGATTATCCATGGAGCTGACGGACATTAAGTCCAAAGTTTTGTCTCCCCTGGAGCAAACCAGAGTTGAACCTAAAGTAGCTCTTCCAGATAGGTTCACTGGTGGGCGAGACAAATTTTTTACCTTCCGGGAGGCATGTAAATTATATTTTCGGCTTCGGCCGCGATCATCAGGGAGTGATGAGCAGAGAGTGGGAATTGTTATCTCACTTCTTCAAGGGGACCCTCAATCCTGGGCATTTTCCCTTCCTCCGGGATCCCTGGCTCTACAGTCTGTAGATCAATTTTTTACTGCTCTGGGATTGGTATATGATGACCCAGATCGGGTCTCTCTTGCTGAGACTAAATTACGTAAGATACAGCAGGGAGATCGTCCTGCGGAGGAATTTGCTTCTGAGTTTCGTAGATGGGCCACGGATACTCAGTGGAATGACCCAGCTCTTAGAAGCCAGTTTTGTCATGGGCTTTCTGACAAATTAAAAGACGTTTTGGCTCAGTATGAGTCTCCTCCTTCTCTGGAGGCTGCTATGGCCCTAGCTATCCGTACTGATAGACGGCTTCGGGAGAGGGGTGAGGTAACTCCACTCCCTGTTGTTACTCCACCTACTACTAAAGTCCCTTATGTTGAGGTTCCCCTTGTCTGTTCGGATGAGCCTATGCAGTTGGGAGGGACATCTTTTCGTAGTAGGGGATTGGCGGCACGCCGCAGGACTAGAAGGTGTTTTTTCTGCGGGAAAGAGGGACATTTTGTTGGAGAATGTCCATCCCGTGTCTTGTTAAGTAAAAAGTCGCCGGAAAACTGCTAATCCCAGGTTGTGTGGTGGATGACAACCTGGGAGTATGTATTTCTTCCGCCGGTTCTTCTCAGTTCCTTGTACCAGTGGAGGTGGTGTTTGGTACTAGAGTGAAGAGATTGTCTGTTCTTTTGGATAGTGGTTCCGGCGCCAATCTGGTTGACGCTCAGTTTGCTCAGGCTCAAGGTATGCATCTGAGTGTATTGGTCAAACCAATCCCTATTTTTTCCATTGACGCCAGGCCTCTCGGCCAAGGTAGCTTTGTTCATGAGGTTCATAACATTGACCTTCGGGTAGGGGCAATACATAGGGAACAATTATCTTGTTATGTGTTGGAGGGTCTACCTACTCCCATTGTGTTGGGACTTCCTTGGCTGGTTAAACATAACCCTGTAATTAATTGGCAGTCCAGAGAGATAAGCCAATGGGGTGAGTTTTGCAAAAGCAACTGTAAGGTTCTGTGTACATGTTCCTGAAACTCAGTTTGTTCGTCAGCCATTTTACTTTCTGTCTTGCTGCAGCTATCTTGCCCTCAGTCAAAATGGAGTTTCCAGCTTGCATGTTCCCGCCCTGATTCTCTCCTTTTGCTTCTTAAGCAGCCACAGCTGAGCAATCAGTGCTTCAGAATCTAGCCTGCAGTGAACCTGTGACCTGACTCCTAAAGCCTTGGACCTTGTACTCCAGCTATTCCTACTGAGGAACTCTGAAGCACTTGTGGACTCTGAACCCTGCTCTTTGAAAGACCCACGTTTGCATGGACTTACGGTAACAGAGAAGAAGATCCTGAACCTGTTGTGGAGAGTGATTGCTGAGCTTAGATTACTCTGGCCTGCTGTGTCTCCTGCTTCTGTGTCTGCAAACTGTGTGACTATTTTTGCCAACTTGTATGAAGTAATACAAGACTTTCTATATCAAACCTGTGTCTCATGTATTTTCATTGCACCCAAGCACAAGACGCTATATGAACTGTACTAGATACATTACAAGATTCTGAAGCCAAAACGTTAGTGTCTGCTGGGTCTGGAAAGGCTGTGTCTGCTGTAACTGTGGATATCAGATGTCCGGGTGAACTTTCTGTGATGATAGTGGTTGTGACTTCTCACAACCATTCCAGGTGAGCAGTTCCCTTAATTTTTTTTTTCTCTCTGCAGTGTTACCACAGGTAAACACTATTGTTTTTTTTTCTCTCCTCCTCCTCTTTCCAGTACTCCTGTCTTAAAAGATCTGGAAAATGGAGGCCCGCATAAAGGAACTTTGCGGAGTGACTGATAATATCCTTGCAGATTTGCAGAATATAAAGACCCGTTTTTCAAGCCTACAGGACCTCACTAATCACAATTTGCAAGTGTTTGGACAGACTGCCCAGGATTTGCGAGCCAGGATTGAGGTTCTAGAAGAGCGAGTCCAGGCTCCTGCCGTAGCCCCGAGTTCTGGGATTCCCAAGTTGCCCCTTTTCGTTTTGGCGGTGAACGTGAGAAATTCAGGGGATTTATTAATCAAAATTACCAGCAGGGCACATTGCAGATGTACAGACATGCTACAAGTACTTCAGTATCCCACAGGGATACGGTGACCATGGTAAGGAGGCAAGGAAAGCAGCAACATCCAAATACTATCAAAGGGTAAGACAGGTCCTGAAGAGCCAGCTCAATGGGAAGAATAAAATCCGCGCCATCAATACATATGCCCTGCCAGTCATCAGATGGTCGAGGCTTGATAAGCATCCGAGCCACCATCACGGATGAAACAAGGAGTATCCAGGAATACATCAGAAAAATGGCACCAAAAGATGAGATGCTGAAAGAAAGCCTAAGGCAGCAACAACAACAAATCTGGAAGGAAGAACAGAAACATGAAGCGCCATGGTAAGACAAGCCTCTGTATGGGATGTACCATTGACAGATAATGTAGGTGGCTGACATGGAGAAATCCTACAAATGGCTGGAGAAAGCTGGACTCCGAGAAAGAACAAAGGCACTAATCATAGCGGCACAAGAGCAAGCACTAAGTACGAGATCCATAGAAGCAGGAATCTACCAAGCGAGACAAGACCCAAGGTGCAGACTATGCAAAGAAACCTCAGATACCATCCGACTCATAGTGGCAGGATGCAAAATGCAAGCAGGAACAGCGAATACCGAACGCCACATCCAAGAAGCGGGAATTGTTTACAGGAACATCTGCACAGCATATGAGCTAAGTCCTCCTAAGTCCAGGTGGGAGACCCCAGAAAAAGTGGTGGAGAACGAAAGGGCTAAAATACTGTGGGACTTCAAGATCCAGACAGATAAGCAGGTGCTGGCTAACCAACCAGACATTGTCATAGTAGACAAGGATCAGAAGACAGCAATGATAATAGATGTGGCAGTGCCAAGTGACAGCAACATCAGAAAGAAGGAATATGAGAAACTGGAGAAATACCAGGGCCTCAAAGGGGAACTGGAGAAGATGTGGAAAGTGAAGGCGACAATCATTCCAGTGGGGATAGGAGCACTTGGAGCAGTGACCTCTAAGTTGGAAGAATGGCTACAACAGATCCCAGGAGCAATATCTGAGCTCTCTGTTCAGAAAAGTGCAATGCTGGGAACAACTAAGATCCTGCGCAGAACCCTCAAACTCCCAGGCCTCTGCTAGAGGACACAAGAATGAGAAAGGACAACAAGGACCACCCCCAGTGGAGGTGAGAAGGAAGTTTATATATGTACAGTATGTATATATACAGTACAGACCAAAAGTTTGGACACACCTTCTCATTCAATGATTTTTCTGTATTTTCATGACTATGAAAATTGTACATTCACACTGAAGGCATCAAAACTATGAATTAACACATGTGGAATTATACATTACACTTTACAAAAAAGTGTGAAACAACTGAAAATATGTCTTATATTCTAGGTTCTTCATAGTAGCCACCTTTTGTTTTGATTACTGCTTTGCACGCAGAAAAGGTGAACGGATGGACTCTACATGCCTGGTTCCCACCGTGAAGCATGGAGGAGGAGGTGTGATGGTGTGGAGGTGCTTTGCTGGTGACACTGTTGGGGATTTATTCAAAATTGAAGGCATATTGAACCAGCATGGCTACCACAGCATCTTGCAGCGGCATGCTATTCCATCCGGTTTGCGTTTAGTTGGACCATCATTTATTTTTCAACAGGACAATGACCTCAAACACACCTCCAGACTGTGTAAGGGCTATTTGACCAAGAAGGAGAGTGATGGGGTGCTACGCCAGATGACCTGGCCTCCACAGTCACCAGACCTGAACCCAATCGAGATGGTTTGGGGTAAGCTGGACCGCTCACCGCTTCAATTTTGAATAAATCCCCAACAGTGTCACCAGCAAAGCCCCCCTACACATCGCACCATCTCCTCCATGCTTCATGGTGGGAACCAGGCATGTAGAGTCCATCCGTTCACCTTTTCTGTGTGCAAAGCAGTAATCAAAGCAAAAGGTGGCTACTTTGAAGAACCTAGAATATAAGACATATTTTCAGTTGTTTCACACTTTTTTGTAAAGTGTAATGTATAATTCCACATGTGTTAATTCATAGTTTTGTGTTATGATTCGGTAGCTGAGGAGTGCAGGCAAAAAGGCAATACACCAGAGCAGTTGGAATCTATGAGATTGCAGTACCCTGACTAACCACCACAACTAGAGGCAGCCGTGGAGCGTTCCTACATTGGTCCTAGACGCCTCGTCACAGCCTGAGAAACTAACTACACCTAAAGATAGAAATAGGAAAGCTATCTGCCCCGGAGCAGAACCCCAAAGATAATAGCAAGCCCCCAAACATGTAATGGCGGTTAGACAAGACGAAATACTGACACAGACAGAAAATAGTATGAGCAAACGTTGGGGCCCAAACTAACTAAATAGAAAAGGATAGGAAGGGTACTTACTGCAATCCCAAAAAACCCTGAAAAGCACCAACTCTACTAATTTCAAAAACACCTGAGATCACACGACCTCTACCACCTAAATTAGTTCTCTGGTGTAACAAAATCAAAACAGCAGCCACTGAAAAAACTGGAAAAAGCAAAAGTACAAACATCAGTGGCAGAACTAAACTGAGAGGGCAAAAGCCCCCTGAGGGGACCCAGAAGGCCCCACAGAAGTGCAGGACAAAATGCAAAAATTAAGCACAGAAACAAAAAGAAGAAAATGTCTTATCTGTTAGCAGGAGATGCAGACACGACACAGCAGGCTACAAGGGAAACAGGAATCAAGGACTGAGACCCGAACAATTGATCACCGGCAACCCTGATGGGAAGGTGACTCCCTTATATAAGACCAGTCAGTAACACCTGATTCCCAGTCCTCACAATCTTCACTGAACAGACCAGTACCGCTTGTAACCACCAGAGGGAGCCTCTGCTCAGAACTCATCTCAAGCCCATTCACAACAGTTTTGATGCCTTCAGTGTGATTCTACAATTTTCATAGTCATGAAAATACAGAAAAATCTTTGAATAAGAAGGTGTGTCCAAACTTTTGGTCTGTACTGTATATATAGTTTTTTTTTTAAAATGGCAAGTTAAAGCATATTGGCATTATAGTCCCTTCAAGTCCCATTACAGTGTCTTAAAAGTAGCTCCGAAATCTGACATTGAAAGCATGACAAGCAAAAAAGAAACAGGAGCCACTATCTGACATGACATTCCCAGGTGACCCAATTCCCATCCAGTTCTTGTGCCGTAAAAGTAGTATCACCTGTTCTCTCAGGACTTGTCATCTGGAAACTTGTGTGCAGGGCGAAGCCGGCATCATGAAACACTCCTGGTGCATCGGCACCACTCCCGGGTGTGCAGCCAATGTCGTATTTTTCCACAAAGTTCCAGATCTGAATGGACAGAGAAATTACTTTCAAGAGTAAACATCATTTATATTTTTATCTAATTACTCTGCAATACATTTGAAAACAAGAAAAAATATGTAAGATTTCTTATCTGAGCAATCTGCTTCTTTCTTCGCCAGGACTGATCTTTCATTTTCAATATCCTCAATTCAGGGGTAAAATTTGTATTCAGAGACTTACATTACTGAGATAGGTGAGTAGATGCTACTGATAAGATTCTATGGAGATGGGAGTGGGAGGAGCTCTGACTCTAGCTCCTCCTTCCTCTTCTTCCCGCCTACATAGAATCTTATAAGTAGTAGTTGTCATTTCCATTCTCAGTAATATAAGAATCTTTCTCTTCTGACCGATTTCTCTGATAAGATAAATTGTAAAGTTTCTTATTTTCATGTGCACTATTGATTTATAAAATAAAAATTAACACTAGAGTTACACTTTAAGTGAAAATTGTACATTTAAGAAATGATTTTGGATACATTTACATGATTATATTGTGTCACCTTTTTCTGGGAGATCTTCAGTTTGTCGTTAATCACATAGACGCCTTTGTCCACCGCTACCAGTCCGACAGCAGCTTTATGATCTGCTTGTAGCTTTAGGCTTACGCGGCCTCCAGGGTTCTGTATGCCATTGTCTGCATCCTTTTCTCCATTTATCACCAGCTATAAGAAAGCAATAAATTATTAAAATATTGTACTCGTTATTTGTACATTTTCAATTATGAATGCCTTATTCTAGGAAGGAAGTAACTGGCGGATACGGTAATAAATAGTCCTCTCGGGGAGGGGAGAGGGACTAGCCACCCATTTTTCACGGACATGGTATTTAGATATTGGAGTAACTAGGTGAATTAGACCATTGAAGGAAAGTCTATTCTCACACGTAACCCCAGACTGGGAGCTGTCTTCCATAACTGCTTAGGGATCTTGATAGTTGGACACCAACCCTGATCTTTAACTGTTTTATTGTCTAGGTCTAGTAGAAAAAAAATATTCAGTTACTGATACAGCAACTAGTTTAGCCCCATATCGACAGCCGTAGTATACAGCATCTACAGCCCAAGTCGGTGCAGGTGTATGGAGTAAGCTTATGGAGAGAAATAATGGCTGTGACATACAGTCAGAACTTGACTCTACCAGCCGTGGGTGGAGCAGAGCGCCGCCTGTAACTGCTATCCTGTTACATGCCAAAGTCCTCACCCAACCGCTTCCAAGACTTCTCCCGAATATCCCCCATCCTCTGGAATTCTTTGCCCCAACACGTCCGACTATCAACCACATTCGGATCCTTCAGACGTAACCTGAAAACCCATCTCTTCAGGAAAGCTTACAGCCTGCAATGACCCCGCTACCTCCTCACCACTACCGGAGATATCACCTCAACCAACACCGGAACTGCTGCAACCCCCCAACCTGCTGTCTCCTTCCCCCATGCTGTAGAATGTAAGCCTGAAAGGGCAGGGTCCTCTCCCCTCTGTACCAGTCTGTCATGGTTAGTTTGTTTACTGTGATACCTGTAATTTGTATGTAACCCCTTCTCATGTACAGCACCATGGTATCAATGGTGCTATAGAAATAATAAATAATAATAATAATAAAAAAGTCAAACTCTAACAACGGCATTGACAGTATGCCAACATTGGGGTTACAGCATTCTATGTGCCCATCGTCTCCCTTGTGAGCCAATCACAGTGCAATGATGGGTTGATACGATGACTGAGGGACTGTTGATGACCTCCGTGCCTGTCTTCATGGAGCATCTTTAAAACACAGCTTGCGGCCGGACATCAAAAGAGACCATGATTTTTACTCTATACAGAAATATTGTGTAACTGCTATGTATAGCAAAAATGATCAGACAATAGCAGGTTCTCTAATGGGAGTATCAAATACAGTAAAAAGTTTTCAAGAAAGTTTTTAAAATATCTGAAAATACTAAAAAAAAATGGTAAATCGCCGTAAACAGAAAAAAATTCAAAAAGCAAATTATTTTGGTTTGCCACAACACCACAGAAAATGCTGTAAGAACTAGTGATCAAAATGTCATAACTCTCCCAAATTAGTATCAATACAAATATTCACTTGCCCCGCAAAAAATAAACCCTAAAACAGCTCCATCGATGAAAAAATGAAAATGTTATGGGTCTCTGAAAACGGCTGCACAATAAAAAAAAATTGTTTTACAAAATTTTGATTTTTTTTTTTAACCACTAAAATAAAAATAATCTCGACAAAATTTGGTATTACCGTAATTATACCAATGAGGAGATTCATAATGCCGGGTCATTTTATCACACAATGTACGCAATAAAATAAATTCCAGAAAAACTATGTCAGGCTTGAGTGGGGTTTTTTAATCGCAATTTCACTGCACTTGTAACATTTTTTGCCATTTTCCAGTACATTATTCAGAAAAAATTAATGTAAAATTACAACTCCCTGATGAAGAAGGCCTGAGAGCCTTTGAAACGCGTTGGATACTATCTTGACCCATCTCAGCTCCCATACTGCGGTGACGTCACCTGCTCCTTCCCCGTCCCTCCTGCTTTCTCTAAGCGGCTCCTCTCGGCCAGAGGCAGCCGCATGTTATCACTCCAGCTGCGCGGCAGCTCAGGAGTTCTCCTGCTTGTCAGGGAGGACGCTCCCTTGCAGGATCTCCTAATCTTATACCGGACCATCCACGCCAACGGTACTTTAGCATAAACTCTGACGGATTCTTATATTTGAAAACTCGGCACAGCACACAGGAGTCAAGATCTCCTAACTCTCCAAACCGGACCATCCACGTTATCGGAGCTTTTGCACAATCCCTGACGGGTTCCCACATTGAAAGCCTGTCACAGCACATGGGAGCCAAGTAAGTCACCATTGACCTTAATAGGCTTATGTTTGTTACAGTTCACACTCGTATCAGCATGTAAGCAGATCTCATATTGTACTATCCTTCACTGCTCCCTTTTTGGAAGCGCAGGGGTTACTGTTTGTTTTTTATCTCGTTCTCCCCCTGTTTAGTCATAGGTACACAGTGGCTATTTTAACCCCAGCTGCTTCCTCAGGTGTTCGTGTATGCAACAGGGCACCCTCACTGTTTTTTGTTCATACATATATGCACTCAGCTTTCTTTCAGGTTGCGCCAGTGTGAATTTTGATATTAAAATTACAACTCGCCTCATAAGAAAGCAAGCTCTTATATAATATATGTGTGGACAGGAAAAAAAAAGTTATCAATCTTGGAAAAAGGGGAGGTAAAAAACAAAAACATGAAACAGGAAATTGGCTTGTGTCAAAGGGGTTAATTATAAGGTTTGCATAACATGCTGCATGTCGCATGTTCTCACTGAACTAAGGAATTCTAAAATTCCAAATTATTATGCAAATTGGATGTGTCATAAAACTGATATCCTGCAAAAAAAATCAAGCAGAAACTTTCCAAAAACTCACAAGTCCAATGGATGCAAGAATTGTGAAGATAAGATCAAAGAGGGTGTCCTATGTAACGTGGAACTTGGTCTGTTGAAATGTTTTTGATTGAAAAAGCTTTTGATTTCAATTATGGTAATTTGACCTCTTAATGACTTCATGACCTTGCAAATTTCCGTTTTTACTTTTTCGTTTGTTGCTCCCCTTTTTCCCAGAGACCTAACTTTTTTTTTATTTCTCTGTAAATATGGCCATATGATGACTTCTTTTTTGAAGAACGAGTTGTACTTTAGAACATCATTGTACTGGAAAACGGAAAAAGTCTAAGAGCGGTGAAATTTTAAAATAAGCAAAATTCCGCAATTGTTTTTTGTGGTTTTTTTTATTTACCATGTTCACTAAATACTAAAACGGACCTGTCATGATGATTCTCCAGGTTATTCTGAGTTTGCAGATGCCAAACATATATATAGGTTGCTTTTTTTCATTCAAGTGGTGAAAAAAAATTATCCAAAATTTGTAAGAAAAATTGGCGCCAATTTCCCAGACCCGCATCGTCTCCATTTTTTTGGGATCTGAGGCTTATTTTTGTGTGATGAGCTGATGCTTTTATTGGTATCCTTTTGGAGTAGATACAATGTTTTGATCGCCCGTTATTGCATTTTATTGCAATGTTGCAGCTACCAAAAAAACGTAGTTCTGGCTTTTTCATTTGTTTCCATTCGTTTCACCGTTTACCCATCGGACTTATTGTTTTTTGTTGTGAACGTTCTGGAGATGACTTCTGAGCGGAGGCTCCCTCTGGTGGTTGCTGACGGTATTGAAGCTGCATTGAATGACAAGGCTTCCACACCTGGAAGCGAGGACTGGCAATCAGGAGAGATGGACTGGGCTAATATTAGTGAGCTGCCTTCCCATGATCCTCGCCGGTGATCAATTGTTGTTTCCTGGTTCATTTGGAAGTCAGCTGGTGTCTTGCCTTCGTCTGATACTTTCAGATAAGTTATTTGCTGCTTGTTTCTATCGTATTTGCTATTTCCATTTTTTGTCTGCACTTTTGTGGGAGGTTAGCTGGGTTCCCCTCCAGGGGTTTGTGCTACTCTCTGTTTTTCAGTAGCCACTGTTTATTGTTCAATTGCTCTGTCCCTGTTATTTGAGTGGCTGCGGGTTAGCCGCTTGTTCACACCAGAGCTCTGATTTAGCAGGTGGCGAGATCGTGTGATCTCAGCATTTTTGAAATCAGAAGTGTTGGAAGTTTTTCTAGGGTTTTGCTTGGTTGCAGATAGTATTCTGTCCTGTCCAGTCCTATATAGGCAGTGTTTGGCCCCAGCGTTTGCTCAATCTGTTTTCTGCCTGTGTTTGTGTTTCGTCTTGTCTAACCGCCATTATATGTGTGGGGGCTACCTATTCCTTTGGGGCTCTACTCCGGGGCAGTTAGCTTTCCTGTTTCTATCTTTAGGTGTAGCCAGCTCTCCGGCTGTGCCGAGGCGTCTAGGTCACCGTAGGTATGTTCCACGGCTGCTTCTAGTTGTGCAGTTAGTTTAGGGATCTGCAACCCATTAGTTCCCAACCTCTCTGGGTGTTTGGCTGCTTTGGCTGTTTCCTGTCCTTCCTCAGCTACCAAATCATAACAGTTTTTATATTTTGATGGATTGCGGTTCCACCCGCGGTTGTTAGAGGTACATGACAGTTGATCAAATCAGCTGTCATGTGCCAAGAAAGATGCGGGCTGAGCCATGGAGTCTGCATAAAAAGGGAGAGACACTACCTATGACGTATATATACGTCTTAGGTCGTGAAGGGGTTAGAGCTGCGAATTTAGCAAATGACCATTTTCAGTTCTTTACAACCTATAAAATGTTTGGAAATTCTGCTGTGTAGAATCATTTGGAACATGACATTTTGGCACTTTGAGTGTTTTTTTAGTTTTGAAAAAAAATCTGTAATAATTGGGTGTTTTTTCCAATAAAATGTAATTTGTACTCTAACGGTTGAAAATAGTATTTGTATAATAATGTGTAACGTGGTATGTATTTTATATATTATATATTTAACACTAGAACTACCGGAGGGGTCATTTTGACCCTTTTGCTATTTCTTTTTCCTATAATTTCTAAAATTTTAACAAATGAGTTCTGACTTTTTGTGACTTTTATTTATTCACGGTAGTGTATATTTTAGGATACAAAAATGATTTGTAACTTTTTCAGGGGCCTGGATTTTACAATTCATACCTATCAGTACTGAAGGGGTCAATTTGACCCCATACATAAAAGTAGTAGTAGGCAAGTCACCTAATATTACAGAGTACAGAAAATCACAGTGCTTCTCTCTAGTTGTAAGAATGTAATTGTATCTTTGCATATCAGGGATGATTCAGCATTTTGTTTTGTCTAAACTTGTCTGAACATGTTTGATCCATGTATCTTGTAGCAATTTCTGTCTGCACTTCAGTAGCAAACATTACAGTTGAAGCTACAAGTCTGCATGTTTGTGCAGTGTCGTTTTATTACTTCTGCGATCTTACAAGTCCCTTTTTGCGACGTATATTTGAAGCATGAGTAAGCAGAGGGGTCTGACAAGTGATGAAATTTTGAAATGTCTTCAGAATGTTAGTGAAAATAGACTCAGAGTCTGATGAAGAATATTTTCTTCATGATATTTCTGAAGAGTCAGATTCAAGCAGTAACAGTGATATAATTGACGATACCGAAGATTCTGGAGAGGATGATGGACGTCCTACTATGTCAACAACATGTATGGCCACACCACAATTGCGAAGAGGTAGAGGAAGAGGGACCCAACCAAAATATTTTGGATACGGATGGAGAAAGAAAGGTACAGTGGACATTCCACCTGCTGTGGGTCATAAAGAGACTTGTCGCGATGGAACTGTGTGGGAAGTTGTCCCAATTGCTTCTGCATCTACTGGCCGACTGTCCCAACAAAACATTCTATGAGAAACAGCTGGACCCACCCCTTATGCCAAACAGGAGATCATCAATGGGAATGTATTAAGTGCATGGAGGTTGCTAATTGATGAACCTATATACTTCGCCACATAAAAAAGTGTACAGAAATGGAGGCTCGTCAGAAACTTGAAGATGATAAATGGACAGTTTATGTCGAGAAATAGGTTCGAAGAATTGATGCGATTTGTACGATTTGACATCAAATCCACCCGATCTGATACATTGAAGAATGACAAGTTTGCTTTATTTTCTGAAGTGTGGAATCGCTTCATTGGAAATTGTATACTGTGTTACAAACTTGGACAAAACCTGACAGTTGATGAACAGCTTTTTCCAACTAAATCAAGATCTCCTTTCACCCAATATATAGCCAATAAGCCGGACAAATTTGGAATAAAATTCTGGCTGGTAGCCGACGTAGAATTCAAATACCTCTGCAACGGGTTTCCATATTTGGGAAGAGATAACAACGACCGGCTGATCAGTCTCTTGCACAACACATTGTTCTCAAACTAATGGATCCATTTTTGAACCATGGAAGAAATGTTACTACAGATAATTTTTTCACTTCATTGAAAGTTGCCAATACACTGAAAGCCAAGAGAACAAGCATTGTGGGAACAATGAACCATGCAAGAAAAGAGATTCCATCTTTGGCAAAAAACCAACAAACAAATACATATGAGACTACTCTGATGAAGAATGGTGACATCACTCTTACAGTTTACCAAGGTAAGCCAAATAAGAATGTCATTTTGCTCAGTAGTCTTCACCCAGATGTAGCAGTTGGAAACGACAAGAAAAAAAACGGAAACGGTAAAATTTTACAATAAAACAAAGGTTGGAGTGGACACAGTAGACCAGATGGCTCAAAAGTACACCACAAAATCTGGAAGCCGTCGATGGCCTGTTCAGGTGTTTTGTAATGTACTTGATTTAGCAGCTATAAACGCAACTATACTCTATAAAACAGTAACTGGGAGTAAAATTAGCAGACGGGAGTTCATTCTTCAGCTGGCATTAGACCTTCGTAAGAATTATTTGAATCAAGAAGTGGCCCATCATCTGCAATGTCTGAAACACAAACAAAAGGATAAGAAATCCGCTAGCATCGAAAATGTGGAGTTGGAAGATGCAACGAAAACAACTAAAACTTGCGCAAGCTGTAGCAAACCAGTTTGTGGAAAATGCACTGGGAAAGTGGAAGAAAGTACTGTTTGTGTTAACTGTTGGACACCGCATGCTATGACCATGTAAAAGGAAAATTCGTTTAAACTGCTGTACTTGATCTGTTCCTACTAAGTTAAAATAAATGTTCTTTAATTTGTTGGCAACAAAAAAGTTATTTTTACTCCAGATACAGTACTTTTGAATGGGGGTCAAAATGACCCCTAATGGTAGTTATAGGTATTATGAAACATGCGGTAGTTCTAGTGTTAAATATATAAACATATATATCACCTAATGTTATTGATCCAGTGCTTCACATATCGTGGGTAAGAATTCAGGTGTGGCTCTTGAGAAGGGACAGGATAGGCACAGAGGGAAGGAAAGAAAAACGGAAAGATGTTATAGAAAAGAAGAAAGTACAGAATGGAAAGGCAGAAATGAAAAGAAAGGGAATGAGTTATGTACAAACCTGTGGAGTGATAATCTCAAACCGCTGGATGTATAAAATGAGTCTGGGATATCCTTAATGTGTTATTCTACTTAAGTGGAAAAGTTGCGCTCAACTATTTAATGAAAATGACAAATAAATCTAATCTAAATTGTAACATAGAGTAACCAATATTATCATAGCTTCCAAAGTAGATGCAAAAGGACAAAACATGTGACCACAGGTAATGGTCCCATATCATTTTATCTCATCTTGGCTCAGGAAACTTTTAGGATTCACAAATGTTGCAACCTCTAAAGTGAGATAACACGTTTGGTTCAGCCCCATCTGCGCTCGCCAAACATTGTGTTCTATTAAATATTAGAGATGGGCAATTGCCTTATTTCCATAAAGTTTGGACGTTTCTTCAGCTCCTGAAAGATGGAGACAAAGCATAAAACTGATGTAATCGAGTCTAAAGGTGAATTTCTTACCGTCCCCATACAAACATCTTCCACGTCAATCCAAATAGAGTCAGCCACTATTTCCGGGCCAGCTCCAGTGGTCACTGGATAGTACGCCAAAATGCGGAATGATGGGATAAAGTCTTCTGTTATAGACAGCAACATAGACACGGGATTCTGGTCTTTCTGTCTTTCTTGTGTCCCCACTTTCATTATTCTACCTTTGTTCATTATCTGTAGAAGAAGAAAGCATCAATAGCGAAGAAGAGAGTCTCGAATCTTGGGAAGTTCTCGGCTGCTCCATAAGAGAAAGCTATAGGGAAAATGAGTAATAACCATAACTCTAGTCTTTATATATCCTGTAATTGGTCACTAAAGTGGTTGTTGATCCCTGAAAAAAGACACTCAAAAATGCTGTTAAATTATAAAATGGGTAAAACTCATCTTGCCTATCCCACTCGCAAGCCAAGGCTACCGAGTTCCCCACCGGTCTCTGTACAACCTTTTAGGTCAAGACACATGTAATATCACTGAAGCTTTTCAGTGCCTGAAACCAGTGAGTTTATATTTATTTTTTCATTTTGCAGCATTCTAATTTTTTTTCAAGGGATGAAAAACAATGTAGAGTAGTTCCTAAATGTTTTTTTTATGGATCTGTACAGTAGTACAGCACCCATAAGTACACTTATGGTCTCATGGTTCCATATGTGTATGTATACATAAGGAGATACAACAGTGTTCTTACAGATCAAGATCTGTTTCTGCAATATCACAATAGGCATCTGACTCTCTGGTATCTTTTATCTGACGATCCAGAAATGGAGAAACGCGTCGAGGCATGAGACACAGAGACTGACATTATGACTGATCTATGAAACAATAAGCTTTTTTTTTAGCTGATTTTCTATGTGTGGTGAGCTTTAAATGCCTTTTAGAATAGTACTACTGTTGTCTGGACTTGATTATTTTCTATATTTCTAAATAGTCGAGGACAACAAGGACAAGTGATGGCGAGCCACCATGGAGCGGGGTTGCCATATCCCGTAATACTAGGGTGCCAACCTTCGCTGCTAGGCAGGAACAGCCTAGAGCAGTGGTCCCCAAACTCCAGTCCTCAAGGCCACCAACAGGTCATGTTTTCAGGATTTCCTTAGTATTGCCCAGGTGATAATTGCATCATACAAAGAAAATCCTGAAAACATGACCTGTTGGTGGGCCTTGAGGACTGGAGTTGGGGAACACTGGCCTAGAGGACATCCTAGTGATGAAAAGGCCCATTTTTGTGTTACATAACCTGGGATGGCATTACTGACCCGATATAACACAGAAATTAATCATATCAGTGATAAGTTATCAATCATTTTATGGTGAATTTATTAGATTTCCATTTATAGAATATCTTTATTATCATAAAGCTGTCGGGATCAGATTTTCTCTCCATATGTCTAGAAAAGAGAACTGCTATATTAGAGACATAAACTCTGTTTTTTGCTATGCGCAGGGATTTATTGGGAGCGTTTTATGTATTTTCTAAATAAATTCATGTTTTTAAAAGGAGTCATGTACACCTGGAGCTAATTTATCCTTTTGGTCTTAATAAAATTTTTATTTCTTCAGATAACATGAAATATAACTTTTTTCACCAATTCCTACTCCAGTGCATTACGGATCCTCTGAGGAAGCATAGATGCGAAACACATATTTGGTGCAAGGAGAAACTATGCAATATCTCACTTAGCATAGGCTAAGGCCTCTTTCACACATCAGTTTTTCAGCGTCAGGCGCGATGCGGCGTCTCGCCTGATCGCCAGATCTGGTTTTTGAAATGTAAAACCGGATACAACGGATCCGGTTTTTGGCCGGATTATTCTAACGCATCCGGCGGAAAACCGGATCCGCTTCATTCGGTGTATCCGTTTTTTTGACAGATTACACCGGATCCAGTATTTAAAAACGCCCTTTTTGGGGTTAAAAACATGATTGGCTACTGAAAACCTATGTATACGCTGTTCCTATAGCCCATCTTGTTGTATATGAGCAAGTGCCGGTTAGAGAGAAGAGCAAGTTTCTGCTGAAGATGGACGTTGTGATAGGAAAGATTCTGAAGAATTTGGTGGATTTCACGGCGGAGGCGAATCGTGTGTAAGCGATAGTTCTGGAGAAGGAGAGAAAGAGACTGCAGCGACAACGTCGACGACGCCGTTTCTGAATCCACCCCATCACAGCCCAGAGAATGACACGTGGGGTGTTTTCTACACTCTACATAGAGCTACGAGGAAACCCTCAGAAATTTTTTGCGTATCTTCGCATGAAAATGGAGAACTTTGATTTGTTGGTGGAGCGTGTTGGAGACCTCATAAGAAGATCACCTATTGCCGCTTCTTCATTTCACCGGCGGAGCGTCTGATGGTGACTCTTCGGTAAGCCATATTTATTGGATCTGCTTGCTTCAGAGCACACTTGTCCTGGAATATTGTTGCTGGTAGTTTGTATACGGCCATCTGACTCAGCTTTAACAATTGGAGATACTATAAAATAAATGTATATTTATAGTATCTCCAATTGTTAAAGCTGATGTGTGGTATGTAATGCTGTGATTTTAAACTTTTTTTTTGTTTATACACAGATTCCTGGCAACTGGAGAATCTCTTTCCTCACTGCATTTTCAATACAGACTTGGGATTTCCACCATCTCTGGAATTGTGAAGCACACATGCCGTGCATTGTGGGACTCTCTAGTTGCGGAATTTCTACCAGAGCCCACAACAGACAGTTGGATTGCAATTGCAGAAAAGTTTCTTCAAATATGTCAGTTTCCTAATTGCCTGGGCGCTGTGGACGGGAAACATATCCGGATTGTAAAGCCAGCAGGATCTGGATCCGAATATTTTAATTACAAGAAATATTTCTCCATTGTCCTCATGGCCATCGCTGACGCAGAATACAAATTTATTGCCGTAGATATTGGTGCCTATGGCCGCTCCAATGACTCTCAAGTTTTCAAACTTTCAGCAATGGGCCGTCAGCTGTATGGAAACACCTTCCAGTTCCCATCCCCTAGACCGCTGCCTCAAACTTCTGGCCCACCAATGCCTTTTGTTTGTGTAGGGATGAAGCCTTCCAGCTGTCAGAACACCTGCTAAAACCGTACTCCAGCAGAGGATTGACAGACACCAAAAGAATTTTTAATTACCGCTTCACAAGAGCCAGAAGAATGGTGGAGTACTGGAGTGCGCTTTTGGGATTCTGACAGCAAAATGGCGTGTTCTATTGACCGCTATCAACCTAAAAACTGAAACTGTGGACAAGGTAATCAAAGCTTGTGTGGTTCTACACAATTTTGTCATCAGCAAGGAACAGATTTCCATTGAGGACCACTCAGAAGAAACCACCTTGCATGATTACCAGAACGTTACCAATAGAACTTCTGTGACTGTTTCCCGAATGAGGGACAAATTTGCTGAATACTTTATGTCCCCTGAAGGAAGAGTAGACTGGCAGGATGACAGAGTTTAATAAACTGCTCTGTGACCTTTGTACCTTCTGTACCCACATTTTACCTTTGACAACCAAATTTGTCTACCTTCTAGTGTATTATGTACAGTATGTTACCTTTTGTCCAAAGTTGTGTCCCTGGTTGTGTATTAGTAAAGTATTTCACCTTTTAAACAGAGTTCTGGACTTTGTTAGGTAATCCCCAACAAGGTACAGAACTCTGTTTGAAAGGTGAAATACTTTTCACAACCAGGGACACAACTTTGGACAAAAGGTAAAAAATGTTTAACAATGTCAAAAATGTTTAACTTCTTTGTTTTCAATGAGAAAAAGCTTTATTTTTTTCAATGCGAAAATAATTTTTTTTTTAATAAAATTTTTTATTAAACACAAAATCACAAGTTTGTGTACTGTGGGGTGGAGATACTACTGGAGGGGCTGTGGGACCCTTCGACAGTGGGAGTGTGGAGAGCAGCCTGGGATGGTGTTGGGGAATGATCAGGTAAAAGAGGTGAAGGGGTTAAAAAAGAAATGGAATGGGTGGAGAGGTGGGAGCCAGAACAGGTAGGTGGTGGAGAGGCGGATTGGGCAGGTAGTACAGGAGCAGATGTGGTTGGGAACTGGTATTGGGCAGGTTGTTGGTATGGGGCAGGTTGCTGGAAGTGGGAAGGTTGCTGGAAGTGGGAAGGTTGTTGGTACTGGGGAGGTTGGTGGTATTGGGGAGGTTGTTGGTATTGAATGGGAGGGGGAGGAGGAATGGTGGCTGGAGGGGGGCAGGTGTGGGAGGAACGACTGGGGTGGGTGTAGGTTGGGAGATAACCTGCTGTAGTGCACCGTGGCACGTATGCATTACATACATCTGCTGGGTAGGAGATAGCGTATCCATGCGCTCGGCTACAGACCGGAAAAAACTGTGATTTGGCAAACTTCTTGCTTCTGAATGCATCGTTTGCAGAAGTGTCTTAACCTCCAGAATGCTGGAGCTGAGCTGATTAAAGCCTGCAGCCATTTGCTCTGACAAGACTTTAAGACAGTTCTGAAATGATGCATTAAGATGCAAGAATTCGGGCGCATAGTTCTTTTCCTGACCCCTCTGCCGCAGCCGCCCAGTAGCCACAGGTGTACTAGAGGTGGCAGCGGCAGAAGGGTGGGGTAAGGGGAAATCTATCTCCTGACCAATAGCCTCATGCAATGCACTCGGCCACAATGCTCCAGCGCTGGTGGAGGGGACAGAGGGCTCACGTGTCTGGGAAGGTGCGGATCGGCCGGGGCTGTCAAAGGGTCCCTCGGTGCCGGTCTACTGAGGGATCGCCCCAGAAGGGTACAAGTCTGCGGGCGCCCAAGTGCTGGTCACCGTTCTGTGGAATAAAGAGAAAAAATACAATTAATATACTGTTATTGAATGGCCCTGGCTGATAAAAAAATTTAGTTAGACATGTTATCATTTTGTAAAACTTGGGGTGGGTAATATTTACCTTCTGGTGACCATTGTAACCCGGAGGAACGACAGGGCTTCAGCGTACTTGTATGTGCTCCTGGGTCCTCGAGATCCACTCGGGGCCCGAATCTCTTTGTTGAACTCCTTCTTGAAGCAATCCCTCACAGACCGCCACCCTTCACAATTCTGTCCCCTGAAACGAGATAGCAAACATTGGTTAATATACATCAGTGTTTCCCAAACTCCAGTCCTCACAGACCACACCGGTTATGTTCTCAGGATTTCCAGTGTTGCACAAAAGTAAATCATGAAAACATGACCCGTGGGGCCACGAGGCTGGAGTTTGGGAAACACAGCTTTGAGTCCAGCAACCTGAACTGTATATACTTATGGTGTTCAAGCTTGGCCCGAGCGTCGAGGTCCTCCCAGCGGTCCATGAGTTGTGAAAAGATCTCCTCCCAGAGCCGCCGGGTCACTATCACATCAGCATGGCTGCGGTCCCCCATGTTCCACAGTGGCTCCCTTTCTCGGACCAGATCGATGAGGAGGTCCACGTTCAGAACCCCCTCCACACCATCCGAGGCGGGAACACGCTGTGAAGCTTGTTAAAGAAAAAGAGAAAAAATATACATTAGTCTCCAAACTACCAAGGAAAAAAAAAACTTGTAAATAAAAAAGTTAACCAAAAAAGTTTACCAAAACAAATTAAAAAAAAAAAAAAAAATTACTTACATGATGGTGACCGCCTCGTTGCTCACGCCGACAACCCTGGGAGGCACTGCGATGACCTCTTTGCCAAGCACCATTTCCGGAACACTATAAAAAAAAAAAATTATGTGCTTGGAAGTAGGCATATGTGTTTGGGTGCAGTGTGATGTCTGTACTAAATTGTTTTCTATGTGTTGTGTGTAGTGTGATGTTATGTTTGAGCGATGCATGCAGGAAACTTACAAATTGCGAGCCCACTCCGGGTATCTCTCCACCCCTTCGTTCTTCTCCTGGGAGCTCCTCTTCAGGTTCCATTTCCTGTTATAAATAAAAAGTAATGCCATTAATATATAAATAACAGAGATGCGATTGTGCAATTAAAAAAAAAAAAAAAACTCTAAACGCTGACGATGCTTCGGAGGGCTCCCAGAAGAAGAAGTGTCCTGTGCTGGTCGCGTTGATGGCCATCTTCTGCTGTGGAATAAAGACAAACAAAGGCCATGCAATATCAAGTGATATTGCATGGCCCTGGCTCGAAGGGGTAGTGTGTGATATTTACCGTCTGCTGTCTGCTGACGTGCTCTCCTGCTCTTCTTGGGCTGGTGGTGGTACTGCTGGCGTCGGCGTTGTTGGTCGGCTTGTTCTGTGGAATAAGGAGAAAAAAAGGCCATGCAATATCAATTGCAATATCCTGGCTGGAAGGGGTAGTGTGTTATATTTACCGTCTGGCCTCTGGTCCCATGCTCTCCATCAGCAGCCGCATCTGTTGGAGTTCTGGGGGTGTAGATGCTCCTGTGCTGTTGAATAAAGAGGAAAAAAAAAGGGCCATGAATATATTGACATTGCATACCCCTCGCTTGTCTGTGATATTTACCGTCTTGCATCTGGTCCCGGCTGCATCATGGCCACAGATTCTTGGGGTCGTGCTGTTGGTGGTGGTGCTGGTCTGGCCTCCTGTCCTCCTCTTCTACGGCTGGATCCTCGGCTGCCGGCTCCATATCATCCTCCTGCTTTCTTCGCTGGCTGCATGATTATGGCTGAGGGTGGTCCCACAAACATTGTTTATATAGGTTGGCTGTGGGCTGGGCTACAAAACCCAAACCAGAAAAAAAAGGATCCGGACGCATTGCGGCGCTCATAGACTTTCATTGTAAAAAAAAAAAAACGGAAGCGCATTCGCCCTTTTCGCCGGAGACAAAAAACGTTACATGAGACGTTTTTCCCAAACGCCTGATTGAGACCAGACGCCGGATCCGGCGAAAAACGGACGCGCCGCATGCCAATGAGGCGCGATCTGGCACTAATGTTAGTCTATGGTAAAAAAACGAATCGGTTTTATTTTTTACCGGATCCGGTTTTCAGAAAACATGCCGGAGCTCGCCTGATTGAAAAAACCTGATATGTGCAACAGGCCTAACTCCTAACATAATTAACTAATGATTCAGATAAATGGTTAGTTTCTTGCAGTGGATGATTTCAATTAGGAATTTAGTGCAGCCTCATAGCCACAGTTTATCTATGATCGTGTTGTCGGTGCATGTATATTTACTTCTATTACCTTTGGTATTAAATATATTGATAAAATGTTGACACATTAAGTTTAGCCATGCTAATTGATGTATATGAGCACCATGCAATTCTTAATTTGTAACTGAATATTTTACCCAGATTACAGTTGCTCATTGTAGGTCACAGAAGTATGAGACCCTATCCTAAAACTTTTTTGGGGTATCTTTTCTAACAAGTATTTTTAAGAGCAGGGAAGCCTTTTACTGATGATTTCCAATGAAATTTTCACAGTGAAATGTCAACTCAATGACAAAATGAATTATTATCAGGTGAATGAACTTCGTCCAGATATTGATTCTTATTCTTAATATGAGGACCTTGCTGTAGACTTAAGGGTATGCCACACTAAACAATATCGCTAACGAGATCGCTAAAAAACGTCACTATTTAGCGATCCCGTTAGCGATATTGTTCAGTGCGGCAGCTTCCAGCGACGAGCTTCCTGCTGTGATCTCGCTCGTCGCTGGAATCGTTCCGGACCCTATTTCATCGCTGGCGCTTCCGCTGGGTAAGTATCTAATCGCTGTGTGGCACCTTTTCTTAGCGATTTAGCGGTACTTTTGTACCGCTAAAGTCGTTAAGAAGATCGCTAACGGCGATAGCGTCGTTAACTATATCGCTAAATGTGGCCGCATTTAGCGATATAGAAACAATCCCGCTAGCGATCGCATTAGTATGCGTCGTTATCGTGATCGCTAGCGGGATTGTTTAGTGTGGCAGTACCTTAAGTTCATTCACCTGATAATAATTCATTATAATGTTTAAGGATAATAATAATCATAGAACTAAGACAAGTTACCACATAGTTGAATTGGTTGATCTGGTTTTGAACAGTGGGGTCGCTGTTCCAGATGATAAAGTGAACAACTGCAACTTCTCCAGGTTTCATGTCCCCTGAGACACTCAGATGTAAGTAATTGCCACCGATAGGTTTGTACGCAAAGGCTTCCATGGTGGCAGAAGCTTGTTGCTCCATCTTAGTTAATTTACCATCTATGGTTGATACCTAGAAGCAAAAAAGAGGAAACTGATATCTTCCATGGATGACTATAGAAGTAATATCATACTAACATATTTAGACTTGAGAGTCCTCAGTGGTTGATACCTTTTAATGGCTAACTGAAAAGATGGTAACAAATTGCAAGCTTTCGAGACTACTCAGGTCTCTTCATCAGGCGAGGACTAATACAAAATCTGAAGAATCACATATTTATACACAACAGGACACAGGAATAATGCAATAGGTAAGACAAGTGACGTGAAGCAGAACTGTCATTATGGCAGAGGGATGAACATAAATATTGGAACAGTTCATAGATAAGGAGTGAAAGTTTTATTGCCCTCTGATTGGAGTCTGCTATTGTGTTTTGATGCCTCTAGAAGGTCAGAGAAGCAGATTACTTAATTGATATAGAAAGACATAAATCCATGTGACACGTTCATTCCAGCACTAAGAGTGTCAAAGGTCATCATAAGTTTATATTCCCAAACCTTTCTATCTTTCTCAGATTTGAAGTTAGATTTTAATACAAGTAATTCCATATCCATCATGCTATGACCGGTGTAAGCTTTTCAGGGGATATAGCTCTGGGATCGCCGTCCGGGTAGACGGAGTGGCACGGAAACAGTTCATTCACAGACAGCAGTTCTGGTAAAAACTGGCCGCAACCAGTTTTATTAAAGTCCACAGCAAACAGAACATAATCAAAACCAAATCATAAACATAAGACCTGGGCTTGTCCAGCCACTTACTACACTTAGATAGATTTCCCTATCTATCCGGGACCAGACTCTAACAGCCTGGGCCAAAACAACACATATGTTCAGCATTTACCAGCATGGAGTTTCACAGAGTCTCCTCCTTGTGTCTGAAGGCACCTTCAACGTCCAGACTTGAGAGAGCTCCCCTCCTATTCAGCAGCTATCCGCATGGATTCTCACAGAGACTACTCCTGTGTCCGGGGTACATCGAGCACCCAGACTGAGACAGCTCATACTCCTGGAGACTCCTTCTTGTGCCTGGACTCCTTGTCCAGACTAAGCGAGCTCACCTGTCTGTGTTCGCAGACACCTACTTCTGGTTTCCTAATTAACACCTGAGTGGTTTCAGGCCTGAGCTGCAAGTGTGTACTGAATGGAAGGTGTAGTGACCTTTCTCTACCACTAGGTTTACAAAGCCATACATTTCCCTTATACCAGTCAGCAAAGTACCTAGGTGAAATGTACACCCCATTCACTACATATGCTTTCACTGTCTCACATATCCCCCCCTCTTCTCCAGACCGGAGGGCTGGTCATCCAGACCGGAGGGCTGGTCAACAATCCAAAAGAGACAGTGAACTCTGGACCAGTCATGGCCCTCCTCAGCTTCATCTTCATCTGTATCTTCACCTGAGCCATAGCCAACATCAGCTTTCTCTTCATCTGAAGCATCCGCACTACCCTGTACCCTCCCAGGCCTATGCTCTCTGCGGGCCTCGGGTATCCTGCACGGTTTCATCTTGACCTTAGGGCCGGGCTCAGTTTCGATATAGTGCCTGGCCAGAGAAGTACGACCCGGCACATCAGAACACTTCTGCTGACTCTTCCTCAGAAACTCACGTACCTCCTGTCCTTGGTGCACTGACCATGTGTCACCAACTATCACAGGAGGTAAAGGGGGTTTTTCACCTTTCTCTAATTCCCCCTGAACCTTCTTTAGCACATCTACTTTCTTAAATCTCAGTTGATTCATAAATTCTATTTCACAGAAATTAAGCTCCTCTGCCATGGTCTCTGACCATTTTAAGCTACACTGTTCAAATGCTTAGCACTGTAGAAGGAGCTGATCGTTTTTCTTTGGCAGTACACATAATTCATCCTCTTCTTGTACTTCATTGACCTTCTCAAGAAGCGGCTCATGGCTTTCATCACGCACCTTCATCACAGTTTGGAGATTTTTCTGAGAAGTAATCAATTCATCTTGTACCTGTGCAACCACTTTTTCTTGATCTTGCAAGGTACCATATACACTTTCCCTTTCACCTCGTGCTCTCTGGAGCAACTGCTGGAACCGCTCACGTTCCTGGCGAAGAGATACCACATCCAGTTCACACTGCTGAAGCCGCTCGCGTAATGCAACATTATCAGTCTTTATTTCTTTGGTGGAGACCTCAGGGAGACGCATCTTCTCCTGTAGCTGTTGGACGTCCTTTACGTCTTCGGCCCCTTCTTCAGGCTCTTCTGGTAGAACATGCTCAGAAGCCCTACCGTCAGTCTTACATTCTACCTCTTCAGGCACATCATTATGATATCCAATATCTCCATTTATTTCAACTTTCAAGTTCTCCTTGATAGCTGCATCTGTATACTCAGAACCCGCCTGGCTCTTCTCTTCCACCACGCTCTGCATCCCATCCGGGCTCCCGTGTATCTGCAGCGGCAACGGACCGACACATCGCTTCTCCCATTCGTTGGGACGTGGCTCAGATGCAGACTCCATGAAAGTGCCCTGAGCTCACCAATGCCAGCCCGAACTTTGCGAGTTCCGCTACTGATCCGGACAGTACTCCACCACGTCACTGTCTCGGCCGAGGAAATTCCTGGCAAGAGTCAGCCCCACATCCCGTCACTTACACCTGCACTTGCTCTCATCGATGACATCTCACTTCTGGTTTCCACATGGCTTTTCATTCAGTTACATCAGATCCTGGCATGATGTCAGCATCCACACATCTGTTTAATATTGCTAGTTTCATTTTTCACACTTTGTTTTCCGCAGTTTTCGGTCTCATAAATCGCATACATATAACTCATGCATTAAGCATCCTATCATGTTAATGTTTCAGATCGCATGTCTTGGCCACTCTCTAGCCGTCTTCCCTGCAAACCTGCTAAAAATTGCAACATGTTCATTATCTTCTCGGGCTTAATCGCTCAGGTATTCCGCCCCCTTAGTTATATGCACTTGACTCGCTTACTTTCCGCATGTGGTACTTCATTCTCCACCATCCTGCTCACTTCAGGGTTATACAATTCATTTTCATTCACATCTTGCACACTTTCAGGGTATACAATCCATCATCTTGATCTGAAACCTTAGTTAACATGTCATCACAACATTAACTTTCACCATTGGTCCTCAAGTTGTGACTATGTGACAACCCCAGTACTAACTTCTATATAGCTCAGGTACTAGGAGCTGGCTCAGACCTTCTCCTGGACTTCAGTGTCCCTATACAACAGGTGAGTGTTATGGCAACATGAGGAAACCTCTCCTCAGAGCCAGGCTCTTGGGAAACCTCATTTAGAACATTTATATTTTCCTGGGCCGTTTTAAGAGGGGGTCTCGCCACTGCTCACTCTCAAAATTGTCACAGGACACAGGTAAGTCAGGGACACTCGGTTCCCGAGAACCACCATCCTCGTCTCCCAACATCACCTGCAAAGGAATTTCATCACTATCACAGTCATCATTATTATCAATATCATTATCATGATTATGATCAGTATCATCATCACTATCATGATCATCATCATTATCATTATCAGCATCAGCATCATTATCATGGTCATCATCATTATCATGATCATCATCATCATTATCATTATCATCATCATCATCATCATTATCACATAAGTTTAACGGCCCACTAGCATTGTGTTCGCCCCTCGGACTGCGCACCCTCAATAGGAGCTTCATCACACTGTCCATCAGAAACATTTTTCCCCCAGAGATCCTTAGATCGGGGAAAGTCATTACCCAATATAACGGGTTGCACCAGGTTCTTCACTACCCCCACTTCATATGAAACCTCCCCGAGTTTGGGGACCAAGTCCACGGCAGTCTCTGGGTAGACTTTGGTGTCTCCATGGATGCACACCATACTCAGGTGCTTATCAGGGATGAAGTCCCTATCAATCAGGCTGTCACATACGGAAGTCACTGGACTCTCTGAGTCCAAGAGGGCCTGTGCTGGGCAGTCATTTACAACCACCGGGGACACCTGTGGTCCATTCTCTTCGGCTGAGGTGGACACACACACAGGTTCTGCACAGAGAGAGAGGGATCTGCCAACATCACAATACATAGGCTCCCCCTCTATTGGACAGTTGGCTGCAATTTCACGACATCTCCAACACGGTCCATCACACTTTTCCACCCACATGTCCCCTCGTGCCTGAACCCGCTTATCAGCATACCCCATGTCCCCAACAGCTGGAACGCTCTTACCGCGAGAGTTCAGCGTCCGGGAACTCTGAAGTGACGACCTCTCAGACGGCTGGTCACGGAGACAGTCTTTGCTGGCGAAGGCCTTCTCCATCAGGCTGACCAGACGATTGGCGTCCTGGTGGTCTCCTTGTCCGACCTCTGGCTGTACCTCAGGAGGACATGCTCGGGTGTAGCGGTTCACTATCACCTCTTCAACCATGCCGATCCAACAGCCGACGTCAGGCTCCAACCGCTTCTTTACTGCAGGCAACGCAGGTGCCTTTACAACATTACTCGGGGACGAGGTGCTGAGAGCTGCAATCTGCTCCCTCAGCAATCGGTTAAACTCCTGCTGCTGCTGCTGCCAGCTCTGCTGGGCCTGCTGCATGCTCTGCAGGTGTTTCTTAACAAGCTCCTCCAAACTGTCATCCATGCTGTCAGACTTCTCTGTCTCAACAACGGCAGTCTTATGTTGCACATTAACTTGCGCCATTTGTTTAATCAGCTTCTCCAGGCTGTCATCCATACTGTCAGACTTCTCTGTCTTAACAACGGCAGTCTTCACTCAAGACATACACACTCCACAGTCTTTTCCACAGAAAATTTAGCTCTGCTGTGCAGACACTTTTTTTTTTTTTCTCTGCAAACTCTATTAGGGCCACTGTCTCTTTAAGACTGCTCCAACAGACTTTTTCCTTTGCTGCTGCACACTCCACAGTCTTTTCCACAACAAGTTCAGCTTTGCTGTGCAGACACACTTTTTTTTTTTTTTTTTCTTTTGCAAACTCTATTAGGGCTACTGTCTCTTTAAGACTGCTCCAACAGACGTTTCTTTTGCTGACACACTTTTTTTTCTCTGCTGCTGCTTCAACAGACTTCACCTTTTATTGCTGTCTCTCGCCACTGTGCTGCACGCACATTCTAGCACCAATTGTAAGCTTTTCAGGGGATATAGCTCTGGGATCGCCGTCCGGGTAGACGGAGTGGCACGGAAACAGTTCATTCACAGACAGCAGTTCTGGTAAAAACTGGCCGCAACCAGTTTTATTAAAGTCCACAGCAAACAGAACATAATCAAAACCAAATCATAAACATAAGACCTGGGCTTGTCCAGCCACTTACTACACTTAGATAGATTTCCCTATCTATCCGGGACCAGACTCTAACAGCCTGGGCCAAAACAACACATATGTTCAGCATTTACCAGCATGGAGTTTCACAGAGTCTCCTCCTTGTGTCTGAAGGCACCTTCAACGTCCAGACTTGAGAGAGCTCCCCTCCTATTCAGCAGCTATCCGCATGGATTCTCACAGAGACTACTCCTGTGTCCGGGGTACATCGAGCACCCAGACTGAGACAGCTCATACTCTGGAGACTCCTTCTTGTGCCTGGACTCCTTGTCCAGACTAAGCGAGCTCACCTGTCTGTGTTCGCAGACACCTACTTCTGGTTTCCTAATTAACACCTGAGTGGTTTCAGGCCTGAGCTGCAAGTGTGTACTGAATGGAAGGTGTAGTGACCTTTCTCTACCACTAGGTTTACAAAGCCATACATTTCCCTTATACCAGTCAGCAAAGTACCTAGGTGAAATGTACACCCCATTCACTACATATGCTTTCACTGTCTCACACCGGGCATACAAAAGTGTTTTGCCACAGGTAAATCCATTCTTTTTTCTCTTATTGTGTGGCGATGAGAATTCATCCTTGTTCTCAGTTTTTGCCCGGTCTCCCCCACATACAGACCCCAGTTGGACATTTAGTACATATAATGAGGTACACCACATTAGATGTGATGCAGCTGAAAGTACCTGGTATCTTGTAGTCCTGATGTGAGTTGGGGATCTTTATCTTGTCCGTGGTCATTATAGATGCACAGGTTTTACATTTCTTCTGGTTGCAAGGAAAGGTTCCTGCAGCTGTTGGGGAGGACAGGGAGCTTCTGACAATGATGCTTCTTAGATTTGGGGGCTGCCTAAAACATAGTAGTCGGGGGTCTGGAAATATGGATTGTAATCGGGCATCTTTTTGTAGTAAAGGTTGTAGTTTCCGTGCAGCTCCCCTTAGCATCTCCAGATTTGGATTGTAGGTGACCACTAGAGGCACCCAGTTATTTTCTTCTTTAGCTTTGTAATGTAGCAGGTGATTCCTTGATATTCTGGTGGCTCTTGTGATTTGGTTTTCAATTGTTCTTGGATGGTAGCCCTGGTTCAAAAAAGTCTTTCTGAGGCGACCAAGGTGTTCATCTCTATCCATGGGGTTGGAACATATACGGTTGTGTCTGATGGCTTGGCTGTAGACAATAGAGTTTCCATCCAAAACACATAAAAAACTCTATTGTCTACAGCCAAGCCATCAGATACAACCGTATATGTTCCAACCCCATGGACAGAGATGAACACCTTGGTCGCCTCAGAAAGACTTTTTTGAACCAGGGCTACCATCCAAGAACAATTGAAAACCAAATTACAAGAGCCACCAGAATATCAAGGAATCACCTGCTACATTACAAAGCTAAAGAAGAAAATAACCGGGTGCCTCTAGTGGTCACCTACAATCCAAATCTGGAGATGCTAAGGGGAGCTGCATGGAAACTACAACCTTTACTACAAAAAGATGCCCGATTACAATCCATATTTCCAGACCCCCCACTACTATGTTTTAGGCAGCCCCCAAATTTAAGAAGCATCATTGTCAGAAGCTCCCTGTCCTCCCCAACAGCTGCAGGAACCTTTCCTTGCAACAAGAAGAAATGTAAAACCTGTGCATCTATAATGACCACGGACAAGATGAAGATCCCCAATTCACATCAGGACTACAAGATACCAGGTACTTTCAGCTGCATCACATCTAATGTGGTGTACCTCATTATATGTACTAAATGTCCAACTGGGGGTCTGTATGTGGGGGAGACCGGGCAAAAACTGAGAACAAGGATGAATTCTCATTGCCACACAATAAGAGAAAAAAGAATGGATTTACCTGTGGCAAAACACTTTTGTATGCCCGGTCATAGCATGATGGATATGGAATTACTTGTATTAAAATCTAACTTCAAATCTGAGAAAGATAGAAAGGTTTGGGAATATAAACTTATGATGACCTTTGACACTCTTAGTGCTGGAATGAACGTGTCACATGGATTTATGTCTTTCTATATCAATTAAGGAATCTGCTTCTCTGACCTTCTAGAGGCATCAAAACACAATAGCAGACTCCAATCAGAGGGCAATAAAACTTTCACTCCTTATCTATGAACTGTTCCAATATTTATGTTCATCCCTCTGCCATAATGACAGTTCTGCTTCACGTCACTTGTCTTACCTATTGCATTATTCCTGTGTCCTATTGTGTATATAAATATGTGATTCTTCAGATTTTGTATTAGTCTTTGCCTGATGAAGAGACCTGAGTAGTCTCGAAAGCTTGCAATTTGTTACCATATTTTCAGTTAGGCATTAAAGGTATCAACCACTGAGGACTCTCAAGTCTAAATATTTTTCTATCTACTGGCTAACACGGTACGAAGATACACATCTTTCCTATATCATACTAACAGTGATATAACAAACAGGGGGTTTCACTAAAGGAACAAAACACAACAACAGTATATTATAGTGCACTGGCAAACTATGGCATCAAAACAGAGTTAGAAATTACAATATCTGATGATCATGGACCTCTGAAAGATCCTTAATGTTATATTGGATGCACATCTATGGGGAATAATTAAGGCAATGATAAGTATAGTATAGTTATATACATTAATTATATCCGGAGACTGTTGACCGTATAGGTACTTTAGATATCTCCACTTATATATACTGTACCTTCTCTATTGAAGCTCTAGGAATTGTATGTTTTTAACCTCTTACATATTTCTGCCGTTAAAGTACAAACGACTTTTGTGATCATGCGAATGGTCATGTGGTGGATTTAAACCACTGTGATTGTAAGTACCACAAATGGAGATGGGGAGGTTTCCTGGGAATGTATCAGCAGATGGGGAGATGTTGAGGTTTCCTAGGAAAGTATCATCATGGAATACCAAGACACTATCCCCCAAGAGCCTTCGTTTTACCATGCAACTTTGATGTGAATCTTGAATGAACTTATGGATATAGAAGCTAGAGACCACTGGGATAAAAATCAATCATTGGATATTTTTTTTTATTTCAGGTGTAGCTATCAGTTGAACAAGCAGAAAACGACTCAAGGATGTTTAGCACTTGTACAGTTGGAAAGCGTTACCGTAACACAAGACCCAAGCATACTGATGTTAAGTTCCATTTTCTGTGGGACTGTGAAAGAAAAGGACTTCGGCACATTTGATACTGCCCAACTGAGGATATGAGTGTGCCATTTTTACAAACGCTTTGTAGAAAGAAACACATCAGAGACTGATAAGTTGGTCCTAACTGATTAATCCTTAACTGTTGAGAAATGGTTGTGGTAGTAAGAGCTTCAGTTCTAATGGACCGGTGTACTCTAGACTGTATGCTATGACCTCTCAATTTTGCGAGTGTGATTTCTTCCCTGTATTTTCCTCATTGTTGATAATGAAGATAATGGATGCTATATGTTGCAAGTAAAACAGTTCCTTCTCGGACAATGTCTGAGTACTGATGATTCTGTAGAAAGCTGAAATCTGCAACACAACACACATCTATCCACGGCTATACTATACTTAATATCAGTGCAAATCAGATACACTGCATATCCAAACTGTCGGATAGACCACATTGATTTATGATGGAATCTATTGATCCTCTGTTCAGATTTTCACTATTTACCATCAAAAGTGATAGAAACCTTTAGGTCAAGGTCACACGAGCGTTGATTCTCTCAAGCGAGGGAATCAGATCGGTAGTGTAAATGACCCTCTGATCAAACTCTGATCAGCGCTTGATCCGAGTGTCAGCTTAATGTGATCTCATTCTCTCAGATGAGAGAATATTAGTACAGGTGATCAGAAGATGGAGATCGAGATTTCTCCATCTTCTCCATTCTGTGAGTGCGATGTCATCCTACTGCTGTCTGATGTTTTCCACGCACCCATAGACTGGAATGGATGAGTTCGATCTGATTTGCGCATAAACTCACAGCATGCTGATCAGCACTGCCCCAGAATAACGCTGAACTGAGTGCTATCCGATAAAACATTGGACAGCACTCATCTGATATATACGCTGGTGTGAGAGAGCCCTTAATGAAGGGCTGAATGTAGATGTGAACTCAGCCTACATGATCGTAATCAATTCAAGACCCATTAGGTTTTCCTTCCAATAATCTCATCACTTAGAAGAAGAAAATATTGTGTTCATATTTAACCATTATTAGTTATTCCCGAATGGCAACATGTCTAAATAAAAAATTCTTACTGTGATTTGTAGCTTCTTTTGGTCTGATTCAGTATTCAGAGTCACCTGAACAGTTCCATCTTGCCGAGTTATTCCTTTAAAATTTCCTGGTTTTACTTCAACTGGGACGCGATGAGCCGGAGTCCCATCAGGGTAAGTGACAAACACCTAAAATAGAAAAAATAGATACCGTAAATTGATTTCTTTGCAATCTCTGTAGCTATGCCTGTGCCTTTTCTCCTTCACGTGTAATGTTAGAAGAACACTGCTGAAATGTTTAACAAAAAGGGCACCAAAATGGGACATAAAATAAAGGTATGTTTTAGATCACATAGAGGTATGAAGCCCCCTTTGGGCCGAACACAGAATTCTCTTACTGGATATGTGACACAGCACATTAGGGTCATTGAATGTAATGGAGATTTGCACATAATCTTTCCCTCTTCACCCATTTTACAAGACTTGGCAGATATATAGTCAATCTATTATCGTTCATCCCCACAATCAACCTATTGAAATATTATTGAGTCAACAGGTTTTTACAAGGGATCTAGATCTACAGAAAAATAGAGCAGAACTAATGCATGAACAAAAAGCTTTCTTCTGAAATATTGCACTGGGCTGCAAAGTGTGATCTCCGGGAGTAATTGTGATGCTGAATCACTTCTCACAGACAAGTCATGAGTCAGGATAGTCAAGGAGTCGGAGGTCAAAAGCCAGGAGGGTACAACATAAACAGAGAAAAGAGACAAAGGTGTGTAGCAAGGTCCGAGGTCAGAATACCAGGAAGGAAGCGGATCAGAGCAAAGGGAGCAAGCAAAACAGATGGTCAGAACGAGACCTAATATCAGACAGCAAAAAGATCCAAAAGCAGAACAGAAGGCATAGAGAGACAAACCACACAAAGCTGAATGTACGACTGTCAGAGATCCAGGATGGACAGCTCAGTTAACAAGAGGGCAGTCACATAGGACAGTGAACACTTGAAGGCAGCCCAGAACCTCCCAGTCTCAAATTGGTCACAATCAAAACACTGACACCTCAACATGCCACTGCGCCAGATTGGATGGCTGAGCTGTTAATCAAAGTACTGACAGCTTCACAACACCCCTGAACCAGATTGGATGGCTGAATTGTCAGCAACTGCATCTCAGACACATTGAGGAGTGGAATTGTGACAGTAGTA
>JARQOD010000004.1:539061010-539165725 GCA_033576555.1 Oophaga sylvatica
CCAACAGGATTATGAAGATGTATATTGGAAACTTATTGGAAAAATAAGACTGCACAGACTGTCAACAGAGACTTGTAAAGTGCCCCCTGGCACCCTTGACCGGGAGTGACAAAATCCCAGGCAGAGATTGACACACGTGTGCTGAGGCAGAGAAACCGGTGACCCGCTGTGAACTGTATCCCGATTTACCCGTATACAGCTGCCAAGCAATGTTAAGCTCCGGCAGTAATAAAGACTGCCCACGTTCCCACACTACCGCTCCTGGACCCAGGACTCCCTTCAAGACAATAAGGACTCACCGCCGCCACCAGGAACCGGATCCTCATCTCCTTCAGGACCCACGCCGGACCCCTCATGTGCCACTGCCTTGGTGTCACTGTTTGAACCTAGGATTCCACATTCTGGACGTCCTCAGACTGACAAGTTTATAGTTACTGAACTCTCCTTTAAATCCCCTACTCCTGTTTTAACCCCACTCTGCATAATTCGTTACACTCCTGTTTTACCTTACCTTCTCCCTGCGCGGAGTATTCCCTGTTAAGGTAAATCCCACATTAACCCTTGCTCTGCCTCCTGTCCGTTACTGCATCTTGTAACCTGCTCACAGAAGGAGTGGCTTCGTAAGAAGCATATGAAGGTCCTGGAGTGGCCTAGCCAGTCTCCAGATCTCAACCCCATAGAAAACCTTTGAGGGATTTGAGAGTCCGTGTTGCCCAGCGACAGGCCCAAAACATCACTGCTCTAGAGGAGATCTGTATGGAGGAATGGGCCAACATACCACCAGCAGTGTGCGCCAGCCTTGTGAAGACTTACAGAAAACGATTGACCTCTGTCATTGCCAACAAAGGATATATAATAAAATACTGAGATGAACTTTTGTTAATGACCAAATACTTATTTTCCACCATAATTTGAAAAATAAATCTTGCCAAATTAGACGAGGTGATTTTCTGGATTTCTTTTCTCATTTTGACTCTCATAGTTGTGGTCTATCTATGATGTAAATTACAGGCCTCTCTCGTCTTTTTAAGTGGGAGAACTTGCACAATTGATGGCTGTCTAAATACTTTTTTCCCCACTGTACTTGCCTGTAAAGCTGTTTCTAGGCAAAGCAATGATGAATGCATTTGTTTCTTTGGAATTACCTTTGGTTAGCCCCTTACTGACAAATGTCATCCTGGTGCGACAAGTGCAGGCTCCCTGACTTTGATGCGGACTCGCGAACTGAGACCTCATCTTTCCCAGCAGATGATGGCTGAAGTATTCAACCTTCATCTGACTTTAACAGCCGCATTTAGCATACAGAAGCATTGGAGCATGTCATTCCATTTGCCCATGGCATGAACACGGGGTTGACATGACATGCGAGGGTCTGTATGTACAGCACAAGGGATTGGATGATCGCAGCTTCATTTACCCTAAGAAGACTAACAAATACAGTAAAAAGTAAGAAAAAATTAAAAAATATGAAAAAGTAAAAAAAAAAAAAGTTCAAATCACCCCCTTTTTGCCCTATTAAAAATAAAACAGTTAAAAAACACATATTTGGTATCGCCACATTCAGAAGAATCCAATCTATTAAAATGTAAAATAAATTAATCCGATCACTAAATGGCGTTTTGAGAAAAAAAATAAAAACGCTAGAATTATGTTTTTTTGCTACCCCAACATAGCAATAAAATGCAATAAGAGGCTGTCAAAACATCATAGCCACCTGAAAATGGTATCAATAAAAACGTCAGCTCAAGGCACAATGGAAAAATGGCAGCACAAGCAAAACAAGCAAAATCTTTGTTTTTTAATTTTGACCACTTAAATAAAAAGAAACTATCCATGTTTGGTGTCTGCGTAACTGTACTGACCTGGAGAATCAAATTGCCAGGTCTGTCTTGTCATATAGTGAACAAAGTAAATAGAGATGTGCGAACATGAACAGTAAAGTTCCACGTCCGTACCGAACACCTACTGTTCGGGCATGGACATAAAACACGGACTTTACCAGGATGTCCATGTTACTGTTCGGTTCGGCTGCCCAAACACCGGGTGTTTGTCACGCCGGTTGACAGCCTGGCAAGCACCGTTTCGGATCAGCGGTGATATCATCCTCGCCGGTCAGAGAGCCGCGGATCTCACTCTGTCAAAAGATAGCGTGAGTGCTCAGCTGTGATCGGAGGTATAAAATTTATCTCCAGTCACTGGTTTCAACTGATGGGACTACTGCTCCCATTATCCAATGCCTGCTGCGCTAATAACAGGGAGAGCAGGAGCGGCTGATGGGGTATTCATTTGCCGGCTCCTGCACTGTAAATAAATAATTAAAGAAAAAAAAAGCATGGGTTCCCCTGTATTTTCTATAACCAGCCAGGCAAAAACTTACAGCTGGGGGCTGCAACCCTCAGCTGTCAGCTCCAGCAAGGTTGGTTATCAAGAATAGGGAAGTCCCCATGCTGTTTTTTAAAATTATTTAAATAAACTATTTAAAAAAATGTCATGGGGTCCCTCCCATTTTTGACAATCAGCCTTGCTAAAGCAGACAGCTGTGGGCTGGTATTCTCAGGCTGGTTAGGGGTCCATGGATATTGGCCCCCACAGCCTAAAATTAGCAGACTGCAGCTGCCCGAAAAGGCATATCTATTAGATGTGCCAATTCTGGTACTTAGCCAGGCTCTTCCCACTTGCCCTGTGGCAGTGGCAAGTGGGGTTCATAATTGTGGGTTGATGTCACCTTTGTATTGTCAGGTGACATCAAGCACATGGCTTAGTGATGGAGAAGAGTTCTATAAGACACCTATCCATTACTAATTCTATAGTTGTATGATAATAAAGACGTAGCCATAATAAAGTCCTTTATTAGAATTAGAATAAAACACACTTTACTTTTTTATTTAAAAATAACAAACACAGTTATACTCACCTAATGCCTAATTCCACCAAAGCCCTCGTCTTCTGTAATAAAACAAAAATAAAAAACAACAATATCCCTCACTCTCCGTCGTTCTGTCCCATGCCGTAATCCTTGACTGGGGGAAAAAACAGTTTTCAACCTGGACGGTGCCAAAATGCGACCGTCCAGACTGAGATCCACTGGTGACTGAACTGCTGCAAGCGCAGTATTATTGACCGGCAGTGACATAATGGAGGTTACCTCCGGTCACCGAGTGTTGTGAATGAGCTTGAGATGAGTTCTGAGCAGAGGCTCCTCTGGTGGTTACAAGCGGTACTGGTCTGTCCAGTGAAGATTGTGAGGATTGGGAATCAGGTGTACTGACTGGTCTTATATAAGGGAGTCACCTTCCCATCAGGGTTGCGGTGATCAATTGTTCTGGTCTCATTCCTTGATTCCTGTTTCCCTTGTAGCCAGTTTGCACGGTTTGTCTGGCCGTGTGGATCAGCTTGCCACTGAGGTTCAGAGTATTGCTGCATATCTTGCTAGGTTGCCTGTTGTGGAACCTAGGATTCCCATGCCAGATTTGTTTTTTTGGGATCGAGCTAAGTTTCAGAATTTCAAAAATAATTGTAAATTGTTTTTTGCCTTAAAATCTAATTCCTCAGGAACGCAGCGCAGCAGGTTCAAATTGTCATCTCTCTCCTGCCGGCGATCCTCAGATTGGGTTTTTTCCCTGACATCTGGGGATCCTGTTTTGAGTGATGTTGATGCATTTTTTCAGGCTTTGGGGTTATTGTACGATGAGCCTAATGTCACTGATCAAGCTGAAAAAGCCTTGTTGGCATTAAATCAGGGGCTTGATGCGCTGAGTTATAATGTCAGAGATTCCGTAGGTGGGCAGTCCTGACCAAGTGGAATGACGACGCTTTGGCGGCCCTTTTTCGGAAGGGTCTTTCAGATAATGTAAAGGAGTTATGGTGGGATTCCCTGTCCCCTCTGGTCTCAATGATTCTATGTCATTAGCGATTCAAATTGACAGACGTTTGCGTGAGCGGGGAAGTATGCGTGTAAGTTCTGTGTATCTGTTTTCTGAAACTTAGTTTGTTCGTCGCCATTTTGCTTTCGTTTTGCTGCAGCTATCTTGCCCTCAGTCAAAATGGAGTTTTCCAGCTTGCATGTTCCCGCCCTGATTCTCTCCGTTTGCTTCTTAACAGCCACAGCTGAGCAATCAGTGCTTCAGAATCTAGCCTGCAGTGAACCTGTGTTCTGACTCCTGAAGCCTTGGACCTTGTACTCCAGCCATTCCTACTGAGGAACTCTGAAGCACTTGTGACTCTGAACTCTGCTCTTGAGAGCCTCACGTTTGCATGGACTTGCGGTAACAGAGAAGAAGATCTGAATCTGTTTGGAGAGTTATTGCTGAGCTAGATTACTCTGCCTGCTGTGTCTCCTGCTTCTGTGTTTGCAACCTGTTGTGTTATTTTTGCCAATTTGTATGAAGCAATACAAGACTTTCTTTATCAACCTTGTCTCAGTATTTTCATTGCACCCAAGCACAAGACGCTATATGAACTGTACCACATACATTACAAATTCTGAAGCCAAACGTTAGTGTCTGCTGGTCTGGAAAGGCTTGTCTGCTGTAACTGTGGATATCGGATGTCCGGTTGTACTTTCTGTGATGACAGTGGTTGTGACTTCTCACACCATTCCAGGTGAGGCAATTCCTTAAGTTTTTTTTTCTGCAGTGTTATCACAGGTAAAACACTATTGTTTTTTTTTTTTTTTCTCTCTTCTCTTTTTGTCTGCTGAAACTCTGGATATCAGATGTCTGGTTGAAAGCTTTCTGTGATGATAGTGGTTGTGACTTCTCACAACCATTCCAGTGAGCAGTTCCCTTAAAGTTTTTTCTTTCTTCAGTGTTGCCACAGGTGAACACTATTGTTTTTTTTTTTTTTCTCCTCTTCTTCCAGTATCCTGTCTTAAAAAGATCTGGAAAATGGAGGCCCGCATAAAGGAACTTTGCGGAGTGACTGATATATCCTTGCAGATTTGCAGAATATAAAGCCCGTTTTACAAATCTTCAAGACCTAAATAATCACAATTTGCAAGTGGTTGGACAGACTACCCGGGGTTTTGCGGCCAGGGATTGAGGTTCTGGAGGGGCGGTCCAGGCTCCTGCCGGGCCCCGATTCTGGGATTCCTAATTCCCCCCTTTTCATTTTGGCGTGAATGAGAAATTCAGGGATTTGTTATTCAATGCAATCTTTTTTTTTGCACATGCTTTCACAATTCCCACTAAAACGATTAAGGTGCTTATATAATTATTTTGCTTACCAACAAGGCTTTAATGTGGGCAAACCCTCTTTGAGAGAGGATGATTTTTGAATCACCTTGTTGATTTTATTTCAGCCATGGGGAGGTTTTGATGACCCCCAATCGAGGTGCAACACTAAAAGCACCATTTTGCTTTGCGCCAAGGTAACACTCGGTGTGAAATCCTTGATTTCAGGAGATGGGCCCTTGATCCCCTGGGACATTCCGCCAAAAATCATTTTCGAAAGGTTATCCCCACTATTAAGGATGAACGCTCGTGCCGACCCCCCACTGCGTTAGGTGACTTTATAATATGCATCCGTATTGATACTCGTTTAATGAACGCAGGCAAGAAAGGTTCGAAAGCAATCGACTACCTTTTCCTACCTTCCCCCGCTAAGGAACCTTTGAATAGGATTACCGGAAACCTAACCGAACCCTTCAGGTAGATCTTTACACCGGGTTAGTGATGCACGCAAGGAACATCGTTTTAAGGAGAATCTATGTTTTTATTGTGGTAAGTCAGGGCATTTTTATTAACTGCCCCACCGTTCTCGCAAGACTCTGCACACTCATTCTTGGAGTTTTGCGAGAGGGGATCTGTCGGTCCGAGCCAGGCTCCAGAAGATCTGAGCAACAGATCTTGATTTCTCGGACTTAAATCCGTTACCTCTGAGGACGTTGACTTGTAAATGCTGCCACTTTCAAGTTTCCTCAGCGGTGTCCCACTGAGTTGTAAAAAAAAACAATTCTCACTGTTTCTTTCCATCAAACTTGGGGTTGACTAGCCTGGGTGCTAGCTCTGCTATATCGACTAAGGTGGCAAGGAAATTTTATGGATGTCTCCTTTCCTGAAACAGGGAAACTTCAGTGAAGAGGTACTCCATACAGATGGAAAACTGTGGAGGCTCCCTGCGACCTCTGGACCGTGGTCAGGAAAAAGAGCCTTTAAAGGTTCTTATGGGAAAGATCATCAAAAAACTTCCTTTTATGCTTTCTCTTCTCCTCACTTCCCCCCCATTTTTTTAAGGGCTACCTGGCTGCAGGCCAGAACCTACCTTACTGGGAGACCAAGGAATTACACTTTCCAGAAAACAGATGATCCAAAAATTTCAGTTGCTCTTTCCTAAAAAGGAACCTGTCAGTCCCTGAACAACCAGCTGTATACCAGGACTATGGGATTAGGACAAGAAGAACGCTGACCACCTTCCTCCCCCGTCCATATGAGTCCAATTGAATTTTGCCTGGAGCAAGATCCTTTTGGGTAAGATCTACCCCTGGGGGGCCCGAGTGAAGGTTTAAAAGAGTACATAGACGGGAAAAACAGCCAGGGCTTCATAGCCCCTCTTCATCCCTGCAGGGGCACCCATATTCTTTGTAAAAAAAAGAGGATCCCTGAGACCCAAGCGTAGCTAAGGAACCAATAAGGTTACTATTAGAAACCGTTATCCATTGCCTTTAATCCCCCAGTATTGGAGAGGTGCGACTGCCAAAATTTTTTCTAAACTAATTCGTGGGCCTATAACTTGTCCTATTTAACCTGGGGTGAATGGAAAGCTGCTTCGGCACCATGGCCTTTGAATATTAGTTTGCCTTTTGGTTGAGTACCGCCCCAGCCCTTTCCAACCTTGGAATGACACTTCGGGTCTCCGGGATACTTCGTGGTAAATTTTTGGTGTTTTTAATTTTTTCTAATCCCCCGGGAACATCATGGACATGTGAGATTTGCTTGAACGTTAAGACAAAATCTCTTTACATCAAGCTTGAAAAGTGTGAATTCCATAAGACCGAAATTCAATTTCTGGGGTATGTACTGTCTACACAAGGAATTAGTATGGATGGAAGTAAAACCCAAGCCATCAATGATTGGCCAAGTCCTAGAAATGTGAAGAGGTACAGCGCTTCATCGGGTTTGCAAACTTCTATAGACGTTTCATTAGAAATTTCTCTGAGGTAGTGTCACCTATCACCCAACTTAAACCGAAAAAGAGTCTAAGTTCTCCTGGACTCCCCAAGCCCAGGAAGCATTTTCCCGTCTAAAAGTTAAATTTACCACTGCACCTATTCCTAGTACATCCCAACCAGAGCTTGCCTTCAAATAGAGGTGGATGCTTCAGACTGTGCCGTGGGAGCTATACTCTCTCAGAGAACAGGTGAGAAGAAGTCTTGCATCCCTGTGCCTTCTTTTCCCAGCATTGTCTTCGGCTGAGAAGAACTACGATGTGGGGCAATAGAGAGTTGTTGGCCATTATTGCCGCCTTCAAAGAATGGAGACACCTTCTCAAGAGCTGCACAGCAAATAGTCGTTCTGACAGACCATCGTAATCTTGAGTTTATCAGGTCGGCTAAGTGCCTGACTCCTCGCCAGGCTCGTGGAATCTTTTCTTAAACCATATTTAATTTTATTATTTCTTATAGACCAGGGATCGCGCAATGGAAAGGCTGATGCACTCTCTAGGATTTACTCGCAGAGACCGTCCAATTACTCCTCCTAAGACTATTCTTCCTGACTCTAGATTCCTAGGAGTGATTCATCATCAAGACCTACTTAAGGCATCAAGGAAGCAATACATGCGGTTCTTTTTGGCTCAACCCCCAAGGGACGTAAGTCTTGTCTTTAAGAATGGTGTGTGGATTCTGGGACAAAGTCTGTATATACCTGAAACAGTCAGATTGAGAGTATTGCAACTCATTCACGATTCCAAAAATAGCCGGGCATAGAGGAAATTCTAAAGACACAGGAATTTCTTTCTCGTTTCTTTTGGTGGCCCACTTGTAGGAAGGATGTTTTGGACTATGCACTTCGTGTGAGGTTTGTGCAAGATGCAAAACACCTCGCTCTTCACCAACTGGTCTGTTACAGCCTCTTCCCACCCCGTCCCGCCCTTGGGGATCCTTTCTATGGACTTCATTGTGGGAATTTACCAACCTCTCAAGGGAAGAACACTATTCTATGGTGGTTGACCGTCTAACAAAGGCAGCCTCATTTTATCCCTTGTGTCGGCTTACCCACGCAAAACAGACATCAGATTTGATGATTAAAGATGTGTTTCGTTACATGGAGTACCGGTGAGGTTATTTCGGATCGAGGGGTGCAATTCACTTCTAGGTTTTGGCAAAATTTCTGTGCAGCATTAGACATTAAAGTAAACCTTTCTTCTGCTTTTCATCCCCAGACTAATGGACAAACCGAACGAACCAATCAAACCCTGGAGCATTATCTCCGCTGCTTTATCTGCCACCTACAGGATGATTGGGTGGATCTACTTCCATTGGCTGAGTTCTCTTACAACAACTCTCAGAGTGCCTCCACTAAACAGTCTCCTTTTTACTCTAATCTAGGTTATCATCCTAACATTCTACCACGATTTCCCATAGAGACGCCTTTGCCAGCAGTGGCTGAAAGAGTCACGACTTTTCAGAAGAATATGGATCTTCTAAAGGAGAATCTGGAATCGGCTCAGGAAAGGTACAAGAAGGCAGCAGATAAATTTCGTAAACCTGCACCAGCTTTTAAGGTAGGAGACCTGGTCTGGCTGTCAACCAGAAATCTTAAGTTAAGGATTCCATCGTCTAAGTTGGGACATAGTACATTGGACCCTATAAAATCAGTAAAATTATAAGTGCCGTTGCTTGTCGTCTTCAATTGCCCAGAACTATGAAAATCCACCCTGTCTTTTCATGTATCCCTACTAAAGGCTGCGACACCCATACGTTTCCTGGACGTTCTTATCCTTGCCCTGACCCAGTTGCTAGTCGATGGTCAGGAGGAATTTGTGGTGGAAAGGATTTTAGATTCCAGGTTGTATAGAAATCAGTTACAATATCTGATTAAATGGCAGGGCTACCCAGTGGAGGACAACTCATGGGAGCCAGTCAATAACGTTAATGCTCCTCGTTTGCTCCGTCATTTCATCAGAGGTACCCACACAAGCCTGGTCTGAGGTCATCCGGAGGTTGTCCCTAAGGGGGGAGTAATGTAAGTTCTGTGTATCTGTTCTGAAACTTAGTTTGTTCGTCGGCCATTTTGCTTTCTGTTTTGCTGCAGCTATCTTGCCCTCAGTCAAAATGGAGTTTTCCAGCTTGCATGTTCCCGCCCTGATTCTCTCCGTTTGCTTCTTAAACAGCCACAGCTGAGCAATCAGTGCTTCAGAATCTAGCCTGCAGTGAAACTGTGTTTCTGACTCCTGAAGCCTTGGACCTTGTACTCCAGCCATTCCTACTGAGGAACTCTGAAGCACTTGTGGACTCTGAACTCTGCTCTTGAGGCCTCACGTTTGCATGGACTTGCGGTAACAGAGAAGAAGATCTGAATCTGTTGTGGAGAGTTATTGCTGAGCTTAGATTACCCTGGCCTGCTGTGTCTCCTGCTTCTGTGTTTGCAACCTGTGTGTTTATTTTTGCCAATTTGTATGAAGCAATACAAGACTTTCTTTATCAACCTGTGTCTCAAGTATTTTCATCGCACCCAAGCACAGACGCTATATGAACTGTACCACATACATTACAATGCGTGGAATGGTGTTGCCTTGTGAACCAGCTTCTGAACCCCTGCAGTGTGATAGAGTGGTGTCTGGGGCACAGCGTCATGAGTTTCGAAAGCGCAATGGGTTATGTTTCTACTGTGGTGATGCCTCTCATGCTATTTCAGTCTGCCCTAAGCGGGGAAGACGTTTTGCACGCTCAGTTGTCTTGGGTAGTGTTCAGACTAAGTTTTTATTAACTGTCACTCTGATATGCTCTCTGTCCTCATTTTCTGCTCAGGCTTTCGTTGATTCTGGAGCAGCTATTAACCTGATGGATTATGATTTTGCTAAACTTTGTGGATTTCCCTTGATACCCCTACAGAAGTCTATTCCCCTACTGGGGATCGATTCTACCCCTTTGGCTGAGAATAAACCCCAGTTTTCTACTCAGGTGATAATGAGGGTTGAACCTGATCACCAGGAGTGCTGCAAATTTTTGGTTCTGTATAATCTGCATGACATTATCGTGCTGGGTTTTCCTTGGTTACAGTCTCATAATCCTGTTTTGGATTGGAAATCTGTGTCTGTAACCAGTTGGGGCTGCCAATGTGTTAATACCAACACTCCTGTTTTTTCTGCCTCCCCCAGGCTCAGGATGTTCCTGACTTTTTGATTGATTTTTCTGATGTGTTTAGCGAAAGTAAATCTGCATCCTTGCCTCCCCATAGGAGCTATGACTGCGCTATTGAATTAGTGCCGGGTAGTAAATTCCCTAAAGGTCGCCTTTTTAACTTGTCTGTACCTGAACATGACGCTATGCGGTCTTATATCAAGTAATCATTGGAGAAGGGTCATATCAGACCATCCTCTTCACCCTTAGGTGCCGTTTTTTCTTTGTGGCCAAAAAGGATGGTTCATTAAGGCCGTGTATTGATTATCGTCTCTTGAACAATATTACTGTGATATATCAATACCTGTTACCCTTGATTTCTGACCTGTTTTCCAGGGTGAAAAACGCTACTTGGTTTACCAAGCTTGACCTCAGGGGGGCGTATAACCTTATTCGTATTAAGCACGGGGATGAATGGAAGACGGCATTCAATACCCCTGAAGGGCATTTTGAGTACCTTGTGATGCCCTTTGGGCTCACTAATGCTCCTTCCGTCTTCCAGTCCTTCATGAATGACATTTTCAGGGATTTTGTGGACAAATTTCTGATTGTTTATTTGGATGATATCTTGATTTTTTCTAATGACTGGGACTCTCATGTGAAACATGTTCGAACTGTGTTCCAGATTTTGAGAGAGAATGCTCTGTATGTGAAGGGATCAAAGTGTCTTTTTGGCGTACAGAGGATCTCATCTCTGGGATTTGTCATTGTATGAAATGGACCCGGTCAAGGTTCAGGCCATCTGTGATTGGGTCCAACCTACTTCATTAAAGGCTCTTCAGAGATTTTTGGGTTTTGCCAATTTTTATCGTAAATTTATTGGTAATTTCTCGGTTATTGTTAAACCATTAACTGATTTGACCAGAAAGGGTTCTGATGTGGTGAATTGGCCTCCTGAGGCAGTCTCTGCATTTCAGAACTTAAGCAGAGATTGACTTCTGCTCCTGTTCTACAGGCAGCCTGATGTTTCTCTGCCATTTCAGGTGGAGGTTGATGCCTCTGAAATTGGGGCAGGTGCCGTTTTGTCCCAAAAAGATCCAGAGACCTCTAAAAGTAACCCTTGTGCCTTTTTCTCTCGAAAATTTTCTCCTACTGAACGTAATTATGACGTGGGTAATCGGGAGTTATTGGCCATGAAGTGGGCTTTTGAAGAGTGGAGACATTGGCTGGAGGGAGCCAAACATCAGGTGGTGGTCCTTACGGACCATAAGAATCTGGTCTATCTGGAATCTGCCAAGCGACTCAATCCTAGACAGGCCAGGTGGGCCTTGTTTTTCACACGTTTTAATTTTGTGGTTTCCTTTCTTCCTGGCACTAAGAATGTTAAGGCGGATGCCCTCTCGAGGAGTTTCCTTGCGGACTCTCCTGAGTTATCTGATCCTTCTGTTATTTTGAAAGAGGGTGTAGTTCTTTCCGCCATCTCGCCCAATTTGAGACTTGCTCTGGAGGGGTGTCAGGAGGATAGGCCCGAGCGCTGCCCTGTTGGAAAATTGTTTGTCCCGGACCAGTGGAAAAAGAGTGTGATGTCTGAGATTCATTGTTCCGCATTGGCTGGGTATCCCGGAATTTTTGGTACCAGAGACTTGGTTAGTCGTCCTTTTGGTGGCCTACCTTGTCTCGTGATGTCAGGGAATTTGTGCAGTCCTGCGGGACTTGCTCTCGCTCCAAGCCTTGCTCTCGCTCTAGTGGTTTGTTGATGCCATTGCCTGTGCCCAAGAGACCATGGACCCATATCTCTATGGATTTAATTTCCGACCTTCCTGTTTCTCAGAGAATGACCACCATCTGGGTAATTTGTGATAGGTTTTCCAAAATGATACATCTTGTGCCATTACCTAAGTTGCCTTCCTCCTCTGAATTGGTGCCGTTGTTCCTTCAGCACGTGGTTCGTTTACACGGCATTCCTGAGAACATTGTGTCTGACAGAGGAGTCCAGTTTGTTTCCAGATTTTGGAGGACTTTTTGTTCTAAACTGGGTGTTCAATTGTCTTTCTCCTCGGCATTTCATCCTCAGACCAATGGTCAAACTGAGAGAACAAACCAGACATTGGAGACTTATCTAAGATGCTTTGTGTCTGCTGATCAGGATGACTGGGTCTCTTTTTTGCCTTTGGCTGAGTTTGCTCTTAATAATAGGGCTAGCTCTGCCACTTTGATGTCTCCATTTTTTTGTAATTCTGGGTTTCACCCTCGATTTTCTTCAGGACAGATGGAGGCTTCTGTCTGTCCAGGTGTTGACTCTGTTGTGGAGCGTATGCAACAGATTTGGGACCAGGTAGTGGAGAGGTTGTCCCTCTCTCAGGAGAGGGCCCAGCGGTTTGCTAACCGGCATAGGACTGATGGTCCTCGGTTTAAAGTGGGGGACTTGGTCTGGTTGTCCTCAAAGAATATTCCTATGAGAGTAGCATCTCCTAAATTTAAGCCTAGGTTCATTGGACCTTATAAGATCATGGAGATTATTAATCCTGTTTCTTTTCGTTTGCTTCTTCCAGGGACATTTAAGATCCATAAGTGTTCCACAAGTCCTTGTTGAAGAGGTTTGTTGAGCCAGTGGTTCCTGCTGCTGTGCCTCCTGACCCTGTTTTGGTTGAGGGCAATCTGGAGTATGTGGTTGAGAAAATATTAGATTCTCGTTTTTCTAGACGGAAACTCCAGTATTTGGTTAAATGGAGAGGTTATGGTCAGGAAGACAATTCTTGGGTGTTTGCTTCGGACATCCATGCTAGGAGACTTATCCGTGCGTATCATAGAACTCATCCTGACCGACCTGGTTGCTCAAATGAGGGTTCGGTGACCCCTCCTCAAGGGGGGGGTACTGTTGTGAATGGGTTTGAGATGAGTTCTGAGCAGAGGCTCCCTCTGGTGGTTACAAGCGGTGCTAGTCTGTCCAGTGAAGATTGTTAGGACTGGGAATCAGGTGTTACTGATTGGTCTTATATAAGGGAGTCACCTTCCCATCAGGGTTGCCGGTGATCAATTGTTCTGGTCTGCATCCTTTATTCCTGTTTCCCTTGTAGCCTGCTGTGTCGTGTCTGCATCTCCTGCTAACAGATAAGACATTTTCTTCTTTTGTGTTTGTGCTATATTTTTGCATTTTGTCCTGCACTTCTGTGGGGGCCTTCAGGGTCCCCTCCGGGGGCTTTTGCCCTCTCAGTTTTGTTCAGCCACTGATGTTTGTACATTTGCTTTTTCCAGTTTTTTTCAGTGGCTGCTGTTTTGATTTTGTTACACCAGAGAACTAATTTAGGTGGTAGAGGTCGTGTGATCTCAGGTGTTTTTGAAATTAGTAGAGTTGGTGCCTTTCAGGGTTTTCGGGATTGCAGTAAGTACCCTTCCTATCCTTTTCTATTTAGTTAGTTTGGGCCCCAGCGTTTGCTCATACTATTTTCTTTCTGTGTCAGTATTTCATCTTGTCTAACCGCCATTACATGTTTGGGGGCTTTCTTTTATCTTTGGGGTTCTGCTCCGGGGCAGATAGCTATCCTATTTCTATCTTTAGGTGTAGTTAGTTTCTCAGGCTGTGACGAGGCGTCTAGGACCAACGTAGGAACGCTCCACGGCTGCCTCTAGTTGTGGTGGTTAGTCAGGGTACTGCAATCTCATAGATTCCAACTGCTCTGGTGTATTGCCTTTTTTACCTGCACTCCTCAGCTACCGAAACATAACAATATACGGAGATTTACAATTTTCCTCCAATTTCTATATCTACTTAGGTATCTTGTGATACAATAACCTATTTAGTTTGCATTTATATTCTGGTCTAATCCAACTGAGCCTGGGAGCGCCTGCTGTGACTCCGGAAATATATACGGAGATTTACAATTTTCACCAATACTATATACACCTGGTATCTTGTGATACAGTACCCTTTTTCTGCATTTATATTCTGGTCCAATCCATACTGAGCCTGAGAGCGTCTGTCTGTGACTCCGGAAAATATATACGGAGATTTACAATTTTCACCAATACTATATACACCTGGTAGCTTGTGATACAGTACCCTTTTTCTGCTTTTTATATTCAGGTCAATCCATACTGATCATCCTGAGAGCGTCGTGTTGTGACTCCTGAAATATATACGGAGATTTACAAATTTCCCCAATACTATATAAACCTGGCATCTTGTGATACAGTACCCTTTTTCTGCTTTTATATTCAGGTCTAATCCATACTGATCCTGAGAGCGTCTGTGTGTGACTCCTGAAATATATACAGACATTTCCAATTTTCAACAAAACTATATACTCTTGGTATATTCTGAAACAGTACCCTTTTTCTGTTTTTATATTCTGATCTAATCCATTACTGAGCCTGAGAGCATCTGTGTGTGACTCCTGAAATATATACGGACATTTCCAATTTTCAACAATACTATATACTCTTGGTATATTCTGAAACAGTACCCTTTTTCTGTTTTTATATTCTGGTCTAATCCATACTGATCCTGAGAGCGTCTGTGTGTGACTCCTGAAATATATACAGACATTTCAATTTTCCACAAACTATATACATCTGGTATATTCTGGAAACAGTACCCTTTTTCTGTTTTATATTCTGGATCTAATCCATACTGAGCCTGAGAGATCTGTGTGTGACTCCTGAAATATATACGGAGATTTACAATTTTCCTCAATATATATACCTTTGGTATTTTGAATACAGTACCCTTTTTCTGCATTTTATATTCTGGTCTAATCCATACTGAGCCTGAGAGAGAATCTGTGTGTGACTCCTGAAATATATACGGACATTTCCAATTTTCACCAATAATATATTCTTTTGGTATATTTGAAACAGTACCCTTTTTCTGTTTTTATATTCTGGTCTAATCCATACTGAGCCTGAGAGCGTCTGTGTGTGACTCCTGAAATATATACGGAGATTTACAATTTTCCCAATACTATATACACCTGGTATCTTGTGATACAGTACCCTTTTTCTGCATTTATATTCTGGTCTAATCCATACTGAGCCTGAGAGCATCTGTGTGTGACACCTGAAATATAACAGACATTTCCAATTTTCACCAATGCTATATACTCTTGGTATATTCTGAAACAGTACCCTTTTTCTGTTTTTATATTCTGGTCTAATCCATACTGAGCCTGAGAGCGTCTGTGTGTGACTCCTGAAATATATACGGAGATTTACAATTTTCCTCAATACTATATACACCTGGTATCTTGTGATACAGTACCCTTTTTCTGCATTTATATTCTGGTCTAATCCATACTGAGCCTGAGAGCGTCTGTCTGTGACTCCAGAAATATATATGGAGATTTACAATTTTCCCCAATACTATATACACTTGGCATCCTGTGATACAGTACCCTTTTTCTGCATTTATATTTTGGTCTAATCCATACTGAGCCTGAGAGCATCTGTGTGTGACTCCTGAAATATAAACAGACATTTCCAATTTTCACCAATGCTATATACTCTTGGTATATTCTGAAACAGTACCCTTTTTCTGTTTTTATATTCTGGTCTAATCCATACTGAGCCTGAGAGCGTCTGTGTGTGACTCCTGAAATATATACAGAGATTTACAATTTTCCTCAATACTATATACACCTGGTGTTAGTGTCTGCGGAACGCAGCTCGGGGTCCACCGTGCAGGCGGAGCCTGCTGCTAGTAAAATGGCGCAAGAAGCGAACTCTGTTATCCCGCAGAGTCGCCAAAATAAACGCCGTAACGCGCTGTGGCAATATGTGCGAACTCTGTTATTCAACAGACCTGCTAGAAGGAATGCCACAGCGCTATATGGCGATGTGTGCGAACTCACTTAACACCACTGAGTCGCAAAATAAACACGCTAGGGCGCTGTCTAGCGTTGAAAGCGAACCCTGTTACGTCACAGAGCCGCAGAGACAAACTTCTGTGTCCTGTCAGGCACCCAGGTACACAGTTGACTGCTAAGCGAACATAGAACGTGATCCTGTGCTAATGTCCTCGCGGGAGTCACCCACAATCTATGGCCTTCTGAACGCCAGGCCCTGAATACGGGAATTAAACTCCTCACCAGTTATGCCGGTAATCTAGGGCATCTAGGACACCGACCCATGACCACACTGACGCAAAGCATATGACGGTTGATAATAGCGCATGGCGGCCCAGCCATGCCACCCTTTTATAGTAACAGCTACAGGACCTGCCAGAAACAAGGACCAATGAGAAACTGTTCCAAAACACATGCAGTTTCAGGACCTTCCTTGCGGACCAATAAGAGCTGCTGCAGTACCTGAACATGTGACCCCCGAACTCCAATGAGAGATCTTACCCCGGGCATGCTCAGAAGGGGAAATGCAGGACTTCGTCCCAAAGATGTCTGCTCCAGCACTGGCTATAATAGCAGATCCAGGAGAGGCAGCAGCAAGTCTCTGCACAGTATTGGAATTGGCAAGACGCTGGGACCGACCTCTCTGCTGAGCAGGCTCCACTGCGGCCGGAGATGAATTGGGAACTGCAGCGGGACTGGTTCGAGACTCCCCTTGTGCAGCAGTGGGAACTCGAACCCCAACGTTACCCCCCCTCTAGGGCCCCCCTTCTTTGGGCCTCGCTGCGCTCAAAGGCAGCGATAAGCTGCGGAGCGTGAACATGCTCGGCAGGCTCCCAGGACCTATCCTCAGGCCCATAACCCCTCCAATCCACCAATTAAATTTTTTTGCCTCGTACCAACTTGCACCCAACAATGGCGTTCACCTCATGATTGTCGGTAGATGAATCCGACGTCCCGGCAGATGACTCGGAAAACCGGGAAATGGCCATGGGTTTCCGGAGGGACACGTGAAAGGTGTCGGTGATACTAAGGCGAGGCGGAAGGGCTAGGCGGTAAACCACCGGGTTCACCTGCTCAAGAACTTTAAAGGGGCCCAAAAAGCGAGGTGCCAACTTGGTGGACTCTACACGTAGCCTGATGTTTCGGGCAGAAAGCCACACTAAGTCATCCAGAGCAAATATAGGAGCGGGGCGCCGATGGGCATTGGCCGAAGACCTCATCCTCTCTTTGGAGGCCTGAATGGCATCCTGGGTGCGGTCCAAAATGTCCCATGCCTCCACAGCCCAGTCTGCCAACCTGGAATTGGCGGAAGACACTGGCATGGGCACTGGTACCCGCGGATGCTGACCGTAGTTCAGGAGAAATGGGGTCTGTCTGGTGGAGTCAGCCACAGAATTATTTAGAGCGAACTCAGCCCACGGGAGCAAGGATGCCCAGTCATCCTGCGTGGCAGATGGCAGAGACAAAATGTCGCAAGTATGTGACCAAGGTCTGGTTGGCCCTCTCTACCAACCCATTCGTCTCGAGATGGTATGCAGAGGAGAGATTCAACTCAATGCTGAGTAAACGACACAGCTCTCTCCAGAACCGAGACGCAAACTGGGGACCTCGATCACTGACAATTTTGTCTGGCATACCATGTAGGCGGAAAATATGCCTAATGAATAATGCTGCCAAGGCCCGTGCAGACGGTAACCGTGGTAACGGCACTAAGTGCACCATTTTGGAGAAGTGGTCGGTTATCACCCAGATGATGGTGCAGCCCCGACACTTGGGTAAGCCCACCACAAAATCCATCCCGACCATCTCCCAAGGCCTGTCTGCCACCGGTAAAGGGAAAAGTAGCCCAGCTGGCCGTTGTCGAGGGGACTTATTCTTGGCGCAGGAGACGCACGCCTGAACGTATTCCCTGACGTCACGGACCATATGTGGCCACCAGTATGTCCTCGCCAGCAACTCAGATGTCCTTTTTGCCCCAAAATGTCCACCCACCCTGGACGAATGTGTCCAAGAGAGTACCTCCAGTCGCAAATTGGTGGGCACAAAAGTCTTGCCCGGAGGCACAGACTCAAGCGAAACCGGGGCCACAGTTCTTAGGCTCTCTGTGAGGACAATCAACCGAGGCTCCTCCTCCACCTCCTCTGAGGACACCACGGAGTGAGAAAGAGCATCGGCCCGAATGTTCTTCTCACCGGAGAGAAAATGGAGGGTGAAATGAAACCGGGAGAAGAACAGGGACCATCTGGCCTAACGAGAATTTAGCCACTGGGCGGTCTGTAAATAGACCAAATTTTTGTGGTCAGTGAAAACTTTAAAGGGAAAGCGAGCCCCCTCCAGGAGATGTCTCCACTCAGAAAAGGCCAACTTCACGGCTAGCAACTCCCTATCCCCAATGGAATAATTCCTCTCCGCTGGTGTGAAGGTCTTGGAAAAGAAGAAACAAGGATGTTTCCGACCTTGAGCATCCTTTTGAAAAAGGACTGCTCCAGCACCAACGGACGATGCATCGACCTCCAATAAAAAAGGCTTATCAACCTCGGGGCGATGTAAGATGGGAGCACTAGCAAAATGGGACTTAATTGAAGTAAAGGCCTTGGAGTCCTCCTCTGACCACAATTTGGGATTGGCTCCCATCTTGGTGAGGACTAACAAGGGAGCTACCAAAGTGGAGAAGTGGGGAATGAATTGGCTATAGTAATTAATGAACCCCATAAAGCACTGCACCGCTTTAAGAGAATGGGGTTCTTGCCTATCCATCACAGCCTGTAGTTTGGCAGGATCCATAGCCAATCCCTGGGCGGAGATGATATAGCCCAGGAAAGGTAAAGACTCCTGCTCAAACATGCATTTCTCCAACTTTGCATAGAGGGAGTTCGCCCGTAACAGGTCGAAGACTTTGCAGACATCCCTCCGGTGAGAGTCAATATCTGGAGAAAAGATGAGAATATCATCCAGAAAATGGCTGGGGCATTACAAAGCCCGAAGCGCATCACCAGGTATTCATAATGCCCATCACTGGTATTAAAAGCCGTCTTCCATTCGTCCCCCTCACGGATGCGAATCAGGTTATAAGCACCACGCAGATCTAATTTAGTAAATACCTTGCTCCCCGGAGCCTATCAAAGAGCTCAGAGATCAGGGGCAACGGGTACTTATTCTTAACGGTGATGGCGTTAAGACCTATGTAATCTATACACGGACCTAATTCTCCACTCTTCTTCTGCACGAAGAAGAACCCCGCTCCTGCTGGTGACACCGACTTCCTAATGAACCCTCTTGACAGATTCTCTTGCATATATTGAGACAGAGCCTCCATCTCAGGAAGAGAGAGGGGATAGACCCTTCCCCGAGGAGGTTCTGCTTCAGGCAAGAGGTCAATAGGACAGTCGTAGGGACGATGGGGCGGCAGAGTCTCCGCAGCCTTTTTAGAGAACACGTCTGCATATGACTGATAGCACTTGGGAAGAGGAGAAAGATCTGCGGGTATCTCTGTAGTGGTAACCTGAATGCACTCCCTGACACATCTGTCCTTACATGACTCACTCCAACCCAGTATCCTACCGGAGGTCCACTCAATATGAGGGGAGTGGGAACGGAGCCAGGGTACTCCCAGTAGGATTTTGTCTATTCCCTCGTGAAGGACGAGAAGGGAAATAATTTCCTGATGGGAAGGGGGTACACACAAAGTAAGAGGGACAGTCTGATGTGTAACTGGTTAGGGCAATGTCAACCCATTCACTACCCGGACAGTCACTGGTTTGTCGAGTGCTACCAGATGTATTGCATGGCGACGAGCAAATGTGGATGACATGAAATTCCCCTCTGCTCCTGAGTCCACACAAAGCTTGACTGTAAGTGTGGAAGAGTCTACAGTGACTGTCCCTTTAAATGTCATCTTGGAGGAAAATGCTGCTGTCTCTAGTGAACCTCCTCCCAGGGCCACTAGACGCGATCGCTTCCCCAATCGCTGTGGACATTTGTTGGCATAGTGTCCTGTCTCCTGACAAAGGTTACAGACCACAGATACTCAGACAGCTCGAGACTTAGGTCCTGCACGAGGAACCTCTGTGGCCTTTTTGGGTTCGGACGCCAGATCGGGGGATTCGAGAGGTTTGGCAAAGGTGGGAGCTAACCGAATCCTCTGTCTACACTAGGCCCGCTCCAACCTCCGCTCGTGAAAACGGAGGTCGATGCGGGTAGATATGGAGATAAGCTTCTCCAGTGTGGCGGGAATCTCCCTGGTAGCCAAAGTGTCAGCCAGTCCTCGCCAGTAAACTGGAATGAGAACTTTATCCGACCAGTCTAGCTCTGAGGCCAGAGTCCGAAACTGGACGGAAAACTGACTGACCAAAGACGAACCCTGTGCCAATGGCAGCAGTTGTAGCGCCGTATCGTGGGTGACCTGAGGTCCTAAAAAGACCTTTTTAAGAGCCTTCAGGAAACGAGGAGCACTCCGCTACACGCGATCGTCGCACTCCCACAGCGGCGTTGCCCACTCCAACGCTCTGCCCGAGAGTAGAGACAGTACAAAACCCACTTGTGCCCGATCCGTGGGGAAACGTGCAGCCAGAAGCTCGAGCTGTATAGAGCACTGACTCACGAATCCTCGACATTGCTTGCTGTCACCGCCAAACTTGTCAGGAAGCGGGAGGTGGGATATTGTAGGGGCAGAGGTGGCAGAGGACAAACTGGCTGCAGCCACGCTAGCAGCCTGAACAGCGACTGCGGTAACATCCACAGCTGAGGTTGTGCGCTCAAGAGCCGCCAACCTACCCTCCAGCTGCTGGATGTACTGCGGTAGACGCTGGTCATCCGCCATTTTACTAGCCAGACCCTGGCACTAATATTATGTTAGGGTCTGCGGAACGCACCAAATATATGATGTAGAGAGGTGCGTTCACAGCCCGGGGTCCACCGTGCAGGCGGAGCCTGCTGCTAGTAAAATGGCGCAAGAAGCGAATTCTGTTATCCCGCAGAGTCGCCAAAATAAATGCCGTAACGCGCTGTGGCAATATGTGCGAACTCTGTTATTCAACAGAGTCTCTAGAAGGAATGCCGCAGAGCTATATGGCGATGTGTGCAAACTCACTTAACACCACTGAGTCGCAAAATAAACACGCTAGGGCGCTGTCTAGCGTTGAAAGCGAACCCTGTTACGTCACAGAGCCGCAGAGACAAACTTCTGTGTCCTGTCAGGCACCCAGGTACACAGTTGACTGCTAAGCGAACATAGAACGTGATCATGCGCTAATGTCCTCGCGGGAGTCACCCGTCATGTATGGCGTCTGAACGCCAGGCTCTGAATACGGCAATCAAACTCCTCACCGGATTATGCCGGTAATCTAGGGCATCTAGGACACCGACCCTGACCAGCTAGCATACCAAGCTCCTCACCGATTAAGTCGGTATTGTAATGGCGTATTTCAGCCCCCTAACCACACACACGCATGACCACACTGGCGCAAAGCATATGACGGTTGATATTAGCGCATGGCGGCCCAGCCATGCCACCCTTTTATAGTAACAGCTACATGACCTGCCAGAAACAAGGACCAATGAGAAACTGTTCCAAAACACATGCAGTTTCATGACCTTCCTGGCGGACCAATAGGAGCTGTTGCAGTACCTGAACATGTGACCCCAGATCTCCAATGAGAGATCTTACCCTGGGCATGCTCAGAAGGGGAAACGCAGGACTTCGTCCCAAAGACGTCTGCTCCAGCACTGGCTATAATAGCAGATCCAGGAGAGGCAGCAGCAAGTCTCTGCACAGTATTGGAATGGGCAAGACGCTGGGACCAACCTCTCTGCTGAGCAGGCTCCAATGCGGCCGGAGATGAATGGGGGACGGCAGCGGGACTGGTTCGAGACTCCCCTTGTGCAGCAGTGGGAACTCGAACCCTAACACCTGGTATCTTGTGATACAGTACCCTTTTTCTGCATTTATATTCTGGTCTAATCCATACTGAGCTGAGAGCGTCTGTCTGTGACTCCTGAAATATATACGAAGATTTACAATTTTCACCAATACTATATACACCTGGTATCTTGTGATACTAGCACCCTTTTTCTGCTTTTTATATTCTGGTCTAATCCATACTGAGCCTGAGAGCGTCTGTGTGTGACTACTGAAATATATACGAAGATTTACAATTTTCCCCAATACTATATACACCTGGTATCTTGTGATACAGTACCCTTTTTCTGCATCTATATTCTGGTCTAATCCATACTGAGCCTGAGAGCATCTGTCTGTGACTCCGGAAATATATACGGAGATTTACAATTTTCACCAATACTATATACACCTGGTATCTTGTGATACAGTACCCTTTATCTGCTTTTTATATTCTGGTCTAATCCATACTGAGCCTGAAGCATCTGTGTGTGACTTCTGAAATATACACGGACATTTCCAATTTTAATCAATACTATATACACCTGGTATCTTCTAATACAGTACCCTTTTTCTGCTTTTTATATTCTGGTCTAATCCATACTGAGCCTGAGAGTGTCTGTGTGTGACTCCTGAAATATATACAGAGATTTACAATTTGCCCCTATACTATATACACCTGGTATCTTCTGAAACAGTACCCTATTTCTGCTTTTTATATTCTGGTCTAATCCATACGGAGCCTAAGAGCGTCTGTGTGTGACTCCGGAAATATATACAGAGATTTACAATTTGCCCCTATACTATATACACCTGGTATCTTTTGATACAGTACCCTTTTTCAGCTTTTTATATTCTGGTCTAATCCATACTGAGCCTGTGTCTGACTACGGAAATATATACGGAGATTTAATTTTTCCCCTTCACCATATACAGCTGTACGCTTCTGATACAGTACCATATATCTGCTGTTATTTTTGGTACATTTTCCCAAACATGAGGAAGTGTGGTGGAAGAGGCCGTAGATGTGAGGGGGGGCCAGCTGGTACTGATGGTGGTGGTGGTGCATCTGCTGGTAGTGCCAAAAGCACAATAGCACCTAAGGCAGGAGGTGTTGAGCCTGCGTCATCGTCTGGCTCCAGAAAGCCTGGAAGGCTCCCCTTTCTTTGAGTAGGTAAACCGCTTTTAAAGTCAGAGCATCAGGAACAGGTTTTGACTTACATTGCCGAAACAGCCTCCAGCTCTATCGCCTCCTCTTCTGAAGTTTCCAAAAATGAAACCACTGAGTCGTCAGTGCAGGCTCCTGGTCAGGAACAACACCTTTTCTTGTGTCCTTCGCCCCCACCAACAGTGAAGGATGTGGCAGGCCACACTTCAGATTACTCCATGGAGCTCTTTTCACATACCATGCCTTGGTTATCAAGTCAAATCCTGAATTCCCCAGTCCAAGATGAATCTGACATGGAGTGCACTGATGCACAGCCACTGCTATATGATTCTGCTGGTACATTCACCCAGAGCACTGCATTGCCCTCGCAGTCTACTGAGCCAGAATCTGACCCTGATGAAACTCAGGTGCCCCTTCCGCACACTATACAACCTTACACGATGACACAGAGGAAGGTGCAGATGAAATTGAAGAGGAGGTGATGGATGACCCAGTTGTTGACTCTGATTGGCATCCATTGGGGGAAGAGGGTGCCGCTGGCAATAGCTCAGAAGAGGAGGAGGATCAGCAGCAGGCATCGACATCGTAGCTGCGGTTATCTGGCAGCCCCGCAGCTGTCCAAAAACGTGTTAAAAAAACAAAAAGAGTTGCAGGACAGCTTGGCCAGACTGTCAAATTAGCACAGCGTGCAAGCCCTGAAAATTTATCCCATAGTAGGAAGAGTGCAGTGTGGCACTTTTTTGACCAAAATCCTATTGATGAGGCAAAGGTTATCTGTAAGAAGTGCGAAAGGACCTTTAGCCGAGGGAAAAATCTCCAAAATTTGAATACCAGTTGCATGCTCAGACATTTAAACACCATACACTTGCAAGCGTTAGCAGACTGCAAAACCTCAGGTAGCACATGTGTACCTGCTCCGACTGAAGGTAGCCAGCAATGCTCCATCGCTTCCCCCAATGTAAGCCCACCGGTTAGCACACCACAAGCAAAAAATGTTGAGGTGTCATCGCAAGGCCAAAGCAGTCAGGGAATCATAATGTTTTTGCAATGAAAGACTGAATCTAGGCCATCACCACCACCACCATCACCATCCCCTCTCAGTCCGCCATCTCCACCGCTAGTTCCCCCCATATGCAGCTCTCAAGTCCAGCTCACCCTACCAGACACTCTGAGTAGGACAAGAAAGTACTCATCCTCTCATCCGCGTACACTGGCTTGAATGCCTACATTGCCAAACTGATCTCATTAGAGATGATGCCCTTGCCCTTCCGTTTGGTTGAAAGCACAGCATTCCGAGAGCTCATGGTCTACGCTATCCCACGCTATTACCTACCCAGTCGGCACTTCTTTTCTAGATAAGCCATCCCTGCCCTCCATCTGCATGTGAAAGACCGCATTGTCAATGCACTCAAACAATCAGTGAGTAGAAAGGTGCACCTCACAACAGATGCATGGGCCAGTAGGCATGGCCAGGGACTTTACGTGTCCATCACTGTGCCCTATGTTAATGTGGTGGATGCAGGGTCAACAGGGACAGCGGCGGTGGGACAGTGCTGCCTAGCCCACGGTATAGGCAACAGTTGGCTGTAGGCGTTTGAGCCTCCTCCTCCTCCAGAAGCGAAAGCTCGTTGACAGAGCGCAGTCGCACGAGCACTCCATCCGCAGCTGCCAGTGTTGCACACGAGGTGTCCCACTATCGAACAGAGTTATCAGCCCTGCTCCATAAGGTGCGAAGACTGTGCTCGCACATCCGTCACTCGCCTGTAGACTCCAGTCATATGTAGTGGCTGCAGCAATCGCTCCACCTCCCCAAGCACCGCCTAATCATAGATGTTGCAACAAGGTGGAACTCCACCATGCAAATGGTTGAGAGGCTGTGCGAACAGAGGCAGGCTGTAATGCATTTGTGGGAGGATACACGGGCAGGCAGTTTGAGGGCAGACATGGAGTAGTCGGGGGTGCAGTGGTCAAAGCTGAAAGACCTCTGTAAAGTCCTTCAGTGTTTTGAGGAATCACACGGCTGGTAAGCGCAGACGACGCCATCATAAGCATGAGCATCCCACTTATGCTCATGCAATCTTTGACGCACATTAAGGATCAGGCGTCTGCAGCGGAGTAGGAAGAGGAGGAGGAGGAGGGAAGCTTTGATGACAGTCAGCCATTGTCTGCTCAGGGAACTGTCCTGGACGAGGTGGAGGAAGAAGAGGAGGAGGATGAGGGGATGATTATTTTGGGGAGGAGGATGCTTCTAAGGGGGCAAGAGAAAATGTTGGCTTGCCAAGGTCAGGTACAGGGTTTGTGCATGACTGGAGGATGTGGATTTGGCAGTAAGTGCTAATCCACCCACCACTGGCAGTGCATCATTGACACTTGGAACATTGGCCCACATGTGTGATTATGTGTTGCGGATCCTAAAAAGGGACCCCCGCATTGCCAAAATTATGAAGGATGATGACTACTGGTTGGCCAGCATCCTCGATCCACACTATAAAGGCAAATTACAGAACATCATGCCACAGGAGAACCTAGAGCTAATATTGGCGAACAAACAAGCAACTCTGGTAAATCGTTTGTTAGAGGCATTCCCAGCACACAGCAGCGGTGTAGGTTCTACCACGAGCCGTACTGGGCCAAATGGAAGAGATGTTCGTGGTGCACACAGCCGAAGTGGCGTTGGAGACAGGGGTTTCATGACCATGTTGTGGTCTGATTTCTCAAGTACCGCTCACACGACTGGTAACACTGAATCGATTGCAACAGACAGGAGACAGCAGTTGTCAACTATGGTTCAAAATTACCTCTCCTCCCCTATCGATGTTCTCCCTCATAGTTCATTCCCCATTGACTACTGGGCCTGTAAACTGGACAACTGGCCTGAATTGACACAATATGCCTTACAGGAGCTCGCTTGCCCTGCTGTAGGGTGTGCTATCAGAAAGAGTCTTCAGTGCTGCTGGATCAATCCTGACAGAAAGAAGGACCCGGCTGTCGACCCAAAATATAGGTGATCTCACCTTCATTAAAATGAACCATGCCTGGGTTTCAAAGGATCTTGTACCACCTTCCCCTGATGACACGTTGGTTGCCAGCAAAATGGCTCGCTTTGTCCACCTCTTCCTCCGACTTCTCCAATTCCTCTATTTGCAGCTGATGAACGTCCAGCCTACACCTCAACATATGGCAGTTTTTGCACCTCCCTAACTGGGCTGTACTCTCCCAGGGCGGCGTCAGCACCTGGCGCACCCGGGCAAGTGGGGGGCCCACTCGCCGTCAAAGATACCGGCGTACTATGAGGGGCCTTGTGCCAGTGTCGGCCCCCATGAGTGGGCCCCTCCTGCTTGCTCAGGGCCCCAGCACATGCAATACTTACCTTTCCCTGCTCCACCGCTGTGACGTCTTCTGCGTTTCCTGACAGTGACATTGAGGTCAGAGAGCGCGATGACATCACGTCTGTACGCTCTCAGTCACAGTGCAGAGAGCTGGAAGATGGCGATGTCATGATCCCAGTGCAGGGTTGACCTGCACACTAGGGGTTAAGGTTTTGATTCCAGTGCAAGCTCTTACCTGCACACCTGGGGCTTATTATTGTGGCCTCTCCATGGTTTGGGGAGAGCTTCTATAGCCCTAGGAACTCCAATTCCCTGTCAGTTATACTTTCGCCTTGCAGGTGTGTTGACCTGAGTGTGTTGTGCTGTGTTCTGTTGCCTGATACTTGTTTGACTCGTCGTTCTCTGGATACTGTTTGATTCGTTCGTACCTTCGCGTCTGTTGGTTGCCCTAGCCTGTCCCGACTATCCGTTCTGTCACATCCTTGTACTATATGCTTCTCGTGCTTTGGTTTGCTTGTCAGATTACTCCGTCTGTGCCCCTGGTAACTTGTCCCATAGTACTTCTAGGAGTTTCCTCACTTCTAAGCTCCTGGAGCTGAGCCCCCTCAACTGTCAGGTGATTCAGGCCCTGAAACCATCTCTCTCCTGCCCTGCTCACCCTGAGTTCCTAGGAGCCTGAAGCTTTCTTCTCCACTCGTCTTCCGGGAGATTGCACTGGTGAGTTCTCTTGCAATCCTCACCGTGATAGGCGACGCTGAGGAGTCCAGAGTAGAGCAGTGCACAGCAGGAGAGGTATTTCATTTTCTTTTGTAAATCAAGTTTATTTAGGTATTTATACACATCAATCATTAATAACAGGAAGTGAAAACAACATACCTCTTCTACTATCACATGCAAAAAATTTTTTTATAGCAACTATAACTTTTCCCCAGAAAGTCATACATGTAAAACAAATGTTGGATGAGCGCCTGAGATGTTTGCTGATGTAGGCAATTAACATCAGTATTACTTTATTTATAAATTTTAAAGAAGAAGGTACCTAGACTAAGACTCTAGGTCTGCAAAAGAAAAGATGATAGAGAAGAAACAAGTGAGAAAGAAGAGAAAAGAAAAAAAAAAGAAAAGAGGGAGGGGAGGGGGGAGGATTTTAAGGAGTATGGTAGGAAATGTGGCTCCATCCAGTAGGTAAACTCATATGACCCATCATCTATGGCTTTATCAACCAAGAGTCCAATTCCGATGATTCTCTAAACATAACCCGGGGGGCCCAGGTGTTATATACCTTACCTGTGGTTCCATTCAGTTGTCCTATCAGCTGTTCCATTCTATATATGTCGTTGAGTTCCATCACCAAATCAGAACGTGAGGGAACCTTTTCCTGTTTCCAAAATCAAGTAATCACATTCCTGGTAGCAGTGAGAATATGTCTAAGAAGACCCTTCTTAAATCTAGAAATCGAGGAGCTACACAAGGACAGCAAGGCCACCTCCATTGTGGGTGTAATTTTGGTTAGAGACAGCTTGTTGCAGAGATCAAAGGATGCTAACCACAGTTTCTGTACGAGTGTGCGGTGCCACCAAATGCGTACAAATTAACCTCTATCTTTTAAGCATCACCAGCATGTATCCGGTGTTGGATAAATTAAGTTTAAATGTGATGTGCATCTGTACCACCTCAACAAGATTTTGTAGCTCCTCTCCTGTGATGTCGAACAGAGCAATGACCTGAATGTGCATAAGCGAATCTTTGTTCTTTCTTCAACTGATAAGGGTCTACCCAAATCAATCTCCCATTTTGAAAAAAAATGCTGGGAAATCTCTCGATGGGGTCTGCACTTCTTGGAAGGTTTTGTATAATAAAGATATAGTGATCTATAGAGTTTGTTGATAAACAAAGAGTCTCAAACGGAGATAACATTCTGTATGGATCGGATTGTTTGGCTAATTTAATAATAAAACTCTTTATTTGTTCATAAAAGAACCATGCACCTGTTGGCGGCTCCTTGTCCCCAAAAATGTCCTGGAGAGACCTCATCCCTGTCCTTGTAACATAATCATGGACTATGGTGCATGCAGCTCTATTTTTATGTAGATAGTGTCTCTTTTTAATCCTGCAGGAAAGGATGGATTGTCATATATAGGAGTTAGGGGGCCAGGAGACGAAGAGACTCCCAGCTCTCGACTCCCTCTTTTGATAAATGATATCATGTTTTTGGTGAGGAAGGGTAAAGGTAAATCCCGTTCTTCCGTCGGGGACCAAATAACTATACGGGAGTCACACCCATTAAGATCATTTTCTAATGTAACCCATTTTTTGTTGTTTTTATTATGAAACAGCTCTAAAATACATGTACCAATTGCTGCTTGACTATACATAGCAAAATCTGGCAGACCTCTTCCCCCTTCTTGCTTCGATCTACTTATGAAATACGTGCTCTTTTTTGTGACCAAATTAAACTAGTAATCGCTTTTTTAAGACGTGAGAAAAAGGAGGCAGGTAAATACAAGGGGATTGTTTGGAAATAGTATAGGAGACGGGGTAATAGATCCATTTTAATAGCGCTCACTCTTCCAAACCAAGATAAAGGTAGTTTATGCCATTTTTTTAAGTCTAACTCCGCTTTATGTAAAGCTGTCTTAAAGTTTGCTTCAGAAAAATTTAATACTTTGGCAGTGATTTTTATTCCTAGATAGGTAAGAGAATCTGAACACCACTTAAAGGGAAATGAAGCTGCCAACCTCTCCACCTCACTTGGTTGGATTGAGATATTGAGAATCTCCGATTTGTGGGTATTAATTTTGAAATTGCTCAGACGACAAAATCTATGTAATTCTGAGATATTTGGGAGACTTATAGTTGGGGAAGAGCCATACAATAGGACATCATCTGCAAAAAGGGCCAGTTTGTGCTCTTCTGATTGGGCTTTTATGCCTCTAATGGAGGGATTATTCCGTATCGCGGTTGCTAGATGTTCCATAGTGAGTATATAAAGCAAGGGTGAAAGAGGACAGCCTTGCCTCGTAAAAATGTGTTTGAAAGTGCGCCATTCATTTTAACTTGAGCACTGGGAGATGAGTACAGGGAAAAATTTTTACGAAGCATACTTTCTTTTAAGCCAATTCCTTCTAACGTTTGAAATATAAAATCCCAGTGCACCCTGTCAAAAGCCTTTTCTGTGTCAATCGACAGAATGCACATGGGTTCCTCTTTCTTGACCGCCTCATCAATCAAAGAAATAGTTCGGATGGTGGTATTTCATTTTTTAAAATGTTTGGAGCAATATATGGGGAGCATTATACACTGGAGAATTATATATGGGGCCCATCATACACTTGAGCATCATAAATATGGCCCATTATAAACTGTAGCATTATATATACGGCACATCATACACTGCAGCATTATAAATGGGGCCCATCATTCACTGGAGCATCATATACGGGGCCCATTATACACTCGAGCAATATGGGGCCATACACGCTCATATGGGCCCATTATATATGAAGCATTATATAGGCCCATCATACACTGGAGCATCATCCATGGGGCCCATCATACACGGAGCATTAGAAATGGGGCCCATCATTCACTGGAGCATCATATACGTGGCCCATTATACCCTGGAGCATCATATGGGGCCCATTATACACTCGAGCATTATATAGGGCCCATTATATATGGAGCATTATATAGGCCCATCACACACTGGAGCATCAGTCATGGGGCCCATCATACACTGGAGCATTAGAAATGGGGCCCATCATACACTGGAGCATCATATACGGGGCCCATTATACACTGAAGCATCATATGGCGGACCCATTATATATGGAGCATTATATATTCCCATCATACACTGGAGCATCATCCATGGGGCCCATCATATACTGGAGCATCATATGGGGCCCATTATATATGGAGCATTATATAGGCCCATCATACACTGGAGCATCATCCATGGGGCCCATCATATACTGGAGCATCATATGGGGCCCATTATATATGGAGCATTATATAGGCCCATGATACACTAGAGCATCATCCATGGGGCCCATCATATACTACAGCCATGGCCAAAAGTTTTGAGAATGACAATATATTATATTTTCACATGATCTGCTGCCCTCTGGTTTTTATGTGTTTTGACAGATGTTTTTATCACAGACAGAAATATAATAATTGCAAACATATGAGTAACAAAAGCTTATACTGACAGTTAGAATGAGTTAATGCAGCAAGTCAATATTTGCAGTGTTGACCCTTCTTCTTCAGGACCTCTGTAATTCTCCCTGGCATGCTCTCAATCAACTTCTGGACCAAATCCTGACTGATAGCAGTCCATTCTTGCACAATCAATGCTTTCATTTTGTCAGAATTTTTAGGTTTTTGTTTGTCCACCCGTCTCTTGATGATTGACCACAAGTTCTCAATGGGATTAAGATCTGGGGATTTTCCAGGCCATGGACCCAAAATCTCTATGTTTTGTTCCCTGAGCCATTTAGTTATCACCTTTGCTTTATGGCAAGGTGCTCCATCATGCTGGAAAAGGCATTGTTGATCGCCAAACTGCTCTTGGAGGGTTGGGAGAAGTTGCTCTTGGAGAACATTCTGGTAGCATTCTTTATTCATGGCTGTGTTTTTAGGCAAGACTGTGAGAGAGCCGATTCCCTTGGCTGAGAAGCAACCCCACTCATGAATGGTTTCAGGATGCTTAACAGTTGACATGAGACAAGACTGGTGGTAGCGCTCACCTTGTCTTCTACGAATGAGGCGTTTTCCTGATGTCCCAAACAATCGAAAAGGGGATTCATCAGAGAAAATAACTTTACCCCAGTCCTCAGCAGTCCACTGCCTGTACCTTTTGCAGAATATCAGTCTGTCCATGATGTTTTGTGAGAGAAGTGGCTTCTTTGCTGCCCTCCTTGAGACCAGGCCTTGCTCCAAGAGTCTCAGCCTCACAGTGCGTGCAGATGCACTCACACCTGCCTGCTGCCATTCCTGAGCAAGCTCTGCACTGCTGGTAGCCCGATCCCGCAGCTGAAACACTTTTAAGAGACGGTCCTGGCGCTTGCTGGTCTTTCTTGGGCGCCCTGGAGCCTTTTTGGCAACAATGGAACCTTTCTCCTTGAAGTTCTTGATGATGCGATAGATTGTTGACTGAGGTGCAATCTTTCTAGCTGCGATACTCTTCCCTGTTAGGCCATTTTTGTGCATTGCAATGATGACTGCACGTGTTTCTTTAGAGATAACCATGGTTAACAGACGAGAAACAATGATGCCAAGCACCAGCCTCCTTTTAAAGTGTCCAGTGGTGTCATTCTTACTTAATCATGACAGATTGATCTCCAGCCATGTCCTCATCAACACCCACACCTGTGTTAATGGAGCAATCACTGAAAAGAGGTTAGCTGGTCCTTTTAAGGCAGGGCTGCATGATGTTGAAATGTGTTTTGGGAGATAAAGTTCATTTTCTAGCCAAATATTGACTTTGCAAGTAATTGCTGTTAAGCTGATCACTCTTTATAACATTCTGGAGCATATGCAAATTGCCATTAGAAAAAGTGAAGCAGTAGACTTTGTAAAAATTAATATTTGTGTCATTCTCAAAACTTTTGTCCATGACTGTAGAGCATCTTATGGGGTTCATTATTTATGGGGCATCATACAGGGCCCTTTATATATGGAGCATCATATGGAGCACATATGGGGCCTATTCTGTATGGAGCATTATATGGAGTCCATTCTGTATGGAGCAATATATGGGGCCCATCATATACTGTATGGAGCTTTATATGCAACTCATTATACTGTATGGAGCAATATGTGGGGCTCATTATACTCTATGGGGACCGTCCTATACTGTATGGAACATTATATGGGGACCATCATATACTGTAGCATTATGTGGAGCTCATCATATACTGTATGGAACATTATATGGGACCAATTATGCATGGAGCAATATATGGGGCTCATTATTCTGTATGGCGCACTATGTGGTGGCCATAATACTGTATGGAGGAATATACTGTCCGGTTTTTGAGCTATTGTAGAATTTAAAATACCGTATATACTCATGTATAAGCCGGCCCGTGTATAAGCCGACCGACCCCCCTAATTTTGCCACAAAAAACTGGGAAAACTTATTGACTCGCATATAAGCCTAGGGTGGAAAATGCAGCAGCTACTGGTAAATTACAAAAATAAAAATAGATACCAATAATAGTAAAATTAATTGAGACATCAGTAGGTTAAATGTTTTTGAATATCCATACTGAATCAGGAGCCCCATATAATGCTCCATACAGTTAATGATGGGCCCCATAAGATGCGCCATACAAAATACTCCCCATATAATGCTCCATAAAGGTAAATAATGGCCCCATAAAATGCTCCATAGATTATGCCCCATATGGTGCTCCATAGATTATGCCCCCATATGCTCCATAGATTATGTCCCATATGCTCCACAGATTATGCCCCATATGCTCCACAGATTATGCCTCATATGTTCCACAGATTATGCCCCATATGCTCCACAGATTATGCCCCATATGTTATGCCAGATATGCTCCACAGATTATGCCCCATATGTTCCACAGATTATGGCCCCATATGCTCCACAGATTATGCCCCATATGTTATGCCCCATATGCTCCAGAGATTATGCCCCATATGTTATGCCCCATATGCTCCACAGATTATGCCCAATATGTTCCACAGATTATGCCCCATATGCTCCACAGATTATGCCCCATATGTTATGCCCCATATGCTCCACAGATTATGCCCCATATGTTCCACAGATTATGCCCCATATGCTCCACAGATTATGCCCCATATGTTATGCCCCATATGCTTCACAGATTATGCCCCATATGCTTCACAGATTATGCCCCCATATGCTCCACAGATTATGCCCCCATATGTTCCACAGATTATGCCCCATATGCTCCACAGATTATGCCCCCATATGTTCCACAGATTATGCCCTATATGTTCCACAGATTATGCCTCATATGTTCCACAGATTATGCCCCATATGCTCCACAGATTATGCCCCATATATTCCACAGATTATGCCCCATATGCTCCACAGATTATGCCCCACATGCTCCACAGATTAAGCCCCATATACTCCACAGATTATGCCCCATATGTTCCACAGATTATGCCCCATATGTTATGCCAGATATGCTCCACAGATTATGCCCCATATGTTCCACAGATTATGGCCCCATATGCTCCACAGATTATGCCCATATGTTATGCCCCATATGCTCCACAGATTATGCCCCATATGTTATGCCCCATATGCTTCACAGATTATGCCCCCATATGCTTCACAGATTATGCCCCCATATGCTCCACAGATTATGCCCCCATATGTTCCACAGATTATGCCCCATATGCTCCACAGATTATGCCCCCATATGTTCCACAGATTATGCCCTATATGTTCCACAGATTATGCCTCATATGTTCCACAGATTATGCCCCATATGCTCCACAGATTATGCCCCATATATTCCACAGATTATGCCCCATATGCTCCACAGATTATGCCCCATATGCTCCACAGATTAAGCCCCATATACTCCACAGATTATGCCCCATATGTTCCACAGATTATGCCCCATATACTCCACAGATTATGCCCCATATGTTCCACAGATTATGCCCCATATGCTCCACAGATTATGCCCCATATGCTCCACAGATTATGCCCCATATGCTACACAGATTATGCCCCATGTGCTCCATAGATTATGCCCCATAGTATAGGTCCCTTATGCTGCCGCTGCAACTAAAAATAAAAATGACATACTCACCTCTCGTCGCTGGGGGCCAGGTGCCGGTGTTCTGAGCAGACGGGGACACCGGCCCCCTATGGGGGGGACAGGTGCCGGTGTCACCGCTCGCTCAGGGCCCCGGCACCTGAGATATTTTCCTGTACTCGGTCCACTAATTACGTCATCGCGCCCTCTGCCTGAACATTCACAGCTAGAGGACACGAGGACACAGCGGCGAGCAGCGGTGGCCTGGGGACAGGTGAATATCGCATATACTCACCCCTCCGCCGGTGCGTCTCTGCAGCCCCTGCTCTTCTCCCGAAGCTCTTCCTTCCTACAGCGGTCACGTGGTACCGCTCATTAAAGTCATGAATATGTGCATATTCATGACTTTAATGAGTGGTACCATGTGAACGCTGCAGGAAGGAGCCTGAGATCGTGGGAGAAGCAGGGGGCTGCAGAGAAGCGTCGGCGAAGGGGTAAGTATGATCTGACACCCCCGGTCCCCCTTCCCCGCCAACCCTGGTATATGACTCGCGTATAAGCCGAGAGGGGGACTTTCAGCCTAAAAAATGGGCTGAAAATCTCGGCTTATACGCGAGTATATACGGTAGATATCACTCATGTAATGTAAGAAGTGAAGTATTTGGCTTTGTACTATACCTATATTTCTCTGCCGTATCCGAGCATCATGAATTGTGGTATGTGTTAAAGGGACCCACTGAGACTCTTTGGCCCGGGGCCCACGAAAACCTGGAGCCAACCCTGCCCCCCCACAACTTTAGCTAAATAACCCCCAGTTATCAATGCGTTACTATTATTATAAAGTAAATTAAGGTTGACAAGCTTAAATAATAAGAATTGATGTCGTTGGTATTGAAATGGGCACTGTAGGTGTGTTTACTGTCCTCCACTCCTTGACGACTTTTCTTCCCCATTGACTTGCATTGGGTTTCGTGTTTCATTCGGACCTTAGAATTTTCCCGATAGTTGGCCGATTTCGTTCCACTCGACTTTTGTGAAAGTCGGGTGGTCCGAAACCCGACTCGACCCTCAAAAAGGCAAAGTTGCTCATCTCTACTCATGATGCATCAAACATTTCAAAATTATTCGATCAACTTTACATTTACTACATCTGTAATCACAAAATACATTTTATTGAATAATATCTCATGTCTTAGAGCAAAATACAGACTTACAAGGAATTCGATGACCACCTGATTTTTTATTGGGCTTAGATTTGTGTCCATGGTAAAAATCCTAAATAAAACTACAAAAAAAATTAAAAATAAATTATATATATATGTATATATAAACACAGTATATAAACCAACATGTTAATTTAATTAATTGAATAGGTTTCAAAAACATTTTATTTAAATGTTTTAACTGTGGTTTCTGCAATATTTAATAAAAAAAATCCCCAGTCCATACACCAACCATGAGTCATGACTTTCATTTAACAAAATTTCTCAGAAAATTAGATGGACTCCATCAAATGTAATCTGACCAGATATTTAAATAACAGAGACAGATGTTCATGTTAATAGAGTCTCAAAAAATGACAGACGCACATCACGTACTTTAATTTGACCAGCGTCTTGAAATCAGTATAGCCGAAAAAAAAATTACACATCAATTAAAGAGACTAAGCTGTATAAAAAAACTTCAGACTTGCAGCCCCTCTGCTTCTCCCACGATCTCCGGCTCCTTCCTGCAGCGGTCACATGGCACCGCTCATTTTTCTGACAATACTAGTCTAGGAAATTGATATTTGTACCACCTGAGTGTGACTGAGCATGTGCTCTCAGGGCTCCCAGCACAATAGGCCTACACGGATCTCTCACCCACCTTGTCTTAATTTGAAGTTCAATTCAAAGCTGTAAATGCTGGCCAAGACCCTGATACCTCATGCATGGCTAATTGCTGCCGTGCCATTCTAAAATTTGTACTGTGGGTGAATTGAGGCCACTCTCCTGGTGTCTGTCCCTCATTTTATGTTCTCTGGCAGCATTTGGGGCCGTTGTAATGTGTTGTGTATGAGTTTGTTTTTGCCTCCCATTGAGCTTAATGGTGTTTGGTTATGTTCGGTGAATATTCGTCGAATTAATCGGAGAATATTGCAAATTTGGTGATCCCAGTCTGAGCCAAAAATTTAAATATTCGCTCATCACTAGTTGGCATGGGCACAACACCTGTACACGGGCCATCTCTCTTACCTAGTTGTGCGATAGATTGCAGTAAATTACCAGCAATCTTGACATACGATTACTTCATTTTGCGCTAAGGGGTTAACATGTGTAATGTATCCTTAAAAAATTAATGCAAAATGGAATTTTGTATTGGCGCACCCATAGACTTAAATCGGCAAGTTTTATCCAAAACAGAAGAGACTAATGCGAAAAATCTCTACTGTGAACAGCCCTAGTCAATAACATTGATTAGTGTGCTGTCAATGTGATAGCCAATTGTAACACAAGAAGCACACATGCAAAAATTACTAGAGATTAGCTGATTTTTTCAATTCAAATTCACTAGTTTTGCTGAACTTTTCAGAGAAGACAGTGCTGCTGAGGTGTTTGCCAGCACACTATTAGAAGTGAAAGAAAAGTTGTCACACTTTTAGTGTCATTGCTGTCTACCAAACATCTACCTTTGGATAATAATATTTGCTGTGAAGACATAACTTTTGAGTATTTCTAATTAAAGCTTTTTTTCCACACCTTAGCCATGTCACAACATTGTACCTGTAGATCCTGGGGTGTAGATTGGTTTGTCAGTCTGTATGAATATATATCCACTGTGAAAAGACACCAGGACAACTTTTTCCAGAGTGCATTTCTCAGACTTTACAGCGACATAAACATATTGTTTCTTGTTTGGGTCTTTCTCCAAATTAATTGAAGGGATCTGAAGAATGCAAAAAAAAAAACTTTCATAGAAATCATCAGAGGTAAATAATGACAAAGGAATAGTTATTTTTTTTTACCTTTTACCCTCTTTTCCTGACTTTCATATTGGTAAATATTTTAGAAAAGTCCCTCATTCTCAAAACTCTTTTTCTAGCCAAACTGATCATTAACTAAAAGGAGTATCATTGTTTTTAGAAAATCTTAAAATGATGATCAAATTATGTAATAATTTATTAGTCATGTGGCAGTGCTACTAGGTAGTTTCATGCTTCCTATGTATCCTCAATCCCACAACATGAAAACTATAAACGGCATAGTGCAAACATTTCAGGCAAGTGTGGAAAAAATGCCACAATGTAAAAAGCTTCAAAAAATAAAAGTATTAATAGTTAATTTTTATCAATTAGAAAAATGTGAAGGAAAGTTCTAAATTCCATCAATATTTGGTGTGAGCACCCTATTCTTTCAGAACAGAATCAAAGCAATTCATCTAGGTACACTTGCAGAAACTTTTTGAAAGGATACGTCAGGAGGGTTATTCCAAATATTTTGGAGAACAAACCACCAGTTCTGTGGTTGCAGGCTTAATCAAATCCTTTGTCTCTTCATGTAATCCCACATCTACTCGAGGATGTTGAGATTAGACCTCTGTGGAGACCATATCTACACTTTCAGGACTTCTTGTTCTACTTCAAGTTGAAGATAATTCTTGACATTTTATGAATGTTTGAGAATGTGGTTCTGCTGCAGAATAACTTTGGAGCCAGATGCCTCCTTGATGGTATTGCATGATGAAAAAGGATCTACCTGTATTTCCCAGCTTTGAAGACACCAAGAAATGAGCAACATTGAAAACTGTAGATGCATTTTGAGAACGTCATTCTGGTTGAGATCTGGATCGCCACAGCCTATCTTGGGGAGCTAACTGTCAATTAGAATGAGGTCTGAATTCACGTCCAGTCGACACAGCATGGCAGAAAAGATGCCGACACTTTGTCGACGTGACACCAGCAAGAGGAAACTAATCGCCAGCAGGAGTGTTCTGTGACCACCGTCTGCAGGAAAAGAACGGCGCTGGGCGAAACAGGCAAGTAGGTAGCAACTACCTGTCTGTTAGTGCTTAAACACAATTTTCGGTTTTCACAAAGTCCCAGATATAGTCTTTAAATTTTTGAAAGCATTCTTACTTTTTTGTTAAGGTCTATGGGTCAAACACAGATCTTCCCGAGAATCTGCCTTCAGAGCTTATTATAAATGAAAGAGTGCATTACCAGAGTCAGACATGTAGATTAGAAGAGCAGAGTGTCAGTCAGTACATGTCTCACACTGGTAACGTGCCCTTTCATTTATAACAAGCTCAGGATGCAAGTTTTTGGGGAGATCTATGTCCAGCCCATAGATCTTAACAGCTCATTTCCATATTAAGAAAAATGTGAATTTCTGTGGAGCAAGACATTTGATCACAGATATCAAGGTATCAATTTATTCGACTTTCTATTACCTACATGCTCATATACTATAGACAGCTTAAAAGGGTTGATTCTATTGAGAGATTGCCTTTAAATTAGCAATACTAACACACGACTGAATCATGTGACCATTGAAATTGTTTAGCCATTGAGACTATTTCTAAGGACCTTGGGTTTATATTCACCAAATAATTATGAAAGACAGTAACACCGTGTTTGAAAACTTTGGAATTGATATCTAAAAATTGAAGACCACTAGGACAAAGATGTTATGAACTTGAGGTTACCAAAAAACACATTATAGGATTTGTCTAGATTTAAACTTTTATTTTTTTTTTCAAAAAGAAAAGTTACTTCTAAAGTTGCTGAAGTCAGACATCCCATTTAATTGGATTGACTTAAACCATATGGTCAAAAGCATAGTAAGAAGATAAACTAGTATCGGAATCTAGGCAATGGTTTTTAAAAAGAAAGATGTAACTATTAGAAAGTACTAACAAAAGATACAAGTGGGAATGACAAGATTGAAAAATAGTAAAACTTAGGCAATAAATGTGTGTTAGATATCCCACAATGAATAAACATTATCAGGAAAAAGATTTACAATTCATAAGGGCCAGGAGAAGTAAATGATGTGCTGCCCAGTGATAAATGGATCTATGAGATTAGAATCTTACCGTCAATTTAACATTTCCAAAGAACTGGTTACCGCTGTTCGCAGAGACTTTGCTCTTGGCTAAAATGAATTGTCTGCGTGGAAAGTCTTCAATTATGATTTCAGCATTAAATCCAGATCCCTGTCCATCTACGATAATGGTCTCTTCGCTGTCCACACGCAGCACACTGGGTGTTATCAGGCTGCAACTGCAAGGTGAAACACATGAGAAGGAAAGATTCATATTTGAAATCTACAACAGACTATCCCCAGTTCTTGTACTTGTCTCCACAAAAGAAAATTACATGAGGTAGGTCTGGCTGAGAATAAAGGTCTGCTTATAGCAGAAAAATAAGAGAAAGAAGCTGAAAAAAAATAGTGCAGTGTGGTCTTATCCCAATAACAAAGGAAACCATAATTAGAGATGAGCAAATCTATCGAGGTTTGGCTTGGCGGGCATCCGAATGTTCCTTGAACATGTTCGCCGAACGGTTCAGCGAACATACCCGAACCCCAATGAATTCAATGGGAGGCAAAGGTAAAAGAAACAGTATAATGGGCCTCTGACACCCCTTCCACAACAAGCAACCCAACAGATGGAGAACCAACTTGGAGTCTCCACTTCCCAAAATTTATTGAGCTGTTATGAATAGGGATGAGCTTTCCAATATTGAAATATCGGAAATCGGCACGATATTTGTGATATTGGAAATCCGATTTCCGATTCCGATATTTTTTTCACATCGGAAATCCCATAATCCTTCAGCCTCTGAGCGCTCTGTGGAGCCAATCAGGAGCTGAAGAATTGCTGACAACATTGTGTAACTCCCTTAAACTTGGTAGGAGGCGTCCAAACTTGCTAGCTAGGGGCTGCGCTGCGATTGGCTGGCTGGATGGTGTGATCAGGCAGTATAAAAGGCTGCGCCTGCCATTTTAGCCTCCCTCTACTGTGAAAGCAGATAGGGATAGGTTGCTGTTGGAGATAGGGAGAGATCTCTGATCTAATAGCGATAGAAATTGTTTTTCAGCGACTGTAGCAGCCCCTGTGTGTTACAGAAGCAGTCTTTTTCCTCACTGACCCCGCTCAGTTTCATTTTTTGTGCTGTGTGTGATGTTGTTACTATGCAGGCTCTCAGGAGCTTAGTGAAACAGTGCAGCGCACATTCACTGCAGCTGCTGCAGCTCCTCTTGCTTCCTTTTCACAGCCTTTCCTTTTCATCCCTTAAATCCCCTTCCCCTATTTTTTCCTAAAAGTGTAGCTTCACCATCCAGTACATTTTGGTGAACGATATATAAGGATTTTTAAGTGAGGGGTCCCCCCGATCCTCCCCCCAATCCCTTACCCCATTTATCCCTCAATTTTCCTGGTGCTCGGGTGCGCTTTGTACAGTTTAGTCACCTCCGCTGCGCAGACCGCCTGTGTGCTTTTTTTTGGGGCGTGCAGCACCCACTAGGTCAGTCTTTGTGGTCACATCATACTGCAGGACCCCTAGTGCGGCCTGTTGTATCGCACACCCCCAAATTTTTCACCAGTAAATTCACTCTCAGTGCCCCTATAAGTGTTACTTTACCTCACAGCATCTATTGAGGTTAAAGTTAAACACTATATAGGGATTGTACTGTGAGGGCCCAAACAACCTCTGTGGCTGGTGCCACACAGCACCTGGCCCAGTCCCGGAGAATCCTTTTTGTTTGGTATCACAGCAGTGTCATTTACTGCGCTGTGACATCCGACCGTAACGTGTATACCAACACCACAAACACACGTTACTCTTTGTGTAGGCCACACTAGATTCAAATAAAGTGTAGCAGACACACCATCATACAGTGCCATTAGTGTTTCTTATATCTGTTTGTAGTCCTACAGGAGTAAGCACACTAATCCTGAATAATTACTTTCTTGCCGTTCTGAATCAATCAATAGAGATGAAGGCAGGGAGTAAGGGACGTCCCCGTGGCGGCCACGGAAGAGTTGCATCAGCAACTAGACATGGTGCACATCCAGAGCGAGCAGCAGGCCCAAGTCACTCAGCACCTACTTTCACCCGGCAGCAGTCATTTATGCGCAGCTTGTTAGGAGCGCAGGGCCATAGGCTGATAAGAGAGGATCAAGTAGAAACCGTTGTTGGATGGATGGCAGCTGAGGCATCCACCTCAATGAGCGCAGCATCCTCCCAGGACCTCTCCACCACATCGGGTCAGGCCACTGAAGAGCAGCACCCATCTGCTTCTTCACCGCCCACTAAATTGCCCAGACATTCAGATGGCCAGGAGCCAACTTTAATCCTCTTCTCAGAATCTGTTGGCTTGGAATCTGTGTGCCAGCCAGACAGCATTCCTGCAGCTGAAGATGATTTAGTGTGCACAGATGCCCAACCACTGTTTGCGTCTGAGGAAGAAGTGGAGGGTGGGCCAGTGCCCACAATGACCAGATCCCAGTCAGCAGATGATGATGAAACTCAGCTGCCAGTTTCTGCTGATGAAAGTGTATTGGATGACGAGGTCCTTTACCCATCATGGCATGCTGAGGGGCAGCAAGCAAGTAGGGATAGCCAAGAGGAAGAGCTTGCAGGTGTGGCGCAGCGTGGCCGTCCACGTGGGAGAGGAAGAGGGAAAAATTGGTTGTCGGCTCCCTCAACTTCAGCACCCGTTAGGAGCAGGGCTCTTTTAAAGAGCACAAGGGGTGCGCCCAAGAGTTGTGGTGCATGGGCCTTTTTCGACCAAGTTGCAGATGACGTTACATGGTCAGATGCAAGCTTTGTGGACAAACTGTGCGGAAAGTGAAGAACGTCAGCAACCTTAATACCACCAATATGTTGACGCATGTCAGGAAGAGGCACCCTGTGGAGTGGCAGCATCACACCCAAGATGATTTGCCACCTGCAGCTGGTCCCCCACGTTCCATCTCTTTCGCCACAGCGGCCACCTCTTCCTCCAGCTCGCAAACAGCTGCTCCCTCTTCCTCGCCAGAATGCCAGGGTGCATCTGCAGGCAGTGTTGTACGGCGGCACACTGTCTATACTTCGTCAGCATCAGCATCCCAATCGCTGGCATCCTCACACTCCCAATCCAGTGTACAGCCATCTGTCACACAGGAGTGGGAGAAAAGGCGCCGGTACTCGGAAAACCACCCACGAACACAGGGCATGAATTCTCCCATTGCCAAACTGCTTGCAGTGGAAATGCTACCATTCTGGCTGGTGAGCAAGCCAGCCTTTATCGATATGTTGGGGTTTGCAATCCCACAATACAGCATTCCCAGCCACTTCTACTTCAGCAGGCAAGCCGTCTCCGCCCTGCAACAGCATGTGGAGAGTAAAATTAAGCATGCGCTACAACATGCATTTAGTAGCAAGTCCACCTGACCTCCGACGCGTGGACCAGTCAGCATGGAAAGGGACGCTACATTTCCATCACCGCCCATTGGGTAAATGTAGTTGAGCCTGGAACTGAAGTAGACAGTGCAAGTGCGCGGGTCCTGCCAACTCCACGGATTGCAGGCCTCTCCTCCGTACAAATTGACTCCTCCTCATCCTCCTCTGACTCGCCTGCACCCAGACGTACCATAACAACCGATTTCAGCACTGCATCGGCCAAACATCAACAGGCCGTGTTGAAATTGGTTTATCTGGGTAATGTTAGCCACACCGCAACCGAGCTGTGGAACACGCTCAAGGAGCAGAGCGACATGTGGCTTGCGCTGCTCAACCTCCAGCCAGGTATGGTGGTGTGTGACAACGGCCGAAACCTGGTCGCGGCTCTGGGCCTAGGTGGTCTGACTCACATTCCATGCCTTGCCCATGTCCTAAACTTAGTGGTGCAGAGTTTCCTTAGGAACTATCCTGACCTTGAGGAGCTGCTATACAAAGTCAGATATGAGTGCTCTCATTTGCGGCGTTCAAGCATGGCTGCATCGCGCCTTTCAGCCATGCAGCGCAGATTGGGCCTGCCCAAGCACTGCATCATTGTTGACCTCCCCACGAAGGACATATGCGCCATTTTGAAATGCTTCGAGGACTCCACTCTGATGGTGAGCGCGGATGCTGCCCTACTCAGCCTGACTATTCCCCTTATATGCCTTATAGAATCATCACTTAAAGGACTAAGGGATGAGGTTTCTCAGGAGGAGGAGGAGTATGATGAGACACTTGCACCAACCAGGCAATCTTCATCGTACCGGTTGGTACAAAAAGGTCTGTGGGTGCCTCACAAAGGTCCAGGAGGACACAGCAAGTGAGGAGGATGAGGAGGACTATGAGGATGAGCCAGAGGAGGAAAGTACACAGCGCTCTACTAGTAGTCACCAGATAGAGTGTGGATGGGGTGATGCAGAGCAGCCAGAGCACATTCCTCCAGCTGGTGACAGCGATGCATGGCCAGTTGTCAGCCTTCAGCACATGAGTGACTTCATGCTGCAGTGTCTGATAAAAGACCCACGCGTGGCTCGTATTCTCCACACAAATGACTACTGGGTGGCCACCCTCTTAGATCCACGTTACTGGGACAGCCTTGAAAGCCTAATTACACAGTTGAACCGGGCGCGTAAAATGCAGGAGTACCAAGACGCACTGGTTAGTTCACTCATGTACTCTTTTCCACCGCATAGTAGTGATGCGCGTGCACTAGCAGGCACCTCAGTGCGTCCTGGGCCTAGCGGAATCCGTTCAGAAGCCGGTAGCAGAAGCAGTACATCTGCTACTGACAGGTTCAGTATACCCAACCTGTTCCAATAGTTTCTGAACCCGCAAACAGTTCAGGTACCATCAGCACAGACAGTGCAACGCACTAGGAGGCAATGTTACCGTGACATGGTGGCACAATACCTCTTCACCCCTGTCAGTGTGCTTCAGGATGGATCTGCCCCCTTCAAGTTTTGGGTCTCTAAGTTGGATACATGGCTCGAGCTTAGCCAGTATGCCTTAGAGGTCCTGGCTTGTCCTGGTGCCAGTGTGATTTCTGAACGCGTCTTTAGTGCAGCTGGCAATGTACTAACAGACCAACGTACCAGACTATGCGCTGCAAATGTGGACCGGCTTACATTCCTAAAAATTAACCAGGCCTGGATTTCTGGTGACTTTTGCTGCCCTGGGCCAGAGTGCACAGGTTACATGCATAGATGATAGCAGTATGTATGCTCTGTCATGTGCCTATATTGCACACAGCGTCATCTGTTATGCCTGTGCTCTGGCCTCTACTACCAACATCTAGCACCTGGTTCTGTGAATGACTCTTTCACCTCATACTGTTTTCCATGGGCTCTAGTACCGTCAGCTTGTACCCATTTCCATGACTGCCACTTTCACAGCATGCTGTGTTTCAGGGCAACAGTACCGCCAGCTGTACCTCGTTAGACCAAAGTGGAAAAAAAGGACGACAGATGCCAAACACCTATAGGCAGAAGCACAAGAGGCGGGATCCATCCACGCTGGCTTTGTGATCTCAAAAAAGGCCCAGGCTAGGCAACCCTTGCTGTCCCTGTGATTTGCAGACATGCGACTGGTGCTGGTCACAGCAACAGTTGTGGCTGAGGATGCAGTGCTTGTCATGGTTGCATCACTCTGTGTCAGTGCGGCAAGCATCAACAAAAACTCATCATCTTCCTCCTCCTCCAACTCCACTGCTGAGCTACTCAGCTGCGTGCCTCTGGGTTCACACTAAGTGGGATCTACAAACTCATCATTATCCTCTCTGTTCTCTCATTCCTCGCCTTTACCCGCCTCCTCTTCCTGCCCTGACTCCACAGTACAGTCCAAGTGCACCTCTGGCATCTGAGTCTCATCAGTATCACTTCCACCCCCAGAGGTTAACGTCTGGTGATGAGAGTCTGGATTCTGCTCTGACCCTACTTGTTTTGGCCACGGATCCAGCAGGAAATTATTTTTTACAGTGGTGCAGATGCTTTCCTATTCTGTATTCTGTGAAACTTTGGAGCAGACCTCTGATACCCATGGAATAGAATGTGTGAACAGCTCTGCAGACTCCTCCATCTGTGGTTCCCCACAGTCACTTGGGCGGTTGGAAATGTGTGATGTGCGGGGAAACATGGGTGATTGGGGTACCACCTCTGAAGATTGTACTGTGTGTGATCTTAAGGTGGATGAAGAGGAGGAAAGACTACTTGATGCAGCGCTTGCCATCCACTGGATCATATGCTCTTTTTGACTCTCACCTACAAGGCATACCGCTGTGTGGCCGCCAACGAAAGGAAGTCGAGTAGCCTGTCCAGTAACAGATGATGTCAGATGTCTTTGGGTAGGACAAGACGGTGTTTGTTTTGTTGAGTTTTTATTAACTTTAACACCTAACCCACATACACGTCAAACACCAAGCCCCCTTCCGCAACTGCCTCACTTTTCCTCAGTCACCCTGTATGTACCCTTCCTCTCTTTTAACCAGCTGTTTGACAACCTTAGGCCAAAATATGTCATTCAACTGTCACTACATGAACAATCAGTATTTATTTTCTTAGATAGTGTGCCTGAACAACACTATTAGTCCTAACGATTTTGATTAGCAAATGGGGCCTCCTGGCTGAACCCTAATATTAGGCCTAACGATTTTGAATACCAAATGGAGCTTCCTGAGTCATGACTGCAACACAGTAATAGCCCAAACGATTTTGAATAGGAAATGTGGACTCCTGCCTGCACAACACTAGTGGCACAAACTAGTTAGATGCTGGAACATCGATTTCACACAGGACAGGATCCTATGTAACTAAACTTGCAGCAGCAGAAGGTGCGGCCTCTCTGCGTTGTTACACTGAGAAAATAGCGTCAGCAAAACAAAATGTCTGCTTTTAATATGGAGAGGGACATGTGATTTCAGCAGCCAATCACAGAAGCCCTTGTGTCATGGCCTTATAGATGGTTTCTGCACCATGATTGGCTGCCAGAATGTACACACATTAAGTTATGAAAAAAAAAATAAAAACTTACACTCCACCGCTCCTCTGACCTAGACACATCCCCTCCCCTCATAAAACAAGTCCCCCACTCTCATCATATAGCACCTTTATCCTAGAAAGTCAAAACAAAAGCATTAATGGAAAGCAATCATTTACTTCACCAATCTTTGACCGAATTTTGCCTACTTTGAGGAAAAATGTTCTGGAAACCAAGCACGAATCCGAATATGCTACTTTCGAATTTGAGATTGGCAAATGTTTTCTGAACAAGTTTCACTCATCTCTAACAGTAATATGTTTGTCCTGAAGAAGTGTGTGAACTTCTAACCACGTTAAATTTTCTCTTGCCCTCCTGGGTCTATTCATCGACAATCCTCTGTCTTTTCATTGGATTCTTTTGCAGCAGAGAAGAAAACCCCATTATTATTATATTTTTATCTTGAGGAAAAAGAACATCATTCTTGTCCATTGATAGTGTTTGGTATTGCAACCTTTCTCCAAATCCAGAACATCTGTGTCATTATCAGAATAATTTTAAGGTAGTGTTTGCTATTGTGGCCTTATCAAACCTGAAGGCAATAATGGAAGCATGCCAAGTATATTCATGACTGTTGAGGAGCAATTTGTAAAGTGGACATGCTGTAAAATAATTATTGATAGATAGATATGTAGGCAGACTGGAAGACAGAGAAACAAGTTGATAGAAAGGTAAATAGAATTTTTTTACTCTAAAAAAATCTCATGTTTATTCAGATGTAATGTTTGGGTCACGGAATTTACCTTACTGAAAAAAAAAAAAAAAATCAGACATTTCAATGAAAATTGAGGTGGTTCTTGGTTTTATTGGGCTCCTTCAGTGCTACCTGCAAAATTTCAACAAAGCACAGTAAAATCATGAGTGGTTCTTAGACACACAGCACAAACCACGACCAACCAGTGCATTTTATTCAAGCCTTAAAGGGTTATTCCCAACAAACCAAGCTATCACGTATCCCAGCATTCAAAACTCCAGCAATCCTGAGATCAGGACTCTGGAACCCCAAGAATGAGGCTTTTCAGACCCATCCTGAAAGTAGCAGACGAGCCAATTCATGGCTTCCTCTCTATTCATTGTTTATGGGACCATTTTACATACAATGGGGGGAAATAAATATTTATTCCCTTGCTGATTTGGTAAGTCTGCCCACTGACAAAGACATGAACAGTCTATAATTTTAAGGGTAGGTTAATTTTAACATTGAGAGATAGAATATCAAAAATAAAATCCAGAAAATCACATTGTATAAATTATATACATTTATTTGCATTTTGCAGTGAGAAATAAGTATTTGATCCCCTACCAACCATTAAGAGTTCGGGCTCAAACAGACCAGTTTGACGCTCCAAATCAATTCGTTACCTGCAATAAAGACAGTTGTCTTACATAGTCACCTTTATAAAAGACTCCTGTCCACAGACTCAATCAGTCAGACTCTAACCTCTACAACATGGGCAAGACCAAAGAGCTTTATAAGGATGTCAGGGACAAAATCATAGACCTGCACGAAGCTGAAATGGGCTACAAAACCATAAGTAAGACGCTGGGTGAGAAAGAGACAATGGTGCAATAGTAAGAAAATGGAAGAAATAAAAAATGACTGTCAATCGACATCAATCTGGGGCACCATACAAAATCTCACCTTATGAGGTATTGATCATGAGGAATGTGAGAGATCAGCTTAAAACCACACAGGGGAACTTTTTAATGATCTCAAGGCAGCTGGGACAATAGTCACCAAGAAAACCATTGGTAACACATATTGCGCCATAAAGGTTTAACCCCTCTCTGACATCAGACGAACTATCCCGTCAATGAAACCCGTGCCAATCTGACCATGCACGGGATAGTACGTCATAGGCGATCAGCTACACCTAATTGCCGCCGGGTGTCAGCTGATTATCACAGCTGACACCCGGGACTGTGTGTCAGGAGTGGTCACGGACCGCTCCCGGCACATTAACCCCTGGCACACCTCGATCAAACATGATCGCGGTGTACCAGGGGCACAGGGGAGCATCGCACAGAGAGGGGGCTCCCTGCACGCTCCCCTGAGACTCTCAGAACAGCGCAATGTGATCGCGCTGTTCTGAGGCCTTCCTCCCTCCAAGGACCCGGATCCAAGATGGCCACCGGGTCCTGCAGGGAGGCGGTTTCCTCAGTGCCTGCCGAGAGCAGGCACTGAGAAGCCTGCAGCAGTGCCAGAGCGATCGCTGTGCACACTGTCACACCAGCGATCTGACATTTTACAGTGATGTCCCACCCTGGGACAAAGTAAAAAAGTGAAAAAATAAACATGTTTTAAAAAAAATTCCAAAATAAATAATAATAAAAAAAAAATATTCCCCAAAAAATTCATTTGTTTCCTTTAAATAAAAAAAACAAAACAATAAAAGTACACATATTTGGTATCGCCGCGTCCGTAACGACCCCCCCTATAAAACTGTCCCACTAGTTAACCCCTTTAGTGAACCCCTTAAAAAAAAAAAGTAAAAAATCAATGCTTTATCATCATACGCCGAACAAAAAGTGGAATAACACGCGATCAAAAAGACCGATATAAATAAACATGGTACTGCTGAAAATGGCATCTTGTCCCGCAAAAAACGAGCTGCCATACAGCATCATCAGCACAAAAATAAAAAAGTTATAGCTCGCAGAATAAAGCGATGCAAAAATAATTATTTTTTTTATAAAATTGTTTTTATTCTATAAAACCACCAAAACTTAAAAAAAATGATATAAATGTGGTATCGCCATAATCGTACTGACCCGAAGAATAAAACTGCGGTACGGTATAAACGCCTCCCCCAAAAGAAATTCATGAATTGCTGATTTTTGTTCATTCTAACCTCCCAAAAATCGAAATAAAAAGCGATCAAAAAATGTCATGTGCTCAAAAATGGTACCAATAAAAACGTCAACTCGTCCCGCAAAAATAAGACCTCACATGACTCTGTGGGCCAAAATATGCAAAAATTATAGCTCTCAAAATGTGGTGATGCGTCTTTTAGCGTGACAGCTGCCAATCATAAAAACCCACAATAAATAGTAAATCAAACCCCCTTTATCACCCCATTAGTTAGGGAAAATAATAAAATTTAAAAAATGTATTTATTTCCATTTTCCCATTAGGGTTAGGGTTGCGGCTAAAGTTAGGGTTAGGGTTGGCGCTAAAGTTAGGATTAAGGTTAGGGTGGGGGTTAGGGTTAGGGGTGTGTTAGGGTTAGGTTTGTGGTTAGGGTTGGGACTAGGGTTAGGGGTGTGTTGGGGTTAGGGTTCGAGTTAGAATTGGGGGGTTTCCGCTGTTTAGGCACATCAGGGGCTCTCCAAATGTGACATGGCGTCTGATCTCAATTCCAGCCAATTCTGCGTTGAAAAAGTCAAACGGTGCTCCTTCACTTCTGAGCTCTGCCATGCGCCCAAACAGTAGTTTACCCCCACATATGGGGTATCAGCGTACTCTGGACCCCAAGAGTTATTGTGCAATTTGTCCTATTTCTTCTGTTACCCTTGGGAAAATAAAAAACTGGGGGAGAAAATATCATTTTTGTAAAAAAAAAATGATTTTTTTGTTTTTACGGCTGTACATTATAAACTTCTGTGAAGCACTTGGGACTTCATAGCGCTCACCACACATCTAGATAAGTTCCTTGTGGGGTCTATTTTCCAAAATAGGGTCACTTGTGGGGGGTTTCCACTGTTTAGGCGCATCAGGGGCTCTCCAAATGCGAAATGACGCCCCCAGACCATTCCATCAAAGTCTGCAATCCAAAACGTCACTACTTCCCTTCCGAGCCCTGACATGCGCCCATACAGTAGTTTTCTCCCACATATTGGGTATCAGCATACTCAGGACAAATTGGACAACAACTTTTGGAGTCCAATTTCTCCTGTTACCCTTGTGAAAATAAAATATTGGGGGCGAAAAAAAATCATTTTTGTTAAAAAAAAAATATTTTTTATTTTACGGCTGTACGTTATAAACTTCTGTGAAGCACTTCAGGGTTCAAAGTACTCACCACACATCTAGATAAGTTCCCTGAGGGGTCTAGTTTCAAAAATGGTGTCATTTGTCTGTGATTTCCACTGTTTAGGCAGATCAGGAGCTCTCCAAACACGACATGGCATCCAGCAAATTCTGCTTTGAAAAAGTCAAACGGCGCTCCTTCCTTCCAAACTCTACCATGCACCCAAACAGTGGTTTACCCCCACATATGGGGTATCAGCATACTCAGGACAAATTGCACAATACCTTTTGGAGTCTTGTTACCCTTGGGAAAATAAAATTTGGGGTGAAAAGATCATTTTTGTGGAAAAAATATGATTTTTTAATTTTACGGCTCTACGTTATAAACTTGTGTGGAGCACTTTGGGGTTCAAATTGCTCACCAAAGATCTAGATAAGTTCCTTAGGTGGTCTAGTTTCCCAAATGGGGTCACTTTTGGGGGGTTTCCACTGTTTAGGCACATCAGGGGCTCTCCAAATGCAACATGGCGTCCAATCTCAATTCCAGCCAATTTTGGTTGGAAAAAGTCAAATGGTGCTCCTTCCATTCTGAGCTCTGCCGTGCGCCAAAAAAGTGGTTCCCCCCCACATATGGGGTTATCAGCGTACTAGGGACAAATTGGACAACAACTTTTGTGGTCCAATTTCTCCTGTTACCCTTGGGAAAATAAAAAATTAGTGACTAAAAGATAATTTTTGTGGGAAAAAAATAGGATTTTTTTACTTTCATGCACGGGCATTATAAACTTGTGTGAAGCACTTTGGGGTTCAAAGTGCTCACCAAAGATCTAGATAAGTTCCATAGGGGGTCTAGTTTCCAAAATGGGGTCACTTCTGGGGGATTTCCACTGTGTAGGCTCATCTGTGGCACTGCAAACGGAACATGACCCCCATCAACGTCTGCATTCCAAAACGTTACTACTTCCTTTCCAAGCCCTTCCGTGCGCCCAAACAGTTTCCCCCCCCACATATGGGGTATCAGCGTACTCAGGACAAATTGGACAACAACTTTTGGGGTCTAATTTCCTTGGGAAAAATCAAAAATTTGGGACTAAAAAAAATCATTTTTGTGGAAAATTGTTTTGTTTTTTTTTCACACCCAGGCATTATAAACTTTTGTGAAACACTTGGGGGTTCATAGTGTTCACAACAGATCTAGATAAGTTCCTTAGGGGGTCTAGTTTCCAAAATGGTGTCACTTGTGGGCGGTTTCCACTGTTTAGGAGCATCAGGGGCTCTCCAAACGCGACATGGTGTCCAATCTCAATTCCAGCCAATTTTAGTTTGAAAAAGTCAAACGGCGCTCCTTCCCTTACGAGCTCTGCCGTGTGCCCAAACAGTGGTTTTCCCCCACATATGGGGTATTGGCGTACTCGGGAGAAATTGTACAACAACTTTATCTGTCCATTTTCTCCTTTTACCCTTGTGAAAATAAAAAAAAAGTTTGTAAAAGAGCATTTTTGTGGCTAAAAAGTTAAATATTCATTTTTTCCTTCCACGTTGCTTCAGCTCCTGTGAAGCAACTGAAGGGTTAATAAAATTCTTGAATGTGGTTTTGAGTACTTTGAGGGGTGCAGTTTTTAGAATGGTGTCACTTTGGGTATTTTCTGCTATATAGACCCCTCAAAGTGACTTCAAATATGAGGTGGTCCCTAAAAAAATGGCTTTGTAAATTTTGTTGTAAAAATGAGAAATCGCTGGTCAACTTTTATCCCTTATAATTTCCTAACAAAAAAAAATTTTGGTTCCAAAATTGTGCTGATGTAAAGTAGACATGTGGGAAATGTTATTTCTTAACTATTTTGTGTGACATATTTCTCTGTTTTAAGGGAATAAAAATTCAAAGTTTGAAAATTGCAAAAGTTTCAAAATTTTCGCCATATTTGCGTTTTTTTCAAAAATAAACGCAAGTTATATCGAAGAAATTTTACCACTAACATGAAGTACAATAAGTCACGAGAAAAAATCTCAGAATCACGAAGATGCGTTGAAGCGTTCCAGAGTTATAACCTCATAAAGAGACAGTGGTCAGAATTGTAAAAATTGGCCTGGTCATTAACGTGCAAACCACCCTTGGGGGTGAAGGGGTTAAAATCCTGCAGTGCCCGAAAGGTCCCCCTGCTCAAGAAGGCACATGTGCAGGCCCGTCTGAAGTTTGCCAATGAACACCTGGATGATTCTGTGAGTGATTGGGAGAAGGTGCTGTGGTCAGATGACACAAAAATTGAGCTCTTTGGCATTAACTCAACTCGCTGTGTTTGGAGGAAGAGAAATGCTGCCTATGACCCAAAGAACACCGTCCCCACTGTCAAGCATGGAGGTGGAAACATTATGTTTTGGGGTTGTTTCTCCACTAAGGGCACAGGACTACTTCACCACATCAATGGGAGAATGGATGGAGCCATGTACCGTAAAATCCTGAGTGACAACCTCCTTCCCTCCACCTGGACATTAAAATTGGGTCCTGGCTGGGTCTTCCAGCAAGACAATGACCCAAAACATACACCAAGGCAACAAGGAGTGACTCAAAAAGAAGCACATTAAGGTCATGGAGTGGCCTAGCCAGTCTCCAGACCTTAATCCCATAGAAAACTTATGGAGGAGGTGAAGCTCCGAGTTACCAAGCGACAGCCTCAAAATCTTAATGATTTAGAAGCAATCTGCAAAGAGGAGTGGAGCAAAATTCCTCCTGACATGTGCGCAAACCTCATCATCAACTACAAAAAACATCTGACTACTGTGCTTGCCAACAAGGGTTTTGCCGCCAATATTAAGTCTTGTTTGTCAGAGAAATCAAATACTTATTTCTCACTGCAAAATGCAAATAAATATATATAATTTATACAATGTGATTTTTCTGGGTTTTATTTTTGATATTCTATCTATTAATGTTAAAATTAACCTACCCTTAAAATTATAGACTGTTCATGTCTTTGTCAGTGGGCAGACTTACAAAATCAGCAAGGGGTCAAATACTTATTTCCCCCACTTTAGCCGGGTGCCGCACTCAATAGTTATGTAGACAATTAAACTGTTCATGACTGCCCATAGTTAATAATTGTCAGCTCTTGCTGGGCTTTGTACAGTGCTGCTGTGAATTTTACAGTGTGCGGTCATGCAGGGATAGGGTTCGGGAACATGGTGCTAATCACAGTTTTGGGTCAACGACCACATCTGGACCTGATTGGCTCATGTCCCGATGATATTTTTCCCAGGTAAGTACACTGCCAGCTGTTTTATCTCCTAGATCACGGCATTTAGAAATTTGGGAGAGAAAGAGGGCTTCCTTTCTCACCCCTCAGCCATCACTGTGACGGGAGAATGAGGAGTCAAGGGTTGTTGTGGTAGTTGGAAGTCAAATAACCTCCAGGTCTGCCAGGTATGGTGGCCTTTTAGACCCAGCCAGAATCAGGGTCTATTTGGCGATCTGCCTGTGTAAAGATTACAAGTCTCATTCAATGGAGTACATGAGTAACAGAATGCATGAGATCAGTGAGCGGAGAAATAAAAGATGAAGTCCAATAGAGACACAAAGTAAAAAAAAAAGTAAATTAACACAAATGAAAACAGAAAAAAATCACAAAAAATAGCATAATAAATAAGCATTTTCATAAAAAACAGACATAAACAGATAATGTTCACATATTTGGTATTGCCGCATTTGCAAAAACCTTTTCTATAAAACATTCATACTTTTTAAACCCTACAGTGAAAATTCCCCAAAAAAGTTGCAAAATTAAACATGTATGCAAAGTTTCAAATTATGAACATTTTTTCAAATCCAATGACTGATTCTTATGTTTTCTTACTGTATGTCCCGATTTAAAAAACACATCCATTTTTACCCATCATGTATGGATTTTGCGCAAAATGCACATGACATTATGTACAAGTGAGATGAATGAATAAAATCTTTATTGTATGCAGAAATGTACACAATATTATATATAAAAACTCTTGAACATTTATTCTGCAGAGCTTCTCATGATACCTTTTCTCGTATGGAAGGCTTGTGGATATTCTCTGTGAAGAATACAGCAATAGTCCCCCATAATGTTCACGTCATATCTTAAGTTGGTATCGTTGATCCATCTTCTTAATATCCTGATGAAATCTTTCTCCTTGCTCTTTGCTAACAACACCACGGTTTTCAGGAAAATAGTCCAAATGGGAATGTAAAAAATGTAACTTCAAATTCATTAGACAACCCAAGGCTTTAAAACGTTTCAACATATTCTTCAAGATGGACTTAAATTTTGGATCTTTTTTACCTAGAAATTTCCTCAAGACTTCTTTAAAAGAATCCCAGGCCCTTTTCTCAACAGCTTTCATTTATGTTTTAATAAAATCCTCCTTCATGAGTTTCTGAATATCCGGACCCACAAAAATGTCTGCCTTCAGTTTTGCTTCTGACCGTCCCTGAATCCTCGTGCACAACCATTTAAAAGTCTCTCCTTCTTTCGGTAGAGCTTTCACAAACTCTTTCACCAATCCAAGCTTAATGTGGAATGGTGGAAGGAAAACCTTAGTAGTATCAGCTAAACTTTCTGCAACTGTGTTCATGAGTCTACGTTGCAAAGATGTTGTCATTGGCCAACATTTTTGGCTTCAGTGAAGGAGTCTTATCCCGGCTGATCCATTCACACAAAACGCAAGAGTACTTTGTATATCCTCCTTGTTGCCCAAGGAGCAAAAAGAGAACTTTCAGATACGATATGATACACTTTATTGATCCCGAGGGAAATTATGGTATCACAGCAGCGTTACAACAGCATTACAAACAAACCATTACAAACAGCATTACATAGAGTAATTACTAGACACAGATCTTGCACATGACTAACCACAATACGTAACAAACAAAGGTACACAAATCTCTAATCATTTCCATTAGTGCGCCAGTCCTAGGTCGTAGTCATCTTTCTCCCTTAGTGAATTGTTATACATCTCCATAGCGGTAGGCACAAACAATTTCCTGAATTTCTCCTTCTTGCACCTTGGAAGGATTAGACGGCTGCTGAATGTGCTCTTCTGCTTCAAGAACAGCTCGAATAGTGGGTGTGTATTATTGTTCATCATAGCCCTGCACATATTGACCATCATTGATCCTCATAAATAAGTTTCTTGAGAATAAAGTCTAAATTCTCATATCTTTACTTAAGTGTCTGTAGGGCATTCTGTGCATTTGAAGCTTACTTGCTGCCATTGTGCAGTAGCACAGGTTTCAGACTATATTTGGATGAATTAATAAAGAGCCTCCATTTGCTCATCTTGAACTCAATGTTAAATTTTTCCATCAGCCCAAGAACATCCTTTCAATACACTAGAGAGCTGTCGAGATAAGTATGGAAGGACTTCCTTTTCTCTGCTTCTGTACCATAAATCCTTTGCTAGGTGAAGAGAATGGGGCATCAGACTGCGCTGCTCGCCTGTCAGGATAATGTACTAGAGGAGTCCAAGCGGATGTAATAGAGAATAGACTTTATTTCTACATGTTTCGTGGTGATCACACCACTTCCTCCGGACAGTCTATACACATACACATACAGGGTCTGATATTTATAGCAAAGTAAGGCACATGAAGACGCCTCCTGTAAAAAAAAATGCCACACCCAGTGGGCGGGGAATCAGACTAAAACACATATACATCATAAAACACCACAAAACAATCATAAAATATACTGGAGTACATCAATTAAAACCATTGCTCATACATTTAAAAATGTAGATACAATAAAACACAAAAAAATGTAGTTCAGTAAATAATAAAAAAAAAAAGGAAATTTTAATGTCCTTAAATCATGCAGATATGTCACACAAAATACTTAATAAATAACATTTCACACATGTCTACTTTCCATCAGAACACCTCTAACCCTAATCCCAACCCTAACCATAACCCTAACCACAAATCTAACCCTAACACACCCCTAAACTTAATCCCAACCATAACCCTAATCCTAACTTCAGCCCCAACCCTAATCCTAACTTTAGCCCCAACCTTAACCCTAACCCTAATGGGAAAATGGAAATAAATAAATTTTTTTAATTGTATTATTTTTCCCTAACTAAGGGGGTGATAAAGGGGGGTTTGATTTACTATTTATAGCGGGTTTTTATGATTGGCAGCTGTCACGCTAAAAGACACTTTTTATTGCAAAAAATAGTTTTTGCATCACCACTTTTTGAGAGCTATAATTTTTCCATATTTTGGCCCACAGAGTCATGTGAGGTCTTATTTTTTCTTGGACCAGTTGACGTTTTTATTGATACAATTTTCAGGTACATGATATTTTTTGATCGCTTTTTATTCCGGTTTTTGGGAGGCAGAATGAACAAAAATCAGCAATTCATGAAGTTCTTTCGGGGGGGGGTTGTTTATACCGTTCTGAGTGTGGTAAAATTGATCAAGCAGTTTTATTCTTCGGGTCAGTACGATTACAGCGATACCTCATTTATATAATTTATTCATGTTTTGGCGCTTTTATACAATAAAAACAATTTTATATAAAAAAATTTTTATTTTTGCATCGCTTTATTCTGCGAGCTATAACTTTTTTATTCTTTCGCTGATGATGATGTATGACGGCTCGTTTTTTGTGGGAGAAGATGACGTTTTCAGCGGTACCATGTTTATTTATATCCGTCTTTTTGATTGCGTGTTATTCCACTTTTTGTTTGGCAGCATGATGATAAAGCATTGTTTTTTTGCCGTGTTTTTTTTTAAGAGGTTCACTAAAGGGGTTACGTAGTGGGACAGTTTTATATGGCGGATCATTAAGGATGCGGCCATACTAAATATGTGTACTTTTATTGTTTTTTTTACTTACATAATAATAATGTGTTTATTGGGGAAATATATATTTTTTTAATTAATTTAGGGATTTTTTTTTTTAAATAATTTTACACAGTATTTTTTTTTTTCTGTTACATTTTTACATTGTCCCAGGGTGGGGCATCACTATATAGTGTCAGATTGCTGATCTGACACTTTGCACTGCACTGTGTCAGATCAGCGATCTGACAGGCAGTGCAGGAGGCTTGCCGGTGCCTGCTCTTAGCAGGCACTGACAAGCCACCTCCCTGCAGGACCAAGAAGGACCCATGGTCATCTTGGATCCGGGGGGCTGCAGGGAGGAGGCCCTCGGAACAACGCGATCACATCTCGTTGTTCTGAGGATCTGAGGGAGCCCTCTCCCTGCACGATGCTTCTTTATGCCTCCGGAATGCTGCGATCATGTTTGATCGCAGTGTGCCGGTGGTTAAAGTGTCGGGAGCCTTCCGTGACCGCTCCTGGCACTTAGTGCCGGGTGTCAGCTGTGAGAATTAGCTGACACCCGGCCGCGATCAGCCGCGCTTCCCCATGAGTGCGGCTGATTGGTGATGACGTACTATCCCGTCCTTTAGAATTAAGTCCCAGGGCACATGGACGGGATAGTAAGTCAAATGGTAGAAAGGGGTTAATGGTATTAAATTCTGTAAAACACCTGAGGTGTCTATGTGCTCACTAATTCCCAAGATCAGTTAATTGAGGGGTATAGTTTTTAAAATGGATTCACTTATGGGTGAGTTTGGCTGTTCTTGCACCTCAGGGGCTCTGCTAATGCGACATGGGATATGCAAACCATCCTAGCAAAACCTGCACTCCAACCCTTCTGAGCTTTGTACTGTGGTGGAAATGTAGTTTTTATCCACATATAGGTTATTGGTACACTTGGGAGAAACAATGTAACAAATTATGTGATTTGCTTTCTTCTAATAGCCATTCTGAATATTAAAAACTTGGGGCTAAAAGAACATTTTAATTTTTAATTTTCACAGCCAATGTTATACAATTCTGTGAATCACCTGTGGATTTAAAACTATCATTACACCTCAATATAAATTCCTCTAGGGTTTAGTTTCCAAAACGGGGTAACTTTGGAGTAGTTTGATCTTTTTTGACACTTCAGGGGTTCTCCTAATGTGACTTGGTGTCCAAAATCTGTTCTAGCAAAAAGTGTGCTCCAAAAAAAATGTGCTTCTCCTTCACTTCCAGGCCCTGTCGTGTGCCCAAACAGTATTTTCTGACAACATATGTGGTATCCCTGTACTGAGGAAAAATTATGCAACAAATTGTGGGATCCTTTTTTTCCTTTTACTCTTATGACAATGAGAAATTTGAGGCAAAAATCAAAATTTGGGTACAAAAAAACATAATATATCATTTTCACCACCTAATATACATTTCTGTGAAGCACTAGTGGGTTCGTGAGGCTCATTCCAACCCTAGAAAAATTCCTCAAGGACTGTAGTCTCCAAAATGGGTAAAAAAGCAGGGATATATATCCAAAAATAGAACTATAAAGCCAGCATATGGATAGGACTAAAACATAACCTTTAATAGTTACTCAGTAAAAAGGACATACAAGGTGTGACAAAACCCCACAAAACCTATCACAGGTGTTGAAAAAAACACACAATTAAAAACAATAAAGGTCCTCTTGATAATCAACATTTCTATGACCTGATAAGAGCCATGTTGCTATTGCACCTATTGAAATGAGTCTATGCAACCTTCTTGTGTGTAATATAAATAGAGGTCCATTAATCCAGACCTATAGATAGCAGCATTTGAACGAGGTATCAGATATGATCCATATCAGAAACTCTCATAAAGTGCAAACCAACCTGTGGGGTTTTGTCACACCTTGTATGTCCTTTTTACTGAGTAACTATTAAAGGTTATGTTTTAGTCCTGTCCATAAGCTGGCTTTCTAGTCTCCAAAATGCTGTCACTTGTGGAGGGATTTCTGCTGTTTTGGCACCTGGGGGCCCTGCAAATGTGACATGGCATTCGCACTCTTTTCCAGCAAAAATTGTGCTCTAATGGTCAAATGGCGCTCCTTCTCTACCAAGCCCGGACGTGTGCCCAAATAGTAGTTTCTGACCAAACTCCCCGGTGAATTTTTTCCTTTTAACCTTGTGAAAATGAATAATTTGAGGCTAGAGCAACATTTTAGTAGAAAAAAAAAAATTTTTCATTTTGATTTCTTCTTGTTTGCATTAAATTTTGTGAAACACTTGAAAAGTTAACAATTTTTTTCAATGCAATTTTTTAATTGAGGTCTTGTTTTGGGGTTTTTCCCCTCAAAGTCACTTTAAAAGTGAAATGGTGCCTACAAATATAGATTTTTTAAAATTTATTAAAAAAAAAAAACTGAAAAATTGATGCCAAACCTTTAACCCATTTAACATCCCAACATAAAAAAGGATTTTCAAAAATGATTCTGGTGTAAAGTAGACATGTGGTAAATGTTATTTATTAACTATTTTGCATAGTATGACTATTTGTTTTTAGGGCATAAAAATTCAAAGTTTAAAAATTGCTATTTTTTCCAAATTTTAGCAAAATTTTCAATATTTTTATAAATAAATGCAAATCATATTGACCCATACTTAACATTATCATAAAGTAAAATGTGCCCTGAAAAAACAGTCTTAAGGCCCCGTCTCACATAGCGAGATCACTAGCGAGAAAACAGCGATCTCAGCAGCGATCTCGCTATGTCTGACACGTACCAGCGATCAGGCCCCTGCTGTGAATCGCTGGTTGTGTCAGAAATGCCAGGACGTTTTTTTGATCGCTGGTCTCCCCCTGGCCAGCATGCATCGATGCGTGTGACAGGCGGGAGACCAGCGATCAGCTGGTAACCAAGGTACACATCGGGCTTCCAGGTGCGGGGCTGTGCCTAGAAACCCAATGTGTACGTTGGATACCAGCGCGCTGCTGCAGGGAAGCTGGTAACCAAGGTACACATCGGGTTTCCAGGCACCGCGCAGCGCCTGGAAACCCGATGTGTACCTTGGTTACCAGCTCCCTGCAGCAGCACGCTGGTATCCAATGTACATTGCGGGTAACTAAGCGACGTTACCCGCAGTGTCGCTGTCCTGATCGCTGCCTGTTTGGCAGCTCAGCAGCGATAATGTAGGATACACCAGCGATCCTGATTGTTGTCGGGATCGCTGGTGTGTCGCTATGTGAGATGGGGCCCTTAGAACTACTGAGATAATTGAAGGCTTTCCAGAGTTATTACATATAAAGGGACACAGGCTGGATTTGAAAGATTTGGCCTAGTTAGTAAACCGAAAACAGGTTTAGTTGTGAAGGATATAAAGGATCAGAGACTACATATGTGCACCTCTGATTTATTCAGGATGGGCTACATAGACACATTCTCTAAATTTTGCAGCCCCAATCTGGGGTCCCCATGGTTGGACTTTCAGCAATCAATAATTTATCCCTTATCTTATGAATAGATAATCTAATTTTTTTAGAAATATGTTGAATAACCCTTTAAATTATTTCCACACTTAGGGGAGAGACACATGACAAAATTAAAAATAATTCCAAGTTTCATCCCCAAAAGTGGGACTTTTTTTTCCTCACTTGCTTGTCATTCATTTGCAATCTGTTTTTTACAGCTAGTCTGTTAGGGTTGGCGGATTGCACTAACTAACAAATAATACTAAAGTGCAATCGCAACCCCGGTTCCACCGTGCAGAGATGTATAGCTGTTACTAGTGTGTACAGTGACAGGACAAGGCAGCGAGCGTTCACCTTAAGCACGCTGTGTTAACGCCACACAGTATGAACAGAACGCAAACAAACAAACAGTGCAAAAGGGTTGACGAGACAGATGCTAAGTCAAGAGAAATAACTCAAAAGACACTGGGTACAAAACCCTGTTGACTTCACAGAGAAGTACAGCACACAGGTTGTAACTGACCTGTGCTGACCGCACACATGGAAGAAGCAGATGCTAAGCCAGGCGGAATAAGCCATACACAAACTTGCAAAAGTCAATGAAAATAGCGGTCACTGGGGAGCGCCGTGAAAGCGGTGAAAGAGGTAAATTAAATTAATGAGCAGTCCAATGCAGCTCCAGCCGTAAACCTCCAATGGAGGATAGTAACTGGGACAATGTAGAAAGTGGTCAAAGGAGCGCAAAGAACACAAGGACAAGGTAGTGATTTCTTAAGCCCATAACGCGTTTCGACGGTAAACCGTCTTCTTCAGGTGGCAATTTTTTACATTGTCCCATACACACACTTGCAGACAGAGTTGTAGCATATCCCCTCACACCCACCGAACCTGAATGATACTAGCGCACCCACGTGCACCACTGAGAACCTTTTAAACCCAAAGCTCTTCACCAAACACTAACGCCCATCCGGCAGATACATTGTCTGCAGGCCAATCCGGAGCTGCCACATCACCGGAGCAGCTAACGTCCGACCACCAATAAGAAGATGCCACATCACGAACATGCTCAGTAAGGTGATCTCTGGACTATGACTCCAGAGCGCACGGCTGCACCTGTATATCGCTGTTTAGCAAAGACATGGCTGGAGAGCCAGCAGTAACTAAACGTATAGCACAAACCTGACGCTGGGACCGAAGTCTGTGCTGAGCAGCAGCTGCAGTGGCCGGACTAGAATGGGAGACCACGGTACCAGGTAATGCTTGGGATCCATCCTGCACAATGTAGTCATTATTTATATGATCATTTACAGTTTACTCTCTCCATTTACAATGTATCCATAAAAATTGGATGCTACACTCGCCCCCAAAGAGGCTATGTATATGCTGGTGGGACTAAAAAGAGGGTCTCATATGCACAACATGACCAGGTTACCAGACCAGGGGGTTAAGCAGAGCTCAGCCCAACGCGTGTCGCCATCTCATATGGCTTCATCAGGGGCAAGAGTCTGGTCTGGTAACCTGGTCATGTTGTGCATATGAGACCCTCTTTTTAGTCCCTCCAGCATATACATAGCCTCTTTGGGGGCGATATCTTGTTATCTTTTTTTGCCTATATTGCGGTGCTTATAATCTAACAGTGTCTTTACTTATGTGATTATTTCCCTTCTGTATTGATTTATCTGCCTTTATTCTTATGTATTAACATGGTATTTATATATGGTGGATAGGGATTAGTGAACTACATAAATTTCCATTAATTGGATTTTTGCTTTGTGAGCACTGTTTCCTTCATTTTTTGGCCTTGGGGGGGGGGGTCCATTTAACCACTATATTATTATTGTTCATGACCATGGCACTTGTATAAATTGTATCCATACATTTATAATTGTTTGTGGGGTTTGAGGAGCCTTGTGTCCTTATCATGGGGCTTTTTTGCCTTGTTTTTAATTGTTTTTAAATTTTGGTGTGATTTTGTTGTTGTACAAATAAAATTTCATATTATTATGTAATTATTGCAGACATCCCTGGTTTTTTGGTATGTAGCTTTTCTCTTTTTCTTTTGAGTCACTAGTTTTGTGACGCAGCAGCGAGCTCACCAGCGATATCGCTGTGTGTGACATTCAGCGACGATCAGCCCCCTGCCGGGTATCGCTGATCATCGCTGAATGTCCTGGACATTTTTTTGATTGCTGGTCTCCGCTGACAGGCATGCATCGCTGCGTGTGACAGGCGGAGACCAGAGATCAGATGGTAACCAAAGTACAATCAGGTTTCCAGGCGCCGGGCGTGCCTAGAAACCCGATGTGTACATTGGATACCAGCGCGCTGCTGCAGAGGAGCTGGTAACCAAGGTACACATCGGGTTTCCAGGTGCCGCGCAGCGCCTGGAAACCCAATGTGTACCTTAGTTACCAGCTCCCTGCACCAGCGGGCTGGTATCCAACGTACACTGCGGGTAACTAAGCGATGTTACCTGCAGTGTCGCTGTCCTGATCGCTGCCTGAGCTGCCTGTTTGACAGCTCAGCAGCGATCATGTAGTGACACACCAGCGATCCTGACAAGTGCATATCATTGTCGGGATCGCTGGTGTGTCGCTAGGTGTGACGGGGCCCTAAGTCATGTAGCAAGGCTCGTATGAAGGTCTATATTGACTTTTAGGATTACTACTTCCTATAGGTGGCATTAGTTCTAGTTCTAGTCCTCTTCCTCTCTGAAGAGACAATTTGCACATTTTTAATTTTTCACACAAACATTTGGTGGGTAAAAAAATATCCCTCATCTGCACTGCCCCATTAAATAAGATTGATCTGAGTGCTGTGCGTTGTGTGAAATGGCTCTAAGTGTGGAATTCTATGAGATCTTACTGAAATTTGCAACAGTTTTGTAATGTGATTATTGGCCACGTTGGTTTCAGGTGACACATACTGTATTTAGATGACAAGTTTCACTTAATAAAACCTTGTGGTCAATTACTGTTTTGCAAAAATAAATTTGCCCTCAGATCCAGCTAAGTATATAGTTAAGCGCTAAGGTGCGTTCTGCCCTTGACCTAGCATGGTTGCCATTATGTTGGTGGCTGCTACGTCTGTGTATGTATATTAATGAAAATTGTAGATGTAAGGATCAGCTTGTACTCACGGCTGCAGCGCGTAGGAACCAATGAGTCCATACAGCAGAATGAGACACAGAGCTCCGAGCCCATGATGCTTCCTGGGTTGGGTGCTACACAGGAGACATGAGGGGTTTATAAAGGTTTTTTTACCCTTAGTGCTTTAACCCTAATCTAACAGTCTCATCAATCAGTAACAGAAGAGATTTTAGGACAGAGGTATGTAAACAGTTGGCTACCAGATAAAGACAGAAATATTTATTTCAAAATCAATGCTGGCCCAATATCCCACAACTCCAGCATAAACCATCATTGCACAATCTAAAGTGAAACGGAAAAATAGCAGATAATAGAGATTGCAATAAAGGAACAGAGACATCACGTTTCATAGCAGCAATAGAGGAGCAGATCTTTTGAAATTTCAATTTGACGACTTGCATGAATTTTTGAAAAAACATACATTAGCAAAAAAGAAATTGCACAAATCTCGGTACTTGGAAGCTTTTAATTGCTCATAAAGTACAAGTGGGGACAGAGGGGACAGAGAGAACCCTGAGCTTACACGCTATATGAGAGCATGAGAGAGGACCTCAGTATAATAAGAGCAAACACTCTATAGGAGAGAGAGAGAGGAGCCACCTGACCATAAGAGCTTACACTCTACAGGAGAGAGAGAGGACCCTGCTGACCATAACAGCTTACACTCTACAGTAGAGAGAGGACCCCGCTGTCCATTAGAGCTTATGGATTGCAATACTTGGTACTGGGCCGGTGTATTAAAGGGATGTGTCACGGCAGCAGTGACCCGGTCCGTGGCCCTGGGCATCCAATAAAAGGGGGAATATCTATAGAGGATGATAGAGTGTGTAGTAAGGTATTCGTGACGCCACCTGTGGTTTCTGGTCAGAGGTGACCAGCGCTGCGGTGCAGATCCTCTGGGACAGATGGTGAGATGCAGCAGAGTTGGTAAAGCCTCCCACAGGTGAGGCTATGTCGTCCCAGGGCAGGGAGATGAAATAGATTGTAATGGTGCTGAGAGATGTAGCAGAGTGGAGTGTGTGACACAGGAAGAAGCTGAGGAGACAGTCAGTTGCAGTTTCCAAGGCTTTACTCACAGTTCAGGTGTACACAGTACAGGTGCCCGCTTGGTGCCAGTTCTCCAGGTGAATCATAGAATCATAGAATGGTAGAGTTGGAAGGGACCTCCTGGGCCATCTGGTCCAACCCCTGCTCAAAGAAGGATTCTCTAAATCATCCCAGACAGATGTCTGTCCAGCCTCTGTTTGAAGACTTCCATTGAAGGAGAACTCACCACCTCTCGTGGCAGCCTGTTCCACTCAGTGATCACCCTCACTGTCAAAAAGTTTTTTCTAATATCTAATCTGTGTCTTCTCCCATTAAGTTTCATCCATTGCTTCTAGTCTTTCCTTGTGCAAATGAGAATAAAGATGATCCTTCTACAATGTGACAATGTGAGCCCTTGAGATATTTGTAGACTGCTATTAAGTCTCCTCTCAGTCTTCTTTTCTGCAAGCTAAACATTCCCAAATCCTGTAACCGTTCCTCATAGGACATGGTTTGCAGACCGGTCACCATTCTGGTGGCTCTTCTCTGAATTGCTCCAGTTTGTTGATGTCTTTTTTAAAATGTGGTGCCCAAAACTGGACACAGTATTCCAGATGAGGTCTGACCAAAGAGGAGTAGAAGGCAATAATGACCTCACGTGATCTAGACTGTATGCTTCTGTTGATACATCCTAGAATTGTATTTGCCTTTTTTGCTGCTGCATCACACTGTTGACTCATGTTCAGTCTGTGATCAATTAGTATACCCAAGTCTTTTTCACATGTGCTGTTACTTAGCCCTATTCCTCCCATTTTGTATATGCTTTTTCATTTTTATTGCCCAGATGTAGTACTTTGCATTTTTCCCTGTTAAAAACCATTCTGTTAGTTGCTGCCACTGCTCCAGTTTATTTATATCTTTTTGAATCCTCTCTCTCTCTTCTCTAGTATTAGCTACCCCTCCTAGCTTTGTGTCATCAGCAAATTTGATCAGTTTACCCTCAATTCCTTCATCTAAATCATTGATAAAGATGTTGAACAATACAGGGCCCAAAACATAGCCTTGTGGTACCCCACTGGAGACATTCTTCCAACTGGATGTGCAGCCATTTACGACCACTCTTTGGGTCCGATCACTAAGCCAGTTATGAATCCACCTAACAGTTGCCTTGTCCATTCCATACTTAGTCATTTTTTCAATAAGGATTGTGTGAGATACTTTGTCAAATGCTTTGCTGAAGGCAAGATATGCTTTGCTGAAGTCAAGATATACTAGCATTTCCCTGATCCACCCAGTCAGTGATTCTGTCATAGAAGGAAATTAAGTTTGTCTGACATGACTTATTAGTTACAAAACCATGCTGACTCTGTTTAATCACTTCATTCTTATCCAGGTACTTACATACATGTTTTTTAATAATTTGTTCAAAGATCTTTCCTGGTATAGAAGTCAGACTCACCGGCCTGTTGTTCCCTGGGTTCACCTTCTTACCCTTTTTGAAGATAGGAACAACATTTGCTCTTCTCCAGTCTTCTGGGACTTCTCCTGTTCTCCAAGAATTTTCAAAGATTATGGACAGTGGTTCAAGAATTTCTTCTGCTATCTCCTTCAGTACTCTGGGGTGTAATTCATCTGGACCTGGAGACTTGAATTCATTTAGGTTAGCTAAGTGTTTCCTCACTGTCTTTCTGTTTATAGATATCCTGGATTCTTCTATTCCTTTAATAGGACAGTGAAGATCAGTTGATGTTACATTTCCTTTCTGAGAAAAAACAGATGCAAAATAGGAATTTAAAAGTTCAGCCTTCTCAACATCCTGTCTTACCATTTCATCATTTTCATCCTGTAAAAATCCTATAGCATCTTTGACTTTTCTTTTACTTTTGACTCATCCCCAAAATCCTTTTTTGTTGCTTTTGATGTCTCTTGCAAGCCTTAATTCATTGACAGCTTTAGATAATCTGATTTGTGCCCTGCAGGTTCTGCAGACGGCATTGTATTTTACTTTAGATATGCCTCCTTCTTTCCATTTGATAAACATTTCTTTCTTCCTTTTTAGCATGTGTTTAAGTTCTGTGTTCATCCATCCTGGTTTCCTTAAATGCTTCCCATTCTTCCCTCTTTTCGGAATTGTTAACGATTGGGCTTTGAGAATCTCATTTTTCAAGATTTCCCATCCTTCCTTGACATTTTTGTCCTTAAGGATATCTAGCCATTGGATCCCTCCAATTTTCTTTCTGAGTCCCTTAAAATCTGCCTTTCTGAAATCTAACTTTGAAGTCTGAGTCTTCACAGGTCTTCCTCCTCTTGTTATCCAAAATTCTAAAATAGCATGGTCACTACCTCCTACGGTCCCAGCCCTTTACCTCCTCAACCATTTCCTCCCTGTTCATAAGGATTAGATCCAAGGTAGCAGATCCCCTTGTTTTCTCCCCTACCTTTTGGAAGATAAAGTTTTCAGCAATAGAGGATAAGAATTTCCTTGACCTGTTAGTTTTGCCTGAGAGAGATTCCCAACAAATGTCTGGATAGTTGAAATCTCCCATGACCACTATGTCATATTTTTTTGAGAACTTGGCCATTTGATGCATAAAGAGTTCATCCATATCTTCAGCTTGCATAGGTGGCCTGTAGTAAATGCCTACAATGGTGTCCTTTCCATTGTTCTGTCCTTGTATTCTTACCCAAACAGTTTCCACAGAACTCCCAGTCTCTGAAACGTCAATCTCTGTGCAGATATACGCTTTTCTAACTTACAATGCGACACCTCCTCCTCGTTTATCAAGTCTGTTTCTTGCAAATAAGTTGTATCCTTCTAGTCTTGTATTCCAATCATGTGTATCGTCCCACCAAGTTTCAGTGATTCCAATTACATCATACTTCTTCTCCTGCGTTAGTAGTTCCAGTTCTCCTTGTTTGTTGCCCATGCTTTGTGCATTTGTATAGAAACATTTTAGTTTGTGATTGGTTTCTCTTTCTTCAATATTTTTATTATGTAGATTTTTTTGTCTTTGTTATTCCCCTTCACTTCTAATAGCAGAATTCTCAATAGTATTAGTCAGGTGTATGGCTTTTGCTGGCATTTTGCTTCCCTTCCCACATTGTTCTAGTTTAAAGCTCTCCTGATGAGTGTAGCAAGGCGACTTCCAAATACGTATTTTCCAGTCTTCGTAAGGTGCACCCCATCTCTAGCAAGTAGTCCATCGTATAGGTAATTCACTCCGTGATCCAAAAATCCAAATCCTTGCTGACGGCACCATCAACATAGCCAGTTGTTCACCTGCAGAATCTTTTTCCACCTCCTTGTTCCATGGCCATCCACTGGAAGGATGGAAGAGAAGAGGAATGAGGAGTCCAGCCAACTCCCAGGTGGATGGAGAACACTAGTACAAAGCTCCTGTCAGTATATGCCTTCCTGGCCGTCTCTTTGTGCTGATCTCCACTCCTTTCTTCCTCCCAGCACCTCACTAAGGCTAGTTTCACACATCCGTTTTTCCCCTTGCGGCACCCCCGGCATTTTCCCGCAGCGCCGCATCTGAAAATCTGATGCGCCGCATGCGGCTTTTTTCGCATTGACATGCATTAGCGCCGCATGGCGCCGCATGTCAATGCGTTGCATGCGGTTTTGTCCGGATGCGGCGCAAATGTACATTGCGGCGTCCGGAAAAAACGCTGCATGTAACGTTTTTTTTTTTTGCCGGATGGTTTCTTATCTCTCCAACCATCAGAAACCATCCGGCAAAAAACCGCATTTTGGGCGCCGGAAGTGTGAAAGCTTTTCACATGCGGCGCTGCGGTAAAATGCCGGGGCACCGTTTAGGTGCCCACCGGATGTGTGAAAGAGGCCTAAGCAGTGTCCCAGTCTAGAAGCTGCGTATCCTCCAGGACAACGTTCTCTCTTTGCGTTTCCTTGATCCTATATAGCTTTCCTTCCCGGAGAATGTGCTTGCGGCTGTGGCTGTGATCCCTAAAGTTATCACAGCTGTCGGCTTGCTAGCTGAGTCATAAAGTTCTTCCACTAGTCTAGGGGCCGAGTCCCTTCTGCGACCTGGATTCTCCCAGCCGTCATCCGCCAGTCCTGGAACGAGCCCACCTGTAGCCTTCAGCTCAGCCGTGTCTCTCTCTGAGAATCCCTTTTCCTTTCCAGGTAACCTCTCTTCTTCCCTTCTCTCTATGATCAGCTCCTCAGGCCTGGAACCTGCTACCCGATACTATCTCTTCCCCTCTCCCTTATGGGAGAGCTGTCTCAAACACGTCTGTCTCCTTCATCCCCCAAGGGGGAATTCCTCTTGCTTCCCTCAAAATCCTGCTGTCCCACAAGCTCCACCCACCATCTAACACCCTTTGCTAGCTGTAGACTTGTTAGCTGAACTCAACTAGTGTGTGTGATCGGTGCAGTGTTGCCAGAGCCAGGTGTAATGTCTCCACCTTACATGAAAGTTGAAATACCACATTTCTGGCTGAGATGCAGTACCTCTGTGGCGACTGGACCCTCAGGGGCACCACACTTACACTCTACAGGAGAGAGAGAGAGGACCCCTCTGACTATAAGAGCTTACACTCTACAGGAGGGAGAGGACCCCGCTGTCCATAAGAGCTTACACTCTGCAGGAGAGAGAGAATCCCGCTGACAATAAGAGCTTACACTCTACAGGAGAGAGAGAACCCCACTGACCATAAGAGCTTACACTCTACAGGAGAGAGAGGGGACCTGCTCATCATAAGAGCTTACACACTACAGGAGAGAGAGGACCCCGCTGTCCATAAGAGCTTACACTCTACAGGAGAGAGAGGACCCTGCTGATCATAAGAGCTTACACACTACAGGAGAGAGAGGACCCCGTTGTCCATAAGAGCTTACTGTTATGATCTGCTACAAGCACTAAGGAAAGATGGGAATTCTGTCCCTACAATAGAACTAAGCTGGATCCCTACGATGTAACGGGGAACCTGATCCTGCGACCAGACCCGCTAAAGTCCTCAGCTAGTCTGAACGAAGACCTATAGTTGCGAGGGAGGAATCCCTTCAAGATCTAGGGACTGGGAGAAAAGGTGGACACCTTCTAACAGAAATTGTAGCAGGGATAATTAAACAGAAAACAAATTACTTAGAGATCCTAAGATCAAGCAAAACTAACTAAGGCACCTAAGCACCCGGCTAGCTTAAGAGTAGATAAAACAATGAAGTCCAGCAAAGCCAGAAGGGTGGAGCCAGACTAAATAGGGAAAAAAGGTCATGTGACCAGCAAACTAAAACAAAACCTAACAAGAGGGTTCTAACAGTACCCTCCCTTCTAAGAGGATCCTCCGGATCCCCTAGGACTTAGGCTTATCCGGAAACCTCTTGTGAAACGCTCTGACAAGTCTAGATGCAGAAACATCATCCGCCCTCACCCATGAGTTATCCTCAGGTCCATAACCCTTCCAAGCGACAAGGTACTGCAAACTCCCTCTATACCGTCTAGAATTTAGGATGCAGGAAATCTCATATTGTCCGTCCTCCACCACCAGGGGAACAGTGGCCGAGACGTCTCCATCTGAGACCTCAGCTTTTTTCAAGAGAGAAACATGAAACACCAGATTAATCTTCCAGGAGGTAGGAAGCTCCAACTTAACAGCAGATTGGTTAATAACCTGAAGCACCTTAAAGGGCCCTACAAACTTGGGACCCAATTTCTTAAACGGAATCCTCAAGCGCAGATTCTTAGAGGACAACCAAACCATGTCACCAATAGCAAACAAAACCTCTTGTTGTTTTCTATCAAAATACACTTTGGATCTTTTGTTAGCCTCCTGAAGATTACCACGCACACCAGTCCAAACTCTCTCCAAAACACCAGAAAAATTCTCCTCTTCAGGTACAGCCGATCCCAACTTGGAAAATGACCCAAACGACCGATGTCTCCCAGTACAACAAAAAAAAGGTGAACAACCAGCAGAAGCGGATGTATGGTTGTTAAGAGCAAACTCAGCAAGTGGCAGAAACTCAGACCACCCCTCTTGATTATCAGTCACAAAACAACGCAAGAACTGCTCAACATCCTGGTTTTTCCTTTTTGTCTGGCCATTAGACTCAGGATGATATCTGGATGAAAACGACAAATGAACTCCCAACCTGTCACAAAAGGCGTGCCAAAAACGAGCCACAAACTGAGGTCCCCTATCAGAAACAATGTCAGTAGGAACGCCATGTAGTCTGACAATTTCCTTGACAAAGGCCTTAGCGAGAGTCTTAGCGCAGGGCAGTTTGATGAAAGGAACCAAGTGACACATCTTGCTAAAACGGTCCACGACCACCCAGATGACAGTGAAACCCTCAGAGGGGGGAAGGTCAGTAATAAAGTCCATAGCCAAATGTGTCCAAGGTGCACTAGGGACCTCCAGAGGGCAAAGCAACCCCCAGCAGGAGTATGAGAAGACTTAGATCTAGCACACACAGTGCATTGACGCACCCACTTAATGACTTCCTTCTGTCATCCAGGCCATCAAAAGCTGCGACCCACAAGTCTCTTGGTCTCAGAGATTCCAGATGACCTGCCAAGCGAGAGTCATGACATTCAACAAACAAATCTCTCCTCAGGGTACCAGGCACAAACAACCTCCCATGTGGCGTGTTAGATAGGGCATTCTCCTGTGCTTTAAGAATCTCATCTTCCAACAAGAGTCCAAAACAGCAATAACAACCCCCTCTCGCAAAATGTTTTCCTCCTCCTCAGTAACCCACCATAGGAGAAAAGCTGCGAGACAAAGCATCAGCTTTAACATTTTTAGTACCTGGGATGTAAGTAACGGTAAAATTAAACTGCGAGAAAAACAGTGCCCACCTAGCCTGACGGCATTCAAGCGTTTGGCAGCATCAAGGTAGACCAGATTTTTACGATCAGTGAAGACTTGAACGGGAAATTCCGTCCCTCCAAAAAATGACGCCAGTGTTCAAATGCGAGTTTAATTGCCAACAATTCCCGATTACCGATATCATAATTTAGTTCAGACTCAGAACATTTCTTTGAAAAAAAAGACAAGGATGTACTCCATCCGTATTTTCCTGAGACAACACCGCGCCGACCCCCACAGAAGAAGCATCAACCTCAACCAAAAATGGTTTAGTCACATCAGGCTGCGTAAGGATGGGAGCAGAGCTGAACTTCTCCTTTAGCAACACAAAAGCCTCAATGGCCTCAGTAGTCCACTGAACCGCATCAGCACCTTTCCTGGTGAGATCGGTCAGAGGTTTGGCAATCACAGAAAATTTTTTAATGAATTTTCTATAATAATTGGCGAACCCCAAAAACCTCTGTATTGATTTCACACCAATAGGTCTAGGCCATTCCTGCACAGCTTGCACTTTCACCGGGTCCATCTCAAAACCTTCACTGGAGACAATGTAGCCCAAAAAACTAAGTCTCTGTACAGCGAACTCACATTTTTCTAGCTTGGCAAAAAGTGAATTATCACTCAGTAACTGTAATACTTCACGCACACTCCTCCAATGAGACTCCAAATCCGGTGAATAAATCAAAATGTCATCCAAACACACAACCACACTTCTGCCGATCAAAGGTCTAAGGATGTCATTAATAAGATTCTGAAAAAATTGCCGAGCACTGGAAAGCCCAAAAGGCATGACCAGATTCTCAAAATGACCCAGTGGAGTGTTAAACGCAGTCTTCCATTCATCCCCCTCCTTCATGCGCAACAAATTGTATGCCCCTCGAAGATCAATTTTCGAGAACCACTTGGCCCCCACTAACTGGTTAAACAAATCAGGAATCAATGGCAGTGGGTAAGGATTGCGTACAGTAATCTTATTTATCTCACGAAAGTCTAGACAAGGCCATAAACCGCCGTCCTTTTTTTAACAAAAAAAATCCAACCGCCACAGGAGATTTGGAAGGTCTAATGTGATCGGCGTCCAAGCTTGTCTGTATGTATTCCTCCAAAGCCTTTCTCTCAGGAATAGTCAAATTAAATAAATGACTTTTAGGAAGAGTTGCTCCAGGGACAAATTCAATTGCACAATCATAATCTCTATGAGGAGGCAATACCTGCGATTCCTTATCAGAAAAAACTTTCCAAAAATCCTGAATAGGTACAGGTAACTCCCCCTTAACTACAGAGCAATACGCCCGTTACAACACTTGTCATAACAATTAGGACTCCAGGACTTAATTTCATTGGTAGACCAATCCAGTACCGATTGTGCAATTTTAACCAAAGTAACCCCAAAATCACCGGTGAGGGCAAATTATTCAAAACTACCAAATCCAAATTCTCTTGATGAACACCATTAATAGTAAGAGGAAATTCACAGATATGGTGAGTAACATTTTTCAAGGGAGAACCATCCACAGAAACCACATTAATAGGGAAGACAGAAGTTTGGGTTTTCATTTTAGTTTTTCCAAAAATTTCCCATCAATCATATTGAGAGTTGAACCACAATCCACAAATACCTGAAACTCCATTAATTCCTCCTCACAGCAGTGGTAGCAGAAAGAAAGACACCTTTATTGTTTAAACAAGCTATATGGGCAAAACTGACCTCATCTTTTTTTTTCTCTTTATTCATTCGAAGCCACAGTTCTTAATAAAATGCTTAGATTTGCCACAATAGAAACACAAACCTTCAGCAAATCTGCGTCTTTTTCCTGAGAGTGAGGTGCCATTGCTCCAATTTCCATCGGCTCTCCAATGTCAGTACAGTCCCTCTCCAGACTTGGAGCTGACAAGGCAGATTTATAAGGGTATCCACCACTGCTAACAATATCTGCTACAGGTAGCTAAAATAAAACGTCACTTTACGAACCCTTTGCGATTTTTCAAGCTGATCGTCACCCTCCAGCGACCACTTCTCAGTGAGACTTTCCACTCCTGGATCCGTTCAACGTCCTATTTTCCTACACGATCGGCGCTCCCAGCGAAAATAACTATATATCAGCTGGATTGTGCGAACCTGTCTAGGTTTTGCGCGTACATTATGTATCCGCATAAAGTCGTTAAAGAAATATCGCTTAAAAAAAAATCGTGCGAATAATAGCAACGTAACTTTGCTACAAATGTGCCCGAACAACTATAGGTGCGATATCAGATCAAGAAGTCCCGCAGCGATAGCAATCCTGAACGACATGATGGACACGTAAATCGTGATCCTAGAGATTTTTTTGTGGCAGTACCTTTACTCTCATTAACCCTTGCACGCAGTCTCCTATCCATCCGTATGGCTAATTGCATATCCTCTTGCAAGTTACCAGGTATAGGATAAGCAATCAGCAAATCTTTAACCCTTTCACTTAACCCTGCAAGAAATTAACTTTTCAAAGCTGAATAGTTCCACCCCACCTGAGTGGACCACCTTCGGAAGTGAGTACAATATTTTTCCACATTACCTGATCCCTGTCTCAAACGTCTCAATTCTGTCTCAGCTGATGAAACACGATCAGGATTGACATACAATAACCCCAAAGCAGAAAAAAAACTATCCACTGATCTAAAGCATGGATCACTAGGCTGCAGAGAAAAGGCCCAGTCCTGAGGTTCTTTGCGCAAAAGTGACATTATGAACCGTATGCGCTGTGATTCATCACTAGAGGATCTGGGTCTCAAACGAAAATACAACAAGCAAGCATTTTTAAAAGAAAAAAAATCTTGTTGTTCACCAAAAAATAAATCAGGCAAACGTACCTTTGGCTCCACGAAATGTGCTCCAGAACAACTACTCACGTGTTGCTGGATCTCAGCCACCTCCAGAGAGAGTCCCTGCAGGCGTTGAGCCAAATCCTGAACCGACACCATGATGGACACAGAAAATCCTTCCTAAGAGATTTTTTTTTTTTTTCTTGGCTGGACTTACTGTTATGATCTGCTACAAGCACTAAGGAAACATGGGAATTCTGTCCCTACAATAGAACTAAGCTGGATCCCTACAATGTAACGGGGAACCTGATCCTGCGACCAGACCCGCTAAAGTCCTCAGCTAGTCTGAATGAAGACCTATAGTTGCGAGGGAGGAATCCCTACAAGATCTAGGGACTGGGAGAAAAGGTGGACACCTCCTAACAGAAATTGTAGCAGGGATAATTAAACAGAAAACAAATTACTTAGAGATCCTAAGATCAAGCAAAACTGACTGAGTAAGGCACCTAAGCACCCAGCTAGCTTAAGAGTAGATAAAATAATGAAGTCCAGCAAAGCCATAAGGGCGGAGCCAGACTAAATAGGGAAAAAAGGTCATGTGACCAGCAAACTGAAACAAAACCTAACAAGAGGGTTCTAACACTTACACTCTACAGGAAAGAGAGGAGCCCACTGATCATAAGAGCTTACACTCTACAGGAGAGAGAGAGAGAGTAGCCCACTGATCATAAGAGCTTACATTCTACAGGAGAGAGAGAGGACGCTGCTGTCCATAAGAGCTTACACTCCACAGGAGAGAGAGGACCTCACAGACCATAAGAGCGTACAGTTTACAGGAGAGAGAGGACCTCACTGACCATAAGAGCTTACACTCTACAGAAGAGAGAGAGGACCCTGCTGTCCATAACAGCTTACACTCTACAGGAGAGAGAGGAGCCCGCTGTCCATAAGAGCTTACACTCTACAGGAGAGACAGTGGACCACTCTGACCATAAGAGCTTACACTCTACAGGAGGGAGAGGACCCCCCTGTCCATAAGAGCTTACACTCTACAGGAGAGATAGGACCTCGCTGACCATAACAGCGTACACTCTACAGGATAGCAAGAAAGGACCTCACTGACCATAAGAGCTTACACTTTACAGGAGCGAGAGGACCCCACTGACCATTAGAACTTACAATCTACAGGAGAGTGGAAAAGACCTCACTGACAATAAGAACTTACACTCTACAGGAGTGAGAGATCATCATGAGCTGGGTGCTCTGCCTATATTGAGCTCCCTTCCCACCAAGTTCTGCCTCTTTTGCAGCTACTCTCTTAATCTGATGATTTGTTTTCTGGCAGAAACCTACCTCCCTTACACAGGAGCTCCACGACAAGAAGAAAGCGAGCTGTGGTGGGCTTTTTGGCATGTTTCATGGTCCTTTGCCTAAGTGAATGTAACGGGTCAGGGAGGCGGAACCTCTGAGCTTTATTATACAAGGAGGCTTTCCTTGTAAAGGAGCGGGTGGCGCCCGGGGAGATGGACAGGAAGTCACGGCAAGTGACAGGGACAGTCTTTGGACAGACGGGAAGGAGGTCACGGCAAGTGACCGGGGCAGTCTCTGGATATACAGACAGGTAGTCACGGCAAGTGACCGGGGCAGTCTCTGGATAGAGAGGCAGGTAGTCACGGCAAGTGACCGGGGCAGTCTCTGGATAGACAGGCAGGTAGTCACGGCAAGTGACCGGGGCAGTCTCTGGACAGACAGGCAGGTAGTCACGGCAAGTGACCGGGGCAGTCTCTGGATAGACAGGCAGGTAGTCACGGCAAGTGACCGGGGCAGTCTCTGGATAGACAGGCAGGTACTCACGGCAAGTGACTGGGGCAGTCTCTGGATGGACAGGTATATACGACCTGAGATGGTGGAGCCTCCTGGTAGGCTAGCAGGCAGATGACAGATGAACGCCCCCAAGTGAGCAGGCGAGAGTCTCTGGAATAGACGATGGTCACCGCATGTGACGTCCGAACCTCCGGGTAGGTCTGCAGGCAGATGGCAGATGAACGCCCCCAAGTGAGCAGGCGAGAGTCTCTGGAATAGACGATGGTCACCGCATGTGACGTCCGGACCTCCGGGTAGGTCTGCAGGCAGATGGCAGATGAGCGCCCCCAAGTGAGCAGGCGAGATTCTCTGGAATAGCCGATGGTCACCACCGGTGACGGCCGAACCTCCAGGTAGGCTTGCGGACAGGTAGCAGACAGCAAACTGGCAGGAGACAGGCAGGTAACTGGTAACGGACCCTGAGGGCTGAAGCAGAGTAAACAGTGCAACAACAACATTGCTCGGGCACCTCCATTAAGGAGGAAGTACTTTATATAGGGTGGAGTCCTCCAGCATTGGCCGGGGACCTTTTTGAAAGATGCGCGCGGCCCCTTTAAGAGCGGGGGAGCGCGCGGGCGCGCGCCCTAAGTCCAGTAACAGGGAAGGAGCGCGCGGCCCCAGCAGGGCGGAAGGAGGACGCTGAGCGCGGGTAAGGGGGGCGACGTCCCTGCCTGGCAGAGGACACTGTCGCAGGGGAACAGCGTCCCTGCCTGGCAGAGGGCAGGGACGCCGGCGCTACAGTACCCACCCCCTTTAGGCCCCCCTTTTTTAGGCCAGAAAGAAATTTAGCTAGGATGAGAGGGGCATGGATGTTCTCCCGAGGCTCCCACGTTCTCTCCTCAGGACCAAATCCCTTCCAATCCACCAGAAAATAGGTCTTTCTTCCTACCCTTTTGGTGGCCAGAATGTTCTCTACCTCAAATTCGTCTTCAGCAGACACTGGAGCAGGAGGTGTACCTGTAGACTTGACAAAAGAGTTAAGTACCACCGGTTTGAGGAGAGATACATGGAAGGAGTTAGGAATCCGCAAATTGGCCGGGAGTTTCAATTTATAGGACACCGGGTTGATCTGACTGATGATCTCAAAAGGACCGATGAACCGAGGGCCTAACTTGTAGGAAGGAATCTTGAGCCGGACATACTTGGACGAAAGCCAGACCTTATCCCCAGGATGGAATTGAGGAGGATCCAGACGTTTTTTGTCAGCATGTTTCTTCATGCGCTCGGATGACAGAATGAGTGCGGACCGGGTACTCTCCCATATGGAGGAAAATTCGTTAACCAGAGATTCCGCAGCTGGATTGTCCACAGAGATGGAGACAGGAACAGGGATCCGAGGGTGTTGACCGAAGACTATAAAAAACGGAGATTTGGAGGAAGATTCGCTCTCGTGATTGTTGTAAGAGAATTCGGCCCAAGGCAGGAGATCCACCCAGTCAGAATGGTGGGCATTAACGAAGTGCCGGAGATAACTGGTCAGATTCTGATTGATTCGCTCGACTTGTCCATTGGACTGCGGGTGGTAAGCGGAGGAGAAATCCAAGGTGACGTCTAGCAACTTACAAGTGGCTCTCCAGAAACGTGAGGTGAACTGTACCCCACGATCCGACACAATGTGACGAGGCAGACCATGAAGACGGAAGATGTGGCGGATAAAGTCTTTAGCCAACTCGGGTGCAGACGGAAGCCCTGGCAGGGGAATGAAGTGAGCCATCTTGGAAAATCGGTCAACGACCACCCAAATGACCGTACAACCGGCAGAGACGGGCAGATCTGTTATGAAGTCCATGGCTATATGCTGCCAGGGGGCAGCGGGTACAGGAAGCGGAAGAAGACGGCCGGCAGGCAGGTGTCTCGGAACTTTGTTGCGGGCACAGGAGACACAGGCAGAAACAAAGTCTATTACGTCCTTGTGCAGGGTAGGCCACCAGTAATGCCGAGTAATGAGCTGGAGGGTCTTTTTCTGACCAGCGTGGCCAGCTAGTTTAGACGAATGACCCCAGTGTAGGATTCTCTCCCGATCGGTTACCGATACGAACATCTTACCAGGAGGGAGACGATTTAGACTCACGGGAGCCACCTGCATCACTCTGGCGGGATCGATGATATGTTTAGGTTCCTCCTCGAGATCCGACACCAGGAAGGACCGGGACAAGGCGTCCGCCTTGATGTTCTTGTCGGCCGGGCGAAAATGTAAGAGAAAATCAAAGCGGGCAAAAAACAAGGACCACCGGGCTTGGCGAGGGTTAAGTCTCTGGGCATGCTGGAGGTAAGCCAGATTTTTGTGGTCAGTGTAAATGATTACCGGATGAAGAGCCCCCTCGAGTAGGTAACGCCACTCCTCCAATGCCAGCTTGATGGCCAATAACTCTCGGTCTCCTATGGAGTAATTGCGCTCAGAAGAGGAGAAGAGTTTGGAGAAGAAGCCGCAACATACCATCCTCCCGGATGAAGATTTTTGAGTAAGTACCGCTCCGGCTCCAGAAGAGGAAGCGTCCACCTCCAGTAAGAACTGCTTGTTGCCGTCCGGGCGATGCAGCACTGGAGCGGAAGAGAAGGCCTGTTTTAAAGAAAGAAAGGCCTCCTCTGCTTCGGGCGTCCACTGTTTGGGATTAGCATCCTTGCGGGTGAGCGCGGAGATTGGAGCAGTCCGGGAAGAGAAGTGCGGTATGAAAAGGCGGTAATAATTGGCGAATCCCAGGAACCGCTGAATGGCCTTCAACCCCTCCGGTCAGGGCCATTTCTCGATGGCAGACAGTTTCTCCGGATCCATTCGTAGGCCTGTCTGAGAAATGATGTAGCCCAAAAACGGAAGCGAGGTCTGCTCAAAGAGGCACTTCTCATATTTGGCGAAGAGGTGATTCTGCCTGAGCCTGAGCAGAACCTGACGAACATCCCTCCGGTGAGACTGGAGATCCGGAGAGAAGACCAAGATGTCGTCTAGGTACACCACAACGCAGGAGTAGAGAAGGTCCCGGAAGATGTCATTGACCAACTCCTGAAAGACTGCTGGAGCATTACAGAGACCAAAGGGCATCACCAAATACTCGTAGTGGCCGTCCCGGGTGTTGAATGCCGTCTTCCATTCATCTCCCCGACGGATACGGACCAGGTTATATGCCCCACGAAGATCCAGTTTGGTGAAGATTCTAGCCCCCTCAGACGATCAAACAATTCTGGAATGAGCGGAAGAGGGTACTTATTCTTCACCGTGATCAAATTTAGGCCTCTGTAGTCAATACAGGGACGGAGAGAGCCGTCTTTCTTTTTTACGAAGAAGAAACCTGCTCCCGCTGGGGAGGTGGATTTCCGGATGAATCCCTTGGCCAAATTCTCCTCGATATATTCGGACATCGACCTGGTCTCAGCAGCGGACAATGGGTAAATACACCCACGGGGAGGCGTAGTACCGGGTAGCAGGTCAATCGGGCAATCATATGGTCTGTGAGGGGGTAATGTCTCTGCTTCCTTTTTATTAAAGACATCAGCGAATGACCAATATGGAATCGGGAGCCCTGGTAGATTAGTTGGTGTAGGAGAAGGACGGACGGGATGAACAGGAACCAAACACGTTTTATGACAGTCCTGTCCCCAGCGAAGGATCTCTCCAGTCTGCCAGTCGAGCACGGGTGCATGCTTTTGGAGCCAAGGCAGACCTAGTAAGAAAGCGTGAGAGAGTCCAGGCAGAACATGAAACGAGATGCTCTCAGAATGCAACATTCCCACCTGCAGGGTTATGGCTTCAGTGATAAGTTGGATGGGACGTGGTAGGAGACCCCCATCCACAGCAGCAACAGATACTGGTTCAACCAGAGGTTTGGTAGGAATGCGATATTTTTCTACTAGAGCCTGTGAAACAAGATTCCCGGCTGCTCCAGAATCAAGTTGGGCTAGTTCGAAATAACGGTTCTCACCGAGGAGAATTGAGACTGACAGCAGCAGAGATGAAGAGGATTTATTTTTGTCTAGGTGGACCTCTCCGAGCGAACCTAGACACAGGCGTTTCCCGACCTCTCTGGGCAGGTACGGATCCGGTGCTCCTTACTGCCACAGTAGAAGCAACTCCCCTCGACACGGCGTAAGTCCTGACGGGCTTTGACCATCTTGGTCTGGTCGACTTGCATAGGCTCAGAAGAGAGTACCTCTTTAGCGCGCTCCTGGAACCGTAGATCAATTCGATTGGCAAGAGTTATTAGGTCATCGAGAGAGGTTGGAATGTCCCGACCGGCAAGTTCATCTTTAATACGGCCGGACAGACCCTCCCAGAAGACAGATATCAGAGCGTCATTATCCCAAGCCAGCTCCGAGGCAAGGGTACGGAACCGTATGGCATATTGACCCACGGTGAGACTTCCCTGACGGAGACGCAGCAGAGAAGATGCAGAGGAGGTCTTCCGCCGGGTTCGTCGAATACCTTCCGGAAGGCCGAGAGAAAAGCAGGCAGGTCAGACACCAGAGGATCTTCTCTCTCCCAGAGAGGATTAAGCCAGGCCAGAGCCTCTCCGGTGAGATGGGACATAATGAAGGCAATTTTGGCCCGGTCGGAGTTAAACTGGTGAGCCAGGAGTTCGAAATGCAGGGTACACTGGTTAATGAAACCCCGAGCCAGAGTAGGATCGCCTCCAAACCGTGGAGGAGCAGAAAGTCGAGGTCCAGGAACGGAAACCACGGAATTGGTAAGCAAAGGGACTGCCGGATTGCGAGTCATGGCGCCAGTGGTGGTTGCTGGTGAAGTAGTCAGGGTGTCCAGGCGGGAATTAACATTCCGCAGATGACCCAGGATGGACTCCTGTTGAGACCTCTGACGAGACAGTTCATGACACAGGTCAGAGAGCGAAGGGGTTTGGGTGCCACCGGGTTCCATGGCCCGAGCAAACTGTAACGGGTCAGGGAGGCGGAACCTCTGAGCTTTATTATACAAGGAGGCTTTCCTTGTAAAGGAGCGGGTGGCGCCCGGGGAGACGGACAGGAAGTCACGGCAAGTGACAGGGACAGTCTTTGGACAGACGGGAAGGAGGTCACGGCAAGTGACCGGGGCAGTCTCTGGATAGACAGGCAGGTAGTCACGGCAAGTGACCGGGGCAGTCTCTGGACAGACAGGCAGGTAGTCACGGCAAGTGACCGGGGCAGTCTCTGGATAGACAGGCAGGTAGTCACGGCAAGTGACCGGGGCAGTCTCTGGATAGACAGGCAGGTACTCACGGCAAGTGACCGGGGCAGTCTCTGGATGGACAGGTATATACGACCTGAGATGGTGGAGCCTCCTGGTAGGCTAGCAGGCAGATGACAGATGAACGCCCCCAAGTGAGCAGGCGAGAGTCTCTGGAATAGACGATGGTCACCGCATGTGACGTCCGAACCTCCGGGTAGGTCTGCAGGCAGATGGCAGATGAACGCCCCCAAGTGAGCAGGCGAGAGTCTCTGGAATAGATGATGGTCACCGCATGTGACGTCCGGACCTCCGGGTAGGTCTGCAGGCAGATGGCAGATGAGCGCCCCCAAGTGAGCAGGCGAGATTCTCTGGAATAGCCGATGGTCACCACCGGTGACGGCCGAACCTCCAGGTAGGCTTGCGGACAGGTAGCAGACAGCAAACTGGCAGGAGACAGGCAGGTAACTGGTAACGGACCCTGAGGGCTGAAGCAGAGTAAACAGTGCAACAACAACATTGCTCGGGCACCTCCATTAAGGAGGAAGTACTTTATATAGGGTGGAGTCCTCCGGCATTGGCCGGGGACCTTTTTGAAAGATGCGCGGGCCCCTTTAAGAGCGGGGGAGCGCGCGGGCGCGCGCCCTAAGTCCAGTAACAGGGAAGGAGCGCGCGGCCCCAGCAGGGCGGAAGGAGGACGCTGAGCGCGGGTAAGGGGGGCGACGTCCCTGCCTGGCAGAGGACGCTGTCGCAGGGGAACAGCGTCCCTGCCTGGCAGAGGCCGGGACGCCGGCGCTACAGTGAAGAAGAGCTCAGAGCGCTACGTAAATAAAGTTTTCCGTGCAACCGCAAAGACCTATGTCATTTATGATTAAGTAACTGGTAATGTTTAGTAAATGTTATTGTGAAAATCTTCATAACTGATAGTATGTGCACACATTAAGTGTTTGCAGCAAATTTTTCTGCACCAACCGGCTGCACCAAAACACTGCCAGCAAAGTGAATGGGATTCCGAAAATCATATGCAATTGCTGCGTATTTCTTTCCTTGCAGATATGAAGCAGATCGTCAGTTCTTTCAGCGTTTTTGCAATATTTTTTATCCACTCAAATAAATGGGTAAAAAAAGATATCAAAAACTTTTTCCTGCCAAGAAATTTCTGTAAATGTTTAAAGTGTTCTCAAGATGGCGATTTTTTGTTTTTGCAGATTTTCTGCACCCATTAAGTAACAAGGTTCCTTGCATTTTTTAAAAAATACATAGCTTAAAAAAATCACCATAAACGCATTGTGTGAAGGTAGATTTATAGTGCAGAGTGTGGACTTTATTTTATTAGATTTCCGCTGAAATGGCTTATCAGAAGAACTTACTCACCTCACGGTGACAGAGAAACAAGTAAACATTGGGCAACGTGTGTCAGATAGAATCAAACCTCTAATATTTCCTTGAGTCTGTTATAGTTAAGGCATAATCATTAAACATATCATTAAGGCAGTGTTCACATGTCCAGCAGTCATTTCTGTTTTTTTTTAATCTATTTTATTTATGACAAAAATGAAAATAAAATAATCCAGTACAAGATCCATTTACTTCAATGTTTGACTGCAGTACAGTTGAGTCCAGTAATCTGTTAAACAACCCATTTTTTAAGCGCTGCACATGCCTAGAACAATAGCCGTATCCAGAGGCAACCGCAAGTAAAAACGGATGCAAAACCGAAACCAAAATGTGCATTTGTTTTTGCTCCATTTGTAACTGATCCAGTTTATAATAAAAACTGGATCCATTGCAAGCAGACAACGACTGGACATGGGAATACTTGCTACTTAGTGTTGGTCTAGAACCTAATGTCCCAATAAAATACATTTGAATTTGAGTGTATCTTGAGAAAATGTGGGACAGTTCACAGGATGTGAATAATTTTTCAAGGCACTGGTAAATATATACAGGTGCTTCTCACATAATTAGAATATCATCAAAAAGTTACTTTATTTCAGTTCTTCAATACAAAAAGTGAATATCATATATTCTATAGAGTCATTACACACAGAGTGATCTATTTCACGTGTTTATTTCTGTTAATGTTGATGATTATGGCTTACAGCCAATGACAACCCAAAAGTCATTATCTCAGTAAATTAGAATAATTAACAAAAAACACCCGCAAAGGCTTCCTAAGTGTTTAAAAAAGTCCCTTAGTCTGTTTCAGTAGCTCCACAATCATGGGGAAGACTGCTGACCTGACAGATGTCCAGAAGCAGTCACTGACACACTCCACAAGGAGGGTAAGCCACAAAAGGTCATTGGTAAAGAAGCTGGCTGTTCACAGAGTGCTGTATCCAAGCAGATTAATGGAAAGTTCAGTGAAAGGAAAAATTGTGGTAGAAAAAGGTGCACAAACAACCGGGATAACTGAAGCCTTGAAAGGATTGTTAAGAAAAGGCCATTCAACAATTTAAGGGAGATTCACAAGTAGTTGACTGCTGCTGAGTCATTGCTTCAAGAGCCACCACACACAGACATATCCAGGACATGGGCTACAAGTGTCGCATTCCTTGTGTCAAGCCACTCATGACCAATAGACAACGCCAGAAGCGTCTTACCTGGGCCAAGGAGAAAAAGAACTGGACAGTTTCTCAGTGGTGCAAGGAGTTGTTTTCAGATGAATGTAAATTTTGCATTTCATTTGGAAATCAAGGTCCCAGAGTCTAGAGGAAGAGTGGAGAGGCCACAATCCAAGCTGCTGGAGGTCTAGTGTGACGTTTCCACAGTCAGTGATGGTTTGGGGAGTCATGTCATCTGCTGGTGTGGGTTCACTGTGTTTTATCAAGACCATAGTCAGCGCAGCCATCTACCAGGAAATTTTAGAGCACTTCATGCTTCCCTTGGCCACAAGCTTTTGGAGATGGAAATGTCATTCTCCAGCAGGACATGCACCTGTCCACACTGCCAAAAGTATCAATACCTGGTTTACAAACATCAGTATCACTTTGCTAGATTGGCAGCAAACTCGCCTGACCTTAACCCCATAGAGAATCTACGGAGTATTGTCAAGAAGAAGATGAGAGACACCAGACCCAACAATGCAGGCGAGCTGAAGGCTGCTATCAAAGCAACCTGGGCTTCCATAACCCCTCAGCAGTGCCACAGGCTGATCGCCTCCATGTCACATCGCATTGATGCAGTAATTGATGCCAAAGGAGCCCGACCAAGTATTGAGTGCAGTTACTGATCATACATTTCAGTAGGACAACATTTCGGATTTTAAAATAATTTTTCAAGCTGGTGTTATAAAGTATTCTAATTTACTGAGATAATGACTTTTGGGTTTTCATTGGCTGTAAGCCATAATCATCAACATTAACAGAAATAAACACGTGAAATAGATCACTCTGTGTGTAATGACTCTATAGAATATATGAGATTCACAGGTCAGACGTTTCCTGTAGTACTTGGCCAAGTTTGCACACACTGCAGCAGGGATTTGGCAGGGATTTAGTCACTCACTGTATATACAGGTACTTCATACATAATTAGAATATCATCAAAAAGTTAATTTATTTCAGTTCTTCAATACAAAAAGTATATACAGTGAGTGACCAAATCCCTGCTGCAGTGTGTGCAAACTTGGCCAAGAACTACAGGAAACGTCTGACCTCTGTAATTGCAAACAAAGGTTTCTGTACCAAATATTAAGTTCTGTTTTTCTATTGTATCAAATACTTATTTCATGCAATAACACGCAATTTAATTATGTAAAAATCATACAATGTGATTTTCTGGTTTTTATTTTTAGATTCTGTTTCTCACAGTTGAAGTGTACCTGCATCGGGCGACGGCAGGATCCGAACCTGGATCTGAGGAGTCTGTGGTCTCCCATCCATACCCAGCTGAGGCAGATGCTCCTCTGACCTGGCATCGCCTGATTGGTCACGGATGACATCATCAGTGATATGATTGACGAGATGGCTGGGGGCGGAGCTTAGCCCTTAAATAGCTTGTCTGTCTGCGGCGTGGTCAGATCATACTATTATAGGCAGTGCTCGTGTGTGGACATACCAGAATCTGGGCTCCACGTGCTCTTTAGCTTTGCTCTCCAGGACCTGCCGATGCCAGAGTCCCACTCGGCTAATTAGTACAGGTCCTTCAGGCAGGTTTAGCTTATGCCAGGCAGGTAGCCAATGTGGCGCAGTCTTGCTACGAATATAGGGTAGCTATACACCCTGATCAGACTGCGGGGCGGAAACCTGGGCATCGCCTGCCAAGCTGAAAAGAGAGTGGTCAGTCCGGTCTAAGGCCGGCTGGGAGCACGTACGCCTGGCGTTAGTCGCACGCACTTCCTGGCGGCTGGCACGTAGCTTCTGTGCAGTCAACTGGGCTACGTCTATACCGGCTTGCAGCACATAGTACAAACCTAATATCTGGCAAGTGGCTTCTGTGCCATTAACAGGGCTACATCTATGCCAGTCGAGAGCACATATCCCGTGACGACTAACGGAGATAGTGCCAATTCTACATCTCCTCTAGTGTGAAGTAACACAGGCGAGATCTAATGTTAGATTTCTCTTGTCAGTTTGATCCTCATACTCTAGGGGTGTTCGGCAGCAGTGACAAACTGCATCGCGGACCCCTGTTCGGTTGCAATCCATTATATAATAAAGTTGTTGCAACCGAGCGCATAACAGTACCTACCATAAAAATTACAGACCTCTCCATTCTCTGTAGGTAGGAAAACTTGCAAAATTGTCAGTGTATCAAATACTTATTTTCCCGACTGTACATACACTGTGCACAGTTCACTGTGACGTGTTTTCGTATATTTCTTGCTGTTGTCTTATTGCTACATTATACTGTATGTAAGATAGGGACAGTGCAGTTAGTGAAAAGAGCCACTAGATGGGGCACTGAGTACACTGTATATTAAGGTTTAGCTGTAGGGCATTTAGGAGTTAACAATAGGAGGGGTTAGCTGGGGAATAAGATAGAGGTCCTTCCTGTACATAGTCAGTCAGGGGGTAGACCCCTGTGTGTGCTCAGGTGGCCTATGGCCTGGGCTGCTCGGCTGCCTCGCAACTTTATAAACAGAAGCCCAGCCAACCCTGGAGTGTATTAGAAGAGTGAGAAAGGAAGAGAAGTGGAAAGAGCGCAGTATGCACAGCAACACAGTGGAAAAGTGAAGTGAGAAGCAGAAGACGATAGAGTGAGTCACCGTAAAAGTGCATGGGCAGGTTAACCTTTGACGAGGTGGGCAGTATTTCTGAGTCTGAGGCGAAGCAGGCTGAAAGGAGATATTTGGCAGTGGCGTTTTCACCGGGCACCTTGTTCCGCTATATCTTTGTGGTTTATTAGAGGAAGAAGCAGGGAAAGACAGAGAGATGTGCTGCTGGTATTGTGAAGAATGTGCTGGAAGTGTAATGGATGTGCTGTATCCTGAAGACAATAAACCTGTTTTGTCTAAAGTTGCTTTGAACTCTGCCTCCTGTCCTTGGGACGCCGGGAAGAATGGGGGACACAGCAGCGAAGAAGTAGCTGCCAGCACAGTGAGTTTGGGTTGTGCTGACATGATGGAGAGACTGTCTGTTTGAGGAGAAGAGTTGGGGAAAGCAAAGCCCTGAGAATGGGGCCATGACTACAACCCTGCCGGCATCTTACAAATACATGAATTCCACTACTGCTATACATGTAAAAAATGTGTGGTATTTAGTAGAGTTGTGAAAATGTATTCAATTGGAATTTAATTCTACTGAAATTTTACAAAAATTCATATTCTCTGAAATGTAGATTCAAAATTTGCTCAGTAAAAAAATTGACAAAATGGCATCAAGCGGGGCATCAGTTTGCTGTATGGTAGAGTGCAAACAAAAAAGGTTTAAAAAAAAAAACAAAACCTAACCTTACTGCTCCCTTCCCCTCAACATTCACTGCTTGCTTTACCCCATACGATCCTTGATATCTCTTTTTACCACCACCAGGCTCTGAAACATCTTGACATCAGGACATGCGCCTTGGACTTATGATCCACACTCCATTACCTTATGATGCACATTATCAGGTGACTGCAATGTTGTGGCACCCTGTGTCTGTGTCGCCACAAATGGTCACATATGTACTATTTTATATGTGTATGTAAATGATGGGAGTTATGCTTTCCCTGCTAGGGACAACTGCACACACAATTTATCTCACTCCCTTAAGGGTATGCCACACTAAACGAGATCGCTAACGAGATCGCTAACGAGATCGCTAAAACGTCACTATTTAGCGATCTCGTTAGCGACCTCGTTGTGTGTGGCATGTAGCAACGAATGTGGCCCCTGCTGTGATGTCGCTGATCGTTCACTAGCATTCTGGACCGTTTTTTGATCGTTCGCGTCCCGCTGGTGAGCATATATCGCTGTGTTTGGCACCTTTTGCGAACGACGAGCGACCTCGTTTGTGACGCATATGACAGCGGCGCAGGCGGGACTAGGGTTTTTAGCGTCAAGGAGTGGATCGCAATATCTGTAAGTTCTCTTTTGCTCACAGAGAGGATCGCAGAAGTTGCAAAGCAGGCTAGCAGGACGCAGAGAGCAGGAGCGATGCTGGAAATTCCTATGAATCAGAAGCACTCAGTACATGCTAATGACATCCTAACGACCGTCAAAGTCGCTAAAGAGATCGCTGACCGCTGATGTGTCGTTTATGAGATCTCCCGTTTGGCAGCTACTAGCGACCTAAAAGAGATCACACCAATGATCTCGTTAGCTTGCGTCGTTAACGTGATCTCTAACGAGATCGCTAAGTGGCAGTACCTTTACTCTGCCTGAATCTTAGAGCTTTGCAGAGTTACCCTAACTGGGAGGGGAGGTGCTTAGTTAGTCTGTGAGGAGACAGTGAAAAAGAAAATGGAGAATGTTCAAGGAGGAGAGATATGTGCTTCCTCCAGGGACAGTTCTGAAAAGGATCAGGGTATCAGCCCTGCCTAGGCCATCCAGACTTCCAGAGTTGGGTAGTAAGCTGAGATGCTGTGTGGTTTTCATAACCAGCAGTGAAGTGTTTTTCCCAGGAGCTCCATAGCAACAGAGAATCAGTGAGAGGTTGTACAAGAACAAACACTTTCTTCACATAGGATTCACGCTGCACGTTGCCGGGGGAGAAAACGCAGTGAGTGCTTGGCTGTACTGGAAGTTTAAGACTCCAGGAAACCTTTGCCCCAGAAGGAATTAGAGCAGCAGGGAGTTTATACTGAATCACAGCAGAGAGAGATAATTACCATCGTGCAGAGCAGACTGTATACCTGGTGAGAGTTGTAATCCATCCTCTGAAACTGCATCTGGACTTCAGTAAATGGTAAAGTGACTTTCCCTGTCTCCTGCCTTATTACTCTGCACCATCTACTTCTATCGCTATCCCTGGGGGCCAGCCCTAGTTGGAGGGGGTTAAACACCTGTACTGCCATCATCACCTACCCCCCAGGGATCATCTGCAGTGCTGGCCATCTTACAGCCAAACACTCCAACTGGCGTCACAAACTCTTCTTTCTAATTTTTGTTTTCCTTTTCCTTTTTAATCTCTATTTTACTGTCCCTGGAGCACAGGCACTGGGCACGGCTGCCATCCCATCGACTCCAGAATCCAACTATGCTCGGCGATCTGAGTACCCCGCTATGGGTGATACAATGTTTCCACAGGTCATGTGCTTTGCGGGAGTCAGAAGAACTGAAGGGGAGATAGACTGGTGGTAAGTCCTCTGTTGTGTTTGCCTGTCAGGGTGTGTGTGTCTGTTTCTCTGGGTGTTTTTGTGTGCGAGTTTCTGTGTGTGACTTTGTGTGTATGTCTGTGCATGGATGTGTGTGCCTGTGTGGAGTGTGTGTATGTGTATATCTCTGTGTGTGTCTGTCTGTGTTCCTTCCTTGTCACCCTCGAGCCGAAAGCTGTCTAGACACCTAGATATCCTCGGGGTCAGTATGCAACGTTTACCCAGTGCAGTTTTCTGACAAAGTGTGTGTAACAAGCACACACAGTATCGATGGTCACACCGGAGATCATTTCTGGAATTTATTTTTTTGAGAAATATAACATTTGCAGAGTAGACCAAGATTTATTCTCTGCTGAAATCTGTGGATCGCGCATTTCAGGTGTTGCACAGCGGAGTGGGTTGTATGATCAGACTACAAGTTAAAATAAACAAAATGATCCTGCTCACCCTTTCCAAAATTAATCCAGTCAGTGGGAAAAGCCAGAAATCATGACAATGCGGACCATAAGTAGCACCCTAAATTTTGATGGTGGAAAATATGAAAAAAAATTAATAAAATGATGATCCATCTTATAGTCCATTTTAACAGTAGCTTACCAGGAAGTCGGCGATAGTGGAGCGGAGCCATGTGAGGCAGGGTCATCACTCGAGATCTGAATCTGCGCATGAGTCACCTTCATTGACTGTTTTCCCAAAGCCCACCACAGGGAAATCATTGAGAAAGGGGACTCCGTTCACCAGCGCTGGCATCTTATGAGAGTCCAGGGCCTGCAGCATCACCTCACTCCTGCCACCACCGGCCTCTTGAAGCGGCGACCCTACCTTCTGTGACCCAGGTCCAGTGCCGCAGACGTGCCGGTAAGCTTACTTCAGATTAATGCGCTTTAACCCAAATTTTGTAAACAAGTTATTACATGAAATCGAGATATTTATCTGTGCAGGTCTATTTTGCCACACTTGCTTAATTTAAATTGTTAACCTGGAGACACATACATGCCACATCGATACTATGGGCAGGCAATTGTTGAATTGTCCTTTTAGTCTATCACATGAAACCTTTCTAAAAATTCTTGTTAATGTAATATTTTCCTGTGGTTGGCTAAGTGTGGTAACAAAATTGTATGTTAAGCCTAAACATGGCATGGACAACAGAAGTGGGAGCATTAAAGAACTTAACAGCACTTCTGGCAGCAACTTTCCTGCATATTAGTGGAGAGGAAGTGGAGGGTATAATGGAATATCTGTCATATCACTCAGAGAGAATCCTAGAAGGTTAGCGTTGGAAGTGACCTCCAGGGTCATCGTGTTCAACCCCCTGTTCAATGCAGGACTCACTAAACCATCACAGACAGATGTCAGTCCAACCTCTTTTTGAAGATTTTCATTGAAGGAGAATTCACCCCCTCTTGTGGGAGCCTGTTCCACTCATTGATTATCTTCACTGTCAAAAAGTTTTTTCTAATATCTAATTTTCTAATAGATACCGTATTTTTCGGACTGTAAGACATACTTTTTTCCCAAGAAATTTTTGAGGAACATGGGGTGCCCCTTATAGTCGAATATACTTACAAGTAGTTTGGCGGCAGCAGGAGTTGGGCGATTCTGTGGCGGTCCAACGCTGCAGGGCGATGATCACACTTTCTTCTCAGGCTGGTGCGCATGTTTGGCGGTGCTCTGTGGTGCAGGAGCTGAGCCGACATTTTGTGAAAGCCCGAGGCCCCGAACATCCAAAGCTGCGATGCAGTGGCCTCCGGGTAAATGGCCACCGGAAGAGATCTTCGTGCTGAATCTCAATCTGAGCATGTGAGTCGCCCTCCAGAGCAATGGGAACTCGGATCAGAGCCTATAGACTTCTATGGGGGATGACACGTCAACACAGCTCAGTCCGTGGCTCTGGGGCTCACCTTTTAATGTGGGATATTTACAGGTGAATTGAATATTGGTATGGGGATTCGTGACGCCACTTGTGGTACCTGGTCAGGATGACCAGCGCTGCTATGCAGATCCACTGAAGGGTTAATATTGTGCAGCTAGATGTTAAGCCTTCCACAAGTAAGGCTGAGTCCTCCAGGGCAGATAGATGTGTAGGAATGCAGGACAGACTGGGACCCGGCAGTCAGGGGCAATAAGGTAGACACACACATAAGTCACTTTGGTACCTTTACTGAAGATGTTGCAGGCACTCCCCGGAGCACTGTAGGGTGAAGGGTGCACATCCAGATTCCTCCACTGAGTAGGTGTGTGGCCTCCTGTTCTCTGCCTTTTGGTAATGAAGTCTTGGCCTGCGTGTAGCTGGGCCTAGCTTAGTCTCCGTCTTGTACCTGGCTGACCTTGTGGTTGGACCTTCTCTCTGAAAGGACAGGGTCTTTTATGGCTGATCAGGCCAGACTCCGTCCTCCTGATCCTGCTACGTATCAGCTCTGTGGTACTCCTGGGACTTGTAGTCCTCCAGGAACTCCGGTGTTCTCCTAATGGGTCGTGGAGATCCCTATAGGCTCAGACCCCGGTGTCCGGTAATACTTGCTGAGATGAGCTGTGAAGGCTCCTCTGTCTCATTAACTTTCCACTCGCCTTCGGCCTACCAGACCCTCACACGATCACACACTGGCAGTTGGTGGGCTGCCTCTTCACCGCTCTCTAAGCGTCGACACGCTTTCTCACTGAGCTGCACTCCTAGATTCAGCTCTGACTAGGCTGGAGTGGTTTCTGTTCCACTCTTTACTAGACTCCACTTGCTCTTGAACTGAATAGCTCTGCAGCCTCTCTAATCTCAGCTCTGCACTTCACCTTACTGCAGACTGACTGAGCTCTCTGAGGTGACTGAACTGAACCAACTAACACTTCCTATGTTCAACTTCTTTTATATGTCTAAAACAGCTCCCTCTGGTGGTCTTTGGGATAAATGAACGTGTGTGAAGGTGCATAATGACCTCTAGTGGTATATTCTTTCAGTGCACCCTTCTGGAAGATATGGATCCAGACGCAGCTGGGCTCCACATTCCCCCTAGTAGAACTCAGCACTTCGGGGGTGTAATACAAAAACAAAGAACCATAAACATTGTATAAATAACTCTTCCTTTACAGGAGGCAAGGCACTCTTGAACTGTTGTATAACGGTAAATGAACAACTATATACATTAGCACAACAATGAGGAAATGAGCAACCATAAAAGTCCCAGTCTCTTTTGGAAAAGGATGCTCAAAAGGATAGAGGAAACAAGTAAGAATAACGTCCATTCACTTGTTTCAATATTATAAAGGAAAAATAGGTTAAGAAATACCGGTATATTAAGGCATATTATAACAACAATATATACATTTATATACAGTGGTTCTAGATAATTATTTACATTTGTTAGGTCCTACTCTCTGTACCTAACAGGTAATTGCCCCCTTGTTATGCGTACTGACCTACTGGTGTAGTGGTAGGTGAGGTGTCAGTTAACCTGTTTGTTCTGCGTGCAGGTAGGTTGTAGTACTGCCTTAACCTCTCTAGAGATCTGGCAAGTATACTTCCAGCTGGGTGAACTGGCTCTGCTACTGCAGGGGATCCTTCTTCCTGAGATTCAGCTTCTTGGAATTCCGCGTCTTGGGGTTCTGCTTCTTGGGGTTCTGCTGGAACTGACTCTACTGCAACAACCTGCTCAACTGGATGTAGAGGTTCTCCTTGTTGCTGATAGAATTGTAGTACGGGAATGATTACAGCTTCTCCAATTCTGGGCCAATCCGCGAGGAAATCTCCTAAGTCTGTATGTATGACTGCTTCATCACGCTCTTTCTGATTGACAACAGGTTATTCCTCTTGAAGCTTTAACGGATCCGGACACAACTTTAGGTGATCTCTGGATACAGTTGCAGTTGTTCTTCCTCCATCTTTGCTAATTATGCATGTTTTCTTGTTGTCAAACCTTGAATTCTGTACGATGTAGGGCTCTCTTTCCCATTGATCGTCGAGTTTGTGTATCCTCCTCTTTCTTTTCAGCACGACTTCACCAGGTGCGAAAGGTTCAGCTGGCGCACTTTTATTATAGTGATCTTCTTGATTGTTCCTTACTCGATTGAGACTATCTTCAACGCAGGCCTGTACTTTTCTGTACTGTTCCTGTCTGTTTGTGTCCCAGTCTTCAGTAGTCACATCTGCTTCTGGTTCTACAACACCAAGCTCCAGATCCATGGGCAGCTTTCCTGGTCTGGCCCGCATGAGATAAGCTGGGGTGCAATTGGTGGAACTCACAGGTATGTGATTGTACAGATCTACCAGGTCAGGTAGTAAGTCTGGCCACCGATTTTTCTCCTCGAGTGGTACAGTCTTCAGCAGGTCAATGACGATGTGATTCATCTTCTCACAGAGACCATTAGTTTGGGGGTGGTATGGAGTGGTTCTTATCTTCTTACACCCGTACAAGTGACAGAACTCTTTGAACAATTCGGCCTCGAAGGCTGGGCCTTGGTCAGTTAGTACCTGCTGAGGATATCCCTGTGGTCTGCAGAAATACGCTTGGAACGTCTTTGCTGCTGTCTCTGCCATCAGATCTTTGACAGGGGCGACCACCAGGAACCTGGAGTAGTGATCCACCATAGTCAGGGCATAGGAGTATCCTGACCGGCTGGGTGACAACTTGACATGGTCCAGGGCCACGATCTCCAAGGGACGAGTCGTCTTGATGGGTTGCAGGGGTGCCTTCTGACTGCTGTAGTCTTTTCTTCTGAGGCCACAGGGTCCACAGTTCTGGCACCACCTCTTAATGGAGCTGCGCATTCCCACCCAATAGAAACGACACTTCAACAGGGTCTCCAGCTTCTTCCAGCCAAAGTTTCCCGCTTGATCGTGGTAGGCTTCCAACACCATCTGGATGTCTGCTCTGGGGACTACTATCTGCCATATCATCTCATGGGTCTTTGGGTTGACGTACCTCCGGCACAGCTTCTCACGGTAGATGAACAGCCGGCTTCTCTCATTCCACAGCTGCTTTGCTTGCAGAGACGCATCCTTCTCCAAGGAGGAACCTTCCTGAGTTATCAGCTCCTTGATACGGCTGACAACTGGATCGCTGTCCTGAGTCTCCTTCCAGCTGTGGTGAGGTAAAGGATTTAACGTCTTACCACGCGGCCTCCTGCAGGCGTGTTGCTCGTGGATCATCCCATTCCTGTGAAAGGCAGGTAGTTCAATCTCTTCCAGATCATCCACTTCTTCTTCTGTGTCCGATTCATGAGGCATCCTGGATAGGGCATCAGCGTTGGCATTCTTGCGGCCCACTCGGTACTTGATTGTGAATTGGTAGTTTGACAGCCGAGCCATCCAGCGTTGTTCCATGGCTCCCAGCTTAGCTGTTTCAAGATGCATCAAGGGGTTATTATCGGTGTAGGCAGTGAACTTGCTGGAGGCTAGGTAGTGCTTAAACCTCTCCGTGATGGCCCAGACCAGTGCCAGGAACTCCAACTTGAAGCTGCTATAGTTCTCTGGGTTCCTCTCGGTCGGGCGGAGCTTCCTGCTTGCATAGGCGATGACTTTCTCCAGGCCATTTTGCTTCTGACTGAGGACAGCTCCCAATCCTTCATTGCTGGCATAAGTATACAGCAGGAACGGCTGGCTGTAGTCAGGATAGGCTAGGATCTCATCACCTGTCAGGATCTCCTTCATTTCCTTGAATGCCTCAGCCTGTTCTTTACCCCAGTGGAATGGAGAATTTCTGCTCTTGAGGGACTGTCCCACCAGGAGGTCTTGCAGAGGGCTGCTTTCTTGGTGTAATCCTTCACAAACCTCCGGTAGTATCCTGTCAGTCCCAGGAACTGTCGCACCTCCTTGAGATTTTTCGGCTCCGGCCATTTCTGGATGGCGGTGACCTTCTCGGGGTCTGGCGCTACTCCTTCTGAGCTGACAATATGTCCTAGATACTGTACCTTTTGTTTGAGCAGATGGCACTTTGAAGGCTTCAGTTTCATCCCATACTTGGACAGTCACTCGAATACCTCTGCCAGGTGCTTCAAGTGATCTTCATACGTCTTGGAGTACACAATTACGTCGTCCAGGTACAGCAACACAGTTTCAAAGTTGAGATGTCCCAGGCAGCTCTCCATCACTCTCTGAAACGTTCCAGGGGCACTGCTGAGTCCAAACGGCATTCTGTCAAACTCACAGAGTCCCATCGGGGTGGTGAAAGCCGTCTTCTCCCGATCCTCCTCTGCCACAGCTACTTGCCAGTACCCACTAGTGAGATCAAGGGTGGAAAAGTAATTAGCGGTCTTTAAGGCAGCTAAGGATTCCTCAATGCGTGGTAAAGTGTATGCATCCTTATGTGTAATGCGATTTACTTGTCTGTAATCTACACGCATTCTCATGCTTCCATCCTTTTTCCTGACTAAGACTAGAGGTGCTGCCCAGGTACTACAACTATCCCTTATCACTCCTGCTTCCTTCATATCACGCAACATTTCCTTGGCTTTCTGGTAGTGTGCTGGTGGTATAGGCCTGTACCGTTCTTTGATGGGAGGATGATTGCCTGTGGGGATGTGATGTTGAACCCCTTTAATTTTCCCAAAGTTGAGTGGGTGTTTGCTGAATACCTGTGCATACTCCTGAACTACTCGATATACTCCTTGTTTCTGATGGGCTGGAGTGGTGTCTGTCCCGACATGGAGCTGCTGACACCAATCCTCCACCTGGGTGGTCGGGCCGTTATCCTCCACTGGTTGTGGGGAGGTTAAGGGCTCCGTCATGTGAATGGAGTTATTATCCACAGCATGTAACTTATCAACAGTGGCATAACGTGGTAATTTGACTTCATCCTCTCCCCAGTTGAGAAGACGCACTGGCACCCTCCCATTATGTACCTCCACTACCCCTCTGGCAGTCAAGAGTGTAGGTCTGTGTTCTGAACAATGGGGCTCTACTACTGCTTGGTAGTTCTGTCCTCTCAGACCTATTGCTGCTCTACACCAAATAAGCATTTCACTCATTGGGGGTATCACAATGGGGTTCGGGTCTGTCACCCGTACATTACCAATCTCACCACCGGTCAGTTTCACTTGCTGCTGGCACATCAGGGTCCGGATCTCCTTCCGGATCACTCCCTTTTGCCTTGGTCTGGCAACATCGGCGAGCTGTTGGAGTAAAAACACAACCTCTTCCAAACAGTTACTAATAATGTTAGTGCCTAAAACCACATTCAACCCATTTTCCTCATTAACAGTCTTCACTACAAGAAGTCCCTGATCTTTTAGCTCCACTCTCCCCACTTTTACGTCTACGTTTTTAGCCCCCAGTTAGTCAAGAGGGAGGCCATTAGAGGCGTATACGGCAAAGTCAGGGTTTGGGGGTTGGAGACCGTCACTGGACCAGTATCTATTGTAAAGAACATCAGGTATGACGGTTACCTGAGATCCAGTGTCCAGCAGGGCAGGGATTGCGATCCTGTCCAGGATGATGGACAGGTATGGTCTTCCTCCCACAAACCTGCGGTTCCAGTCTGAAGGGCCTGAGGAGTCTATTCCTGGGTGTTGGCCCTCGGACACAGGATTTTCTCGTTTAAAGGACACCGACGTGCTGGGTGACCTTCTCTGTGGCAGTGGTAGCAGATGATCTCTCGGCGAGGATGATGCTGGTCGCGGGTCCTTCCTGGGGGTGGCGTTGTCCTCCTCCGGTGGTGCAATGTTCTCCTTCTCCTCCGGTTCATCCAAGGGGCATCCTCTGGGCAGTCAGCTAGCAGGATCTTTCCTTCTTCCTCCGTCGGCAGTTGCAGGGCACTCATTACAGTGGCCAGGTTTTTGGTCAGCTGGCGCACTTCTGAGCGCAGACAGTCCGGCTCAGTAGGGGGCGCCACCTGCGTTTTGGCTTCCGCAACCAGCGGGGAAAAGGTGGATGCTGCTGGCTTTAGAGTGGCTTCACTCGGGTGACACTGGGTTGCCATCTTGGGTGTTTCCAGGGGTCGCAGTCCTTTTATAGCCATATCCTTAAGGGCATCAAAGGTAGCATCAGGATGATCCAAGGACCACCAGTGCACAGTCCTGCTTTCAGCTTGGGACCTCAGTCCCCGTACAAATTGTTCCTTTAACATTTTATTTTCATTGGAGACACTCATGGGGTTAACTTGTTTGAGAGCTCGCAGGACCCCTTGTAGTCGGCAGGCATAGTCCCTAATGCTATCATCTGGTTTCTGGGAGCATTGGTAAAACCTCATTCGGAGGTCTGTTTCAGTGCGGTCCTCAAAGATAGTCTGTAGCTTTAAGAAAATTGCAAGCACTGATTCCTGATTCTGCAGCTATCCAAGTCTCTACTTCTCTCTCTGCAGCACCAGTCAATTGTCCCACTACCACTGCAGCTCTCTGCTTTTCTGTCATAGGGTACATGTCCATTATGCTGCATATTTTCTGCTTGAACCCTGACAGGGTGTCTGGCTTGCCACTGTACTGAGGGAGCCACTTCGCTCAGGCATGTATGGCAGCGTTAGCGGTACTATCGGGGCCACAGGACCAGGAGAGGGGCCAGCATTCCCAGCCTGTGCGGCAGCGCCGGTAGGTAAGTCATTGGGGCTGTCGGCCTGGGCCGCACTGTCAGCTTGCTGCTGCGACATCTCTGCACCCCCCTAGTTAAGCGTGGCCTACCTTCTCTGAAGGCTGCAGCTCTGCAGGGCACAGCGATGTAGAAGGACCTGTGTCGCCGGCGCTCTGACGTCAGAGCGTTCACTGAAGCTCTCCACAGGACCTGCCGCCGCGTCAGTGTTGGGGGCGTGTCCAGGACTCAGCGCGCTTTTGCAGGTACGCCCACTAGTTTTTCGCGCCGTGGCGCTGTAAATGGCGGGCAATGGCGGGCAAATGGCGGGAAATCTTCACCACTATATGCAACAGTCTTTTAGTGAGGCACACAGTACCCTGTGGCAACGGGCACAAGTTACTCCGTTGCTGCAGGGCACGAAATCCTGTTCGTGACGCCAGAAAAAGAGATGAGTCACCCTCCAGAGCAATGGGAACTCGGATCTGAGCCTATAGACTACTATGGGGGATGTCACAGCAACACAGCTCAGTCCGTGGCTCTGGGGCTCACCTTTTAATGTGGGATATTTACAGGTGAATTGAATATTGGTATGTGGATTCGTGATGCCACTTGTGGTACTGGTCAGGATGACCAGCACTGCTATGCAGATCCACTGAAGGGTTAATATTGTGCAGCTAGATGTTAAGCCTTCCACAAATAAGGCTGAGTCCTCCAGGGCAGATAGATGTGTAGGGATGCAGGACAGACGGGGACCTGGCAGTCAGGGGCAATAAGGTAGACACACACATAAGTCACTTTGGTAACTTTACTGAAGATGTTGCAGGCACTCCCAGAGCACTGTAGGGTGAAGGGTGCACATCCAGATTCCTCCACTGAGTAGGTATGTGGCCTCCTGTTCTCTGCCTTTTGGTTATGAAGTCTTGGCCTGCATGTAGCTGGGCCTAGCTTAGTCTCCATCTTGTACCTGGCTGACCTTGTGGTTGGACCTTCTCTCTGAAAGGACAGGGTCTTTTATGGCTGATCAGGCCAGACTCCGTCCTCCTGATCCTGCTACGTATCAGCTCTGTGGTACTCCTGGGACTTGTAGTCCTCCAGGAACTCCGGTGTTCTCCTAATGGGTCGTGGAGATCCCTATAGGCTCGGACCCTGGTTTCCGGTAATACTTGCTGAGATGAGCTGTGAAGGCTCCTCTGTCTCATTAACTTTCCACTCGCCTTCGGCCTACCCGGACCCTCACACGATCATACACTAGCAGTTGGTGGGCTGCCTCTTCACCGCTCTCTAAGCGTCGGCACGCTTTCTCACTGAGCTGCACTCCTAGATTCAGCTCTGACTAGGCTGGAGTGGTTTCTGTTCCACTCTTTACTAGACTCCACTTGCTCTTGAACTGAATAGCTCTGCAGCCTCTCTAATCTCAGCTCTGCACTTCACCTTACTGCAGACTGACTGAGCTCTCTGAGGTGACTGAACTCTCTGAGGTGACTGAACTGAACTAACTAACACTTCCTATGTTCAACTTCTTTTATATGTCTAAAACAGCTCCCTCTGGTGGTCTTTGGGATAAATAAATGTGTGTGAAGGTGCATAATGACCTCTAGTGGTATATTCTTTCAGTGCACCCTTCTGGAAGATATGGATCCAGACGCAGCTGGACTCCACACATGCGCCGCCCCAGCGGCCATTTTCTTGGAGGCCACTGCATTGCAGCAATGGATGTGAGGGTCCTCTGGGCTTTCACAAAATGCCGGTGCAGCCCCCGCACCACAGAGCACCCCTGAACCTGCCGCACCAGCATGGGATGGGATTTCCCAGAGGCCACCGCATCACAGCAAGGAATGTGTGGGGGCTCCAGGCTTTCAGAAAATGTCAACGGAATCCCCGCACCTTTAGCATTGCCGAACCTGCTGCACCAGTCTGGGATGGGAGTCATATCGTGAGACCACCGAACACCCCCTATGGCCATGCTCCACCAGCGTTGCCGATTCTCCCCCTCAGTAAGCTGAATTCAGACTGTAAGACAGACCCCCATGTGACACATTAATTTTTTTTCCCTATTTTCTTTCTGAAAATTTGTGGTGTGTCTTATGGTCCGATGCGTCTTATAGTCTGAAAAATACGGTAATCTGTATTATCCCTGGGATGATGTAGTCTCCATATATCAAAAGACTGATCATCAATTCCAAACAGAATACTGGTCTGAACTGGTGCATACTAAGAGTAGCTGACACGCCCACCAGGGCCGTGGGGTACTCGGAACCAGGTCGGACAGTTCTTTGGGGAAGTCACGGGGCCGTGACCTGACTCTGTGGCCCTGTCTGTGCAGTAAAATGGGGAATATTTATATGGGATTTAATGTGACCCCACCTGTGGTGTTCGGTAACAGATGGCTGACACTGCTAAAGGAGACCGCTGGGGCAGATAGTGACGCAGCTGGAATGGTTCTGCTCCCCACAGGTGGAGCGGGGCCCCAGGGCTACTGGTTCTGTTTATGTCAGGCTTCGTGTACCTTGTGGTGCAGGACTCAGGGTGCAAGAGATCACTGGAGGACATAAGGACTGTAGTTTTCTTTTCCTTTACTTGATGGTTGATAGTACAGACCGGGCACTGGTAGCAGATCGTGATGGAGAGCCAGGCATCCTGGAAGCAATTTTGGATACACCTGGCAAGGTAGGTATGGAGCCCTTCCTTCTGCGTTGTCCTTCCTTTTTTTCCTCGCTAGCAGCTCCCCTTTTTGCTGCTAACTGTCTCTCTCTCTCTCTTTTTTTTTTAAAAAAACAAACCATTGACTGCATGGCAGGCAGCTCGAGCCTATCACAGGTGCTACTCCTTTGTGTCGACTCCAGGCTCTGGTATGCTGCTGTGCTGCCGGGTATTAGATCGAGCCAGGAGACCTGCAGTCCTCTGCCCTCCGGATTTAGCTGTCGGGACTTCAGTACACGCACAACTATGGACTCCAGTATCCGGTCCCTAGCGCTCAGTTCTGGGGCGAATTTAATCACAGGTCCACTCCCCAGGTTCTGCTCGACTTCTCTCCTACTGACACCTGGTAAGGGGACCGCTCCTTGCTTCCAGGCATGTTATTCCTCCCTGTGAAGGAGGCAATGTCACTGTGGCAACCGGATTCCTGGGATGCCACATAGCCATCATCCATACATAACTTTAACTAACAAATAAAGTTGCATTCTGTAATGCTATAGTACGTAAACATGAAGTGTATGAAATTAGAATTGCATTACTGCTCCACAAAATAGGAAAAAAAGAAATTTAGCACATAATTTGGCCAATTCATGCATGCCCAGCAGCAAACGACAAAGCGATCTTCTTTTGCTGGGAACCTTTCCTAATGTGATTCCTCCCTTGGACTGATAGCTTACATTTATATGGGTAGATGGGATCCTGCTGTAATTAAAACCTCCGCAGGTTGATGGGTGGATTGCTTAGTCAGAGAGCCTATGCATACAAATATCATGTAGTCTCTTGGGCCAGACTGTGACTAAAAAGCAGCCGTATAGACAATAGGTGAAATTATGGTGCGCTGCCCAATAGGGTTTAAGGTGCAATGTTTGGCAATATGTTTAACACTTTTGTATCAGTTCTCTTTTTCATTCTGTTGGATGTCATCAATCTTCATCCACTGGATGTCATGTTGACAAGATGTCATCATTCTTTATGGGTGTCATAATTATTTATTAAAGCAAAATCACTTCGGTCATCTCTTTCAAGCATTAGGGAAGGATGGTTTGGAGCTTGTATATCCAGAGATCTGTTTTTTTCAGTAAACTCCAGAATCTGATCTATTGGTGCTATTGTTATTGGGTTTTTCTCGTATGAGAGAATCACAGCACACATGTAGAGAATATGGATTATTTAATTTCTCATCTTCTCCATAGTCACTGGGCACGTATAATCCAGTGTCTGACTAGAGTACCTTGGGCCACCAGAGAAAAATCATTCTTGGGGCCCACCATCATACCTCCCAACTTTTGAAAAGGGAAAGAAGGACAAAGGCTGCGACGCGAACACACCCATTTCACAACTAGTCACACTCATGTCACGCCCCAACTGCACCCATTTAGCACTGATGATCACACTGGTATTGAGGGCACAGTGGCTGGCATTATGGGCACAGTGGCTGGCATTATGGGCACAGTGGCTGGCATTATGGGCACACTGACTGGTACTGAGGAAAAGAAAGAACAGAGAGAGAGAAAAAAGAAAACAGAGAGAGAGAAAGAAAGAACAGAGAGAGAGAGAAAGAAAAAGAACAGACAGCGAAAGAAAGAACAGAGAGAAAGAAAGAACAGAGAGAAATAAAGAGGGGAAAGAAAGAAAGAACAGAGAGAGAGAAAGAAAGAATAGAGAGAAAAAGAAAGAACAGAGAGACAAAGAAAGAAAGAATAGAGAGAGAGAGAAAAGGGGACAGAAAAAAAGAACAGAGAGAGAAAGAAAGTGGGAAAAGAAAGAACAGAGATAGAGAAAGCAAGAACAGAGAGAGAAAGAAACAAAGAAAGAAAGAACAGAGAGAGAAAGAAAGAGGGGAAAGAAAGAGGGTAAAGAAAGAAGAGAGAGAGAAAGAAAGAAAGAAAGATTAGAGAGAGAAAGAAATAACAGAGAGAGAGAGAAAGAGGGGAAAGAAAGAACAGTGAGAGAGAAAGAGGGGAAAGAAAGAACAGAGAGCGAGAGAGAAAGAAAGAACGGAGAGAAAGAAAGAGGGGAAAGAAAGAGAACAGAGAGAAAGAAAGAACAGAGAGAGAGAAAGAAAGAATAGAGAGAGAAAGAAAGAACAGAGAGAGAAAGAAAGAGAACAGAGAGAAAGAAAGAAAACAGAGAAAGAACAGAGAGAGAAAGAAACAGAGAGAGAAAGAAAGAACAGAGAAAGAAAAACAGAGAGAGAAATATTCTATAAAGATAATATAGCAACCCAGCTCACATTGCAATGCCCACCTGAGCCTCCCGGTGCAGGACATATCATGATCCGCTCACATGGCCGACATCCCTGATTCCAAGGCGATCCCGCTGTCCGTGCTGTCGGAGGAGGACACGGTGATTGATCTGAAGCATTCCCTGAAGTGTCTCCATGGTTCCATCACAATCTCCTCCCGAAATTACCTAATTTCCGGTCAGCTTCCAGCACGTCACTTCCGATGGAAAGTCATGTACGAGTTTTAAAGTGCTCCTCAGCGCTCCGCCGTGTACTCCTGTATCCGCGGGAAAAGTAAGCTCCTGGCCGGGACAGTGGGGCAGACTCTCTCAGAATTGGGACTGTCCCGCTGGATCCGGGACGGTTGGGAGGTATGAATGCTCCCCACCATACACCTTGTACACGCACTGCTCCGCACACCTCATACACACACGGTTCTGCTTTGTATGCCTTGTACACACACAACTCTGCTCCGTACACCGTTCACACACACGGCTCCACTCAGTACCCACATAGCTCCTCTCTGTAAACCTCGTACACACATGGCTCTGTTCCGCTCCATACACACGGCTCAGCTCCGTACACTTTGTACACACAGGGCTCCGCTTTGTACACCTCATACACACGCAGCTCCGCTACATCCACACACACGGCTCTGTACACCTCGTACACACATGGCTCCACTCCATACACCTCATACACACATGGCTCTGCTTCGTACACCTTGTACACACATGGCTCCGCTCCATACACCTTGTACACAAGCGGCTACGCACACCCCATGCACACGTGGCTCTGCTCCGTACACCTCGTACACACATGGCTCTGCTCCGCACACCTCATACACACGCAGCTCCACTCCGTGCACCTCATACACACACAACTCCACTTTACACACCTCGTATACACACAGCTTCGCTCCATACACCACGTACACACATGGCTCTGCTCCGTACACCTCCTACACATGCAGCTCCGCTTCGTACACCTCGTGCATACACAGTACTGCTACATCCACCCTGTAAACCCCTCCTGACCCCACACATAAACTTCCCCTCATCCAGCACCATAACAACCAACACAGCAGATTCCTGCAGACACTGAGGCCCCTGATCATGTAACACCTGACTCCTCCCCTCCTGTGACCTCATCACAGGTCATGTGCGCACAGAAGAGAACAGCATAGTGACGTCATTGCAGGGATTTACAGGATGATGTGGAAATGGCTGGCACAGTGCTCTCAGCTGGATGAGGGGAGTTTTCGCCTAGAGTTGTGCCCAGGTGAGATATGTAAAGTGTGCACCACTCAGTGCACACTATTGACATGCAGGGCAGGGACTAATGAAGGAGGAGCTGGGACTGAGGGCGGGCCCACCAGAGGATTCTCCGGTGTCTCAGTCTGACCCTGGTATAATCTGTTGACTGTTAGATCAAGAAATGCTCTACCCCAACATATCAGACTCTCGCCTAATGTGGAAACCTTCAAAAGGACCTACCTCTTCTGACAAGCCTACAACCTGCAGTAACTATCGCTCTACCATACTGCTGCACGACCAGCTCTACCCTCGCCTACTGTATCCTCACCCATCCCTTGTAGATTGTGAGCCCTCACGGGCAGGGTCCTCTCTCCTCCTGTACCAGTCGTGACTTGTATTGTTTAAGATTACTGTATTTGTTGTTTTGCTATATATACCCCACCTCAAATGTAAAGCACCAAGAAATAAATGATGCTATAATAATAAATTGTAATAATAATAATAGAGGTGTGCACCCCTTTTTTTTCAAATTGCCAGTGCTGCTGCCTTCCCTTTATTTAGGGCTATAAGAACATGTGCTTAAAAATTTAAATGTGACTTTTATTTAAAAGAATTTTAAAAAATTATATTATGGCATTTACAAAAAAGAAAAGACTGGACAAGAAAGTTAGGTATTAGGTATATCCCAAAAGCAAACACAGGAAACATGCCACTGAATTTGGATGGCTTATACACAAATATTGGACTATTACAATAACAACAAAAAATCACCGAAAAAGAAACAGCCTTACCAGCGCTAGGTCAGATTACCAATGCAATAGCAGGACGCAATAGACCCTTATGATAAAGGTAATGGCAGCACAACTGCAAAAGACTGATGAAACACCTACTCACAAACCTTCCAACATGTCAATATGGGGTGCACTTATTTGGTGCTGGGCAGTGCGCC
>JARQOD010000004.1:539165825-539210922 GCA_033576555.1 Oophaga sylvatica
GATCGAGCCAGGAGACCTGCAGTCCTCTGCCCTCCGGATTTAGCTGTCGGGACTTCAGTACACGCACAACTATGGACTCCAGTATCCGGTCCCTAGCGCTCAGTTCTGGGGCGAATTAATCACAGGTCCACTCCCCAGGTTCTGCTCGACTTCTCTCCTACTGACACCTGGTAAGGGGACCGCTCCTTGCTTCCAGGCATGTTATTCCTCCCTGTGAAGGAGGCAATGTCACTGTGGCAACCGGATTCCTGGGATGCCACATAGCCATCATCCATACATAACTTTAACTAACAAATAAAGTTGCATTCTGTAATGCTATAGTACGTAAACATGAAGTGTATGAAATTAGAATTGCATTACTGCTCCACAAAATAGGAAAAAAAGAAATTTAGCACATAATTTGGCCAATTCATGCATGCCCAGCAGCAAACGACAAAGCGATCTTCTTTTGCTGGGAACCTTTCCTAATGTGATTCCTCCCTTGGACTGATAGCTTACATTTATATGGGTAGATGGGATCCTGCTGTAATTAAAACCTCCGCAGGTTGATGGGTGGATTGCTTAGTCAGAGAGCCTATGCATACAAATATCATGTAGTCTCTTGGGCCAGACTGTGACTAAAAAGCAGCCGTATAGACAATAGGTGAAATTATGGTGCGCTGCCCAATAGGGTTTAAGGTGCAATGTTTGGCAATATGTTTAACACTTTTGTATCAGTTCTCTTTGTCATTCTGTTGGATGTCATCAATCTTCATCCACTGGATGTCATGTTGACAAGATGTCATCATTCTTTATGGGTGTCATAATTATTTATTAAAGCAAAATCACTTCGGTCATCTCTTTCAAGCATTAGGGAAGGATGGTTTGGAGCTTGTATATCCAGAGATCTGTTTTTTTCAGTAAACTCCAGAATCTGATCTATTGGTGCTATTGTTATTGGGTTTTTCTCGTATGAGAGAATCACAGCACACATGTAGAGAATATGGATTATTTAATTTCTCATCTTCTCCATAGTCACTGGGCACGTATAATCCAGTGTCTGACTAGAGTACCTTGGGCCCACCAGAGAAAAATCATTCTTGGGGCCCACCATCATACCTCCCAACTTTTGAAGAAGGGAAAGAAGGACAAAGGCTGCGACGCGAACACACCCATTTCACAACTAGTCACACTCATGTCACGCCCCAACTGCACCCATTTAGCACTGATGATCACACTGGTATTGAGGGCACAGTGGCTGGCATTATGGGCACAGTGGCTGGCATTATGGGCACAGTGGCTGGCATTATGGGCACACTGACTGGTACTGAGGAAAAGAAAGAACAGAGAGAGAGAAAAAAGAAAACAGAGAGAGAGAAAGAAAGAACAGAGAGAGAGAGAAAGAAAAAGAACAGACAGCGAAAGAAAGAACAGAGAGAAAGAAAGAACAGAGAGAAATAAAGAGGGGAAAGAAAGAAAGAACAGAGAGAGAGAAAGAAAGAATAGAGAGAAAAAGAAAGAACAGAGAGACAAAGAAAGAAAGTATAGAGAGAGAGAGAAAAGGGGACAGAAAAAAAGAACAGAGAGAGAAAGAAAGTGGGAAAAGAAAGAACAGAGATAGAGAAAGCAAGAACAGAGAAGAAAGAAACAAAGAAAGAAAGAACAGAGAGAGAAAGAAAGAGGGGAAAGAAAGAGGGTAAAGAAAGAAGAGAGAGAGAAAGAAGAAGAAAAGAAAGATTAGAGAGAGAAAGAAATAACAGAGAGAGAGAGAAAGAGGGGAAAGAAAGAACAGTGAGAGAGAAAGAGGGGAAAGAAAGAACAGAGAGAGAGAGAGAAAGAAAGAACGGAGAGAAAGAAAGAGGGGAAAGAAAGAGAACAGAGAGAAAGAAAGAACAGAGAGAGAGAAAGAAAGAATAGAGAGAGAAAGAAAGAACAGAGAGAGAAAGAAAGAGAACAGAGAGAAAGAAAGAAAACAGAGAAAGAACAGAGAGAGAAAGAAACAGAGAGAGAAAGAAAGAACAGAGAAAGAAAAACAGAGAGAGAAATATTCTATAAAGATAATATAGCAACCCGCTCACATTGCAATGCCCACCTGAGCCTCCCGGTGCAGGACATATCATGATCCGCTCACATGGCCGACATCCCTGATTCCAAGGCGATCCCGCTGTCCGTGCTGTCGGAGGAGGACACGGTGATTGATCTGAAGCATTCCCTGAAGTGTCTCCATGGTTCCATCACAATCTCCTCCCGAAATTACCTAATTTCCGGTCAGCTTCCAGCACGTCACTTCCGATGGAAAGTCATGTACGAGTTTTAAAGTGCTCCTCAGCGCTCCGCCGTGTACTCCTGTATCCGCGGGAAAAGTAAGCTCCTGGCCGGACAGTGGGGCAGACTCTCTCAGAATTGGGACTGTCCCGCTGGATCCGGGACGGTTGGGAGGTATGAATGCTCCCCACCATACACCTTGTACACGCACTGCTCCGCACACCTCATACACACACGGTTCTGCTTTGTATGCCTTGTACACACACAACTCTGCTCCGTACACCGTTCACACACACGGCTCCACTCAGTACCCACATAGCTCCTCTCTGTAAACCTCGTACACACATGGCTCTGTTCCGCTCCATACACACGGCTCAGCTCCGTACACTTTGTACACACAGGGCTCCGCTTTGTACACCTCATACACACGCAGCTCCGCTACATCCACACACACGGCTCTGTACACCTCGTACACACATGGCTCCACTCCATACACCTCATACACACATGGCTCTGCTTCGTACACCTTGTACACACATGGCTCCGCTCCATACACCTTGTACACAAGCGGCTACGCACACCCCATGCACACGTGGCTCTGCTCCGTACACCTCGTACACACATGGCTCTGCTCCGCACACCTCATACACACGCAGCTCCACTCCGTGCACCTCATACACACACAACTCCACTTTATACACCTCGTATACACACAGCTTCGCTCCATACACCACGTACACACATGGCTCTGCTCCGTACACCTCCTACACATGCAGCTCCGCTTCGTACACCTCGTGCATACACAGTACTGCTACATCCACCCTGTAAACCCCTCCTGACCCCACACATAAACTTCCCCTCATCCAGCACCATAACAACCAACACAGCAGATTCCTGCAGACACTGAGGCCCCTGATCATGTAACACCTGACTCCTCCCCTCCTGTGACCTCATCACAGGTCATGTGCGCACAGAAGAGAACAGCATAGTGACGTCATTGCAGGGATTTACAGGATGATGTGGAAATGGCTGGCACAGTGCTCTCAGCTGGATGAGGGGAGTTTTCGCCTAGAGTTATGCCCAGGTGAGATATGTAAAGTGTGCACCACTCAGTGCACACTATTGACATGCAGGGCAGGGACTAATGAAGGAGGAGCTGGGACTGAGGGCGGGGCCCACCAGAGGATTCTCCGGTGTCTCAGTCCGACCCTGGTATAATCTGTTGACTGTTAGATCAAGAAATGCTCTACCCCAACATATCAGACTCTCGCCTAATGTGGAAACCTTCAAAAGGACCTACCTCTTCTGACAAGCCTACAACCTGCAGTAACTATCGCTCTACCATACTGCTGCACGACCAGCTCTACCCTCGCCTACTGTATCCTCACCCATCCCTTGTAGATTGTGAGCCCTCACGGGCAGGGTCCTCTCTCCTCCTGTACCAGTCGTGACTTGTATTGTTTAAGATTACTGTATTTGTTGTTTTGCTATATATACCCCACCTCAAATGTAAAGCACCAAGAAATAAATGATGCTATAATAATAAATTGTAATAATAATAATAATAGAGGTGTGCACCCCCTTTTTTTTCAAATTGCCAGTGCTGCTGCCTTCCCTTTATTTAGGGCTATAAGAACATGTGCTTAAAAATTTAAATGTGACTTTTATTTAAAAGAATTTTAAAAAATTATATTATGGCATTTACAAAAAAGAAAAGACTGGACAAGAAAGTTAGGTATTAGGTATATCCCAAAAGCAAACACAGGAAACATGCCACTGAATTTGGATGGCTTATACACAAATATTGGACTATTACAATAACAACAAAAAATCACCGAAAAAGAAACAGCCTTACCAGCGCTAGGTCAGATTACCAATGCAATAGCAGGACGCAATAGACCCTTATGATAAAGGTAATGGCAGCACAACTGCAAAAGACTGATGAAACACCTACTCACAAACCTTCCAACATGTCAATATGGGGTGCACTTATTTGGTGCTGGGCAGTGCGCCTCATCTAATTGTATGGGCTTCATCAATAGCTAGACACTGTGCATCACATGTACCTGTGTGACTGGGCCCTATATAAGACTCATCCGTGAGCATATTTAATACTAGGCAACCACTCCCTCTATGAATAGGTAGGTTTGTGAGTGTTCATTTCATCAGTATTTTGCACCTGTGCGGTTTCCGCCTTTATCATGTGGGTATACTGCATCCTGCTCGTGCATTGGCAAACTGACCTGGTGTTGGTAAGGCTGTTTCTTTTTTGGTATTGTTTTTTGGATTCCTGGTTTTCCGTGAGCTATTTTGATTATTACAACAGCGAAGTATGTAAAAAAATATATATATGTATTTTTTTTGCAACACACACTTTTGAGTAAGGCTGGTTTTACACGTACTGTGTTTTTGCGGCCCATTTTTGTGGCCCCAATGCATTTCTATGGGGCCACAAAAAAGGGCCGCAAAAATTCTACTGAGGGCCAATATCGAGCTTGCTTAGAAAAAGCCGGTATACCGGCGAAACGCGCGTCGGGACACATGTTCTAGATAGGAATCATGATAGGCAGATAGATAATACCTTCAATACACCTCCCCTGCTATTGCGCTTGGTTAGGAGATTGAATGTGCTCCGTGTATTATTCAGAAACCTAGTGGGAACCACGCTACAAAGCACGTGTGATCCCAGGCACTGGCATCAGCTGAACCTGCTGTTCATTACATAAGCACAGGTAACGATACGGCACTTGTGTTGTGCCGCAGCTGATGCAGACAGGGCCGGCTAGAAACTCACTAGCGCGGCTGTGCCAGATGACATGTGTTGGCCTTAGTCTATATGGGCGGTGTAATGCGTTGCCACTGCAGGGCATAATGACATTACCAGCCTTATAAGAGAGCACATTATAATCTATGTTCACAATCCTGCACCGGGAAGGTTGCAATATATCTGAGTACTATACACACAACAAAGGATCGCTATATGCTATAATGGTCATTTAATTAAAGGCAATATCTATGTGGAATGACTGCATAATTGGACATCGTGATTGCTGTGATTTGAATGCATCACGAGAGATATAAGTCCATGTGTGTATGGTATATATGTTATACCTCATTGGAAATATAGCTAACATTAGCGGGGAATGATATAATGAGATATCATATTAGTCCATCTATATTTGACATACAATCTTTCTGCCATATAAAGAAATTTTTATAGGGAATATATTCGGCCTATAATTTAAAAGGACCATGGTCGTAATCCCTTATATTCAATAAAACTTCTTTTCTATTCTGGCAATTAGTGGGTCATATTTGACCCAATATACACTTTTAGTGTACGTATACGATTTTATGTAATATCCACATTTTAAATAATGGAATAAAAGGTAATTTTTATTTTAGTTGCACATATCTTTTTTCTTCTTCTTTCATTGATCCATATTATTGTGGTGGTGTACACCCATGTGCAACTCTGTCCCATGAGGATAGTCCTAACATATAGTTGGGAGGATAAGCAGGTCATGTAGTCAGGATATAGCCAGAGGTCGGTGCATGGAGCAACAGTAGGATCTTCTTGTGGATAAGCAGGAATCATAGTCAGGATATAGCCAGAGGTTGGAGCACGGAGCTTGAGGATAAGCAGCAGGTGGGAATTAGCTAGACTAAAAGCTGGGAGCTCAATAATCTCACAATGAAGGACGCGCAGTGCCAGGTTAAAGCAGGATGCTCAATCAAGAGATCACAGGGTGTAAGAATCAGGAACTTCGGGTGGAAACATCAGGAACACAGGTTGGAGACATCAGGAACAACACAGGGACTAACATCTGATTTAGCAAGGAACTGTCCATTGAGCTGAATAACTCAGAGAGAAGAGACGCCGCCTGGTACTGGGCTTGAATCCTGACATTCTTACTGTGTAATGAGACATTGTCATGATGCAGAAAACCGGGCACACTCCAGAAGTGCAAGAAGAGGAATATTTATTTGTGCAATACATACAGTAGCCAGTACAAATGTTTCGGTCTAGACAAGACTATCGTCAGTGTGCTAAAGTGGTGGTGAGAGCACTGAGGGAACTTGCGGTGGATACCGCATCCCTGGCCTGCCTGCTCTCCTCTCCACTGGTCTCTACTTACCTTGGCACTTATTCCAAGCAGGCGTATATAACGCATGGTTTGTCCATTGTGTGAGCACACATTGTTCCTTCAGCGCTCTCACCACCACTTTAGCACACTAATGAAGGTCTTGTCTAGACCGAAACGTTTGTAGTGGCTACTGTATTGCACAAATAAATATTTCTCTTCTTGCACTTCTGGAGTGTGCCCGGTTTTCTACATTATATCCTATGGTTTGGTAACCTACCGGAGGCACCTCAGCCCATAGGCTGTGCTAGCGGCATTTTTCCTGGTCATCATGAGGCAGTTATAAAAACTGGGTAAGTGAAGCCAACACAGCCCCACAACTTCTATCACTGCCCTCATATAAATTGTCATCAGGGGTTGGTAATAGAAGCAAGGTGAGTGACACCAGTTCCACCCCCTGAACACGACATTGATAGAATCTGTGGGGCAACACTTTTGTCGCTAATGACATCTCCTTTCACGTAGCAAGCTGCAGCCGGCAGTGAGAGAAATGAATGGCCTCAGTTACAGCTTCAATCAATGTCATGAGTTCAGCACATCTTCACAGGCCAGCAAAGAAAGAAACTATGATAAGTGACTGCAGCACCTCCTTAATGATGTCCTGTTCCAGGCAGGATGATAGACGCTGCAAGGAAGTGCATGCAGCCCCAGCCTCCTGATGATGCCTCATTTAAGAATCCTCTCAAACAAAATGTCACAGTAAGTGAAGTAAAACAAAATGTCACATTTGGCGATTATCTGTATAGGAAGAAGTGTTGTTTTTTCATTAAGAAACCAAATTACAAAAGTGCTAATAAAAATATGTATTTATAAAGGATATTTTAGGCATCGGACCACCCCTTTGAAGTTCTACATTCTGAAGATTTTTCTCTTCATTTAAAAAATGAAAAATTGCTTGTGTCATAATCCAGTAACCATACTTTCTGTGGCACCAAAGCCTTGGTTCCAGTGTTTTGGCTTAGTAACAAAACTAGGACAGAGGGGTTTTAAAATTCTCTCCGTGTTTGCAGTGTGTGAAGAATGAAAAATTAATACTGTTATTCAAATGATTTTATTGACGAATATCAAAGATCAATCAGTTCACAGTTACACTGAATATACAGGTCCAGCACCTTCAGAAATCACTTGAATCTTTGGATTATTATACACAGACTGAGACTAGCACTCGCATTTTCAATCTGGTTTGCATTGCACATTAATCAGAGTAAACCTTTTTTCATCCCGATGTGGAATAAACTGTACCTTCTGACCTACTATCCGTATGCTATACAAGAATAAAATCAGATCCTTTGGCCTGCCATCCTCTTTTAAAGTGGCTATAACAACCCTCATGATTGGCTCTGCTAGCCCATGTGATGCAATAGCTGCAGGGCATTATGGGTAAACTTCCATGGCCGCAAGTCATATCGTTAGCCTAATTTTCGTCAGTGTATCAAATGAAGCTGGGAATTATTTCTCAGTCCTCACAGATTGAATCTCAAAGTGTTTGAATTCACTGGGATCTGGAAATTTGACATGAATTCGATCCTTGGCAGGTCGATGTTCTCATCTATAGAAGACTCCTACTAGAAATCTCAGGTCTAGCAACTTACTTTAAATAGAAGTTGGAATTTCTCTCCATGCTTTAGTAGAACTTTCTTCTTTTCTGCACCTCCACACTGCCGGCCTTTGACTTGGTAAGAGAATAAGTCTCTAGGCGTTTCTTATTTTTCGTTGAGACCGTATGTTCTGACACCTTGTCTAGGCCCTCTCCCCCTAAGTTTTTAACTAATGTTCTCTTTCTTCTGCTATTTTTTTCTTCTTCTTTAAAGCATTTCAAAATAACACCATTACTAAAAATAAGTCTATTGTCCGGTCCCACTTTGATAACTTCACACCCATCTCTAACCTTCCTTTCTCTTGGCCATAAGTGATGAGAGCACTGCTCCCTCTTGGTTCTTCTCTATCTCTTTGATCATCCCTCTTTTATATCTCATTTACATCCTTGTCTTCTCTTCTTCCCTTTGCTTTCTGGTTTCCTCAGACTTGCTTCCTAAGTCTCCTCCTCTTTTATCTCCATATAGTTACTGTTAAATAACAGTTCCATATCTACACTGAAGGCACCAAATGATATACTTCTTCTCATGACCTCCTCCCTGCACTTTTACAAAATACGAGTGACTGTCTCTCCTCTTTTTTCACATTAAGCCATCTTTCAATCTGAAACTGGATCTTTTAGTAGCTGAGCTTCTTAGGTTTTCACTTGTGATGCACCAGCTCTCTGGAATGCTCTATCCCCGGCTACCAGGTAAATTTCCAATGTTGTCAGCTTTAAACATGCCCTATAAACACATCTTTTCAGATAGATCTATCACATTTACTATCCAAAATTTTTCCTTTTTCATTTTTTTAGATCCTGGTCTTTTTTTACTAGTATTCCCCATACTCCATACACTTAATAGCACTTTATATTAGCTGATGATTTGTTCATTTAGATTTACATGTACTACTATATTTATTTTAAAAGATTCTTAGCAATGTAACTGTATCTCGTGAAGGAACCTGACATCAAATGCCAATAGTATTCCCTTTCCTACACTACATTTGTGTATGTATTGGGAAATTCTCTCATAAATAAGCAAAATTTAAACCATTGGCTAGGAAAAAGCTTTATTGATGTTTATTAATCCTCCTAAACTCATACAAGGAGAGAATGAAAAGTGTAATGACATTGGTGACACCAAAATAATCTACTGTAAACAGCCACGAAGTTCCAATTCATCTGTAAACTGGTCTAAGTCTTCACATTGACTGCTGTACTCAGATCTCTGGCATTCCCGTTCATTTGGCCACATCTCAATCCATGTGTCTTTAGTTATCATGTAGGAATATCTGCAGGAAAATCATGTTTTTTATATTATCAGTGTTGGATCAGACAAAAAAATCTAGGACAAAGCTGTCATACAAAGAGGATATACCATTACTCTTTGACCTCTAGGTCAACCACCACTCTCAACAATGAATGGTGCTGCTTCGCTGGTTGAGGGCTAGCTCCCCTTCAAAGATTTTCCAGGTGGAAGGGATGATGCCGGTAGCCCTATTCTAGTATAAGGAGAGGGCTGAAGTTCCCCATGCAGAGGTTGGCCTCTTCATCTTCAAAATCAATGGAAGTCCCAGAGGTCTGACCCTGTCCTATCATAAAGTAGATTAAGTACAGATCCTTACTATTGAATGATCACACCTGTACTGCAGCATTGTATCCCCTTGGAAATTTTCCCCAAATAACCATGTTTACACAAAATAACCTAAACATATAACTGCACTTGATTCTACTTGCTTGAATGGATCTGGTTCAAGCTTCCTGTGATCAGAGATCTACTGGGCAAGGAAAAGCAGTGAAGGAGTTACAGCGCTAGTAATACATAATCGGTTTCTATAATTGAAATAACCATTGAACTCTCGAAGGACAAGGCCACTTTTTGACTTGTAGAACATCAACAATAATTATTTTTGCCTGTCTGTATTCTGATGGTCATAACATAAATCTTTTTAGTTCAACAAAGCAATAGGGGGCTATTGAAGATTCACTTTTATTTTGAGAAAAATTTAGAAAAAGGAATTTGGACTATTAAATTATTATAAAGGTACTGTTACACTAAGCGAGATCGCTAATGTGATCGCTACTGCGTCACTGATTTTATGACGCAGTTGCGATCTCGTTAGCGACTTAGCCGTGTGTGACATGTAGCAGCGATGTGGCCCCTGCTGAGATGTCGCTGATCGCTTATGAACGTTCTGAGCCGTTTTTTGGTCGTTGGTGTCCCGCTGGTGAGCCTGAATCACTGAGTGTGACACCCTTTATGAACGACTTTACCAGTGTCGCAGGCGGGACTAGGTTTTCCCAACGACCGCAGATGTCGTTATACAGATCGCTGATGAGATGTGTTTGGAAGCTGACTAGTGACCCCATAGCGATCGCACTAGAGATCTCGGCAGGTCGTGTCGTTGTCTTGATCGCTAGTGCGATCGCTAAGTGTGACAGTGCCTTTACTTTTTTTGAAATGGGCGAACCTGACAAAATAAAAATTTGGCATTTTGTTGAGTTTGGCGAGAAACATTAAATTTTCTTTGTAATTATGTGATTCAAATAGAATGTTCCTTATTATGCTCTGGGGTCTAAATAGACACTCATCTCAACACAGAATAAACCCTTTTTGATCCTCTGTGAAGCTCTGTCTGGTGTCTTCCTTTTTTCAGTGTCATGATGCAGGTCAGGGTTTGCTTCTTACTTTTCTTTCCCCGGCCTTGTCATGGTGGGGTTGACTTTTCCTGACTCTCTTTGGTTCATGGGTGGACTATTTATTAGTGCTATGCTTGATAGTTTTTGTGATATTTCATGCTTCCAGGCTAGAGCAGCTGACCTGTGTAACCTAGTGATCCTTCTGCCTCTGACTTCCCATATTAATGTCTGTCCCGTTCCCTATCCCTGACTTTGTGTACGTTTGGTGGTTCACCTACAGTGTATGACTCGGCTTGAACTCTGAACACCGCCTCATGTTTTTCTGTCTCTGATACTACGTTATCAACCGGCTTTTGGCTTACTGGCTTGTACCCTGACTCCCCTTTCCGTCTCATGTCTTGGATACCGCGCTTCCATCTGGCTCTGACATCTAGCTTGTCTCTGACCACGTGCATTGCTGTGACCTCTGGTACATCGTCTTCCTGTTTGTTGCTGACCCGGCCTGTCTGACTACTCTGCCGCCATCCAGCGGCGGCCTGCACGTCTGCACTGTGATGCTACACGGTGAGTGCAACCCTTTTTTCCCTTACCAGCGCCCACTGGTGGAGGTTGCGCGCAACTGCTCTGCAGTTGCTTTACATTCAGCAGGCAACTTCTCTTTTGTGCTGAGTAGGCCTCTGATGTCAATAATTGCATTTACCCAAGGTACTGTCTAAGGCTCAGTCTGCACCTGCACATTATATCACAAGCCTACTTGACAGCAGAAGCCATTGAATAGTTAGATAATAGTAAGAATAATGATTCCCAAATAAAATTCCATGCGAACAAGGAAGAAAGAACTTTGTGAACTATCTAAAGGAGTGCTGTGGCATCAGTGGCACAGAAGGGTGCCAAGGTGAGTATCAACTTTTTTAACCCCTTTCCTGGTTGTCTACAATTCAGCAAAATGGCAGTCAGTGCATGAAGTGAAAACATAAAAAACTTCTGATTCCATCATCTCTAACTTTTTCATATCACTTTGAGCTATTGAATTTAGACTTTTTTTGTTAGCATGCATGATTTAGTGCTATATCTATATGTCAGTACAAAAGTAAGAATAAGAGGAAATATTACAGAAAAGTGAATCCAAAATGGATTGGTGCAGGCATCCACAGGGTTATCTCAGGTTTCCAAAAAATATAATAATCGAAAAAAGGAAAAAATAATACCCCAGCAAAAAATCCAATGTAACTGTGATTTATTGCAACCGAGGCAAGTTTCAGCTCTTCTATAGAGCTGATTTAAAAAAAATAAATGGATGAATGATATAATTGAAGATCAATCTTCTGCAAAACTAGATAGGTCCATCAGGGTCTAATCTGCCAATATCTTGATAGCATCAAGCCATCAGGTTGCTGGTCTTCCTCTTCATTTTGTCCCTTCTATTCTTCCAGCCATGATGTTCTTTTTCAGTGATTGCTCTCTTTGTATGATGTGTTCAAAGTAGGCAAGTCGTAGGGTGGTGACTTTTGCCTTGAGTGACAAGTCAGGCTTGAATTGTTCTGAAATTGAGTTGTCTGTTTTTCTTGCCACCCATGGCACTGATAACATCCTTCTCCAGCACCACATTTTGAAGGGTTTGATTCATCTTCAGGCTTATCTCTTGGTCCTACAGGTTTTGCATCCATATGTTATGACATAAAAGACCAAACTATGTACAAGCCATGTCTTCATCACCAGTGAAATGTTCCTTGATTTGAAGACCTTGTCCAGTGACTTCATTGTTAATTTGCCCATAGCTATTCTCAAATTGACTTCCCGTGTCGTCATTGCATCTTGAGTTATCATGTATTCGAGTAGGTTGAAGTCCATAACAACCTTCATTTCATTGCCATTCATCTGAAATATGACCCGATCATACAATAGTCAATATCTTTGTCTCCTTTGTGTTGAGTTGCTGTCCCATATTGGAGCTTCCCAGCTTAACACTCTGTAATAAGTCCTACATTCCATCATGCTTGTTGCTATCATTGTAGTATTATCTCCGTATTTAACCCCTTTACCCCCAAGGGTGGTTTGCACGTTAATGACGGGTCAATTTTTACAATTCTGACCACTGTCCCTTTATGATGTAGTAACTCTGGAACGCTTCCATGGCGATTCTGACATTGTTTTCTCATGACATATTGTAATTCATGTTAGTGGTAAAATTTCTTTGATATAACTTACGTTTATTTGTGAAAAAAAGGAAATTTGGCAAAAAATTTGGAAAATTTCGCAATTTTTCAACTTTGAATTTTCATGCCCTTAAATCACAGAGATAAGGCACACAAAATACTTATTAAGTAACATTTCCCACATGTCTACTTTAAATCAGCACAATTTTGGAACCAAATTTTTTTTTGTTCCGAAGTTATAAGGGTTAAAATTTAACCAGCGATTTCTCATTTTTACAACACCATTTTTTTGTGGGGACCACATCATATTTGATATCAATTTGAGGGGTCTATTTGATGGAAAATACCCAAAAGTGACACCATTCTAAAAACTGCAGCCCTCAAGGTGCGAAAAAAACACATTCAATAAGTTTATTAACCCTTCAGGTGCTTCACAGGAATTTTTTGAATGCTTAAAAAAAATGAACATATAACTTTTTTCCACAAAAAAAATTAATTCAGGTCCAATTTGTTTATTTTCCCAAGGGTAACAGGAGAAATTTTTCTCAAAAAGTTATTGTGCAATTTGTCCTGAGTATGCAGATACCCCATTTGTGGGGGAAACCACTGTTTCGGCGCACGGCAGAGCATGGAAGGGAAGGAGCGCTGCCGTTTGACTTTTTAAAAGCAAAATTGTCTGGGATTGAGATAGGATGCCATGTCGCGTTTAGAGAACCCCTGATGTACCTAAACAGTGGAAACCCCCCAATCCTATTCCCAACCCTAACCCCAACACACCCATAACCCTAATCCCAACCCTAACCATAACCCTAACCACAAATCTAACGCTAACCCTAATGGAAAAATGGAAATAAATGAAAAAAAAAATTCATTTTATTATTTTTCTCTAACTAAGGGGGTGATAAGGGGGGTTTGATTTACTATTTATAGCGGGTTTTTATGTTTGGCAGCTGTCACGCTAAAAGACGCTTTTTATTGCAAAAAATAGTTTTTGCATCACCACATTTTTGAGAGCTATAATTTTTCCATATTTTGGCCCACAGAGTCATGTGAGGACTCATTTTTTGCGGGACACGTTGACGTTTTTATTGGTACCATTTTCGGGCACATGACATTTTTTGATCGCTTTTTATTACGATTTTTGGGAGGCAGAATGAACAAAAAACAACAATTAATGAATTTCTTTTTTGGGGGGCCTTTATACCGTTCTGCGTGTGGTAAAATTGATAAGGCATTTATATTATTTATTTATGTTTTGGCGCTTTTAAACAATAAAAACAATTTTATATAAAAAATAATTGTTTTTGTATCGCTTTATTCTGCGAGCTATAACTTTTATATTTTTTCGCTGATGATGCCGTATGGCGGCTCGTTTTTTGCAGGACAAGATGATGTTTTCATCAGTACCACATTTATTTATATCCATCTTTTTGATCGCGTGTTATTCCACTTTTTGTTCATTTTTTAAGGTGTTCACTAAAGGGGTTAACTAGTGGGACAATTTTATAGGTCGGGTCGTTACGGACACGGCAATGCTAAATATGTGTATTTTTATTGTTTTTCTAATTTACATAAAGAAATTAATTTATTGGGGAAATATTTTTTTTTCTTTATTTAGGAATTTTTTTTAATTATTTTTACACACGTTTATTTTTTTTTACATTTTTACATTGTCCCACGGTGGGACATCACTGTATAGTGTCAGATTGCTGATCTGACAGTTTGCAGAGCACTCTGTCAGATCAGCGATCTGACAGGCAGTGCAGGAGGCTTCTCAGCGCCTGCTCTCAGCAGGCGCTGAGAAGCCACCTCTCTGCAGGACCTGGAAGGACCCTACGGCCATCTTGGATCCAGGGGCCTGCAGGGAGGAGGCCCTCGGAACAGCACGATCACATCGCACTGTTCTGAGGGTCTCGGGGAAGCACCCAGGAGCCCCCTCCCTGCGCGATGCTTCCCTATGCAACCGGAACACTGCGATCATGTTTGATCGGAGTGTGCCAGGGGTTAATGTGCTGGGAGCGGTCCGTGACTGCTCCTGGCACATACTGCCGGGTGTCAGCTGTGATAATCAGCTGGCACCCAGCCGAGATCAGCTGCGCTCCCCCGGTGAGCGTGGGTGATCGCATATGACGTACTATCCCGTCCACGGTCATACGGGCCAGGGTCACCTGGACGGGATAGTACATCAGATGTCAGGAAGGGGTTAAGATTGTTGATGACCAGTACAGTAATGTTGATTATGTCTTCTTTTTTGGCAAGTCCAACCTTCCGGAAAATCGCTTTTGCATATAAATTGAAGAGAAATAGTGACCGGATGCCGCCTTGTCTGAGGCCTCACTTTACTTTGAACCATGCTGTGTCGCTGTGTTCTGTTCGAACTGTTGCTTCTTGCTTGATGTAAATGTTGCAAATGAGGCTGATCAGATGGTTTGGCACACCTTTATCCTTCATGGTATTCTAAAGTTTCTGGTGGTCAAAACAGTAGAAGGCTTGTTGTATTCTTCGGCCTTTTCCCTTATCCTTCTTAGGTTAGTAATCTCTTCTTCCTCTGCCTTTTTCTGAATCCTGTTTGTTCTTCTGGCAACTCTTTGTCAAAGTAAGGCTGTAATTGTCTTTGTAGGAACTCCAGTAATATTTTGCTGGAATGAGGTAGGAGCCCAATAGTCAAATACTTTCTACAATCGGTAGTATCTGCCTACTTCGGAATAGGAATAAACACTGATTTTGTCAGTCCCTGTGCCATTTATCAGTTGTGCATATTTTTTGACACAGGCATGTGATGACATCAAATGCTGCTTCAGAAGACTTTATTGACCCTTTGGAATATTGTCACATCCTTTGGTGTTTGACAGAAGCTTTATTGTAGCAATGACTTCATCTTTCAGGATATTCATCACTCTATCATTTCCAGTCTCAGTTTCTTCCCTTATCACTGAGTGAATCTTGAAGAGGTGCTCCGTGTACTCTTTCCGTCTTTCCTTGATCTGTTCTGGCATAGTTTGTTCCTGTTGGCATCTGTCAACATGCCCACTCTTGGTTTAAACTTTCATATTTCTTTGATCGTTAAGTATGCCTTCCTCCGATGATCGCTATCTATCTCTGAACATATCTTTTGCTAATAAAGTTCTTTGCCTGCTCGAATGTCTCTCTTAAATCTTTTACTGATGTTGTCGGCATCCTGCCTTGTTAGGGCTCTTGATATGAGCTTAAACTTAATGGTTTATTGCATCCAATTCATAGAAGTAACAATCGGCACTTACATTGGATTCTTTTGCTGGAGTGCTGCGCTTTTCATTTTTGATTAGTGATCATGCCTATTCCAAGGTTTGCTATTCGGTCCCCATGATTATTTTCTCATGAATCCCAACATCATATTCTTAAATCACTATTTTTACTGTCACTTACCCAGAAGAGCCAATGTTCCATAGATCTTTGTTTACTCCCCAGATAAGATAGTCTCTTCCTTTTTGCAAGTTTAAGGCATTCCTACATTTGGAGTGGCTAATAAAATTACGATTGCTATTAACGGCAACTATATCCGTCCCTGGAAATGGAAAATTTAAAAATAGTAATTAACATATGCAATTGTGAACTTAATGTTGTATTAGTAGTTTGACTTTAAATAGGCAGCTAAGGAAAATAGGAATACACGTTACTATCGATATAATTAAGGAAAGACTACAGACCTCTCATGTATGAGAGATATCAGTTAATATTGGAGATAGGAATCATTGTTTTTTTAAAAAAAAATCAGTTTTTCTCCATTGCATTCAAAAACACAAAATAGTCCTCACTTTTTCCCAATGCTAATATTTTGACAGAAGAGTAAGGAGTTAGAAACAAAATGAAGGTTTGCAGAAGAATAGGGATTTCTGTAAAAGCCATGATCTTTTTTGCTACTAATAATATATTAAAATATATTATTATTATATGCAGAAAGTATAACTTACCTTCTTTAATGACTGTTTTGATTGTCATCACATAGTTGTCAAAGCTCTCTTTATTCTCTATGGTGGTCAGTGTCGCTTTAAAGACTGGAAATAAAATATTTGTATTGAATTTATAATATTTGATGAACATTGCATGAATATATATATATTTAATCTGAAGAAGTACACTTAAAGGCTATGTTGACCATTATAAATAATTTAGTTGTTCCATTTAAAACAAAACATTAAGAATTTTACAAATTGTTTTGATTAAAACAAAAACTTCTACATAAGGTCCTACTGATGTTTTGGTGAGAAGCTGGGCTCACAATATGCATTCTAGTTCATCCCAAAGCTGTGGATTGGGTTGATGTTTGGGCTTTGGGTGGCCGGTCATGTTCATCCACCAACTCTCCCAAGCATGTCTTTAGATACCTTGCGCACTGCGCACAGTTATGGGGAAGAGAAAAGGGCCTTCTCTGACTGTTTCCAGAAATCTGGAAACTACAAGTGTACAAAATGTTTTGAGCTGAAGCTTTAAGATTTCCCTTCCATTCTTCCACCAAACTGTACAACTGGCACAATGCAGACAGGAGGGTAATGATTTTGTTAAACTCAACCAAACCCAGATTCATCCATCATATGCCAGATAGAGAAGTGTGATCTGTCAATGCAGAGAACACATTTCCAGGTTTCCTCTACCCTAGAGACTTGTGTTGGTTAGAGTTGAGCGAATTTGCTCAGGTCCCCTCTTATTCAGCAAGCTATAGCTCTTACCGAATAAGCTGCAGAGGGAACCCGGCTTCCAGGAGCGCTCCGATAATCAGCTGTTCGGCTCCATGGCTGCATGTGTCGCGGCTGTATGACAGTCACGACACATGCATGGAGAGCTTGTTTGTTGGGCTCTCCATGCATGTGTCATGACTGTCACACAGTCATGACACATGCAGCTGCGGAGCCGAACAGCTGAACAGCCGGCACGATCCAGGAAGCCGGGTTCCCTCTGCAGCTTATTTATTAAGCGCTATAACTTGACAAATAAGCAGGGACTGGGGCAAATTCTCTCAACTCTAGTGGTGGTATACAGCAGTTATGAAACCCATCACATGAAGCTTCTGAAGAATGTTGTTTATGTCCTGAAATTAAAGCTCCAGGAGGTTAGGACTTTGCAGTTATGAAGTCAACAGAGTGTTGGTGACTTTTAAGTTCCCCAGCACTCGGCAACCCCTCTCTGTAACTTTCAAGGTTGAGTTGCTGCCTGGTGAGAGGTCAGATGAAAACCTGAATTCAGTGATTGAGAAGTGTGGCTCAACATATGCGTCCATGTGGTGGGAATAGAGGTTTTATTACAAATTTTGCATTGATGCTCAGAGACAAATGCCATCAGAATGGTAGAGAATATGTCTTTAGAGTTTGGCCTCAATACATTGAAAAATCCATAACTGTATTATAGTCAGTACATTTTCAAACTGATGCTCTATAATATATTTTATTCTTATTGCTAAAGGTTGCAGAGAAGAAGGCATTTATAGGATGCTAAAAAATAACGTTTTTTTCATTAGTGTAAAGAATATTATAATTAGAGATGAGTGAATCTTCTGAAATTCAATTTTGCCGACTTATCAGAATTTTCCTCTAAAATTTGACTCACGGTGAGTAAATTTTTGTGAATCACAAAACTGTAAAGTTTGTAATTGCTCAGAAAATACACATGAGGAGAGAGAGAGAAAGGGCCCAGTTTACCATAAGAGCTTACCTTACACTCTATGAGACAGAGAGAGAGAGTGAGAAAGGGAGAAAGAAAGAGAAAGGACATCACTGACCATATACTGTACAGGAGAGACAGAGGGAGGACTTCACTGGTGATAAAAGGTTGGACTTTACAGGAGGGAGATGACCCATCTAATCATAAGAGCTTACACTCTACAGGAGAAAGAGGACCCTGCTGACTATAAGAGCTTACACTCTACAGGAGAGATAAAAAGGAGAGGACCCTGCTGACCATCAGAGCTTACATTCTACAGGAGAGAGAGAGAGAGAGAGGACCCCGCTGACCATAAGAGCTTACACTCTACAGGAGAGAGAGAGGACCCCACTGACCATAAGAGCTTACACTCTACAGGAGAGAGAAGACCCCACTGATCATAAGAGCTTACAATCTACATGAGAGAGAGAGGAACCCGCTGACCATAAGAGCTTACACTCTACACGAGAGAGAGAGGACCCTGCTGACCATAAGAGCTTACACTCTACAGGAGAGAGAGAGGACCCCACTGACCATAAGAGCTTACACTCTACAGGAGAGAGAGGACCGTGCTGACCATAAGAGCTTACACTCTACAGGAGAGAGAGAGAGGACCCACTGACCATAACAGCTTACACTCTACATGACAGAGAGAGGACCCCACTGACCATAAGAGCTTACACTCTACAAGAGAGAGAGGACCCCACTGACCATAACAGCTTACACTCTACAGGAGAGAGAGGACCCCCTGACCATAAGAGCTTACACTCCACAGGAGAGAGAGAGGACCCTGAGAGCTTACACTCTACAGGAGAGAGAGGACCCTGCTGACCATAAGAGCTTACACTCTACAGGAGAGAGAGAGGACCCGGCTGACCATAAGAGCTTACACTCTACAGGAGAGAGAGAGGACCCCGCTGACTATAAGGAGAGAGGACCCTGCTGACCATAAGAGCTTACAGTCTACAGGAGAGAGGACCCCACTGACCATAAGAGCTTATACCTACAGGAAGAGAGAGAGCCGCTGTCCTAAGAGCTACCTCTACAGAAGAGGACCCGCTGACCATAAGAGCTTACATTCTACAGGAAAGGAGGACTTTGCTGACCATAAGAGCTTACACTCTAAGGAGAGAGAGACTCTGCTGAACATAAAGCTTACAGCTACAGAGAGAGAGGACCCTGCTGACCATAAGAGCTTATACTGTACAGGAAAGAGCGAGAGGACCCTGCTGACCATAAGAGCTTACACTCTAAAGGGAGAGAGAGGACCCACTGACCATAAGAGCTTACACTCTAAGGAGAGAGAGAGGACCCCGTGACCATACGAGCTTACACTCTACAGGAGAGAGAGAGGACCTGCTGAACATAAGAGCTTACAGCCTACAGGAGAGAGAGGACCCTGCTGACCATAAGAGCTTATACTCTACAGGAAAGAGCGAGAGGACCCTGCTGACCATAAGAGCTTACACTCTAAAGGAGAGAGAGAGGACCCACTGACCATAAGAGCTTACACTCTAAAGGAGAGAGAGAGGACCCCGCTGACCATAAGAGCTTACACTCTACAGGAGAGAGAGAGGACCTTGCTGACCATAAGAGCTTACACTCTACAGGAGAGAGAGAGAGGACCCACTGACCATAAGAGCTTACACTCTAAAGGAGAGAGAGAGGACCCGCTGACCATAAGAGCTTACACTCTAAAGGAGAGAGAGAGGACCCACTGACCATAAGAGCTTACACTCTAAGGAGAGAGAGGGACCCACTGACCATAAGAGCTTACACTCTAAAGGAGAAGAGAGAGGACCCCACTGACCATAAGAGCTTACACTCTACAGGAGAGAGAGAGGACCTTGCTGACCATAAGAGCTTACACTCTACATGAGAGAGAGTGAGAAAGAGAGAGGACCCTAAGAGCTGACACTCTACAGGAATAATATTCATAAATAAGTGTTCAATTTGTGTGAAACAGCAAATTTCAGGAATTTCGACTAAAACTTTATCCTCCAAGAATCGATCTTCTCTTTGATAATTATAGTAATATTTTTTGTACTTATATAAAAAATTATTAATACTTAATATGTAATTGAGTTTTAATATCACGCTGAATATGTAACCAGGTAATGATATCATTACTATGATCTCACCATAATCCACCCCAGGTTCACAAGCCTTGGTTAATCGAACAAGAGCGTCCACTTCCTCCAGCTGTTGCTGCATAAAGCAATTCTCTGGAAATTGGGAGGGAAAATGTGTAAATACTTTACATTTACAAAATAAGTTTCAAATCTAACAAAATAAATAAATCCTTCATACAGTATGGTAATGTACAAAATCTTTGGCCATCTAAACTATATCAACCAATTTTAATTTCATATAAAAAGTTCATGGTTAGAAAGTATAACTGATTGCTGAATCCGTTGTTTCCATAAGACAAGTCTACATTTTTTTTATGTTCCCTGTTACCTTCTGCACAGCGGCACACGTCTCCTTTGCAGATCTTGCCTAGTAGCTTGCTGCCTTCTTCCAAATGGTAGAATTTAGTACAACGGTTTTCTGTTGGGTAAATAAAAATATATATAAAAATACTAATTCTAATGAATCAAGATCATTTGTAAAAATAAGCTGATTACTGATCGTAATGGGATTTTCTCAAAATAACAATGGCTCTAAAAAAGAAATAAAACAGCCCAATGATCCGCTAATCACCAACAGTCCAATCTGGACCAAGCCACGCTTTATTACAGAAATAATGTAACGCTATATAATGACCTTTCAAAAGAGTAACCAACAATATAATACATAGTCAACTATGATTGTGACTGTAATACATGATCAAATGTTGTCCACTGGAGTCAAAGTTGCTAACTTTTAGTTCTTCTTGGGCTAGCTGAGATCTAGAATGGGCAAATTAATTTTGGAAATATCTGTGCAAACAGAAGAGTAAATTTGAAACATGTCTGATATTATCTCATTGAATTGGTCTTTAGGTTGTGTAATAACACTTGAAAAAATACTTAGGGGCCGATTCATCGAGACTGGTACAGCGCAGCTTTCACTATGCCAGTCTTGACAGAGTAGGTGGCACCAAATTCATTCCGAGGTGCACAACACTTAAAGAATTTGGTGCCTTTTTTCTGCATATTTTAGGAACTTGATGGGGGCATGATCACGCCTCGCCCAGGATCCTCCCCATTTCTGCCAATTTTGGCTGGGCTGATCCAAAATGGTGTAAAAAGACCAAAAGTCACAACATTTTTGTGTAACTTAACGCTGTGCAAAAATTTAAAAAATGTTCAAAATTTTTGTACCCCATTTGTGGCTTTCACATGAGGCTATGCCATCGCAATCTCACCATTGTTTCACTTAGAAATACAAGAAAACAGCTATTTTTCCTGCAAACTGTGGGACCAAAACAATCAGCCGTGTGAGCTAATAAAAACACGATTGTAATCTATGGTGATTTAAATAAAAATGGCAGACTGTGGTGTTAGATGAAATTTTACCTGGAGAGTAATAGTCGTAAACTGTAACCGATCCAGGCTGAATAAGTCCTACTTCAAAGTATTGATGAAGCAAGAATTTTAGACACTCGTCTTCCACATGAGAAATCTAAAATGAAGTAATAAATTAAACACAACTCAAAAATAAAACGTTCATGAGAAATGGTTAAGGGGTGGTCCACTACTAGGACAACCCCACCCATCTCACTTCTCGTGTTTAGCTAACGTTAAAATAAAAACACCTATACTCACCTCCTATGCTAACGCTGTTCTTGGGGTTAAAGTGAGGTTGTTACTTCACACGAGCCCTGTGCCCTGTCAGCGCCGGCTTCACTCTCCCCGCCTTTGGACATGTTGAACTTCAACTGGAGGTCAGGGCTGCAGTTGTTCTCTAACATCCTCTCAATGTTTGACTGGTCTGAAGGGACAGTGACGCCAGGGTTGTATGGACGCAGAGCTCGTGTGATGTAACAACCTCAAGTTAGCCCTAGAAATGCGAGTACCGACACCGCTGGAATGGCACCAGAACGGGAGGTATCGATTTTTTATTTTAATGAGGCCAAACATGAGGAATGAGAAAAGGTTGTCCAAGTAGTGAACAACTCCTTAAAGGAATGACTACTCTAGATTTTTTATATATAACACTTCTTTCAAAATATTTCTATATTCTTATAATTTGCTCCTGAATCAGTGTGTTTTTCATAATAGATTTAAACAATACATCCAAAAACAGATGTTTTACCCCTTGTTACATAAAATGCACACGGTCACTATTACCTCTCCATACCATTTAAAAGAGTTTTTGGAAACTCCATTAATATAAAAAAAAAGGCTAACCCAACCGGTCTATGCAAAAAGAAGCAACTTCTTACCCGATCAATGTACAAGATCAATGTGCCTTTATCAAACGCTCCTTTGTTGATCTCAAAGTTGGAGATGTATCTGTCCACTCCATTTTTAAGCTGTAAACAGAAGCCACATTTACATTTTAAAAATCCTAACATAAAAAAATCCAAAAATAACAACAGACAGAAGTAGAGTTTCATTCATGTATGTGATATAACAATCATCTAAGCTCCAAATGTAAAATTGTTATATAAAGTGGATATATGACATGATATTGATGAACTGTCCTTAGGATATATTATAATTATCACATTACGTTGGATCAGCTCTAATTTGGTACTTGGCATCAGATACTACTCATTGAATGGAGTAGGTGATCGGTTCATGGGCCTTCGGTGGGACCCCATTAATCTGATATTGAGGATTGTAATCAACATTACATGCCCAGAGAACCCAATTTAAAATAATTACATTAAGCTCTCTCCTACTGTACTTCTGCTGAATACTTATTTCGCAAATTGGGAGTGGATGTGTGGAGCAGGCTCAGAGTCTGAGACCACCTCATATGCAGAAGATAATGGCAGATATACAAGGTCAGGATCTGCCTCTTAAGCGCTTCCTGATGCTGTTAACCATATTAATGCCACTGTCAATCTCTTTCAGCATCACTTAAAGTGTTTGAATTGGGGGAAGGTAGCACGGTTCCACAAAACCATCAGACCCACTGTAACATGATTTTGAAGTGCGGATGGGTTGTTATGGTATCCGAGCATCTACTGAAGACCCTAATGTCTGACATTGCAGTGCTCCATTGAAGCTCAGCCATTGGCTGGGCTTCAAAGAATACTGTGATTTTTTGCTGCATATAGCTCCAAGCATTCAGATGATCTTAGGTTAAAGTTCTCTAAGGGAACTAAAATTAAAAATTAAAAAAATCATATTGGAATATTCATAGCACCAAAATTGTTGTTTTTCGGTAGTCGCGACACCACAAAAAAATGCAATAAGAAGTGATCAAAATGTATCTATCCCAAAAAGGAATCAATAGAAATGTTAGCCTGACCAACAAAAAATAAGTTCTCCCACAGCTCGATTGATGGAGACGTAAAAAAAAGTTACGTGTTGACACAAACAAAAACGTTCTTTTTTACAAATCTTTTTTTTACAATCACGCTTGCCCCACCTTTGGAGGCCATTTTCACAGAGTCCACCACATTAAAAAGTATGGAAAGTGGGGGTGCTCCGGGTTTTCACAAAATGTCTGTGGAGCCCCTGCACCACCGAACACCACCTCCTACCAGCCTGGGACCCACAGAATCATCCAACTCCTACTCTGCTGATCACCACCTTCTACTAGCATGTGTACCGCAGCATCTCATGCCTCTGCAGCCGCCAGTGTCCTGTAGCAGCAACCCTGCCATCTAGGACCCAGTTCCACCACCATCAATCCCATTTAAGCTGCCATAAAAGTGGATTATAAGATGCAGTACCATACCACCATTTTTTTTTTTTAATTTTCCTCCCCAAAATATGAGGTGCATCTTATAATTTGCAAAATTGAGTAGGTTCTGAGTGGTAGTCAGCTAACAAACTGGTCCAGTGAGGCAGACATCAAATCAAAATATGAAAGTAATATGTAGACCGAAGGCAAATACAGTAATTAATCTAAACTGAACCACCAGGAGCCACCTAAGGTGGGTCATGTAAGCTTTCATTGCCCTGGACTTCCTGGTAGTTTTAGGCATTATTGGGATACTGATCTAAATTTGTATTTGTGCATTGTATAATACAATTGGATGGGTTATACATGGATAATAGTCCACCAAAAAATAGAAATAATTCGGGCCAAAAATGGACTTTTCAGCTCCAATAGTAGTGTGATGTGTAATCATGCAATAATGTCACAGCAATCCATGTGGATAAGCAGGCATTCAAAACTGGACTCTCGGGTGCTCAACTAATGTAGTCAGGCGTGGATATCTTGTATAGAAGAAAGAGAGCTGGCACTCATCAGTCTCAGAAGTCCATACTTTATTGACGGCAATTAAAACATGCTGGCGGGGAGAATGGGTTGACCCGTAGAAGCGCAATAGCGCGAAACGGCCGTCGTCGCTCGCAGACTCCTGCTCCCATTCTCCCCGTCAGTGTGTTTTAATTGCCGTCAAAGTATAGACTTCTGAGACCGGTGAGTGCCAACTCTCTTTCTTCTATACAAGTTATACATGGCTGAGATATGTGCCGACTAAATTATAATTTAGTCAGAGATGACACCGGAATAACTATGGGCAAATCAACAATCAAGCAATGGAATGAAACTGAATGGGAGGAGGTCCCTTCCAACTCTACCATGCTATGATTCTATGATTCTATGAAATCACTGGGCAATGTCTTCAAAGTGAGGAACATTTCACTGGCAACGAAGACACAGCTTGTACATAGAGAAACCTGAACGATAAAGAAACAAGACAGAGCAAGAATTGCTGCCTTCGAAATATGGTGCTGTAGAATGATGATATCAATACAATGGATGACAAGAAGAACAAACAAATCAATTTTGGAACAAATCAAGCCAGACATTTCACAGGAAGCAATGATCACCAAGCTATGACTTGCCCACTTAGGATACATCATATGAAGAGAGCAATCACTGGAGAAGGACATCTTGGTCAGAAGAATAGAAGGAACAAGGCAAAGGGGAAGACCAACAACCCGATGGCTTGATACTATCAAGATATCAGTGGAGAAGACTCTGATTGACCTATCTAGACTTACACATTATCAATCTTGCTACAAAGCAGTCATCCATCAAGTCACCATGGCTCGAGATCGAGCCGAATGCCGTTAAATAATGAATTGTAATATTTTTGGAATTCTATGATGAGATATTAGAGTCATTGTAGTATTTTGTAAGAAATATCAATAATTGGTGGCCTCTATATAGAAGTATAGCTGAGCATTGCATGGCAGTATTTAGTTATAAACCTTTGACTGATAACATATTTTTTAGGTATTTTTGAGCAAGCTGCGTCCCTAATTGTTTCCAAGCCTTACTTTCTATTCTATTGTTTGTATACATTATACAAACTTTAGGTAGCAGCAACAATAAGAGCATATTTTAAACAGTTATTATTTGGTATATTTTATAATTACCAGTATGTATGTTTGTCTAATTCCATTTGCATTGTTGTAATGGTATAAATATTATTAGAGCTCCCTGAATTTTCTTAGGTACTTTTTATTATAATTACACACATACTATATGTCTTTTTTATTGCAGGATTTAATCTTAAGATCAGATTGGAGCAATTTTTTAAAGGGCAAGAAATCAAATCTTTTGATTTTCATTTCAACCTCGACTGGAGCTCACCTTTTTAAGCTCATTTGTATCTGGCGCATAGCCAGTCATCATGGAAATCTCTAGGATGGTCATGGTGGCATCTTGCTTCTTAAGGAATCTGCAAAAGTAAAGAACAGACTCAATGTTTAGTCTATATATATATATATATATCAGAACAACACATAAGTAGTGTTGAGCGATACGATACTGCAAGTATCGGGTATCGGCCGATATTAGCTCTATCGGCCTTTCGATACTTAGTTCCGATATTTTCGTCTTATCGGATACCGGAATCGGATTTGTCACTGTCACTGCCTGTGTCCGTCGGTCGGGTCTGTCACTGTCAGTGTCCGTCGGTCGGGTCTGTCAGGAGTCAGCGGCACTTACCTGGCAGAAGATCTCCGGCGGTCACGGGCTGGACTGCTTCATGGCCGCCATCATCTTTCCCCGGCGGTCACATGCAGTTTCTCGCGATAACTGCAGTGACTGCTGGGTAATCCCGGCCGTAAAGCAGTCCGATGACGTCACCGCCGGGGAAGCAGGTAATCAGCTGTGCTGCGTCGGATGACAGGCTCTGCCTGCCATTCTGATGTAGCAGAGCTGGATCGTCGTGGGACACTCGTTACTATGGACTGCGTCGGACAGGTGGTATACTGTTGTTTTTTTTTTTTTCTTTTTTTACAGGAGATCGATGGCGTCACAGGAATAAGTGTAAATAAAAGAAATGAAAACTGTGTTGTCTCTTTTATTTCATTAAAATACTTTTTTCTTGCTTTGTCTTTTTTTTTATACATTTAAAAACTTTGGGATTAATAATGGATCGGTGTCTTATTGACACCTCTCCATTATTAACCGGGCTTATTGTCACCGTGCAATCAACGGTGACATTAACCCCTTATTACCCCGCTTGCCACCGCTACAGGGCAAGTGGGAAGAGCCGGGTAAAGTGCCACAATTGGCACATCTTTTGATGCGCCAAATGTGGGGCTGCTGTAGCCTGGTATTATCAGGCTGTTGAGGGCCAAAATCCATGGGCCTTGACAGTCTTTTAATACCAGGCCGCAGCAGTCTGCATTTTACTTGGCTGGTTAACACAAATAGGGGGACCCCTACGCCTTTTTTTTTCGAGGGGATCCCCTATTTTTGTTAACCAACCAAGCTAAGCAAACTGCTGTGGCCTGGTATTATCAGGCTGGCAAGGTCCATGTATGTTGGCTCCTTAACAGCCTTAAATACCATTCCTCAGCAGCAGGGGCGTACATATAAATCATGGGGCCCCATAGCAAAAGTCTGAATGTTCCCCACCCCCCCAAAAAAAAAACCCAGAGGCATTGTAAATGTAAAGTGCCAGCACAGTGAGGGAAGTTGAGTCGCACAGAGACAGGGGTTTTGGGGGTACTCGGCACCGATCACGTCGACTTCTATGGGGGATGTCACGAGTAGCACAGCTCGGTCCGTGACCTGGGCGATCACTGGAATGTGGGATATTTCCAGGGATGATAGAATGTTCGTGTAGTTTGTCGTGACGCCACCTGTAGTACCTGGTCAGGGTGTCCAGCGCTGCTGTGCAGGTCCTCTGGAAGGGATGGTGTAGTGCAGGTAGGTGAAAAGTCTTCTACAGGTAACACGCTATCCTTCCAGGGCAGATAGATGTGAGATAGAGCAATGGTGCAAAGTGATGTAGCAGAGTGGACTATGCGACGTAGTAGAAAGCAGGAAACACTTCAAGTTAAACGTTGCATAATAACATTTTTAATAATAACATTACAAAAGTGCAAATGGCTTATATTATGTGACATGTTTTGTTACTGTTGATACCCTTGATATGTGTTATACATGTGTGTTAATAAATACATATTCAACAAAAGTGCAAATAGCATTAGTGCCGAAGTTCGTGGAGACTTCTTAGGACTACAACCCCTCCGGGGTAACTTCACAGTGTCCTTTACTTGTGCTTGTGGAGGACCCGCTCCAAACCTCCAACTGTGGTCTTGGGTGGGCTGCAAGATTTTCCTTGAGCAGACCTCACTTTCGGCCACACCAAACGGGTTTTTAGTTTCTGAGGTAGTTGAAAATAGTGCACAGTAAAGTTTTTTGTAAAACCAAAATGGAGCACCGAAGTGCCAACTATTTACAGAAAAATTTGTGAGCCAGTACAGTTCATGGCTTCAAAGTTGAACATTTTCATTACAGTGAAACACCATTACCCAACCTGGGTATATTAAGGCAACAATAAACTTGTTCTTCTGAACATTCACCCGTCCGGGTACATCAAACCATTACCCAACATGGGTATATTAAGGCAACAATAAACTTCTTTTTATGAACATTCACCCGTCTGGGTACATCAATAATTTAACTATTTACATACAGAAACCCTGTCCGGGTTATTTAGACTTCTTTGGCTGGCCTCTTCCAGGTACCACCTGGTACTGTTGTGGAGCTTGCCAAACATCCGTGACAGGAGGGTCCACCCAGACCTGATGACGTCGTGTGGCGTGTACAGTGACGTCATGACCCGCTATCTGGGTCTGTGTGGCCACCTCTTTCATCTCCCTCCGGGTCTGGAACCCTATGTCCCGGACTGTACGTACCCCAGGGGCCTAACAGGCGCCGGGTACGGGCCAGCTATCATTATCATGTCCATAGCTGGGGCTGCTGAGGAGACCACTGAGGGAGGCTGGGGAGATTTACGGCGTAGGGTGGGCACTTGTGCAGAGGCCTGGTTGGGGGAGGCTGAAGGCTCGTAGGGTCTGTCAGTTTCCTGACACTCTGGGAGTAGGGGTCGCACCTGGTAACATTTAGGGCGTACCATCCATTGTAACCCCAGTGTCGGGTGTAAGTCACCAAGTCTCCTGGCAACAGGTCCCTCCCCGGTGTCCTTCTGGGAGGTGAGCCTCCACGTCCCGCCGGGTTACATAAACTCTAAATAAAGTCCAGGCTCCTGGATGAAGCCCCAACCACCTTTTAACTTAAAGTTCCGTACTGCACCCTTACGCCGCGGCTCCCTCACCATACTTTTATCCTTTCTCATACGTGCCTTCTCTGCCAGGTCCTTCTCCAGGTGACGTTGCCGAAGCTTTTGGGATTCTCGCTGCTCCCTTTGTCGCTCTGCTTCCCGCTCCCGACGTCTCCACTCTTCTCCTGATGTCACGCTGTATAGCAGATATATATATGTGATGTCAGTAATCTATATCAAAAGGGCAACATACTATATAACATGCGCATAGATATATGATAACATAGATTTACCTGACAGAATGTCCAGTGGGTCAAAACGGAATCCGTTATACGCTGTCTCCGGCTAGAGGGTGACCGGGTCTAAGCTGACCCTAAACTGGGGTCCTAACTAATCCCTCAACCTGGAGTACTGTTAAAGGTACAGAGGTCCAGGCCACCAGCGTAAACCCTGTCTCCTATCAATCCCTGCCAACTGTATTCTAGTCCTAAGAAGGACCCTGAATACCACCAAAGGGAATGAACAGGTAACGGTTAATGAACAGAAAGACATACAAGAAAGACAAGAAATAAAGTAAATAAAGTCTTACATACAACACTCACACACAGTATGAACACCTAAGGTCTCAGAGATAAACTATAAGCTATAAGAGTAAAAACAACTAAGGAGCTCTTAGCTTAAGTATTCTCAAACCGCTTCAGTCTGCTAGACTACATGAATGCTTTCACCGGCGTCTAACACCCAGACTGGCAGGAATATAAAGGAAACTAATTAGAACATAATCAAAAGCAGCCGGGCGAGGCTGGACCTAGTCTTAGCAAAGAGCTAGGTAAAATTAACTCTCTCATTACCAAACACAAAGAAACAGCAGCTCAGCTGTGAGAAGTCAGAATGTGCAATCGCGACGATCTTCGTGGCGATGCACCCATGACACCTGACGCCGGTTGTAATTCTCCTCCATCAGCTGCTCCATGTCTCCACCATCAAATGCCAGCTTACGATGTCCGGTTTGCGGCAGCTCTCCTGCGCCCCCCAGTCCTGGCGGCGCTCACATGTGGCGGAAGCAGCCGGCTCTGGAACAGATGACGGTCGGGGCTCCGGTACAGGCAGGTAGTGCTCTGGTGCCTGCGCGGCCTCCTCCATGAGACGGGTGTCGCTTCTTCTGCCTCAGCGACGAGGGCAGACAGCGGGATCTGGGGTGCTGGTGCGGCGTTTTCTGCAGGAACGGGTGCCTCCACTGTGATACTGGCAACCGTTCAGATTGCAAGGCTGGGATGCCCGCACGGCCTTCTGTACTGGAACGGGTGCCTCCACTGAGATACTGGCAACCGGTTCAGATTGCAAGGGCTGGGATGCCCTCACGGCCTTCTGTACTGGAACGGGTGCCTCCACTGAGATACTGGCAACCGGTTCAAGATTGCAAGGGCTGGGATGCCCGCACGGCCTTCTGTACTGGAACGGTGCCTCCACTGAGATACTGGCAACCGGTTCAGATTGCAAGGGCTGGATGCCCGCACGGCCTTCTGTACTGGAACGGGTGCCTCCACTGAGATACTGGCAACCGGTTCAGATTGCAAGGGCTGGGATGCCCGCACGGCCTTCTGTACTGGAACGGTGCCTCCACTGAGATACTGGCAACCGGTTCAGATTGCAAGGGCTGGGATGCCTGCACGGCCTCCTCTACTGAACGGGTGCCTCACTTCCGGTACAGACACTTCAGGGGGTAAGAGGGATTGGCGCCGCTCCAATTGTAGTTTTAGGGCGCCAGCTCGCTTCCATCCTGGCGACCTCCTCCCGGTGCTGGGCCAGGTCTCTCAGGTATCCTCCGCTTCTTCCAGCGTAGGAGGTTTCCAGGCCGGGTGCCAAACGGTGGTCCGTGGCGATCGGTCGCTTCCGTGGGGGGAGAGCTCTGACTCCTCCATCCCTTCCCACTTCTGCTCACGTCCATTCGCCATCTCAGCAAAGTCACATGTGTCATTAGCATCAGGAGAGGCGACATCTTTGTAGGGAGGCGGGACCTTCGCGTTCGTTTACGCCCACTGAGGAGGATGAGGAGGCGGAACTCCAGAGCTGTGGGGCACGATCTTACATTGCAGTAACATTTAGAGTGTGCGGACATCGTTTTCGCGCCACGGAGTGAGTGTACTCCCATGAGAGCACCCCCTTATTCTTCACCTGTGCCTCGTGGCGCAGATATGACGGAAAAAGGCAAATACAGTCTATGATGATTTTTGCAATTCTCAAGCAAAAAAACAGTTCAATTAAGGCACACAGGACACATATAAATGTACAATGACTGTATATATATATATATATAAATATATATATTTATTTTAAGTGTGTATATTTTGTGTTTACAAGGAAAGAAAGTGTTTTTTTTTTGCGAATTTTTTTTCCCTAGACCCCGGGGACTTCCGGTAGGGGAATGGATACGACAATTTTTTGTGATATGGGCGATACCATTGCGACTGAAAATTTTGTACGAGATATCCCAACACCACAAAGTAAAAAGACTCTCTAATAAAGAAAAAAACCACCCCCTAATCCACAAGTTGAATATTTCTCTTTGGGGAAAAAAATCTTAAAAGCATATTTTCAGGCGCAATGTTTTTTCCCAGGAAATCATTTTAGTTTTGAAATTTTTAAATTTTTGATTCTTTTTACACATAGGGAAAAAGAATTTGAAAAGAATTTTTAAAAAACCCTTTTTGACAGGAATTCCCAAATGGAAGCCTTTCCACACCTTTCACTTTTTTTTTTTAAAACTGAGTGCTTCCTTCGTTGCTGCTTTCCCGGTTCTGAACTTTTTTTTTCCATTTGTTTTGCCTTTAGTTCCAAATTATACCCCTTAAAAAAATTTTTTCCCCAAACGGGGCTTAACCAAACCTTCTCTTTTGGTTTACTTTTTTCCCTATTTTGGCCAATTAAAATTGGGGCCACCCAAAGAAATTTTAGAAACCCCCATTGCAAAAACTAAAAAAATTTTTTTATTTAGGAAAAAATTTGGAAAAAGGGGGTCCAGAGAAAAAAAACCCCAATTCAAATTGGAGAGCTACCATTTTTAGTGAAAAAAAACCGAGAAATTTTTCGAAAAACCAAAAAAAAAATTTTGAATTTGGGGATGATGGGCAAAAGAGCTTCACACGGCCCCCCAAAATTTGTGTAATTGGGTTTTTAAAATTTTGTCCTTTTTGAAAGGGGTTTAAAAAAACAACTAAAAAAAATTGGTTTAAAATTTGTAACGCCTAAGGTTCCCCGACCAAGGGCCAACAACGGCCCCAACGGTGCTTCCCTTTTCATTTCCCCTCTGGTTTACCCAAAACAATAGAGTAATTTAAAGTTTTGCCACGGTTTGACATTCCGAACTGCAAAAGGGGACGGCCGAATTGGGTGTAGGAATTCCCCTTGATTTCGAAATTTTTTTGCAATCGGAATGGAACGGAAATTTCACGCATGTCAGGCCGGGGGGGGTCTGTGGATCAGGGGATTACCGGCAGAAGACCCCCGGGTCCGGGGACCCTTTAGGCCCCAATTTTCTTTCCCGGGGGGCACATCGTTTCTGCGATAACTGCAGGACTGCGGGGAATCCCCGAAAGCATCGTCCCGGACCCCGGGGGGAAGCAGTAACACTGGCGCCGCGATGAGGCCCTTTTTTTTGCGATGGAGATTGGACGTTGGGACGCGTTTGGACTGCGTGGGCAGGGGTTTAATTTGGTTTTTTTTTTTTTTTTTTTTTACGGGGAACGTGGCGCAAAGAGAAAATAAAATTTAAAAAAAAACTGTTTTGTTTTTTTTTTTCTTAAAATACTTTTTTTTTGCTTTGTTTTTTTTTAAATTTAAAAATATCGCTACCCCGAGATCGCTGGGTCACAGTTTTGTACGCGCAGCGAGCCCCACGATATCACTGTGTGTGACATTTAGCGAGACCCCCCCCCTGCCCGGGAACGCGATCGTCGCGAAATGTCAGGACCCCTTTTTTTGACGCTGGTTTTCCCCCGACAGGCACACACGCTGCGGGCGGCGGAGACCACGATCCGCGAACCAAGGTACCAGCGGGGCCAGGCCGGGCTGGCCTAGAAACCCGCTGTGTACCTTTGGATACCAGCGCCCGGGTCAGGGGGCGTACCAAGGGACACAGCGGGGTTTCCCAAGGCTGCGCGGGGCCCGGAAACCCGCTGGTACCTTGGGTTTCCCGGGCGCTGGCTCCCGCCGTCACACGGGGAGCGTGCGGGGCCCGAGGGGAAAACCCGCGTCAAAAAAAGGCCGACATTTTCTGCGACGACAGCATACCCCAGGGGGCTGTGTCCTGAAGTCACACAAGCGAATCCGGTGGGGGCTCGCGCTGCGTCACAAACAGTGACTCAGCACGATCTCGGGAGCGATATCGCTATGTAGACTGGCCCCTAACGATGTTACCCCCCATTTTCCTGCCCGACGTGCCTGACGCCTGTTTTGGCACTCCGCAGCGATCGTAGCGAACACCAGCATCCGAAATGCATATCGTTTTGGGATCGCTGGGGGTACATTAAGTGACCCCCAGCCTTACCTCCGCGGGGAGGAGAGGGAAAAAATTCTTTTGGGGTTTACGGAGGCGCAGCAAACAATAACCCTTTTTGAAGATTAACCGTGGGGCCGACGGCGGATGGAAAAAAAAAGCTTTTTTTTATTTTTATTACAGGAAAGTTTTTGCGTAAAATAAAAGGGGCAAAAAAAGGTCTTTAATTTTATTAAAATGATTTTAATTTAAATTGTTGTTTTTTTTTATTCTGCAATAGGGTTAAAAAAATATAGTTTTCAATTGACACTCTCAATTTTTTAACCTGGGTAAGTCACCTTTCAATACAATGGGTTTTAACCCCCTTAACCCTTCGCCACCGCTACAAGGCAATGGAAAAAACGGGCAAAATGCCAGAAAGGCGAATCTAAATTTTAAATTTGTCTTTCCCGGGGGGTCGGGGGGGGAATTTTTTAGCCGGGGGGGGCAAAAAAAGGTCCCCCTCTGGGCTATATTTTCTGCCCCCACTCACGGCTTTGCTGCGGGCGAAATAGGCGGAGCCCCGCATTTTTTTCAGAATTTTTACACCCAAAAATAAATAACATGTCATAAATTTTGTAAACCATATATTTTTAAATATTTATATTTTGGTTAAATACACTTCTACAAGTATAAAGCCGAAAATCAATGCCGGCTTTGGAAAATGCAAAACCCCCGACAGAAATGACACTTGTGTACATAGGTTAACCAGTCTTTTCATTCCTTTTGCACAAATTTGCACAAAAAATTTAAATCATCATTGTGCAAATTTCACACCTGTGGGGGTTTAATTTAAAAGGGTGAAAAATCGAGCAAAAAAGTCCGTTTTTTTTACAAAAAATTTTAACACCATAAAAAACCCCTACGGTAAATTTTTGCACACTAGACGTTAATTGTTTTTTCCCAATAAAAAGAAAACGACATGAAAAACAGGAAACCCATGACCCCAAGTGTCATTTCATGCGGGTGCCTGCTTTTCACGAAGCCGGCAAAACCCCCAAAAGAACAAGGAAATTTTACAGTAAAGTGTAAAACAACATAATTATAAAAATGCCAAGACTGAAAATATATATAAAAATTTATAAATTGGGAAATTTTTGGTTTTTTAAAAGGGAAAGAAGGGTTTTTTTTAGTTCGATATTTTTTTTCCCATAGACTTACAGGACTTTCCGGGTATCGGATGGGGGACGCCGATATTTTATGATACGGCGTACCATTCCGTTTCCCATATTTTTGGGAAGGGAAAAGTATCGCTCAAACTCAATTTGCCACCCCACCGTTCAAGTCACGAAAGGTTTTCTTTTAAAAATTCCTGAAACTCGTTTTTTCGCGCCTTTTTAACTTTCCGCTCAGCATCTTCCCTCAGAAAAAAAGGGTTTCCACTTGGCAGTTCCCCCCATTCTCTCCTTTGTTTCTTAAGCAGCCACAGCTGAGCAATCAGCTTCAAATCTAGCCTTGCGTAAAACCTGGACTTGACTCCTGAACCTTTGGGACCTTGTACCCAGCTTTTCCACTGAGGAACTCGAAGCACTTGGGGACCTGAACCCTGCTTTTTTGAAAGACCCACGTTTGCATGGACTTACGGAAACAAGAAAAATCCTGAATCGGGGAGAGTGTTTGCATTTGGTTTACCTGGCCTCTGTTCTCCTGTTTCTGTGTCTGCAAACGTGTGACAAATTTCTCCAACTGTAGAAGTAATACAGGCTTTTCTAAAACAAACCTTGGACTCCTGTGTTTTCATCCCCCCAACACAAACGCTTATGAACGTCTAAACATTACAAGATTCGAAGCCAAAACTTAGGCCCGGGGGGGGGGTCTAAGGCTGTGTCGCTTACTGTGGCAACGTCCGGTTGTACTTTCTGTATGACGTGGTTGTGACTTTCACAACATTCAGTGTTGCCACAGGTGAACACAAATTGTTTTTTTTTCTCTCCTCCTTCCATAATCCGTTTTAAAAAAAAATTTGAAAATGGAGCCCGCAAAAGGAATTTGCGGAGTGCGTAAATTTGAGATTTTGCAGAAAAAAAGACCCGTTTTACAAATCTACGGACCTAAATAATCACAATTTGCAAGTGGTTGGACAGAAAAACCCCCGGATTTGCGGCCGGATTGGGGTTCTAGGGGGGGCAGTCCAGGCCCGCCGAGCCCCGATGGGGGGAATTTCCCAAGTTCCCCCCCTTTTTTCGTTTTGGGGGTGAAGGGAAAAATTCAGGGGATTTTAAAAAAATCAATCTTTTTTTTTCGCACATCTTCACTTTTTCCCCCACGAACGACTAAGGGCTTACAAAAATTATTTGCTTACCAAAGGGCTTAATGGGGTAAAACCCCGAGAGACGAGGAGATTGTTTGAATCACCTTGAGTTTTTATTTCACCGGGCGGTTTTGATCCCCCAACGAGTCAACAGCTGAACAGCCTTTTATTTTGCCCCAAAGGGTAACCCCGGGTAGCGAAATCCCTTGGATTTCAGGAGAGGGGCCCGTACCACCGGACAGTTCCCCCAAAAAAATCTATTTTCGAAAGGGTTATCTCCACTTTTAAGGTAAACTGCCGGGGCCGCCCTCCCACTGCTTAGGTGACTTTAAAACACTGCATCCGTTTTGAATACCGTCTGACGAACGCAGCAAGAAAAAGGCGAAAAAATCGTACAACCCTTTTTTCCTCCCTTTTCCCTCCAGCAAAGGAACCTTTGATAGGTTTACCGGGAACCTGAACCTCCCCCAGCGGGTGACTTTAACAACGAGGGGTTAGTAATCACGCAAGGAACACGTTTTAAGGGAAACTATTTAACTTTTGGGGTAAGTCAGGGCACTTCATTAAAACTGCCCCAGCCGTTCTTGAAAGACAACTGCGCACTCATTCATTGTGATTTTGCGAGGGGGGATCTGTGGCCCCGAGCCCAGGCCCAGAAATCTGGGAGCAACAGACTTGTTTCTCGGGGCTTAAAACCCTTACCTCGAGGGCGTTGACGTGTAAACCGTGCCATTTTTCAAGTTTTTCCCCAGCGGGTTTTCCCCGAGTTGTAAAAAAACAATTCTCATTCTTCTTTCCATCAAACCTGGGTTACTCAGCTTGGGGGTCAGTCTGCAAAACGACTCAGGGGCAAGGGAAATTTTTTGAAGTCTCCTTGCCGAAACAGGGAAACTTCAGTGAAGAAGGGACCCATACAGAAGGGAAAATGTGGAAGGCTCCCTGCTGACCCTGGACCATGGGTCAGAAAAGAGCCTTTTAGGTTCTTATGGGTAAAGACACAAGAAACTGTCCTTTTTTGCTTTTCTCTTCTCCCCCCTTTCCCATTAATTCTGGGGGACCATGGGTGCAGGCCAGAACCACATTAAGGGAACCCAAAGGAAAATTTCACTTTTCCAGAGAAACGATAGTCCAAAAGTTTCAGCTTGCCTGTTCCAAAAGGGGAACAGTCAGTCCCTGAACACCAGCGAAAAACCAGACTTGTGGATTTATGTGACAAGAAGAACGCTGACCCGCTTTCTCCTCACCGCCATATATTTCCAAAGAATTTAAAACCGGAGCAAGATACCTTTTTTGGGAAGATCTACCCCCCGGCGGGGGCCCAGCTAAAGTTAAAGGATTCATAGATGAAAATCTAGCCGGGCTTCATACCCCTCTTCACCCTGCTTGCACCCATCTTTTTTGTAAAGAAAAAGAGGATCTCTGAGACCAACTGACTAAGGGGAAATCAAAAGGTTTCTATTAAAACCTTTTCCATTGCCTTTTAATCCCTGATTATTGGGAGATGGGGACAGCCAAAATTTTTTCTAAACAACTTTTGTGGGCCAAAACTTAGTCCGAAATTTAAACCTGGGATGAAAAGGAAGACTGCAAACAGGCACGCTATGGCACTTTGAAAATCTATTTTTGCCTTTGGTCTGAAACCCCCCCCACCACTTTTTCCCAAAACTGGGAATACATCTTTAGGATCCCTGATACATTTTTTTGGAATTTATTTGGATGATATTCTAATTTTTTCTAACTCCCAAGAACACATGGGACATGAAATGGCCTGGGAACCAAGACAAAAATCACTTACACAAACTTGAAAAGTGGAATTCCCTAGACCGAAAAACAATTTTTGGGGTTTACTGTCCCCCAAAGGGAATATAGGATGGAAGCAAAACCCAACCTCAAGGATGGCCAAGTCCTAAAAGTAAAGGGAGTACACCCTTTCATCGGGTTGCCAACTTCTATAGACTTTTTCATTAAAATTTTCCTCTGGGGAGTGCCCACCAACACTCAACCCCCGGAAAGAGTCGGGTTTTTCCCCGGGACCCCCAAGCCCGGGAAGCTTTTTCCCGTCTAAAAGAAAAATTTACCACTGCACCTATCCTAGTACACCCCAACCCCATTTGCCTTCATAATAGAGGGACTTAAACGGGGCCGTTGGAGCATACTCTCTCAAGAACAGGTAGAAGAATGTCTCACCCGTGCCTTTTTTTCCCCCCGTTGTCTTCGCTGAAGGAACTACTTTGGCAAAGGAGTGTTGCCATTAGCCGCCTAAAAGAAGGAACCCCTTTCTTTCAGGGGCTGCACAGCAAATAGTCGCCGACAGCCCAACGTAACCTTGAGTTATCGGGTGGGCAAGGGCCCTGACTCCCCGCCGGGCTCGCGGAATTTTTTTCTAAACCAAATTTTAAATTTTTATCATCCTTAAGACCGGGACGCGCAAGGAAAGGCTGATGCACTCTCAGGTTTTAACTCACAGAGACCCCCAATACTCCTCCTAAAACTATTTCTTCCTACTCAGATTCCTGGAGTAATTCAAAACAAGACCTATTTAAGGGACATAAAGGAACATCCAGGGGAAAACCTTTTTGGCAAAACCCCCAAGGACTAATTTTTGTCTTTAAGAATGTGTGTGGATTCGGGAAAACGTCTGTATATTCCTGAAACGTCAATTAAGAGATTGCAACTCATTCACGTTCAAGATAGCGGGGCAAGGGGAAATTCAAAGACACAGGAATTTCTTTCTCTTTCTTTTGGTGCCCACTTGAGGAAGGATGTTTTAAATTTATGTCATTTCCCATAGGCCCGGCAAGATCAAAACACCTCGCTCCTCACCAACGGGTCTGTTACAGCTTTTATCACCCCGTCCCGCCCGTGGGGACCATTTCAAAGGACTTCATTGGGGGTTCCAAAACCTCCGGGGAAGAACACCATTCAAGTGGGTTACCGTCTAACAAAGGGGCGCCATTTTATCCCTTGTGTCCTTACCACTGCAAAAAGAAAACCCGTTTGTGTTTAAAGATTGTTTCGCTACAGGATACCGATGGGGTTATTTGGGATCGGGGGGTCAATTCACTTCGGGTTTTGGCAAAATTTCTGGCACATGGACATAAAGTAAACCTTTCTCGCTTTTCCCCCAGACAAAGGACAACCCAAACGAACCCCCAACCCCCTGGGGGAAATTCCGCTTTTTAAACCCACCTACAGGAAGGGGTGGATCTTTTCCCTTTAGCAGTCTCGATAAACTCCAGAGGCCTCCACAAAACATTTCCCCTTTTTACCAAATCGGGTTATCACCTAACATTCTACACGATTTCCCATAGAAACCCCTTTTACCCACAGTGGCTGAAAGAATCACTCTTTACAGAAGAAAAGGATCTTCAAAAGGAAAATCGGAATGGGCCAAGAAAGTACAAAAAAACAGCAGAAAAATTTTCGTAAACCGCACCACTTCAAGGGGAGACTTGGGTCGGCTGTCAACCAGAAATCTTTAAATTAAGGATTCCATCGTCAAGTTGGGGCATAAGTACATTTTACCCTATAAAATCAGTAAAAAATTTTAAGTGCCGTGTGTCATTCTCCCAATTTTTAAAGAAAAACAGCTTTCTAATCAAACCTTGCCCCCTGTTTTTCATCGCCCCCAAACACAAGCCCTAATAATTCACTCAACTCCATTCTTTTTAAGGCAGAACAGCATTAATCCCCAAGCCAAAAAACCTTAAGGGTGGGGAAAATGAACTTTTAACTCGTTTTGGGGGTTTTCCCAGAACTGGGGTTTTCCCCAAGTAGGGGGATGCTGGGAGATTTTTTTTTTGTCGCCAAAACTTTTTTTCGCTGCAGACAGCCTAATTTTTGGGGTTTTTTCCCAACAAACAGGCAACCCCACATTTTCGGGGAAATCATGCACCGGCGAAAAAAACTAAACTCCAGCAGCCCAAAACCGGAAGACACGAGCAAGAGCATACTCGCCACACTAAAAAGGGGACGGGCCGAGGGAACAATGCCTTACGACCCAAAAAACCCAAAGGGCCGGGACAAGGACCGCAGGGCAGTGAGTAGATTTTTTTTTCCTTAAAATTTTTTGAATCCACAAAATAATTTAAAAAATTGGGTTAAATATAATTCTAAACAAATTTAATTCCAATTTTCCAAATTTTAAAAAATTTTTTTTTTTTTAAAAAGTCATTAGTAACGGAAAATGCATCAAAAAGAAGGGGACTGATAACATTTGGGGCCCCTTTTCAAGAGCTATAAAGAAAACCCCCGGGGCCCAATTTATTACTCCACCAACGAACCATGTGCCAAAAAGGAAAGAACCAAGCTTTCCGGTTTTTTGTTGGAAGATAGTTTTTGCCAGAATTTAAATTTTTGTTTCGTATTTTTTTCCCCCCTTCCATTACAAAATTAAAAAATTTGTCACGACTTTCTTGGACAAATTTCCAAGAAACGCGACTTGGCCCTTGGGGGCGCTTAAATGGGGAAAATTGCAGCAAAAAAACTTTCCATTTTCACTTTTTTGTTCTACAATAGGGCCTTTTTACTAGATAACCTTCTATTTCTGCCAATTTCCATTTGCCGCGGGAAAAGCAACATAAAGGAATTTTTGGGGCCCAGGTCAAAGTAAAGATTTAAAATTTTTTTACACGTTTTTTAAAAATTAAATAGAAAAAAAAATCAAAAAAAAAAAGCGATTTATTTTTCCCCAAACTTAATTAACACCCCTTGGGAATGGCCCCAAAAGGGGAGGGATCAAAACTAATTTCTCCCCCTCGGTGATGTGCAGTAAATCACCACACCCACGACATTTCAAGGGCAACGAGGCTTTTTTACAAAAGGGCTTGCTAAAAAAAAAAAATTTAAAAAAAAAATTAAAAATAAAAATTAAAAACCCCTTTTTTTTTCCCCCCCCCGTTTTAAAATTTAAGGGGTAATTTTTTTTTTTAAATCATTTTTGAAAAGCAACACAATCATAACCATCGATAAAAACAAAAAAAAAACCCCCATAATAAAAAAGTAAGGGGAAAAAAAAAAAACCCCAAATTATTTTTTTTGGGGCACCACACCTAAAAAAAAAAGCTGAAACAGGGACCAAAGTACCCCCCCCATGGGACAAAAAAAAAATCTTCGCATCATAAAAAAAACCACTTAAGCCTTCTTTTTTCTTTCCCCCAAGAAAAAAAAAAAATTACAAACCTTTGAATAGGGGGAAAAAAAAAAAATACTTTTTTTAAAAAATTCAATTTACAGTTTGAAAAAATCATGTCACACGATCGAACTTATTTTTTTCAGGCCCCCCCCCTTAACCATAAGAAAAAGATAAAACAATACAAAAAAACAGTTGCAAAATTTTCTTATTTTTATCATTTATCCACTTACTGAATTTTTTCCTGTTTTCAGTAATTCTAGCAAATGATTGGGCTTTAAAGCAAATTTTCCCCCCAAAAAAGGCCCAGTTATTCCTTAATTTTCACTTCCCACTCTGAAACATAGTTTAAGCAGACTAAATTAAAATTATTTGCAGGAACAAATTTTTGCAAAAATTTTGTAAAAATCGCGTTCTGGAAATACAATTTTTTTAAATTTCCTGTGGTTTCCAAATTGGGGCAACGTCATTTTGCTAACATAGGGGGCGGCAAAAAAAAAAAAAACAACATAGTCGCCTCACACCTACCTCCAACTGCCCCCCACCCCATCCACCAAAAAGTGAAGAAACCATGGGGTTTTAAAAAAGGGGGTTTCCAACGCGCCCAAAAAAAACAAAAAAAATACTCGCCAGGGACTGACCAGCGAAAAAGGAAAAGAAAGTAATATAAGACACATTTTTTTTTTAAGGTATCAACCCAAATTTTTTTTCCCTTTTTTAAGAGGAAAAAAAAAATAAAGATACAGTAATATTACCATTAGGTTCATCCTAATTGTCACTGAAAGATCAAAATTTTTGCATTTCTTCTCTTTCTCTGTCTAAAGAGCATGATAAACAGATAACACCTAGAGGTCAATGAATTTTAAAAAAATTAATTATAATTGTAAGAATATAAAAAAGAAAAACATAATTGCATATTAATCAGATGTTATGTAGAGTACTTTTGATTATTCCTGTATCTATCTAAATGACCTGTGGGGAAATCAGTGATAAGACCGCTAAACACAGTAACTACGGTTGGGTGAACTCACCAATATTGGCAGGATCAAACAACTTCTAATATGTATGGGGGTCTCCTGACTCTCCACGACCGATAATGGGGGCAGATCCAAAGGGTCAGGAAGCTTGAATTTTTAATACCTGACATATTTTGGGACTCGGAAGATGAGCCGCTGATAAAAGTTGTCTGGTAGTGGCTTTCTCCACTCTTCCCTTGTGATGTCAAAAAATAGCTAATGGCTGAATAGGTTCTTGACTTCCCGCATCCCATGTGTATGGAGGCCCTTAATTTAAAGCCATCTACCACTGTTCACAAAACCAAAAGATAATCTCCTTATATGTTGTGTACTGTCATCAAATTCATAGTAAAAAGGTGAACAAATAGTTGTTTCTAACTCTACCGAAAGCGAAGCAGACTATGCTTTCCTAACAAAGGGCCATTAATTAGAAATGTGAACCATGGGGTATATGTTTTTTTTTGGTGGCTGACTATGGTGCACTGATGCCCCGGCATCCATCTCGACTGGTCACACTGTTGGCACATACATCCTGAGTGTATACGCTGACAAGTGGACACATAGTGTAGAAATTTTGCCTTAGTCAATTCCAATGTAATGTAACAGAAGATAGTAAACTTTAAATTGGGGCCCTGACTGTGTAACCTCCTATAGTACAGACAAGGGCTATCTAAAAAGATAACTTCTTGTAACATCGGCATAATACACTTATTAACACTGAAATTGCAGCATCAAGAAAGAAAACTCTTGGAAATATAGAAATCACAGGATGGATAGACATGTTAAAGATAACAATGGTAAAAAAAAATGGAAACCAAATTACCAACATCTAGATTTATTAGTATTGCATATGACCTCACGCGCTTATATACACTCCCCTATCAGGTTGTTGTCTGGGGTTTATCATTTGCTAATCATTAACAAGTCTACAATCCGCGATTTCCATACCTCCATACTTTCCTTCTTGCTGTTTCCAAATTTTAATATTCAGTAAATTATTTTTTCCTTACCCTCAAAGTGCCTTGACCCTTCCCTTTTTCAGTGACTACAAAGCTCCAAGTTGCTTGTCTGCAAGGTAAAAGATTAAGTCAAGAGAGTCCAGTTATGTTTTTTTTTAAGTGAACACCATAAGGCTTTAGTTACTACTGACCCTACCGTAAACTTTGGTTTCTTACCTGTTCTGATCGGGCCAACAAGGCATTATTCAGATTAAGACGAATAGTTGTACTTTGGGATCTCCCGGGGAGCTTGAAAGAAACATCCATGTCCAAGTCTTTAAAACTCGGTACATCTGCCCGATACTGAGCAAGAGCTTCGAACTGCAGCATATAGACTGAAATGCAAGAGTTAAGAAAAACGTAGACATGGTCAATATACCACCCATAATATCCAACATACTGAAAAAGTTTAATTAATCAGAAGCAGTTTTTATTTTCTTGTGGACTGTCAGAAGATGCTAGAAACCCCATTAAAAATAAACCAATCTACAGTCCTACTCCGTTCATTTCTTGGTTAATGACCTGAGACAGTCCATAGCTAATGCAGGCAGTTCCGACTTACAAACACCTGACCTATGTATTACCCATAGTTGGAAGTAAGATGTAAAAAAAAACCAATACTAACCTAATCACTCACTCTCTGGCCACCCTGCTGGGACCATCTGGTCTACTTCTTTTCACCATCGGGGGCCACATCTCGGGGCCTCTTCACCATATACCATAAATTCCAGGATTCACAGGTCTTGCTCATCATAAGATCATGGCACTGTTTTGATACAAAAACCTTGGGATATTACAACATGCTTGACCCTTGAGACCTAGACACAGCTGGTAGTCCTTGTATGAAAAAGAGACCAAAGATCGGCATGAAACGGCTGAAAGGAGAGGGACCGGACAGCGGGGGAGAAGTAGTGAGGCACTGAAGAGTTCAGCGATGAGGTGATTTATTGGGTTTTTGTTTTTTTTTTCCCTTGCCCTAATCCAACTATTTATAACCCTTGAAACGGGCTGCCATGAAGGTGGTAGTTTCCTCAAGGAAGTCTTCAAACAGGGGCTGGACAGACAATTGTTGGGATGATTTAGAAAATCCTCAGGAGCAGAGGGCTGGACACGAGACCCGGAGGTCCCTTCCAACTGTAGCATTCTATTCACAAACAAACCTACAGAACCTACAAGTTTGTAACCAAAGGACTGTCTGTCGTGCATCCCATCATTTCTTTTTACATTATTACTCCCTGTGCTGCACCAAGCATTTAGTTCCCGGACAGGACAACTCATTGACCTGGAAAATTAGACTTAGTTTGACTGGTAGACAGTACTGTTCTCACTTTTAAGCTCATCATAAAATTTACATATATGTTTTCCTTACTTTTACTCTTGGCTCAAAAATTTTCCAAAGATATGTGTCTCAGGGTTTAACAAGTCATAAAATAAACATGATTTTGTGATATTCTGTCAGGAGATGTGTTTTATGCCCGGTCCATCACCACCAATTAGTTGTGATTTATGTAAAAAATTTGTAAGACCTAAAACCCCTTAATTGTACAGGGACAGTACATGTCCTTTCAGGTAACTTTTCAGAATAGGCGGGCCTGTGTGTGTACATGACAAATATCACAATTTCTGATCTTTATTTATCCTGCAGTTTTTGGAAAGTTTTCCCTTCTTTAGACTCTATCTCTTATTTTCAATTGTCTCTGAACAGTGATTGGAGACAAGCTGCTAGTAACAGTGCAAATTTTAACAAAGGACCTTGCTCTTATTTCCCTATGTAGTAGCATCCAGACGAAGAAGCAGCGCTGGAAAGACATTTTACAGCATACGGGCATGTAGATGGAATCCCATCTGGGAGAAGCTAATTTTCAGGAAAGCTGCTACAGAATGTGGGCGTTCCCCTGCCTGTTTATCACCCTCTTCATCCCCTACCACCACTCACCCCCGCTGGCAGTAAAGCTTGGTTTTTTACCATAAAAAGGTATAAGCTGTTTTTTTAGAATGGGTGTGAGTTTTAGGAGACAGGGAGGGGAAGAGGAAGGGTCATAATTGGAGAGAGAAGAATATTTCTCTAACAATATATATAAAAAAGTTTTC
>JARQOD010000004.1:539211022-539329745 GCA_033576555.1 Oophaga sylvatica
GGACTGTCATCAAGGCTTCCCTCCTCCTCTTCCTCCTCTACTGCAGACTCCTGATCCTTAATGTGCGTCAAAGTTTGAATGAGCAGACGCCTAAGTGGGATGCTCATGCTTATGATGGCGTCGTCTGCGCTTACCAGCCGTGTGCATTCCTCAAAACACTGAAGGACTTTACAGAGATCTTTCAGCTTTGACCACTGCACACCCGACAACTCCATGTCTGCCCTCAAACTGCCTGCCCGTGTATCCTCCCACAAATGCATTACAGCCTGCCTCTGTTCGCACAGCCTCTCAACCATGTGCATGGTGGAGTTCCACCTTGTTGCAAAGTCTATGATTAGGCGCTGCTTGGTGAGGTGGAGCGATCGCTGCAGCTTCTGCATACGACTGGAGTCTACGGGCGAGCAACGGATGTGCGAGCACAGTCTTCGCACCTTATGGAGCAGGGCTGTTAACTCCGGATAATTATTTAGGAAGCACTGCACCACCAGGTTCAAGGTATGAGCCAGGCAAGGTATGTGTCTGAGTTTTGCCAGTGCTATGGCCGCCACAAAATTACAGCCGTTATCACTGACTACCTTGCCTGGCTCAAGATGTATACTGCCCAGCCATGACTCAGTTTCTCACTGCAAGTAGTCGGCCAGTACCTCCACGGTGGTCTGTTGTCGCCCAAAGACATCATCTTTAAAACAGCCTGCTGACGCTTACCACTAGCTGTTCGATAGTGGGACACCTCGTGTGCAACACTAGCATTTGCGGATGGAGTGCTCGTGCGACTGCGCTCAGTCGACGAGCTTTCGCTTCTGGAGGAGGAGTAGGAGGAGGGTCGAACGCCTACAGCTAACTATTGCCTATACCGTGGGCTAGGCAGCACTGTCCCACCGCGGCTGTCCCCTGTGGACCCTGCATCCACCACATTAACCCAGTGCACAGTGATGGACACGTAACAGCCCTGGCCATGCCTACTGGCCCATGCATCTGTTTTGAGGTGCACCTTTCCGTGCACTGATTGTTTGAGTGCATGGACAATGCGGTCTTTCACATGCAGGTGGAGGGCAGGGATGGCTTTTCTAGAAAAGAAGTGCCAACTGGGTAGGTCATAGCGTCGGACAGCGTAGGCCATGAGCTCTCGGAACGCTGCGCTTTCAACCAAACGGAAGGGCATCATCACTAATGAGATCATTTTGGCAATGTAGGCATTCAAAGCCAGTGTACGTGGATGAGAGGATGAGTACTTTCTTGTCCTACTCAGAGTGTCTGCTAGGGTGAGCTGGACTTGAGAGCTGCATATGGGGGAACTAGCGGTGGACTTGACGGACTGAGAGGGGGTTGGTGATGGTGATGGTGGTGGTGGTGGTGGTGATGGCCTAGATTTAGTCTTTCGTTGCAAAAACATTGTGATTCCCTGACTGCTTTGGCCTTGCGACGACACTTCAACATTTCTTGCTGGTGGTGTGCTAACCGGTGGGCTTACAGTGGGGGAAGTGATGGAGCGTTGCTGGCTAACTTCAGTTGCAGCAGGTGCACATGTGCTACCTGAGGTTTTGTAGAACGTCCATGCTTGCAAGTGCATGGTGATTAAATGTCTAAGCATGCAACTGTTACTCAAATTTCGGAGATTTTTCCCTTGGCTAAATGTCCTTCCTCACTTCTTACAGATAACCTTTGCCTCATCAATAGGATTTTGGTCCAAAAAATGCCACACTACACACTTCCTACTATAGGATAAATTTTCAGGGTTTGCACGCTGTGCTAATTTGACCGTCTGGCCAAGCTGTCCTGCAACTCTTTTTGATTTTTTAACACGTTTTGGACAGCTACGGGCCTGCCAGATAACCGCAGCTGCGATGTCAATGCCTGCTGCGGATTCTTCTCCTCTTCTGAGCTATTGCCAGTGGCACCCTCTTCCTCCAATGGATGCAAATCCGGGTCAACAACTTGGTCATTCATCACCTCCTCTTCAATTTCATCTGCACCTTCCCCTGTGTCACCATGTAAGGTGGTATAGTATGCGGGAAGTGGCACCTGAGTTTCATCAGGGTCAGATTCTGGCTCAGGAGAATGCGAGTGCTCTGGGTGAATGTACCAGCAGAATCATCCAACAGTGGCTGTGCATCAGTGCACTCCATGTCAGATTCATCTTGGACTGGGGAATTCAGGATTTCACTTGATAACCCAGGCATGGTATGTGAAAAGAGCTCCATGGAGTAATCTGAAGTGTGGCCTGCCGCATCCTTCACGCTTGATGGGGGTGAAGGACACAAGGAAAGGTGTTGTTCCTGACCAGGAGCCTGCACTGACGACTCAGTGCTTGCATTTTTTGAAACTTCAGAAGAGGAGGCGATAGAGATGGAGGCTGTTTCGGCAATGTAAGCCAAAACCTGTTCCTGCTGCTCCGGCTTTAAAAGTGGTTTACCTACTCCCAGAAAAGTAAGCCTTCCAGGCCTTCTGGAGCCAGACGATGATGCAAGCTCAACACCTCCTGCCTTAGGTGCTATTGTACTTTTGGCACTACCAGCAGATGCACCACCACCACCATCAGTACCAGCTGGCCCCCCAAGCCCACGTCCGCGGCCTCTTCCACCATACTTCCTCATGTTTGTGAAAATGCACCCAAAATACCAGCAGATATATGGTACTGTATCAGAAGCGTACAACTGTATACGGTAAAGGGGAAAATTTAAATATCCGTATATATTTCCGGAGTCACACGCAGACGCTCTCAGGGTCAGTATGGATTAGACCAGAATATTAAAAAGCAGAAAAAGGGTAATGTATCAGAAGATACCAGGTGTATACAGTGTAGGGGTAATTTTACATCTCCGTATATATTTCCGGAGTCAGACACAGACGCTCACAGGCTCAGTATGGATTAGACCAGAATATAAAAAGCAGAAAAGGTACTGTATCAGAAGCGTACAGCTGTACACAGTGTTGGGGTAATTTTAAATCTCTGTATATATTTCCGGAGTAACACACAGACGCTCACAGGCTCAGTATGGAAAAGACCAGAATATAAAAAGCAGAAAAAGGGTACTGTATCAGAAGCATACAGCTGTATACAGTGTTGGGGTAATTTTAAATCTCTTTGTATATTTCCGGAGTAACACACAGACACTCACAGGCTCAGTATGGATTAGACCTGAATATAAAAAGCAGGAAAAGGGTAATGTATCAGAAGCGTACAGTTGTATACAGTCTAGGGATAATTGTAAATCTCCGTATATATTTCCAGAGTAACACACAGACTCTCACAGGCACAGTATGGATTAGACCAGATTATAAAAAGCAGAAAAAGGGTAATGTATCAGAAGCGCACAGCTGTATACAGTCTAGGAAAATTGTAAATCTCCGTATATATTTCCAGAGTAACCACAGACTCTCACAGGCTCAGTATGGATTAGACCTGAATATTAAAAGCAGGAAAAGGGTAATGTATCAGAAGATACCAGGTGTATACAGTGTAGGGGTAATTGTAAATCTCTGTATATATTTCCAGAGTCAGACACAGACGCTCACAGGTTCTGTATGGATTAGATCAGAATATAAAAAGCAGAAAAAGGGTACTGTATCACAAGTGTACAGCTGTATACAGTATTGGGGTAATTTTAAATCTCCGTATATATTTCCGGAGCAACACACAGACGCTCACAGGCTCAGTATGGATTAGACCTGAATATAAAAAGCAGAAAAAGTGTAATGTATCAGAAGATACCAGGTGTATACAGTGTAGGGGTAATTGTAAATCTCAAGAAAACATTTCCGGAGTCAGACACAGACGCTCACAGGCTCAGTATGGATTAGACCAGGATATAAAAAGCAGAAAAAGGGTACTGTATCACAAGCATACAGCTGTATACAGTGTTGGGGTAATTGTAAATCTCCGTATATATTTCCGGAGTCACACACAGATAGTCAGCATGTATTTGTCCGTGATACCAGCCAGTACACGGTAGTGTGTGAGGAGCGTACAGGTCTATACGGTGTGGGAAAAAATGAATGCTCAGTAACTGTGCAGAAAAAAAGAATTAAAGTATTAGTGCTGTGCAAAAAGAACTCTACACCGCAGTGTACACACAGCAATACAGCTAGCAGGCAGCCTATTAACCACCGCTGCTGCACCCAAGAAAATCCTCCCCTGTCACTGGCAGGTAGCCTAATTACCAGCGCTGCTGCACACAAGAAAATCCTCCCATGTCACTTCACACTAACTGTACAGCACAATTGCTATCAGCACAAGAACAAAAGAACTTTTGTTTCCAGCCCTAATCTCTCCCTACTGATAAACAGCATCAGCAACCTCTCCCTACTGTTAAGATCGGCAGAGTTAAAATGGCGGTCGGTGGTCAGAGCTTTTATAGACAGTATGACGCCCCCCAAAGCAAGCCAATCACTGCAATGCCCTTCTCTAAGATGGTGGTGGCTGCTGCCCATGTCATTTCGTTGTCCACAGTGTACGTCCTTGCTCATTGGCTGAGAAAAGGCGCCTGCAAGCATTATGGGAAAACCGACTTTGGCGCTCGGGTCGATGACCGCATGGCCGACCTCACGCTATGGTCGGGTTTCGCTTGGCGAAACCCGACTTTGGCGAATGTCGGCGACTTTTGAATCTGACCGACCAGTTTCGCTCAACTCTAGTATTTACTCATTTAGGTTTGCTCAATGTTTTTCACTTGCCTTAATTTCACTGTTGCCGTAATTGTAGAGAATCGCCCTGATCTCTACTTGCTCATTTCTCACCACGGAATATGGAAGCTTCAGGTCAGTAAAGAAGTTCATCATCACCTGAATATCATATGGTTTAGACACACAGATTCCTGTCAAGACAAAAGCAAACATGAATGTCAAACCCAGTTTGAATGATCACAGAGGCAGCAAATCTGTTATTTGGCACAATTCGATGCCGTTTTTTTTAATACACTCCTCAACATTGAAATTGCAACATCAAGAAGGACAAGCCCTAAAGTTATGCACATTGGTGAAAGTAGAAGGTTTTTCTAGAATCTGCTAATTATGGTATCACATTTTCAAGCACCTAGCTGTAATCTTTTCGAGGGAGAGGCATAAAAGCCAAATTGAAAGCAAATTGTTATTAGCCTGATGGAACCTCAGAAATTTGATCAATTCTTGTGGGATGCTTGTTTGATGCCTCCTGATTTTTGACATGCCAGTTATCACCAGTTGTCGTAAATTGAGATGGAGAGATTCCTTGAACTTTGAGACCTTGGTTTACACACCTGGCAGAGCGCTATGTAGGTAGGCCAAGATGTTAGCACTGATTTAACATAGCATGGCCCAGTGACTGGGAGAAAAACAAAGAACTTGAATGACAGCAACAAGTACACAGAGGCGAACATCTGCACAGACAGATTGTCAGATTAGACGAATGGTGCAAAGTGATCCATTCTGAACTGCAAGTGAAAATGGACATGAGATACTAAATCTAAGCCATCACCAGCATCTACACAAACCATCAGAAGGAATTCGCACAACATAGGGCTATGAGCCGTACATCCATCTACAAGTGCTCCATTACCCTCACAACACAGTTCTCCAAGGTTATTATGGTGCACAGAAAGACAATAATGCAGGATGGAATGGAGATCTCTCCTCTTCAGTCTTTCTTATGTCTTGGATGCCAAAATCGTCGGAAATTGGTCAGGAGTAGAGATGAGAAAGAGAGCCTAAACTTGCTATTATGGTCTACCAATGAGAACATCTGGGACTTTATTAGTCATCAATGCAAAGGTATTAACATTGTAATTGATAGGAAAAGCTTTGCAATTTGTTTAATTTTCCATAAGTGAAAATCACTGATGAAGCTCTGATAGTATAAAGTGAAACACTGACCAAACACTGATGAACATCAGATCAAAAACACTGATGACACTCGGACTCAAATGTGCCACTTTATAATATTTTAAATTTTTTCACCAAACATGAGTGCTGCAAACACAATTCTGATAGATGTTATTAGTAACTGTCTAAAAATTTGCAGACAGGCACCCTATTGCAGTCTAACTAAGCACTAGGGATGAGCGAATGGTAAAGTTCGGGGTCCGTACCGTACACTTAGTGTTCATGCACTGACCCAGAACACAGACTTCTCCTTGATGTCCATGTTACCGTTCAGGTTCGGTAGCCCGTTACTGCCAGTCAGAGCCCTGTGGTTCCCAGGTGGTCATACAGATGATAGCATAGCATGTGAGCCAAAAGATTTGATAGGTGTTAGAAAGGTTACCACCGGTCATAGTAGTCGGCTGATGAGAGTACTCATAATTATGTGCCCGGTCTCGCAGACAGCAGTGAGAGCAGGCATACGATAATTAGAGTATTTATCAGCAGGCACTTGTGCAATAAATAAAAAAAAAAAAAATAGCCTGTGGTCCCCTCTATTTTAGGTAGCCAGTGCAGGCAAAACCAAAAGCTGCGGGATGCAGCACTCAGCTGTCAGTGATATCTTGGCTGATTATAAAAAATAGAGGGGTTCCCATGCCATTTTTTTTAATTTATTTAAATAAATAATTTAATAAAACTGCGTGGGGTCCCCTAATTTTTTACAACCAGCCAAGCTAAAGCAGACAGCTAGAAACAGGTATTCTCAGACTGGGAAGGGTCCATGGATATTGGCCCTCCCCTGCCTAAAAATAGCAGCTCGCAGCTGCCCCAGAAAAGGCACATTTATTAGATGAACCAATTCTGGTGCTTTCTCTGGCTCTTCCCACTCGCCCTGGTGTTACTAACCCACAGTCAAATGCAATAAAAACACAGAGAAAAGTCCTTTATTCAAAATAAAAACACAGACTCATTTATTTGAAAGAAACACTCTTCATCAGCTTTCACCTATTTATTACTGTAAAATTAAAAATAATAGAACACCATATTCCTCATCTGTCAGATGATAATCCATATGTCCCATGACGTGCTCCAACTCTGCTACATCTGGATTGCATGGCTGAGTGGTGGCATGATCCAGGAGACACTGGACTGAGCCTGAGAGTGCAGCTCAGTGCCTTGGGGTGAAATCATTGTTGTTTCTGCCGATCACAGGCAGTGGTTCTCAGGCTCAGCTCACTATTTCCAGGATTTACGGCTAAGCAGTCGCATCATGCCACTGCTCAGCCATGCAATCCAGATGAAGCAGAGTTATGTGCTTCGTGGGACAAATGGATTATTGGCGGACAGGTGAGAAATATGTAGTTTTGCTATTTTTAATTTTACAGTAATAAATGGGTAAAAGAAGGTGGGGAGTGTTTATTTCAAATAAAGGATTTTTCTGTGTGTTTATTTTAGTTAAATGACTTTTTTTCTGTGTGTGACACTATTTCATTTTCACTATGGGGTTAGTAATGGGGGCGTTTATAGACGCCTCTCCATTACTAACCCCTGGGCTTGATGTCATCTGACATTACAAAGTTGACATCAACCCCAAAACTCACAAATGTTACATCACTTGCTATTGCACCAGAGCAAGTATGAAGAGTGAGGCTAAGCACCAAAATTGGCACATCTAATGCATGTGCCATTTCTGGTGAGGCTGAAGGCTGATGTTCTTTATCTGGGAGGGGGCCAATGTATGGCCCCTTCCTAGGCTATTTATATCAGTCTGCAGCTGTCTGTTTAGCCTTGCTGGTTAGTAAATATAGGGGGGACCCACATCATTTGAACAATAAAATATACACGCACTGACTGCATTATATCACACTGACATCTTTACTGACTATAATGCACAGGTGCCAACTGATGAGAGTACTACTCTCATCAGAGTCGCCTGCTCTTGCTCTTATCACCGAGAGGAGACACTGATGATAATAGTAATAGATAGATATATAGATAGATATATAGATACAGTAGATAGATATAATAGATGATAAATATATATAACAAATAGGCAGCACTCCAAAAATTAAAATGAAAAACCGTGACTTTACTGATCCATTAGCAGCTAAAGGATCAGTAGAGCCACGTTTTTTCACTTTAATTTTTGGAGTGCTGCCTGTTTTTTTCTGATTTTCTATTTTAGAGGATTGGATATCACCTTAACAGGTTTTATTGCACCCGGCTTCTTTTGGTAGTGCTGCCAAATTTTCTTAATTATCTTAATTATATAATAGATAGATAATAGTGTGAGACAGTGAAGGAATATGTGTTGAATGGGGTGTACATTTCACCTAGGTACTGTGCTGTATGGTATAAGGGAAATGTGTGGCTTTGTAAACCTAGTGGTAGAGAAAGGTCACTACACCTCACATTCAGCACACACTTGCAGCTCAGGCCTGAAACCATTCAGCTGTTAATTAGGAGACCAGAAATAGGTGTCTGCAAACACAATCAGAGAGCTGGCTTAGTCTGGACACAGGAAGGTGTCCCGGCACAAGAAGCAGTCTCCAGGAGTGGGAGCTGGCTTAGTCTGGACACAGGAAGGTGTCCCGGCACAAGAAGCAGTCTCCAGGAGTGGGAGCACGCTCAGTCTGAACACAGGAAGGTGTCCCGGCACAAGAAGCGTCTCCAGGAGTGTGAGCTATCTCAGTCTGGGTGCAGGAGGTACCCCAGACACAGGAGTAGTCTCAGTGAGAATCCGTGCGAATAGCGGCTGAATAGGAGTGGATCTCTCTCAAGTCTGGACGTTGGATGTGCCTTCAGACAAAAGGAGGAGTATCTGTGAAACTCCATACTGGTAACATATATCATATGTGTTGTTTTGGGCCAGGCTGGTAGAGCCGGGACCCGATAGACAGGGCAATCTATCTATGTGTAATTAGTGGCTAGACAAGCCTAGGTTTTCTGTTTATGATTTATTTTTATCTGTTTGCTGTGGACTTTAATAAAGCTGGTTGCGGCCAGTTTTCACCAGAACTGCTGTCTGAATGAACTGTTTTCGTGTCACTCTGTCTACCCAGACAGCGATTCTAGGGCTATATCCCCTGGAAATGTTACAATTGGCGGAGAATGCTGGGGCAGCGCAGTGGCTGATACAGTTAGTGCTGGAGTGTGCATGCAGCACAGTGGCTTAGAGACAGCAATAAAGGTGAAGTCTGTTGAAATAGCAGCAGAGAAAAAAAAAGTGTGTCAGCAGAAACGTCTGTTTGGAGCAGTCTTAAAGAGACAGGAGCCCTAATAGACTTTGCAAAAGAAAAAAAAAAAAAGTGTCTGCACAGCAGAGCTGAATTTTTCTATGGAAAAGACTGTGGAGTGTGTATGTCTTGAGTGAAGACTGCCGTTGTTGAGACAGAGAAGTCTGACAGCATGGATGACAGCATGGAGGCGCTGTTTGAACAAATGGCGCAAGTTATTGTGCAACATAAGACTGCCGTGGTTGAGACAGATAAGTCCGGCAGTATGGAGGGGCTCGTTGAGTACCTGGTCCAGGCCCAGCGGACCATGGAGCAGCAGCGCCTGCAGCACCAGCAGTGCATGCAGCAGGCCCAGCGGAGCATGGAGCAGCAGCGCCTGCAGCACCAGCAGTGCATGCAGCAGTACCAGCAGCAAATCCTGCAGCAGCAGCAGGAGAATAACCGGGTGTTGGAGCAGATTGCAGCTCTCAGCACCCCGTCCCAGAGTAATGTTGTGAAGGCACCTGCCTTGTCCGCTGTGAAGAAGGCGGTACGACGGTCCCTGGAAAAGATGACACCTCGTGATGATGTGGAGGTATATCTCACTAGGTTTGAGGAACTGGCAGAGAAGGAGAATCTGCCCCTATCTGAGTGGGCCATGATGATCGCACCCTATCTGATTGGAGTGCCCCAGGTGGCCTATGCTGACCTGAGCGAGCAGGACAGCCAAGACTATGCCAAGCTGAAAGCGGAGATTCGTACCCGGCTGGGTGTTACGGTGACAGCCCGTGCCAGGGGAGTTCGTGACTGGAGATACAGTTGGGAGTCTGCAGTCAGCAAACCTGATTATGGAGTTGAAAAGGTGATAGTGAACCGCTACACCCGAGCACGTCCTCCTGAGGTACAGCCGTCTGAGAGGTCGTCACTTCGGAGTTCCTGGACGCTGAACTCTCGCGGTAAGAGCGTTCCAGCTGTAGGGGACATATGGGAGGGTGATTGTGGTGGACAGTGTTGGAGATGTCGTGAAATTGCAGCCGGCTGTTCACTAGAGGGGGAGCCTATGTGCCGTGATGTTGGCAGGTCCCTCTCTCCCTGCGCAGAGCCTGTGTGTGTGTCCACCTCAGCCGAAGAGACTGGACCACAGGGGTCCCCGGTGGTTGTAAATGACTGCCCAGCACAGGCCCTCTTAGACTCAGAGAGTCCAGTGACTTCCGTATGTGACAGCCTGATTGATAGGGAATTCATCCCTGATAAGCACCTGAGTGTGGTGTGCATCCATGGAGACACCAAAGTCTACCCAGAGACTGCCGTGGACTTGGTCCCTAAACTCGGGGAGGTTTCATATGAAGTGGGGGTAGTGAAGAGCCTGGTGCACCCCGTCATATTGGGTGGAGACTTTCCCCGATCTGGGGATCTCTGGGGGAGAAATGTTTCTGATGGACAGTGTGATGAAGCTCCTATTGAGGGTGCGCAGTCCCGAGGGGCGGAACACAATGCTAGTGGGCCGTTAAACTTATGTGATAATGATGATGATGATGATGATGATGATCATGATAATGATGATGACCATGATAATGATGCTGATGCTGATAATGATAATGATGATGATCATGATAGTGATGATGATACTGATCATAATCATGATAATGATATTGATAATAATGATGACTGTGATAGTGATGAAATTCCTTTGCAGGTGATGTTGGGAGACGAGGATGGTGGTTCTCGGGAACCGAGTGTCCCTGACTTGCCTGTGTCCTGTGACAATTTTGAGGGTGAGCAGTGGCGAGACCCCACTCTTAGGACGGCACAGGAAAATATGATTGTTCTAAATGAGGTTTCCCAGGAGCCTGGCTCTGAGGAGAGGTTTCCTCATGCTGCCATGGACAATAGCCTATTGTATAGGGACACTGAGGTCCAGGGGGAGGTCGTGAGCCAGCTCCTAGTACCTGAGCTATATAGAAGTATAGTGCTGGGGTTGTCACATAGTCACATACTTGAGGGACCAGATGGTGCAGTTAATGTTGTGGATGACATGTTAACTAAGGTTCCAGATCAAGATGTGAATGAAAATGAATTGTATGGCCCTGACAGTGAGCAGGATGTGAATGAAAATGAATTGTATAACACTGACAGTGAGCAGGATATGAATGAAAATGAATTGTATAACCCTGACAGTGAGCAGGATATGAATGAAAATGAAGGGTATAGCCCTGACAGTGAGCCAGATGTGACTGAAGAAGTAGAGTATAGGACGGACGGTAGGGCTTCTGGGCATGTCTTGCCAGAAGAGCCTGAAGGTGGGGAACTGGAGAAAAGTGAAAAACCCTCTATACCTTCTGTGATAGTTGGTGACACATGGTCAGTGCACCAGGGACAGGAGGTACAAGAGTTTCTGAGGAAGAGTCAGCAGAAGTGTTCTGATGTGCCGGGTCGTACTTCTCTGGCCAGGCACTATATCGAAACTGAGCCCGGCCCTAAGGTCAAGATGAAACCGTGCAGGATACCCGAGGCCCGCAGAGAGTATAGGCCTGGGAGGGTACAGGGTAGTGCGGATGCTTCAGATGAAGAGAAAGCTGATCTTGGCTATGACTCAGGTGACGATACAAATGACAGTGAAGATGAAGCTGATGAGGGCCATGACTGGTCCAGAGTTCACTGTCTCTCTTGGATTGTTGACCAGCCCTCTGGTCTGGATGACCAGCCCTCCGGTCTGGAGAAGAGGGAGGGGATATGTGAGACAGTGAAGGAATATGTGTTGAATGGGGTGTACATTTCACCTAGGTACTGTGCTGTATGGTATAAGGGAAATGTGTGGCTTTGTAAACCTAGTGGTAGAGAAAGGTCACTACACCTCACATTCAGCACACACTTGCAGCTCAGGCCTGAAACCATTCAGCTGTTAATTAGGAGACCAGAAATAGGTGTCTGCAAACACAATCAGAGAGCTGGCTTAGTCTGGACACAGGAAGGTGTCCCGGCACAAGAAGCAGTCTCCAGGAGTGGGAGCTGGCTTAGTCTGGACACAGGAAGGTGTCCCAGCACAAGAAGCAGTCTCCAGGAGTGGGAGCACGCTCAGTCTGGACACAGGAAGGTGTCCCGGCACAAGAAGCGTCTCCAGGAGTGTGAGCTATCTCAGTCTGGGTGCAGGAGGTACCCCGGACACAGGAGTAGTCTCAGTGAGAATCCGTGCGAATAGCGGCTGAATAGGAGTGGATCTCTCTCAAGTCTGGACGTTGGATGTGCCTTCAGACAAAAGGAGGAGTATCTGTGAAACTCCATACTGGTAACATATATCATATGTGTTGTTTTGGGCCAGGCTGGTAGAGCCGGACCCGATAGACAAGGCAATCTATCTATGTGTAATTAGTGGCTAGACAAGCCTAGGTTTTCTGTTTATGATTTATTTTTATCTGTTTGCTGTGGACTTTAATAAAGCTGGTTGCGGCCAGTTTTCACCAGAACTGCTGTCTGAATGAACTGTTTTCGTGTCACTCTGTCTACCCAGACAGCGATTCTAGGGCTATATCCCCTGGAAATGTTACAATAGATATATGATAAATAACAGATAGATAGATAGATAGATAGATAGATAGATAGATAGATAGATAGATAGATAGATACTGTACAGGGTGGGCCATTTATATAGATACACCTAAATAAAATGGGAATTGTTGGTGATATCAACTTCCTGTTTGTGGCACATTAGTATATGGGAGGGGAAAACTTTTCAAGATGGGTGGTGACCATGGCGGCCATTTTGAAGTGGTCCATTTTGAATCCAAATTTATTTTTTTCAATGGGAAGAGGTTCATGTGACACAACAAACTTATTGAGAATTTCACAAGAAAAACAATGGTGTGCTTGGTTGTAACGTAACTATATTCTTTCATGAGTTATTTACAAGTTTATGACCATTTATAAAATGTGTTCAAAGTGTTGCCCATTGTGTTGGATTGTCAATGCAACCCTCTTCTCCCAATCTTGACACACTGATAGCAACACCGCAGAAGAAATGCTGGCACAGGCTTCCAGTATCTGTTGTTTCAGATGCTGCACATCAATCCAATCTACTTTCCAGGAAACTGTTCATGTAGGAATGCTCAGACATGACACTCATAATGTGGTGGTGCACCATCTTGCTGGAAAAACTCAGGGAACGTGCCATCTTCAGTTTTCTGGAAAGTGGATATGTCGTAGTGGGCCAGTTGAATGGCCACCAAGGTCTCCCTATCTGACCCCATTAGACTTTTATCTTTGGGGTTATCAAGAGAAACCGCTAGGTGGGCACTTACCAGCGGTTTCAGCAGCTCTGACAGTGGGAGCCTGGAGCCTCCGACGGCCTGTGACAGCGGTACTCACAGCGCCCGAGTGCTGGGCAAGACGATAGCAATACAGCAGAGCTGGAGTTAGCAGAACACCAAGTGGTGAGTGTACTGCCAGGACCTGCGGTCATGTGACCCCCCAGGGGCGGAGCTTAGCGTCCTGTAGCTGGGATGAGTGCAGGGAGCTACTGGGACCCTGGAGAATGGAAAGGGGGTCACCGGACACCAGGTAGAGGAAGGGGCAAGACAAGCCGAGGTCAGTAAACGTGAGAGACAACGCAGTACACAAGGAGCAGGCAAATCAAGAATAGTCAGGGACGTGGCAGGAGTCAGAAAACCAGAGAAGCATATACACAGTACAGAATCAAGAGGCAAAATCACAACGGGAAACAGAACCGGGTCAGAACCATACAAACAAACTAGAACACAGGCACAAGGCACAGGCAATCAGGGGTCAACACACTCAGCCAAGGGCAAAAGTATAACTGATGGGGATTGGAGCTTCCTAGGGCTATAAGAAGCTCTCCCCGAACCAAAGAGAGGCCATAATAATAAACCTCAGGTGTGCAGGTCAGAGCCCGCACTAGGATCAAGACATTAACCCCTGGTGTGCAGGCCAAACCTGCACTGGGATCATGACAGTACCCCCCTCTCAACGGGGGGCCTCTGGACCCCCAGGCTTGCCTGGGTACCTGGCATGGAAAGCCCGAACCAGGCGATCCACATGTACCGAGCGAGCAGAGACCCATGAGCGATCCTCTGGTCCATATCCTGTTGTGAATAGGCTGGAAATGAGTTCTGAGCAGAAGCTCCCTCTGGTGGTTACAAACGGTACTGGACTGTCCAGTGAAGATTGTGAGGATTGGGAATCAGGTATTACTGACTGGTCTTATATAAGGGAGTCGCCTTCCCATCAGGGTTGCCGGTGATCAATTGTTCTGGTCTCAATCCTTGATTCCTGTTTCCTTGGTAGCCTGCTGTGTCGTGTCTGAATCTCCTGCTAACAGATAAGACATTTTCTTCTTTTTGTTTTTGTGCTTGATTTTTGCATTTTGTCCTGCACTTCTGTGGGGGCCTTCAGGGTCCCCTCTGGGGGCATTTGCCCTCTCAGTTCAGTTCAGCCACTGATGTTTGTACATTTGCTTTTTCCAGTTTTTTCAGTGGCTGCTGTTTTGTTTTTGGTTACACCAGAGAACTAATTTAGGTGGTAGAGGTCGTGTGATCTCAGGTGTTTTTGAAATTAGTAGAGTTGATGCTTTTCAGGGTTTTTTGGGATTGCAGTAAGTGCCCTTCCTATCCTTTTCTATTTAGTAAGTTTGGGCCCCAACGTTTGCTCATACTATTTTCTGTCTGTGTCAGTATTTCTTCTTGTCTAACCGCCATTACATGTTTGGGGGCTTTCTATGTTCTTTGGGGATCTGCTCCGGGGCAGATAGCTTTCCTCTTTCTATCTTTAGGTGTAGTTAGTTTCTCAGGCTGTGACGAGGCGTCTAGGACCAACGTAGGAACGCTCCACGGCTGCCTCTAGTTGTGGTAGTTAGTCAGGGTACTGCAATCTCATAGTTTCCAACTGCTCTGGTGTATTTCCTTTTTTGCCTGCTCTCCTCAGATACCAAATCATAACAGTATCACCGGCCCAAACTGAAAATTATATGGTACTCACAGAAGGGAAAAATATTGTGGAAAGAAAAAAGTTGTCAGAGTTGTCAGAGATTTTTTTTTTTTTTTCTGTTTGTTGCATTTTTTTTTTTCCCTCTGTATCTCTGGGTGCTGAGGAGGATTTTTTTCTCTCTCAATGGAGTTTGCACAGTTGTCTGGCCGTGTGGATCAGCTTGCCACTGAAGTTCGGAGTATTGCTACCTATCTTGCTGGGTTGCCTGTTGTGGAACCTAGGATTCCCATGCCAGATTTGTTTTTAGGGGATTGAGCTAAGTTTCTGAATTTCAAAAATAACTGTAAATTGTTTTTTGCCTTAAAATCTAAGTCCTCAGGGAACGCAGCGCAGCAGGTTCAAATTGTCATCTCTCTCCTGCGCGGCGACCCTCAGGATTGGGCTTTTTCCCTGAAACCTGGGGATCCTGTTTTGAGTGATGTTGATGCGTTTTTTCAGGCTTTGGGGTTATTGTACGATGAGCCTAATGTCATTGATCAAGCTGAAAAAACTTTGTTGGCATTAAGTCAGGGGCTTGAGGATGCTGAGTTATACTGTCAGAGATTCCGTAGGTGGGCAGTCCTGACCAAATGGAATGACGACGCTTTGGCAGCTCTTTTTCGGAAGGGACTGTCAGATAATGTAAAGGATGTTATGGTGGGATTCCCTGTTCCCTCTGGTCTCAATGATTCTATGTCATTAGCGATTCAAATTGACAGACGTTTGCGTGAGCGGAAAGGTATGCGTGGAATAATGTTGCCTTGTGAACCTGCTTCTGAATCCATGCAGTGTGATAGAGTGGTTTCTGGGGCACAGCGTCATGAATTTCGAAAGAGCAATGGGTTATGTTTCTACTGTGGTGATGCCTCTCATGCTATTTCAGTCTGCCCTAAGCGGGGAAGACGTTTTGCACGCTCAGTTGTCTTGGGTAGTGTTCAGACTAAGTTTTTATTAACTGTTACCCTGATATGCTCTCTGTCCTCATTTTCTGCTCAGGCTTTTGTTGATTCTGGAGCAGCTATTAACCTGATGGATTTTGATTTTGCTAAATGTTGTGGGTTTCCCTTGATACCCCTACGGAAGTCTATTCCCCTACTGGGGATCGATTCTACCCCTTTGGCTGAGAATAAACCTCAGTTCTCTACTCAGGTGATAATGAGGGTAGAACCTGATCATCAGGAGAGTTGCAAATTTTTGGTTCTGTATAATCTACATGACATTATCGTACTGGGTTTCCCTTGGTTACAGTCTCATAATCCTGTTTTGGATTGGAAATCTGTGTCTGTTACCAGTTGGGGCTGCCAATGTGTTAATACCAACACTCCTGTTTTTTCTGCCTCCCCCCAGGCTCAGGATGTTCCTGACTTTTTGATTGATTTTTCTGATGTGTTTAGCGAAAGTAAATCTGCATCCTTACCTCCCCATAGGAGCTATGACTGCACTATTGAATTAGTGCCTGGTAGTAAATTCCCTAAAGGTCGCCTTTTTAACTTGTCTGTACCTGAACATGACGCTATGCGGTCTTATATCAAGGAGTCATTGGAGAAGGGTCATATCAGACCATCCTCTTCACCCTTAGGTGCCGGTTTTTTCTTTGTGGCCAAAAAGGATGGTTCATTAAGGCCGTGTATTGATTATCGTCTCTTGAACAATATTACTGTGAAATATCAATATCCTTTACCCTTGATCTCTGATCTGTTTTCCAGGGTGAAAAACGCTACTTGGTTTACCAAGCTTGACCTCAGGGGGGCATATAACCTTATTCGCATTAAGCACGGGGATGAATGGAAGACGGCATTTAATACCCCTGAAGGGCATTTTGAGTACCTTGTGATGCCCTTTGGGCTCACTAATGCTCCTTCTGTCTTCCAGTCCTTCATGAATGACATTTTCAGGGATTTTTTGGATAAATTTCTGATTGTTTATTTGGATGATATCTTGATTTTTTCCAATGACTGGGACTCTCATGTAAAACATGTTCGGACTGTGTTCCAGATTTTGAGAGAGAATGCTCTGTATGTGAAGGGATCAAAGTGTCTTTTTGGTGTTCAGAGGATCTCATTTCTGGGATTCATTTTGTCCCCATCTGTTATTGAAATGGACCCGGTCAAAGTTCAGGACATCTGTGATTGGGTCCAACCTACTTCATTAAAGGCTCTTCAAAGATTCTTGGGTTTTGCCAATTTTTATCGTAAATTTATTGGTAATTTCTCTGTTATTGTTAAACCATTAACTGATTTGACCAAGAAGGGTTCTGATGTGGTGAATTGGCCTCCTGAGGCAGTCTCTGCATTTCAGGAACTTAAGCAGAGATTCACTTCTGCTCCTGTTCTACGGCAGCCTGATGTTTCTCTACCATTTCAGGTGGAGGTTGATGCCTCTGAAATTGGGGCAGGTGCCGTTTTGTCCCAAAGAGATCCAGAGACCTCTAAAAGTAACCCTTGTGCCTTTTTCTCTCGAAAATTTTCTCCCACTGAACGTAATTATGACGTGGGTAATCGGGAGTTATTAGCCATGAAGTGGGCTTTTGAAGAGTGGAGACATTGGCTGGAGGGAGCCAAACATCAGGTGGTGGTCCTTACGGACCATAAGAATCTAGTTTATCTGGAATCTGCCAAGCGACTTAATCCTAGACAGGCCAGGTGGGCCTTGTTTTTCACATGTTTTAATTTTGTGGTTTCATTTATTCCTGGCACTAAAAATGTTAAGGCGGATGCCCTCTCGAGGAGTTTCCTGGCGGACTCTCCTGAGTTATCTGATCCTTCTGTTATTTTGAAAGAGGGTGTAGCTCTTTCCGCCATCTCGCCCAATTTGAGACTGGCTCTGGAGGGGTGTCAGGAGGATAAGCCCGAGCGCTGCCCTGTTGGGAAATTGTTTGTCCCGGACCAGTGGAAAAAGAGTGTAATGTCTGAGATTCATTGTTCCGCGTTGGCCGGTCATCCCGGAATTTTTGGTACCAGAGACTTGGTTAGTCGGTCCTTTTGGTGGTCTACCTTGTCTCGTGATGTCAGGGAGTTTGTGCAGTCCTGCGGGACTTGCTCTCGCTCCGAGCCTTGCTCTCGTTCTAGTGGTTTGTTGATGCCATTACCTGTGCCCAAGAGACCATGGACCCATATCTCTATGGATTTCATTTCCGACCTCCCTGTTTCTCAGAGAATGACTGTCATCTGGGTGATTTGCGATAGGTTTTCCAAGATGATACATCTTGTGCCATTACCTAAGTTGCCTTCCTCCTCTGAATTGGTGCCTTTGTTCCTTCAGCACGTGGTTCGTTTACACGGCATTCCTGAGAACATTGTGTCTGACAGAGGAGTCCAGTTTGTTTCCAGATTTTGGAGGACCTTTTGTTCTAAAATTGGTGTTCAATTGTCTTTCTCCTCGGCGTTTCATCCTCAGACCAATGGTCAAACTGAGAGAACAAACCAGACATTGGAGACTTATCTAAGATGCTTTGTGTCTGCTGATCAGGATGACTGGGTCTCTTTTTTGCCTTTGGCTGAGTTTGCTCTTAATAATAGGGCTAGCTCTGCCACTTTGATGTCTCCATTTTTCTGTAATTCTGGGTTTCACCCTCGATTTTCTTCAGGACAGACGGAGGCTACTGTCTGTCCAGGTGTTGACTTTGTTGTGGAGCGTATGCAACAGATTTGGGACCAGGTAGTGGAGAGCTTGTCCCTCTCTCAGGAGAGGGCCCAGCGGTTTGCTAACCGGCATAGGACTGATGGTCCTCGGTTTAAAGTGGGGGACTTGGTCTGGTTGTCCTCAAGAAATATTCCTATGAGAGTGGCATCTCCTAAATTTAAGCCTAGGTTCATTGGACCTTATAAGATCATGGAGATTCTTAATCCTGTTTCTTTTCGTTTGCTTCTTCCAGGGACATTTAAGATCCATAACGTGTTCCACAAGTCCTTGTTGAAGAGGTTTGTTGAGCCAGTGGTTCCTACTACTGTGCCTCCTGACCCTGTTTTGGTTGAGGGCAATCTGGAGTATGTGGTTGAGAAAATATTGAATTCTCGTTTTTCTAGACGGAAACTCCAGTATTTGGTTAAATGGAGAGGTTATGGTCAGGAAGACAATTCTTGGGTGTTTGCTTCGGACATCCATGCTAGGAGACTCATCCGTGCATATCATAGAACTCATCCTGACCGACCTGGTTGCTCAAATGAGGGTTCGGTGACCCCTCCTCAAGGGGGGGGTACTGTTGTTAATAGGCTGGAAATGAGTTCTGAGCAGAAGCTCCCTCTGGTGGTTACAAACGGTACTGGACTGTCCAGTGAAGATTGTGAGGATTGGGAATCAGGTGTTACTGACTGGTCTTATATAAGGGGGTCGCCTTCCCATCAGGGTTGCCGGTGATCAATTGTTCTGGTCTCAATCCTTGATTCCTGTTTCCTTGGTAGCCTGCTGTGTCGTGTCTGAATCTCCTGCTAACAGATAAGACATTTTTCTTCTTTTTGTTTTTGTGCTTGATTTTTGCATTTTGTCCTGCACTTCTGTGGGGGCCTTCAGGGTCCCCTCTGGGGGCTTTTGTCCTCTCAGTTCAGTTCAGCCACTGATGTTTGTACATTTGCTTTTTCCAGTTTTTTCAGTGGCTGCTGTTTTGTTTTTGGTTACACCAGAGAACTAATTTAGGTGGTAGAGGTCGTGTGATCTCAGGTGTTTTTGAAATTAGTAGAGTTGATGCTTTTCAGGGTTTTTTGGGATTGCAGTAAGTGCCCTTCCTATCCTTTTCTATTTAGTAAGTTTGGGCCCCAACGTTTGCTCATACTATTTTCTGTCTGTGTCAGTATTTCTTCTTGTCTAACCGCCATTACATGTTTGGGGGCTTTCTATGTTCTTTGGGGATCTGCTCCTGGGCAGATAGCTTTCCTCTTTCTATCTTTAGGTGTAGTTAGTTTCTCAGGCTGTGACGAGGCGTCTAGGACCAACGTAGGAACGCTCCACGGCTGCCTCTAGTTGTGGTGGTTAGTCAGGGTACTGCAATCTCATAGTTTCCAACTGCTCTGGTGTATTTCCTTTTTTGCCTGCTCTCCTCAGCTACCAAATCATAACAATATCCCTTCCAGTGGACCAGGTACTGTAAGGAGCGGCGCACCCGCCGAGAGTCCACAATGTGTCCGACCTCATACTCCAAGTGACCCTCCACTAACACTGGAGGAACAACAGACTCAGAGTCCTCCTTGACAAACCCCACGGGTTTCAACAGAGATTTATGGAACACATTGGTTATTTTTAAGGACGGGGGGAGATGCAACCTATATGCCACAGGATTGACTATCTCCACAATCTCGTACGGACCGATGAACTTCGGTCCCAATTTAGCTGATGGTACCTTCAAGTTGATGTTACGTGTGGAAAGCCTAACCTTCTCCACACCTGAAACATGTGTCCCGGGGCTCTCTTTTTGTCCACAAAATATTTATACCTCCCCTGGGCCCGAGATATATTACGCTGGACTTCAGCCCAGATATTTTTTAACCGTAGAACGGATCCCTCCGCCCCTGGACAACCGGAATCCAACCGTGAAAACTCCCCAAAATGGGGATTAAACCCATAATTAATCAGGAATGGGGACATGTTGGTGGATTGACTCACTCGGTTGTTAAAGGCGAATTCCGCCAACGGTAACACATCACACCAATCCTCCTGTCTGGCGGAGGTCAGACACCTGAGAGTCTGTTCCAGGGATTGATTGGTACGCTCCGTCTGACCATTACTTTCCGGGTGATATGCCGACGAGAAGGAGAGTGAGATGCCCAATTTCTTACAGAATGCCCTCCAAAATTTTGCCACAAACTGCACACCTCTGTCAGACACAACATTCAGGGGTACCCCATGCAAACGGACCACATGCAGCACAAACAATCTTGACAATGTTTCTGCTGAGGGTAATGCTGCCAAGGGAACGAAATGGGCCTGTTTAGAAAACCTGTCCACCACCACCCAAATCACGGTATTGCACCTGGAAGGTGGAAGACTGGTAATAAAGTCCATGGAGAGATGAGTCCATGGCCTTTCAGGAACCGGTAAAGGTATGAGTTCCCCAGCCGGCCGGCTATGCAAGCTTTTGGAACGGGCACAAACTCCACAAGCAGAAATGAATTTCTTAACATCGGACCCCATTGAAGGCCACCAAAACACCCTGGCTACTGCCTCTCTAGTGGCAGTGATACCAGGATGAGCACTAAGCCTAGACTCATGAAACTCCTGCAGAAGTCTAGGCCGCAATAATTCTGGAACAAACAATTTATCCCCTGGCCTGGCCGCCGGAGCTAGGAACTGAGCCCTCAAAATTTCTTGTTCCAACTCTGTCGAGATCCCCACCACTACCACCCCCGGACGAAGAATGGAGGACGGTGGCTCGGGGGGAGACACAGGGTCAAAACTTCTGGACAGGGCATCCGCTTTAACATTTTTGGACCCCGGTCGAAAAGTAATGGAGAATTGAAATCGTGAAAAAAAAAGTGACCAACGGGCTTGTCTAGGCGTAAGCCTCTTAGCAGATTCAAGGTATGCCAAATTTTTGTGATCTGTGATAACAGTGATAGGGTGAGCCGCCCCTTCCAAAAAGTGCTTCCATTCTTCGAATGCCAGCTTGACCGCAAGAAGTTCTCTATTGCCTACATCATAGTTTCTCTCAGCGGAAGAGAACTTCTTGGAGAAGAAGGCACAGTGTTTGAGATTAGTAAGGGTGGCCGGACCCTGGGACAACACAGCACCCACCCCCACTTCAGAAGCATCCACCTCCACAATAAAAGGTTTGGACGGGTCTGGCTGAACCAACACTGGGGCGGACATGAAACATTTCTTAAGCGCTGAGAAGGATTCTTTAGCAAGTCTCGACCAATTTTTTACATCAGCACCCTTCTGGGTAAGATCAGTGAGTGGTTTAACCACTTGTGAGAAACCTTTAATGAATCTCCGATAATAGTTTGCAAATCCTAAAAAGCGCTGGAGCCCCTTGAGATCTCGAGACTGAACCCAGTCTACAATATCCAGCACCTTCTTAGGATCCATACGAAACCCCACACCGGACACAATCAGCCCCAAAAAAGACAGTTCCTGAACGAAAAACGAACATTTCTCCAATTTCACAAACAATTGATTCTCCTGAGTCTCTGGAGAACTGTCTGTAGATGTTGCAAGTGAGGCTGACTGTCCGGGGAATATATCAAAATGTCATCCAAATAAATGATAACAAAACGGCCTATCAGGTCTGAAAACACAACATTGATAAAGTTCTGGAAAATAGCGGGGGCATTAGTTAACCCAAATGGCATCACCAGGTTTTCAAAGAGTCCCTCTGATGTAAGGAACGCCGTTTTCCATTCGTCCCCTTCCCGAACCCTTATCAGGTTGTAGGCTCCCCGGAGATCTAATTTGGAGAACCATTGGGCCCCTGATAACTGGTTACATAAGTCTGGAATGAGGGGAAGTGGGTAAGTGTTCCTAACCGTTATCTTGTTAAGTTCCCGAAAGTCGAGGCACGGCCGCAAACCACCATCTTTCTTCTTCACGAAGAAGAATCCTGCTGCTACGGGTGAAACAGAAGGCCTTATATGCCCTTTGCGGAGACTCTCAGCTATGTACTCCTTCATGGCTTGGCGCTCTGGCCCGGACAAATTGAACAACCGAGCCTTAGGCAACTTGGCTCCAGGTACTAAATCAATGGCACAATCATAGGGTCTATGTGGTGGCAGCGCCTCAGCCTCGCTTTCGGAAAACACGTCTTCGAAATCCTTCAGGTATTCCGGAATACCCTCCAGACCGACAGACAACAGAGATACAGATTTAACAGAGTTGACAAGAGGTCCCAGGTTACAACATTTATCCCTGCATCCCCATTGAGTGATCTGCCCCGTCACCCAATCAATGGTAGGATTATGGCGTTGAAGCCAAGGCATCCCCAGTACCAGTCCCGCAGGCAAATTATCTAACACAAGACAACTTAGTTTTTCCACATGAGTGGGACCCACTTTCAGAGAAAAAAGTTCAAACCTGAAATAGATACCGTCCCGGGTAAGAGGGGATGAGTCAATAGCCACAAGTTTAACAGGATCCTGAAGCCTGACTGTCCCTATCTTATTAAGAGTCAATATCCGGGTGTCAATCAGATTAACAGCAGAACCACAGTCAATAAAGGCGGTAGTCTGAACAGGACCATCACCAAGTTCCAGTTCCACCTGAAGCACAATTTTTGCAAGTGAGGAAAAATGTACCTGAAGGTCTGGGTAGCCTCCTCGACTACTACCCAGACCTAGTCGTTTCCCGCCACCTTGGAAGATGACGGACAGGAGGGGCAGTCCTTCTTCCAATGTCCAGATTCCCACAATAGAAGCACAACTGCTTCTCACGGCGGCGTCTTCTTTCCTTCTCACAGGTGATAGCATTCACCTCCATAGCCACAGGAGGAGTCCGGGTCTCATCTCCACTGGAGAATAATGATGTTTCCAACTGCATAATGCCTCTAGCCCGCAGTCTGCGATCCATGCGAACCGCTTGGGTCATGGCATCCTCCAGGGAGTCAGGTGGAGGATGAAGTGCCAGGGCATCCTTTAGACGTTCACACAGGCCTCTCCGGAACAACCCCCGAAGGGCGGCATCACTCCACGAAACCTCGGCTGCCCAACGTCTAAATTCAGAACAGAACCACTCGGCCGAGTGCTTCCCCTGACAGACACTCATCACCTTGTCCTCAGCCAAACGCACTCTATCCGGCTCATCGTAAATATGCCCTAAGGCCTCAAAAAATGCATGCACACTCATTCTCTCCGGGGCAGAAGAGGAAAGAGAAAATGCCCAGGCTTGCGGGGCCCCCCTAATCAGGGACATAACCACCCCCACCCTCTGTTTCTCGTCCCCAGAGGAGCGGGGTCTCAAAGAGAAAAAAAGTTTACAGCCCTCCTTAAATACTCTAAAATTACTTTTGTTACCAGCAAAAGTATCTGGTAACTTAACCGGGGGTTCGGGTGAGACTAAAAAGACATCTCTAGCCCACTCCTGCTGAAACCCTGCGGATAGCGCCCCCTGAACCGAATCCGCAATCTTCCGTTGGGATTGGGCCAGAGTTTGGTGCTCCAAATTTAGCTTCTGCAGCAACTGAGTCAAGTGTTTCACCTGCTCAGATAAAGCATGCATTGGGTCCATGCTGCAGAGAAAAAAAAAAGTTCAAGGTCAGTTATAATATCAAGAGAAACCGCTAGGTGGGCACTTACCAGCGGTTTCAGCAGCTCTGACAGTGGGAGCCTGGAGCCTCCGACGGCCTGTGACAGCGGTACTCACAGCGCCCGTGTGCTGGGCAAGACGATAGCAATACAGCAGAGCTGGAGTTAGCAGAACACCAAGTGGTGAGTGTACTGCCAGGACCTGCGGTCATGTGACCCCCCAGGGGCGGAGCTTAGCGTCCTGTAGCTGGGGATGAGTGCAGGGAGCTACTGGGACCCTGGAGAATGGAAAGGGGGTCACCGGACACCAGGTAGAGGACGGGGCACCAGAGGGAGACGGAATCCAAGACAAGCCGAGGTCAGTAAACGTGAGAGACAACGCAGTACACAAGGAGCAGGCAAATCAAGAATAGTCAGGGACGTAGCAGGAGTCAGAAAACCAGAGAAGCATATACACAGTACAGAATCAAGAGGCAAAATCACAACGGGAAACAGAACCGGGTCAGAACCATACAAACAAACTAGAACACAGGCACAAGGCACAGGCAATCAGGGGTCAACACACTCAGCCAAGGGCAAAAGTATAACTGACGGGGATTGGAGCTTCCTAGGGCTATAAGAAGCTCTCCCCGAACCAAAGAGAGGCCATAATAATAAACCTCAGGTGTGCAGGTCAGAGCCCGCACTAGGATCAAGACATTAACCCCTGGTGTGCAGGCCAAACCTGCACTGGGATCATGACAGGGGTCATCAGAAGGCAATTGTCTATGCTGTGAAGATACGAGATGTGCAGCATCTGAAACAACGAATACTGGAAGCCTGTGCTAGCATTTCTCCTGCGGTGTTCATATCAGTGTGTCAAGAGTGGGAGAAGAGGGTTGCATTGACAATCCAACACAATGGGCAGCACTTTGAACACATTTTATAAGTGGTCATAAACTTGTAAATAACTCATGAAAGAATAAAGTTATGTTAAAAACCAAGCACACCATTGTTTTTCTTGTGAAATTCTCAATATGTTTGATATGTCTTCCCATTGAAAAAAATAAAGTTGGATCCAAAATGGCCAACTTCAAAATGGCCGCCATGGTCACCACACTCCCATATACTAATGTGCCACAAACAGGAAGTTGATATCACCAACCATTCCCATTTTATTTAGGTGCATCCATATAAATGGCCCACCATGTAGATAGATAGATAGGTAGATAATAGATAGTGTGACAGGGTCACTGGTGCTGTACGTGAGGGGAGTTATGTGTCGCAAAGATTGCTTTCCTTCTTGATGTGACAGCCATAAGTGTTTTCTCCAGCATGATATGTGCTGAGATCGAGTCACTATATGGCATGGCTTTTATGGTGGGTAGGTCAGAGATGGCCGGGATGCCTGCCCACCATATCTCCACCTACAGGGTGTGATTGAAGGGAGTTAAATGTCCAGCTAGGTTTTTTTTCTCTGTGTGTATGGAGGAAAGGAAGCCTCCTGATTGCTAGCTCCTGCGAGAGCTGCCATAGGGGTTGTCCCGGAGGAACTGGGCAGGACTGTGTATGAACTTTTTACTTTCTTTTGAGCCAGACAGACTGTTTTTCTGTTACTAGTTTGGGTTTTTGGTTTATGATGCAATAAACCACTCAGAAACTTTAACCACACGTGTGCCTGTGTCTACCTTGAGGAGCAGCTACAGTAAGTGAGCCAACCTTCCACAATAGATAGATAGATAATTTATCCAACCAAGGAGAAATAACTTACCTTTACTTTCAGATAGACTCACAGCCAAAACCTCCCATGTGGTGATTGAATCTTTTAGGAAAATAGTAAAAGATTTGGTGGAAATTCTGTAAAAAAAACCAGCAGAAAATCAGGGTGTGCATTTCCCTTTAATTAGAAAGAAAAGAGGGTGTTATCGTAACGTGAATCATCCTCTTTAGGACCCGACAGAAGGGAAATAATTTCTGCTCTAAACTTTGAAAACTCAAATATTTTATAGAAGACTGACTGAGGTTTAAAAAAAAAAAGTACCCACTTGCCGGTATTGTAATTCCTAGTATTGGGTCTGAGGAGGTCTCTAATATGGACACGGGTTGTCTTTGTGAAAGCATCTGTGTCTGTGGCGTGCGCTGGGATCCAGTCACTTAAACAAAAGCTATCTATCATCAGAAAATGATCTATTGTTTCAATATTTGTTTGCAATAAGTGTATTTTTTTTTAAATATTTTTTGGCTATGTTTGTTTTTTTCCCTTATGAATCTTTATGTAAAAAAAAATTGCATTTTTTATATTGTCACATTGGTCACTTGCTTTTTTTTAGCCTTTTATTTACTGTAGCTACTGGAAATTCACTTGTACATTAGCCACAATGGTCAGACCTAGAACCCTATCTTTTGTATTGAGTCATCTAACGAGCATGTGCAAAGGTCATTGTGAAGGGAGGTGGATTACGGGAGGATGGGACAATGCTTATTGGGAATGGCGGATCCTAAAGGTACTGCCACACTTAGCGATCTCGTTAGCGATCACGATAACGACGCAAGCTAACGAGATCGTTGGTGTGATCCCTTTTAGGTCGCTAGTAGCTGCCAAACAGGAGATCTCATAAACGACACATCAGCGGTCAGCGATCTCTTTAACGACTTTGGCGGTCGTTAGGATGTCATTAGCATGTACTGAGCGCTTCTGATTCATAGGAATTTCCAGCATCGCTCCTGCTCTCTGCGTCCTGCTAGCCTGCTTTGTAACTTCTGCGATCCTCTCTTTGACGCAAAAGAGAACTTACAGATATTGCGATCCACTCCGTGACGCTAAAAACCCTAGTCCTGCCTGTGCCGCTGTCATATGCGTCACAAACGAGGTCGCTTGTCGTTCGCAAAAGGTGCCAAACACAGCGATATAGGCTCACCAGCGGGACGCCAACGATCAAAAAATGGTCCAGAACTCTAGTGAATGATCAGCGACATCACAGCAGGGGCCACATCGCTGCTACATGCCACACACAACGAGGTCGCTAACGAGATCGCTAAATAGTGACGTTTTAGCGATTTCATTTGCGATCTCGTTTGCGATCTCGTTTAGTGTGGCATACCCTTAAGTTAGGGTTGTATATAAAGAGATAATCGGTATGAGTCTAAAAGAGTCTCAATGGCTAGTGTGAAAATAGCAATATTACCTTTGATGTGAAAAAAATAAACATTGACAAATAAAGTTAAAAATACATGTTAGGCAAAAAAAGATAGGATATTTTCTGATAAAAGCTGCTCTTATTATTATAATTATTATTATTTTTAAATAATAAATCTTTTAATGTACAGTGCAAGTTCTGTTTTGTTGGACTAAAGTCAATTGGAAGGAAGCCTCGTATTCCTAAGTGCCGTGAAATTCTGTCATAGAGATTTGGTCTAGTGAATCTTCCATGTAGCACCCGCTATAAATGTAGTTGTGTCAAGTGATGACACTACCGGGTGCATCAGAACACACCCCGAAAGGGATTTCAAGAAAATACTACTCATAAACCTGAATGCAATAATCAGGCTAAGTGGTGTGAAATTAAATAAAATGGTTGTGAGGACTTAAAAAAAATTTGGTTTAGCTTGTCTCTAACGACATCACTGCTCCCGTCTTGGTGCTATGCCTGTTATTGGGAATATTTGAATAGACTAAACTGCAGTACCATACAAAGTCCATGAATAAAAGTGTCATTATTTCTGAAAAATAGAGAGAAACCCTTCTATTTTAATAAATCGGAGTTGACCATACACTTATATTACACTCACCCTCTAGGATCTGGTCTGTCACTCATTAATTCTATTTTCCAGAGCCAACTTTCTGGAAATTGTGTCCTGGATATGATATCAGCATCGTCAATATATTCACTAACCTCATCACCTGATTAAAATAAAAAATATGAACCTTAACAAATACACATAATCAGCTAATCAGGCTCGGACTGGCGCATCAGGGAAGCGGTGAATTTCCCGGTAGGCCACTATGCAGGAATGGATTCCTCACTACCTTATATGGGTAGTAATTGGCATGATACATTTGATTCACTATGTACAAACAATGACAGCATGTCATCTAGCATTTAGCAAACTACCCAGTTACTTATTATATAGAAGCAGAGGTAAATTTGTAAATGAGGGTATATATGCATGTAGCTGAAGAGGGTCAATGAAGCTGCTGGGCCCTTGGCTTCCAGTCTGGAGCTGAACCTCATCACATAGTATGTAAGGTTTGGAGAAAGTATGTGCCAAGTTCAAAGTTCCTCCGTGTCAGCATATATTATATCCAGGTTAAATCAGCTTTGAGAGGTTGCGAAACCCCTTAAATTTTACCAGAAATCTTTCAAAGGACATACAAAACTCTTCTTCAAGGGTTGCGGCTCGCCATTGCTCCCAGTGACTGTTATTGTCTGCATTGATGTCATGTTTACAATGTGGCAGGCGATCGGTGAACTCAACATATTTTTGTGGCTCATTCCATCAACTTAGGTGGGGAAATTAAGCCCAATGTCGAGGTGATGTCAGACAAACAGACAACCGGAGAAATGGCAGAGACTCAGCGCTCAGTGGGTTTAGTAGCCTAGTTTCTTTTTTTAAACAAATTAATACCAGGGGACAGGGGTTTTGCTAAACCCCAAAAAACACTTTTAAAGGGTTGTTAAGTTTTGGAAACTGAATTAATTAAACATGCCTTTTTTATGAATTTCGGGTGAGCAGTTATAAATAATATTACTCACTCTGGAGGACTTCTGATAGGTTTCCCTAGAGATTACGGCCAATTGCTTTGACGTCAGCTCATCGTCAAAAACCTAACATGTAGGTTTACTTCCAGAGAGGCCAATCCCATTAAGGAGAAATTGCAATCTGTCCTCTGAAGATAATTGAAAAATTAATTTGTGCTTTGTTTTCTATGGGCTGAAAGTTTTGGAAAGAATCAGGTTGATCCAATGATTTGCCCCTATTCCGTTATTTCTACACTTAATTGCTCCGTGATAACAGAATACTGAGTCTACATTCCCACGAAACATATCTTCTACTGACCTCTTGCAACAAGGCCCTCTATGGGAGATCGGCATCAGATGTCTGAAAATCTCATATACTTTGCTGACACTCTAAAATGCAGCTGATTTTCCACAAGCAAATATGCAACTCAAGATCCTCTACATTTTTTATAGGATCATAATGTTTAGGACAATTTAGATGTGATTTATGATAATTTTGACTTTGTCTTTTTTCCGATCTCCTTACTTCTTGCATTTGGATCATTTTCTTTTAGCTTCCTCTCGACTTCCCTTTGCTTTGTAATATGTTTGCAGCAGTCCAGGAAAGCATCAATACATTTCTGTCCATCCAAGATCTTGCGAGAGCGACGTTCACAAGTGTGGCCCATGGGGTTGTCAAGCATACCATCTTCACAACATTTCTTCTCCAGCGCTATGTATTCTGATGCTAAAATGATAAGGCAGATCATTGTAGACATGGTAACTCTGAGGCCGGTTTCACAAGTACAATTATTTCCAGTACCGGGGAAACTGGTAACGGAGATATCGGTGTCCGTGTGTCTGTGTGTGTAATACTTTTGGCACACGTGAGGCAACCATGTGTCACCCGTGTGCCACATCAGTACCACACGGATGGCCGCCAGGGTATAAGCGCTACAGTAAGCGCTGTTCCCCGGCGGTGGGTGCTGAAGAAGGCTCTCATCATTCTCTCCTGCTCTGCCGGTGATCAGCGCAAGCAGAGAGAGTGATGAGAGCTGGTTGTCAAAAATGGGGGGGACTCCATGCCTTTTTTTAAAATTATTTACTTAATTTAAAAAATAGCGTGGGGACACCTCTATTCTTGATAACCAACGTTACTAAAGCTGACAGCTGAGGTTTGCAGCCCCCAGCTGTGAGTTTTGCCTGGTTGTTTAAAGAAAATAGGAGGAATGAACCCACGCTGGGTTTTTCATTCATTTATTTAGTTATGTGACAAGTGGCGGGTGAGGAATACCCCGATCATCCGCTCCTGCGGTAACAGGTGTTGGATGATGGGAGTAATAGTCCCAAAAGTCCCCACCTGCTGTCATCATTCTAATATAACTCTTATCATTCTCTTCTGCTTGCGCCGAACGCTGGCAGAGCAGGGGAGAATGATGAGAGCTGTATTCAGCTTACTGTAGCGCTTCTTCCCCAGTGCCGATGCGTGTCACATGGATGACATCAAGGTGTGTTCTCCGTGTGTATGTGTGCGGGACGTTTTGCTGACGGTAAAAATGGACATGTCTATGCATGGTGCACACGGACACGTGGTCCGTGGAATCACACTAACATGTGCACAGACCCATTCATTCACGTGTGAAAGCTGTCACCACACATACAAGAGACACAGAAGTGTGAAAGAGGCCTTAAAAATACTCAGAAGATTGGTTCATGAGCCACTAACCAGTCACTGATTCATATTTACCTTTTTTATCTCGTTCTTGAATCAGTAGAGCTGAGGAACGTCGTCTACGCTTTAGTTTTGGTTCACATAAAGGCTCTGTAGAAAAATAATACCCAAATTATAGATTTTCCTATTTATTTGTGAACAAATTATCCAACTAGCATCCCTCATTCTTTACTGCAGAAAGTCTTTTCAAGACTTAAGAATATGCCTAGAGTACAACGAAACCTCAGAAAATGCATTGAAAAACATTCTTCTAGTGCGGCGTTCCTCTCAAAGAGGATAGTCACTATTCATATTATCTGATAAAATTGGCAGGAAATCCAGTCTAGGTAAAGGTGAAGTCTTCTTAAATAGCTGATTTTTTTTAAAGAAATTTTAGTTTTTTAAAGTTCCTCAAGTATTTCCTTAGATTTTGGGACTGGCAAAAAAATTGTGTCAATCACTGAATCTACAAAGAAATTATATAGGAAATAATGCTCAGACAGAACAGACATTTTTTACTCTTTCATGAGTGTTGGCCATTACTTAATCCAGAAGTTCTTGGGGAATAGACCTAAAACGATTGATAAAAATGTTTTGCCGTATTTGACTCTTTGGTATTTTGAGTATTGATCAATCATACCTTGGTGCATAACTATTGAGGTAGCAGTTGCATCAAGACCCAGATGATTAAGGGGCAGGTAGGCCACTTTGCCACATAAGAAGATACTATTATTATAAAGGGTACTTGATAGGTTGGGGCCATGAGCTACAGATCTTAGATTGGTTACTGGGATCTTAAAATTAACAGTATGACTAGTAAGTTAACATATAATTGAGTGTTGTCTTTAGTTGCAGTACTTTAATTACAAAGCACAATTACCCGACTGTTGTTAAAGAAGTTGACTCGGACTTTAACATTGATGGCCTATCCTTCGGGTAGGTCATCAATGTTTGATCGACATCCATCAGATGGATAAGGGGGCACTCTATGATTGACCCTTCAATCTCCATGTCACATTACTAGATGCTGATGGTGTTATCAAGGCAGCATGGGCCTTACTGAAGACTGTCAAGTCTGGCATGCTCAAACTCCAACGAAGATATAAAAATGTAGACATTCAAATCAACCCCCTTTTTTCCAAAACATAAATTAAAAAAAAGAAAAAAAAATTAAATACATTCAGTATTTCAGCATCTGGAACAGAGCAAATAAAATCTGATTATATTAATCTCTTACAATGAATACTGATAAGAAAAAAAGAAAAATGACAAAACCAATATTTTTTGGTCAATTTGCTTCCTAAAAAAGATGAAAGGAAGAGATCAGAAAGTCATATTTATCTTAAAATAGTCCTAAACAATAAATAGTCTTAGACTAGCCCCCATACAACTTTCTCAACCAAAAGTGAAAAGTTATGGCTCCCAGAATATGGCGACACAAAGCCATCATTTTGTCTTATAAGTAGTAAATTGAAATTAGCAAAAAGGAAAGAAAAGGGGTATTAAGACATAACATTTATTCCAAAAACGTTAAAATTGGACACATATAGTAAAACACCATCCTCTATTTAGATATATTGAGGATATATGATATATGTCAGAGAGAGTAGTTAAATAATGAGGGACCGATACAGTAGAGTAGCAGCAAAAAATATTAAATTGTTCTGCACCGCTAGAACCAATGTTACAAAGACAATCTAGCACCGCTAGAATTGGCATTAATGCTGTCTACTATATCATGAGCAGCTATATTTAGACGCCATCAATAAGGAACGATCTCACCCGTTCAAAAGACGTCTTTTTAGGGGCCCATTCATAAATCATAGTCCCAGATATATGAAGCCTTTTCCCAACGCGTTTCCTCCATTAGGATTCATCAGGGGATATGGCAAATATGGATAAACATTGCTTCAATGCATCTCTCTAGGGGAATTCAAACGAATGACCCCCTTATATCAATTAAACAGACACTCCCACCACCGTGACTTAACCAATCAGTGAAATCATAAAAACAAAACAACCAGTGACAAACACCATTAGTGATTTAAACTTTAATTACCCAATTATAAGGAGCACAATTGAGTTGAAACGCACGCCAGCCGTTAGTCCTATAGGCGTTCATAGCGGCGATATAATCGCCTGCACAAAAATGACCACGGAAGTACCGAAAGCTAGCGCATGCGCAATGAAGCAATGAAAGTGACTTCCGGTAGAGCGAAAGAGACTTCCTGTAAACACACACAGGAAACTACTGAAACCAACGCATGCGCTCTAACATCGATAGGTCAGAAGGTAACTGTTAATAAAACAAAGAAAATTACCTCTAGATAGACAAACAATGACCTTTAAAAAAAGAGCATGCGCTCTAATATTGAAAATAAACATAGTTCTATCTCGGAAGTAACCTGTGGACCATTGATGCAATCATAACATAACGGAACCCATGAAAGTAGTAAACATAATTAACAAATGCATACACATGAAAGAAATAGATGACACACATATATGCAACATGCAAATTATATGAAAACATTATAAAGATGCATATTTAACAACTGCTCCTTATTATTATAGCACACATGATTAAACTATACAGAGTATGGCATGCAATAACGGTGCAACTTATTATGTGCAACCAGTACACTATGTGCTAGATTAGCAACATGATTAAAAAAGAATAATTCTTTAATATATATTTAACACTGATTAATAGTACCAAAAAGGAAAAGAGGGGGGTAAACCTCAAAAGGGTCCGAGGAGTATCAAAAATGTGTCCCATGATCCCAATTTCCTATTGGAGCAGAGATCATATAAAGGAACAAAATTGTTCCAAATATTACAATATAAAGCTTGGGCTGGCTTACCTCAAAATGAAATGACAACTGGAAAGGATATTTTAAATTTTTAATTTTTAACCAAAGAACTAAAAGGGGATGTGAGAAATAATAATTGGAGACCAGTATCCACAGGACAATAAGTTTATGCAAGCACAGACAACCTAAAGGGAGAGAAAAAGGGGGTACATATAGAGCCTCAAACAGACCCTACAATGTTCCTATTCTAACTTACCCTACCTAGCAGCGGAGGTTGGAGCCCTAAAACCTGCGCAAGAGGCCCCCCCGGTCCACGACGGCTGTCCCAAACTGCATGACCATATTAAGCCCTTATCCTAGAAAGCAGGAAAATGAGAGCTGTTCATTCAGACCAGTAGGGGACACGGATTTTAACCGGAAAATCCATTTTGTCTCCCGTTGCAGTATTATCCTGTCCCAATCACCACCACGACATGGTTTAAGGACTTTTTCAATGCCCAGAAATTTGATGGCATCAGGGTCACCATTGTGATTCAGATGAATATGTCTGGCAATCGGTGTATCATTCTTCTTCGCAATGTCTCTCATATGCTCGCCGATTCTTCTTCTAAACTCCCTGATTGTCTTGCCTACATAAATCATACCACAACTACAAATGGCCCTGTAAATAACTCCTTCACTCCGCAATTAATAAAAGATCTAATTGCAAATTGTTTGGATTTATCTGATGAAAAAAACTTTTTACCCACTTCAACGTTCTTGCAAGCAATGCAGCCACTACATTTATAACAGCCAACCACATTTGATTTAAGCCACGTCGTGTTCTCAACATTCAGAAAATGACTATTAACAAGCCTATCTTTAAGAGATCTTCCTTTACGGAAGGTAATTTGCGGATAGGGAGGCAATAGACCACCGATGTCTTGGTCCATGCATAAAATAGGCCAATGATTTCTCAAAATTCGTCGTATGCCATCAGACCCATTATTAAATGTAGTAATAAATCTCAAGCCCAAAAACTCATCTTCTCTTTGGAGAGCGGGAGTAAGCAGATCCGTTCTATTCTTGATTTTAATGTCATTATAAGCTCTTTTAAGGACATGATCAGGATAACCCCTGTCCAAAAATCTGTTACGTAAATCATTCGCTTGAATTTTAAAATTCTTTTCATCAGAACAGTTTCTGCGAACCCTTGTATATTGTCCCCTTGGTATACCTTTCTTAAGGGGCAATGGATGACTGCTCTCCCATCTCAGAAGAGAGTTAGTGGCTGTAGATTTTCTGTGGATACTGGTACTCAAAGAGCCATCTTCCTTCTTTTCAATCATAACATCAAGGAATGACAATCTTGATGGATTCCATTCAAATGTGAAACTTAAACCAACATCATTATTGTTTAATGTAGTGACAAAATCAGCAAAAGACTCTCCTGTACCCCTCCATATGATGAACACGTCATCTATATACCTTAGCCATAGAAGAGCATTCTCAGCTCCACTGACACAGATCTCTCCAAAAACAAGTGTCTCCTCCCACCAGCCCAGGAGCAAATTTGCATTAGACGGAGCACATGGGCTCCCCATTGCAGTGCCCCTGAGCTGGTGGTAGAATTTTCGATCGAAGACAAAGAAATTGTGTGTCAACAGATAACGTAGACAATCAATCACGAATCCATTATGCTCTCTCAAATGAAGTCCCCTGCTTTTAAGGAAATATTCTGTGGCTTCCAATCCTTTATCATGGGGAATTGAAGAATATAAGGCCTCGACATCAATACTAGCAAGTATTGTATTAGGCTCCATCAACACTCCATCTATTTTCCTCAGTAAGTCGGTTGTATCCCTTGTGAACGAACTGAGGGCCAACACAAAGGGATTTAGAATCTTATCTAAGTAAACACCTAGATTTTTAGTTGAACTATTCACACCAGAAACGATTGGTCTCCCTTTTAGGGGGACAATCCTTTGTGTATTTTTGGCAAAAAATAGAATGTAGCCACTACAGGGAATTTAGGAACAATAAATTCGAATTCATTCTTATCAATCACACCCTTCTTTAGGCCATTCAGAACAATATTCCTGAGTTCATTGACAAATTCTGTCGTAGGGTCAGACGACAAAATGTGATAACATTCTCTGTTGTTCAAAATATTAAGGCACATACGTTTATAATCAGACGTGTTCATAACAACGACATTGCCCCCCTTATCTGAGCTCTTAATAACAATATCTCGATCTTTTTCCAACACTTGAAGTGCCGACATTTCTTGTCTACTCAGATTATAAGGGGTAAAATGAGGGGTTTCACTCAATTTCTGTATATCCCTGGACACCAGATTGAAAAATACATCAATAGATGTTAAATCATTTTGGGGGGGTGGTATTTTTTTGTTCTTACATTTAAATCAGTGAATGGGCCTTTACCCCTAGTATTGGGGTCAATTTCGGATAGATTATAAAGGGTCCTAATGTCCTCTAGAAAAGAGGTATCATTTACACCCAACTCTTGACAGGTCCTTTTTTCATTTTGAATGTGAAACTTTTTCCATTTAAGTTTACGTATAAAGAGATGAAGGTCTTTCACCCCTTCAAAAGAATCAAAGTTACTAGATGGTACAAAAGATAACCCCTTACTCAAGACACACATTTCGGGTTCCGTTAGATCCCTGTCAGATAGATTTAGGACCTGTGACTTTCCCCTTGATATTGGGCGTTCGTAGGGTTCAATCGATTGCGTAACGGGTAACTCTGTTCTAAAAAGAGGTAGATGTTGAGGGGATGGAAGCTGTAGAATAGTTAGGTCTACGGTCAAAGCCTCTTCTACGATTACCCCCACGACCTCTTTGTCTTCCCCTATGAAATTTCTGGTGTCCCTCGATATCAGATGTCTCAGTATCAGTGGATGTATAATCAACTTCAGATGTTCTAAGGTCCCTATTTGGGAAGAGGTAGGCTTTGTTCTCTTTGAAATCTTGGAGGTCACGAATAAACTGTTTATGTTTCCTTTCTTTTAGATGATATTGGAAACGTTCTATAGTATTCTGTAAATTCAATTCTTTGGCAGAGAATTCCGCTTCGGATGAAAATTTTTTTGTGACCTCTATTTGTTCCCTCAAGATTTCGTTACACTTATTCAGTGTTAACCGCTCATCATCCAAAAGAATCTGCATAAGCTTGAGGGAACTATTGGTAGCCTCCCTCTCCCATTTAGTAAGAAGATCGGGACTCTTATATCTTAGTCCAGGCGCCAATGAGATTCTCAAATGGCGTGGTACAATACCTGTTTTTATATAGTATTCAAGACCTTGAACCTCCCACCATGATATGATCTGGTTCTTATATACTCTAGTCAATTCCTTAAAAGCTGAATTAAAAGATGGAGTATATTTCTTTTGCTGAAAGTCACGATCAGAAAAAATATCCTTTACCTCAGTCAACCAGTGATTAGTGTCTATTCCAGTCGTGAGGAAGCCAGCCATGCTCCAATTAAAGCAATTATAGTTAAAGCACAATTAGGTAGAAAAAATAAACCCTTATTAATTTATATTGAAATTAGCAAAAAGGAAAGAAAAGGGGTATTAAGACATAACATTTATTCCAAAAACGTTAAAATTGGACACATATAGTAAAACACCATCCTCTATTTAGATACATTGAGGATATATGATATATGTCAGAGAGAGTAGTTAAATAATGAGGGACCGATACAGTAGAGTAGCAGCAAAAAATATTAAATTGTTCTGCACCGCTAGAACCAATGTTACAAAGACAATCTAGCACCGCTAGAATTGGCATTAATGCTGTCTACTATATCATGAGCAGCTATATTTAGACGCCATCAATAAGGAACGATCTCACCCGTTCAAAAGACGTCTTTTTAGGGGCCCATTCATAAATCATAGTCCCAGATATATGAAGCCTTTTCCCAACGCGTTTCCTCCATTAGGATTCATCAGGGGATATGGCAAATATGGATAAACATTGCTTCAATGCATCTCTCTAGGGGAATTCAAACGAATGACCCCCTTATATCAATTAAACAGACACTCCCACCACCGTGACTTAACCAATCAGTGAAATCATAAAAACAAAACAACCAGTGACAAACACCATTAGTGATTTAAACTTTAATTACCCAATTATAAGGAGCACAATTGAGTTGAAACGCACGCCAGCCGTTAGTCCTATAGGCGTTCATAGCGGCGATATAATCGCCTGCACAAAAATGACCACGGAAGTACCGAAAGCTAGCGCATGCGCAATGAAGTAATGAGAGTGACTTCCGGTAGAGCGAAAGAGACTTCCTGTAAACACACACAGGAAACTACTGAAACCAACGCATGCGCTCTAACATCGCTAGGTCAGAAGGTAACTGTTAATAAAACAAAGAAAATTACCTCTAGATAGACAAACAATGACCTTTAAAAAAAGAGCATGCGCTCTAATATTGAAAATAAACATAGTTCTATCTTGGAAGTAACCTGTGGGCCATTGATGCAATCATAACATAATGGAACCTATGAAAGTAGTAAACATAATTAACAAATGCATACACATGAAAGAAATAGATGACACACATATATGCAACATGCAAATTATATGAAAACATTATAAAGATGCATATTTAACAACTGCTCCTTATTATTATAGCACACATGATTAAACTATACAGAGTATGGCATGCAATAACGGTGCAACTTATTATGTGCAACCAGTACACTATGTGCTAGATTAGCAACATGATTAAAAAAGAATAATTCTTTAATATATATTTAACACTGATTAATAGTACCAAAAAGGAAAAGAGGGGGGTAAACCTCAAAAGGGTCCGAGGAGTATCAAAAATGTGTCCCATGATCCCAATTTCCTATTGGAGCAGAGATCATATAAAGGAACAAAAATTGTTCCAAATATTACAATATAAAGCTTGGGCTGGCTTACCTCAAAATGAAATGACAACTGGAAAGGATATTTTAAATTTTTAATTTTTAACCAAAGAACTAAAAGGGGATGTGAGAAATAATAATTGGAGACCAGTATCCACAGGACAATAAGTTTATGCAAGCACAGACAACCTAAAGGGAGAGAAAAAGGGGGTACATATAGAGCCTCAAACAGACCCTACAATGTTCCTATTCTAACTTACCCTACCTAGCAGCGGAGGTTGGAGCCCTAAAACCTGCGCAAGAGGCCCCCCCGGTCCACGACGGCTGTCCCAAACTGCATGACCATATTAAGCCCTTATCCTAGAAAGCAGGAAAATGAGAGCTGTTCATTCAGACCAGTAGGGGACACGGATTTTAACCAGAAAATCCATTTTGTCTCCCGTTGCAGTATTATCCTGTCCCAATCACCACCACGACATGGTTTAAGGACTTTTTCAATGCCCAGAAATTTGATGGCATCAGGGTCACCATTGTGATTCCGTGTCCCCTACTGGTCTGAATGAACAGCTCTCATTTTCCTGCTTTCTAGGATAAGGGCTTAATATGGTCATGCAGTTTGGGACAGCCGTCGTGGACCGGGGGGCCTCTTGCGCAGGTTTTAGGGCTCCAACCTCCGCTGCTAGGTAGGGTAAGTTAGAATAGGAACATTGTAGGGTCTGTTTGAGGCTCTATATGTACCCCCTTTTTCTCTCCCTTTAGGTTGTCTGTGCTTGCATAAACTTATTGTCCTGTGGATACTGGTCTCCAATTATTATTTCTCACATCCCCTTTTAGTTCTTTGGTTAAAAATTAAAAATTTAAAATATCCTTTCCAGTTGTCATTTCATTTTGAGGTAAGCCAGCCCAAGCTTTATATTGTAATATTTGGAACAATTTTTGTTCCTTTATATGATCTCTGCTCCAATAGGAAATTGGGATCATGGACACATTTTTGATACTCCTCGGACCCTTTTGAGGTTTACCCCCCCTCTTTTCCTTTTTGGTACTATTAATCAGTGTTAAATATATATTAAAGAATTATTCTTTTTTAATCATGTTGCTAATCTAGCACATAGTGTACTGGTTGCACATAATAAGTTGCACCGTTATTGCATGCCATACTCTGTATAGTTTAATCATGTGTGCTATAATAATAAGGAGCAGTTGTTAAATATGCATCTTTATAATGTTTTCATATAATTTGCATGTTGCATATATGTGTGTCATCTATTTCTTTCATGTGTATGCATTTGTTAATTATGTTTACTACTTTCATGGTTCCGTTATGTTATGATTGCATCAATGGTCCACAGGTTACTTCCGAGATAGAACTATGTTTATTTTCAATATTAGAGCGCATGCTCTTTTTTTAAAGGTCATTGTTTGTCTATCTAGAGGTAATTTTCTTTGTTTTATTAACAGTTACCTTCTGACCTATCGATGTTAGAGCGCATGCGTTGGTTTCAGTAGTTTCCTGTGTGTGTTTACAGGAAGTCTCTTTCGCTCTACCGGAAGTCACTTTCATTACTTCATTGCGCATGCGCTAGCTTTCGGTACTTCCGTGGTCATTTTTGTGCAGGCGATTATATCGCCGCTATGAACGCCTATAGGACTAACGGCTGGCGTGCGTTTCAACTCAATTGTGCTCCTTATAATTGGGTAATTAAAGTTTAAATCACTAATGGTGTTTGTCACTGGTTGTTTTGTTTTTATGATTTCACTGATTGGTTAAGTCACGGTGGTGGGAGTGTCTGTTTAATTGATATAAGGGGGTCATTCGTTTGAATTCCCCTAGAGAGATGCATTGAAGCAATGTTTATCCATATTTGCCATATCCCCTGATGAATCCTAATGGAGGAAACGCGTTGGGAAAAGGCTTCATATATCTGGGACTATGATTTATGAATGGGCCCCTAAAAAGACGTCTTTTGAACGGGTGAGATCGTTCCTTATTGATGGCGTCTAAATATAGCTGCTCATGATATAGTAGACAGCATTAATGCCAATTCTAGCGGTGCTAGATTGTCTTTGTAACATTGGTTCTAGCGGTGCAGAACAATTTAATATTTTTTGCTGCTACTCTACTGTATCGGTCCCTCATTATTTAACTACTCTCTCTGACATATATCATATATCCTCAATGTATCTAAATAGAGGATGGTGTTTTTACTATATGTGTCCAATTTTAACGTTTTTGGAATAAATGTTATGTCTTAATACCCTTTTCTTTCCTTTTTGCTAATTTCAATATAAATTAATAAGGGTTTATTTTTTCTACCTAATTGTGCTTTAACTATAATTGCTTTAATTGGAGCATGGCTGGCTTCCTCACGACTGGAATAGACACTAATCACTGGTTGACTGAGGTAAAGGATATTTTTTCTGATCGTGACTTTCAGCAAAAGAAATATACTCCATCTTTTAATTCAGCTTTTAAGGAATTGACTAGAGTATATAAGAACCAGATCATATCATGGTGGGAGGTTCAAGGTCTTGAATACTATATAAAAACAGGTATTGTACCACGCCATTTGAGAATCTCATTGGCGCCTGGACTAAGATATAAGAGTCCCGATCTTCTTACTAAATGGGAGAGGGAGGCTACCAATAGTTCCCTCAAGCTTATGCAGATTCTTTTGGATGATGAGCGGTTAACACTGAATAAGTGTAACGAAATCTTGAGGGAACAAATAGAGGTCACAAAAAAATTTTCATCCGAAGCGGAATTCTCTGCCAAAGAATTGAATTTACAGAATACTATAGAACGTTTCCAATATCATCTAAAAGAAAGGAAACATAAACAGTTTATTCGTGACCTCCAAGATTTCAAAGAGAACAAAGCCTACCTCTTCCCAAATAGGGACCTTAGAACATCTGAAGTTGATTATACATCCACTGATACTGAGACATCTGATATCGAGGGACACCAGAAATTTCATAGGGGAAGACAAAGAGGTCGTGGGGGTAATCGTAGAAGAGGCTTTGACCGTAGACCTAACTATTCTACAGCTTCCATCCCCTCAACATCTACCTCTTTTTTAGAACAGAGTTACCCGTTACGCAATCGATTGAACCCTACGAACGCCCAATATCAAGGGGAAAGTCACAGGTCCTAAATCTATCTGACAGGGATCTAACGGAACCCGAAATGTGTGTCTTGAGTAAGGGTTATCTTTTGTACCATCTAGTAACTTTGATTCTTTTGAAGGGGTGAAAGACCTTCATCTCTTTATACGTAAACTTAAATGGAAAAAGTTTCACATTCAAAATGAAAAAAGGACCTGTCAAGAGTTGGGTGTAAATGATACCTCTTTTCTAGAGGACATTAGGACCCTTTATAATCTATCCGAAATTGACCCCAATACTAGGGGTAAAGGCCCATTCACTGATTTGAAATGTAAGAACAAAAAAATACCACCCCCCCAAAATGATTTAACATCTATTGATGTATTTTTAAATCTGGTGTCCAGGGATATACAGAAATTGAGTGAAACCCCTCATTTTACCCCTTATAATCTGAGTAGACAAGAAATGTCGGCACTTCAAGTGTTGGAAAAAGATCGAGATATTGTTATTAAGAGCTCAGATAAGGGGGGCAATGTCGTTGTTATGAACACGTCTGATTATAAACGTATGTGCCTTAATATTTTGAACAACAGAGAATGTTATCACATTTTGTCGTCTGACCCTACGACAGAATTTGTCAATGAACTCAGGAATATTGTTCTGAATGGCCTAAAGAAGGGTGTGATTGATAAGAATGAATTCGAATTTATTGTTCCTAAATTCCCTGTAGTGGCTACATTCTATTGTTTGCCAAAAATACACAAAGGATTGTCCCCCTAAAAGGGAGACCAATCGTTTCTGGTGTGAATAGTTCAACTAAAAATCTAGGTGTTTACTTAGATAAGATTCTAAATCCCTTTGTGTTGGCCCTCAGTTCGTTCACAAGGGATACAACCGACTTACTGAGGAAAATAGATGGAGTGTTGATGGAGCCTAATACAATACTTGCTAGTATTGATGTCGAGGCCTTATATTCTTCAATTCCCCATGATAAAGGATTGGAAGCCACAGAATATTTCCTTAAAAGCAGGGGACTTCATTTGAGAGAACATAATGGATTCGTGATTGATTGTCTACGTTATCTGTTGACACACAATTTCTTTGTCTTCGATCGAAAATTCTACCACCAGCTCAGGGGCACTGCAATGGGGAGCCCATGTGCTCCGTCTTATGCAAATTTGCTCCTGGGCTGGTGGGAGGAGACACTTGTTTTTGGAGAGATCTGTGTCAGTGGAGCTGAGAATGCTCTTCTATGGCTAAGGTATATAGATGACGTGTTCATCATATGGAGGGGTACAGGAGAGTCTTTTGCTGATTTTGTCACTACATTAAACAATAATGATGTTGGTTTAAGTTTCACATTTGAATGGAATCCATCAAGATTGTCATTCCTTGATGTTATGATTGAAAAGAAGGAAGATGGCTCTTTGAGTACCAGTATCCACAGAAAATCTACAGCCACTAACTCTCTTCTGAGATGGGAGAGCAGTCATCCATTGCCCCTTAAGAAAGGTATACCAAGGGGACAATATACAAGGGTTCGCAGAAACTGTTCTGATGAAAAGAATTTTAAAATTCAAGCGAATGATTTACGTAACAGATTTTTGGACAGGGGTTATCCTGATCATGTCCTTAAAAGAGCTTATAATGACATTAAAATCAAGAATAGAACGGATCTGCTTACTCCCGCTCTCCAAAGAGAAGATGAGTTTTTGGGCTTGAGATTTATTACTACATTTAATAATGGGTCTGATGGCATACGACAAATTTTGAGAAATCATTGGCCTATTTTACGCATGGACCAAGACATCGGTGGTCTATTGCCTCCCTATCCGCAAATTACCTTCCGTAAAGGAAGATCTCTTAAAGATAGGCTTGTTAATAGTCATTTTCTGAATGTTGAGAACACGACGTGGCTTAAATCAAATGTGGTTGGCTGTTATAAATGTAGTGGCTGCATTGCTTGCAAGAACGTTGAAGTGGGTAAAAAGTTTTTTTCATCAGATAAATCCAAACAATTTGCAATTAGATCTTTTATTAATTGCAGGAGTGAAGGAGTTATTTACAGGGCCATTTGTAGTTGTGGTATGATTTATGTAGGCAAGACAATCAGGGAGTTTAGAAGAAGAATCGGCGAGCATATGAGAGACATTGCGAAGAAGAATGATACACCGATTGCCAGACATATTCATCTGAATCACAATGGTGACCCTGATGCCATCAAATTTCTGGGCATTGAAAAAGTCCTTAAACCATGTCGTGGTGGTGATTGGGACAGGATAATACTGCAACGGGAGACAAAATGGATTTTCCGGTTAAAATCCGTGTCCCCTACTGGTCTGAATGAACAGCTCTCATTTTCCTGCTTTCTAGGATAAGGGCTTAATATGGTCATGCAGTTTGGGACAGCCGTCGTGGACCGGGGGGCCTCTTGCGCAGGTTTTAGGGCTCCAACCTCCGCTGCTAGGTAGGGTAAGTTAGAATAGGAACATTGTAGGGTCTGTTTGAGGCTCTATATGTACCCCCTTTTTCTCTCCCTTTAGGTTGTCTGTGCTTGCATAAACTTATTGTCCTGTGGATACTGGTCTCCAATTATTATTTCTCACATCCCCTTTTAGTTCTTTGGTTAAAAATTAAAAATATCCTTTCCAGTTGTCATTTCATTTTGAGGTAAGCCAGCCCAAGCTTTATATTGTAATATTTGGAACAATTTTTGTTCCTTTATATGATCTCTGCTCCAATAGGAAATTGGGATCATGGGACACATTTTTGATACTCCTCGGACCCTTTTGAGGTTTACCCCCCCTCTTTTCCTTTTTGGTACTATTAATCAGTGTTAAATATATATTAAAGAATTATTCTTTTTTAATCATGTTGCTAATCTAGCACATAGTGTACTGGTTGCACATAATAAGTTGCACCGTTATTGCATGCCATACTCTGTATAGTTTAATCATGTGTGCTATAATAATAAGGAGCAGTTGTTAAATATGCATCTTTATAATGTTTTCATATAATTTGCATGTTGCATATATGTGTGTCATCTATTTCTTTCATGTGTATGCATTTGTTAATTATGTTTACTACTTTCATGGGTTCCATTATGTTATGATTTGGATTTGGATTTCTGGATCACGGAGTGAATTACCTATACGATGGACTACTTGCTAGAGATGGGGTGCACCTTACGAAGACTGGAAAACATGTATTTGGAAGTCGCCTTGCTACACTCATCAGGAGAGCTTTAAACTAGAACAATGTGGGAAGGGAAGCAAAACGCCAGCAAAAGCCATACACTTGACAAATACTATTGAGATTTCTGCTATTAGAAGTGAAGGGGAAGAACAAAGACAAAAAAATTTACATAATAAAAATATTGAAGGAAGAGAAACCAATCACAAACTAAAGTGTTTCTATACGAATGCACAAAGCATGGGCAACAAACAAGGAGAACTGGAGCTACTAACGCAGGAGAAGAAATATGATGTCATTGGAATCACTGAGACTTGGTGGGACGATACACATGATTGGAATACAAGGCTAGAAGGATACAACTTATTTGCAAGAAACAGACTTGATAAACGAGGAGGAGGTGTTGCATTGTATGTTAGAAAAGCGTATATCTGCACAGAGATTGACGCTTCAGAGACTGGGAGTTCTGTGGAAACTGTTTGGGTAAGAATACAAGGACAGAACAATGGAAAGGACACCATTGTAGGCATTTACTACAGGCCGCCTGTGCAAGCTGAAGGTATGGATGAACTCTTTATGCATCAAATGGCCAAGTTCTCCAAAAAATATGACATAGTGGTCATGGGAGATTTCAACTATCCAGACATTTGTTGGGAATCTCTCTCAGGCAAAACTAACAGGTCCAGGAAATTCTTATCCTCTCTTGCTGACAACTTTATCTTCCAAAAGGTAATGGAGAAAACAAGGGGATCCGCTACCTTGGATCTAATCCTCATAAACAGGGAGGAAATGGTGGAGGAGGTAAGAGTGGCTGGGACTCTAGGAGGTAGTGACCATGCTATTTTAGAATTTTGGATAACAAGAGGAGGAAGACCTGTGAAGACTCAGACGTCAAGGTTAGATTTCAGAAAGGCAGATTTTAAGGAACTCAGAAAGAGAATTGGAGGGATCCAATGGCTGGATATCCTTAAGGACAAAAATGTCCAGGAAGGATGGAAAATCTTGAAAAATGAGATTCTCAAAGCACAATCATTAACAATTCCGAAAAGAGGGAAGAATGGGAAGCATTTAAGGAAACCAGGATGGATGAACATAGAACTTAAACACATGCTAAAAAGGAAGAAAGAAATGTTTATCAAATGGAAAGAGGGAGGCATATCTAAAGAAGAATATAATGCCGTCTGCAGAACCTGCAGGGCACAAATCAGATTATCTAAAGCTGACAATGAATTAAGGCTTGCAAGTGACGTCAAAAGCAACAAAAAAGGATTTTGGGGATACGTCAAAAGTAAAAGAAAAGTCAAAGATGCTATAGGATTTTTACAGGATGAAAATGATGAAATGGTAAGTCAGGATGTTGAGAAGGCTGAACTTTTAAATTCCTATTTTGCATCTGTTTTCTCTCAGAAAGGAAATGTAACATCAACTGATCTTCACTGTCCTATTAAAGGAATAGAAGAATCCAGGATATCTATAAACAGAAAGACAGTGAGGAAACACTTAGCTAACATAAATGAATTCAAGTCTCCAGGTCCAGATGAATTACACCCCAGGGTACTAAAGGAGATAGCAGAAGAAATTCTTGAACCACTGTCCATAATCTTTGAAAATTCTTGGAGAACAGGAGAAGTCCCAGAAGACTGGAGAAGAGCAAATGTTGTTCCTATCTTCAAAAAGGGGAAGAAGGTGGACCCAGGGAACTACAGGCCGGTGAGTCTGACTTCTATACCAGGAAAGATCTTTGAACAAATTATTAAAGAACATGTATGCAAGTACCTGGATAAGAATGAAGTGATTAAACAGAGTCAGCATGGGTTTGTAACTAATAAGTCATGTCAGACTAACTTAATTTCCTTCTATGACAGAATCACTGACTGGGTGGATCAGGGAAATGCTGTAGATATAGTATATCTTGACTTCAGCAAAGCATTTGACAAAGTATCTCACACAATCCTTATTGAAAAAATGACTAAGTATGGAATGGACAAGGCAACTGTTAGGTGGATTCATAACTGGCTTAGTGATCGGACCCAAAGAGTGGTTGTAAATGGCTGCACATCCAGTTGGAAGAATGTCACAAGTGGGGTACCACAAGGCTCTGTTTTGGGCCCTGTATTGTTCAACATCTTTATCAATGATTTAGATGAAGGAATTGAGGGTAAACTGATCAAATTTGCTGATGACACAAAGCTAGGAGGGGTAGCTAATACTAGAGAAGAGAGAGAGAGGATTCAAAAAGATATACATAAACTGGAGCAGTGGGCAGCAACTAACAGAATGGATTTTAACAGGGAAAAATGCAAAGTACTACATCTGGGCAATAAAAATGAAAAAAGCATATACAAAATGGGAGGAATAGGGCTAAGTAACAGCACATGTGAAAAAGACTTGGGTATACTAATTGATCACAGACTTAACATGAGTCAACAGTGTGATGCAGCAGCAAAAAAGGCAAATGCAATTCTAGGATGTATCAACAGAAGCATACAGTCTAGATCACGTGAGGTCATTATTGCCCTCTACTCCTCTTTGGTCAGACCTCATCTGGAATACTGTGTCCAGTTTTGGGCACCACATTTTAAAAAAGACATCAACAAACTGGAGCAAGTTCAGAGAAGAGCCACCAGAATGGTGACCGGTCTGCAAACCATGTCCTATGAGGAACGGTTGCAGGATTTGGGAATGTTTAGCTTGCAAAAAAGAAGACTGAGAGGAGACTTAATAGCTGTCTACAAATATCTCAAGGGCTGTCACATTGTAGAAGGATCATCTTTATTCTCATTTGCACAAGGAAAGACTAGAAGCAATGGGATGAAACTGAATGGGAGGAGACACAGATTAGATATTAGAAAAAACTTTTTGACAGTTAGGGTGATCAATGAGTGGAACAGGCTGCCACAAGAGGTGGTGAGTTCTACTTCAATGGAAGTCTTCAAACAGAGGCTGGATAGACATCTGTCTGGGATGATTTAGAGAATCCTGCTTTGAGCAGGGGGTTGGACCAGAAGGCCCAGGAGGTCCCTTCCAACTCTACCATTCTATGATTCTATGATTCTATGATTCTATGATTGCATCAATGGCCACAGGTTACTTCCGAGATAGAACTATGTTTATTTTCAATATTAGAGCGCATGCTCTTTTTTAAAGGTCATTGTTTGTCTATCTAGAGGTAATTTTCTTTGTTTTATTAACAGTTACCTTCTGACCTAGCGATGTTAGAGCGCATGCGTTGGTTTCAGTAGTTTCCTGTGTGTGTTTACAGGAAGTCTCTTTCGCTCTACCGGAAGTCACTCTCATTACTTCATTGCGCATGCGCTAGCTTTCGGTACTTCCGTGGTCATTTTTGTGCAGGCGATTATATCGCCGCTATGAACGCCTATAGGACTAACGGCTGGCGTGCGTTTCAACTCAATTGTGCTCCTTATAATTGGGTAATTAAAGTTTAAATCACTAATGGTGTTTGTCACTGGTTGTTTTGTTTTTATGATTTCACTGATTGGTTAGTCACGGTGGTGGGAGTGTCTGTTTAATTGATATAAGGGGGTCATTCGTTTGAATTCCCCTAGAGAGATGCATTGAAGCAATGTTTATCCATATTTGCCATATCCCCTGATGAATCCTAATGGAGGAAACGCGTTGGGAAAAGGCTTCATATATCTGGGACTATGATTTATGAATGGGCCCCTAAAAAGACGTCTTTTGAACGGGTGAGATCGTTCCTTATTGATGGCGTCTAAATATAGCTGCTCATGATATAGTAGACAGCATTAATGCCAATTCTAGCGGTGCTAGATTGTCTTTGTAACTTTGGTTCTAGCGGTGCAGAACAATTTAATATTTTTTGCTGCTACTCTACTGTATCGGTCCCCATTATTTAACTACTCTCTCTGACATATATCATATATCCTCAATATATCTAAATAGAGGATGGTGTTTTACTATATGTGTCCAATTTTAACGTTTTTGGAATAAATGTTATGTCTTAATACCCCTTTTCTTTCCTTTTTGCTAATTTCAATATAAATTAATAAGGGTTTATTTTTTCTACCTAATTGTGCTTTAACTATTATAAGTAGTAAAACCACAAAAACAGCACATTTGATCTTCGTGATGGTACATTTAACAAATTGCTAACCATTTACCGAGCCATAAAAGAACAGAGAACAACAGTATTGTTAAAACAAAAGTTAATTGACCTGATCTCTGTTGAGTTGTAATCTTGAAACTTGTGTGCAGGGCAAAACCAGCATCAGAAAATACTCCTGGTGCATCGGCACCACTCCCGGGTGTACAGCCAATGTCGTATTGTTCTACTGAGTCCCAAACCTTGATGGACAGAGAAATACATTTTAGAGGAAATTGTACAATGAATATATAATATTTTTAATACTTTTCATGATTACTTTGTACCTTTTTCTGGGAGATCTTTTGTTTGTCATTGATCACAAAGACACCTTTGTCCACAGCTACCAGTCCGACAGCAGCATTATGATCTGCTTGTAGTTTTAGCTTCATGGAGCCTCCAGGTTGCTGTATAGCATTGTCTCTATCTTTGTCTCCTGTTACCACCAACTATATGAAACAATAAAATATTAAGATATTGTAATCAATTTTCAAGTTCAAACCTGCATTCTACAAACCAGGGTAGTAGTTTGAAGAGCTTTTTCTACATGTGCCCTAGAAGCTGAGTATGTAGAAGAAGGTTTGAGCAAGTTATATTTCATTGGCCGAGAAAGTGCTTCTATCTTCATGGGAAGGCACCAGCCTTGTTCTCTAAGTGAATTTTTGTCTGTAACTACTATACTGTAGTTAGGTGTAATAGATAAAAAAGTGGCATGTTGTCTCCTTTACATAGATCATATATTGTCTCTGAACATATTATTTATGGCTATAAGTTTTGTAATGGTTTTGATCCAGTAGTCCCCAACTTGTGAGTTAGAAGTCAGATGTCAAATGTCTTGGGTAGCAGAGATAATGTCAAAAGGAAAGGTAAGCTGAAGGGAAAAAAGTAATAGATAAAAAAGAAAGGACAATAAAGAAGCCTGTAAAGGTACACTCTAGGCAGTAACCTGGCAGATATTAATTGGGCTTTCATGTAGAGGCTTTGCTCAAGCCACTCTGATTGGCAGGTCACAGAGGAACCATGGTGTTAGGGGCCTGCGGAACGCACCTAATAGATATTAAGGAGAGGTGCGTTCGCAGCCCGGGGTCCACCGTGCAGGCAGAGCCTGCTGCTAGTAAGATGGCACTGATAGGCAAAATGACCGAACTCTGTTATCCCGCAGAGTCGCAGATATGAACTCCGTAGCACTAAATGGCGATATGAGCGAACTCTGTTATTCCACAGTCGCATATAAGAACGCCGTAGCACTATATGGCGATATGAGCGAACTCTGTTATTCCACAGAGTCGCTAACTAAAGTACTGTGGCGCTATATGTCGATATAAGCGAACTCTGTTACTTCACAGAGCCGCTGTGGTAAAGGCTGTGTCCTGTTAGCCTCACAGGAGACACAGAAGACTGCTAGGCGATCGCAGTTTGTGGTCATGCAATCATAAAGCAAGCAACAAACTCCTCACCGGAGGTGCCGGTATTCTAGTGGTGTCTTTCAGCCAAGGCCTGGACACGTGCATACAAAACTCCTCACCTGAGGTGCCGGTATTTTAGTGGCGTTTTTCAGCCGAGACCTAACCACATGCATACATGACCACACTGGCGCAAAGCACGTAACAGGTTTGATACTAGCGCACGGCCATGCGGTCCTGCAAACCTTTTATAGTAGCCATGGCTACAGGATCTTCCAGAAAGGACCAATGGGAAGCTGCTCTAAACACAAACAGCTTCAGGACCTTCCTGGAGGACCAATGGGAGTCGCTGCTGTAACCGAGCATGTGACCCCTGATCTCCAATGGGAGTTCTTGCCCTGGGCATGCTCAGAAGGAGAAACAGAGGACTTAGTCCCAGTGCTGCCTGCTCCAGCACTGGTTACAATAGAGGAACCAGGAGAGGCAGCAGCAAGCCTCTGCACAGTATTAAACCGGGCGCAACGCTGATGTCTCTGCTGAGCAGGCTCCACTGCGGCCGGAGACAGATGGGGGACCATAGCGGGAATGGCTCGAGATTCCCCTTGTGCAGCAGTGGGAACTCGATCCCTAACACATGGTCTAAACATTCATCCTTTAACTTCAGTCTTCAATCTTTAACTGCCAACACAAGAATCTGGACTCATGCGGGGCCCTCTGGTTACATCCATGGAGTGGCTGCTGGCTGAAGCAGTGAGCTTGCAGAAACAGAGTTGTCAAGGTTGGTCGTTACCAGAAGGTTAAAGTCAAGGACACAATTGTGAGACAGTTGGATTATAAGAAAATTGAGCCAAGTTGGGATTATTAATCACCAGAAGATTCAGGATACAAGGGCTAGACAATGCAATAGACCAGGGTGGTCACAGACTATAACTGGCAATTATTAGTAGCTGCTGGGTGTTTAAATATAAAGTGTTGCCTCACACAACACTCGCAGCAAGGAGCTAAATAGGTGCACAACTCTAAGTTATTAATCCACATTCTGTGGACAGTAGGAAAAGTCCCAGAAATCACTGAACAAAACTGCTCTTCTATTATGGATACGTCTTATCATATAGATCATGTCGCAATTAAGTGACATATAGATCGAGTGTCACTCATATTTCAGTAAAACACAAATACTTTATTTCACAAATATAAAAATAGACAAACATGACATAAAAGGGTTGCCTCAAACCAAACATCACCTAAGCAGGGAGAACAGCTGCAGGGAATTAATTAGCCATACTCAACATTTCTAAATCACATTTCTTTAAATGTGCATTTGTCAAAATTCATCCAGATAACTTGTTCTGAAACTATTGTTGTTATCACCAGGGTAAAGACTTCAATTATTTACAAAAACTGCAATACAATGTTTTAAAGGGTCTCGATACAGTTGAACAAAATAGGGACTGAATTATTCCCTAGCTCATAAAGGCAATCCTTTCCCCTTTCTTGTTGTTACACCGTAACCAAATGGCTATGTGAGCAGACCAAATTAAATGCAGGTCAAGAACAAACCAGACCATAAAAAATATATGATTTCCAGTGTTTGCTAAAGTGCCTGGTGCAAAGATATATTTACATCCAATTTGATGCATTAACCTATGTGTCCAAATCTAGTCTAACAGGTATGATGGCATCAGTATTCAATCACATAGTGTAGCACATGTTGTACATATTACATCAGTACTCAGTCCTAGAGAGTACACAAATTCACAAATTTACCCAAATTCATACAGTTAAATGAAAAAGTTTGGGCACCCCTATTAATCTTAAGCTTAATGTTTGATTAAAAAAAATGGTGTTTTTGCAGCAGCTATTTCAGTTTGATTTATCTAATAACTATTGGACACAGTAATGCTTCTGCCTTGAAATGAGGTTTATTGTACTAACAGAAAATGTGCAATCTGCATCCAAACAAAATTTGACAGGTGCATAAGTATGGGCACCTCACCAGAAAAGTGACATTAATATTTAGTAGATCCTTCTTTTGCAAAAATAACAGCCTATAGTCGCTTCCTGTAGCTTTTAATGAGTTCCTGGATCCTGGATGAAGGTATTTTTTACCATTCCTCTTTACAGAACAATTCCAGTTCAGTTAAGTTTGATGGTCGCCGAGCATGGACAGCCCTCTTCAAATGATCCCACAGATGTTCAATGATATTCAGGTCTGGGGACTGGGATGGCCATTCCAGAACATTGTAATTGTTCCTCTGCATGAATGCCTGAGTAGATTTGGAGTGGTGTTTTGGATCATTGTCTTGCTGAAAGATCCATCCCCTGCGTAACTTCAACTCTGTCACTGATTCTTGAACATTATTGTCAAGAATCTGCTGATACTGAGTGGAATCCATGCGTCCCTCAACTTTAACAAGATTCCCGGTGCCGGCATTGGCCACACAGCCCCAAAGCATGATGGAACCTCCGACAAATTTTACTGTGGGTAGCAAGTGTTTTTCTTGGAATGCTGTGTTTTTTTGACGCCATGCATAACACCTTTTTGAATGACCAAACAACTCAATCTTGGTTTTATCAGTCCACAGGACCTTCTTCCAAAAAGAAATTGGCTTCTCCAAATGTGCTTTTGCATACCTCAGCCGACTCTGTTTGTGGCGTGCTTGCAGAAATGGCTTCTTTCGCATCACTCTCCCATACAGCTTCTCCTTGTGCAAAGTACGTTGTATAGTTGACCGATGCACAGTGACACCATCTGCAGCAAGTTGATGCTGCAGCTCTCTGGAGGTGGTCTGAGGATTGTCCTTGACTGATCTCACCATTCTTCTCTGCCTTTCTGATGTTTTTCTTGGCCTGCCACTTCTGGCCTTAACAAGAACTGTCCCTGTGTTCTTCCATTTCCTTACTATGTTCCTCACAGTGGAAACTGACAGGTTACATCTCTGAGACAGCTTTTTGTATCCTTCCCCTGAACAACTATGTTGAATAATCTTTGTTTTCAGATCATTTGACAGTTGTTTTGAGGAGCCCATGATGCCACTCTTCAGAGGAGATTCAAACAGGAGAACAACTTGCAAGTGGCCACTTTAAGTAGCTTTTCTCATGATTGCATACACCTGGCTATGAAGTTCAAAGCTCAATGAGGTTACAAAACCAAAAAAAGTGCTTTAGTAAGTCAGTAAAAAGTAGGTAGGAGTATTTAAAACAAGAAAATGATAAGGGTCCCATACTTATGCACCTGTCAAATTTAGTTTGAATGCAGATTGCATATTTTCTGTTAGTACAATAAACCTCATTTCAAGGCAGAAACATTACTGTGTCCAATAGTTATTAGATATATCAAACTGAAATAGCTGTTGCAAAAACACCAATTTTTATCAAACGTTAAGCTTAAGATTAATAGGGGTGCCCAAACTTTTTCATATAACTGTATGTCCCTAATGGACGTTAAAACAACTACAAATGCATGAATAGTACTGACAGGTACATATTACCTAAATCCGTGCTGCAAAAAATGTAAACGCCAAATGGCACGCCGTCTCTCCGCACCCTGACGCGCGTTTCGCCTGTGCTTCTTCCTTCTTCACCCCCCAGGAAGAAGCACGGGCCAATCACTGACTGAGGAGGTGATTACTCAATCAGTGATTGGCTTATCCAGCATTTTCTACGTGTCCATAAAATATTATAAATTCAGCCTGTTGCATTGTTACTTACCAAGCATTGTGTTCGATTGAACAAAAAATTGATTGGCAATAGCTACGGTATATTTAATAATAATCTTTATTTTTATATAGCGCTAACATATTCCGCAGCGTTTTACAGTTTGCACACATTATCGTCGCTGTCCCCGATGGGCTCACAATCTAGATTTCCTATCAGTATGTCTTTGAAATGTGGGAGGAAACCGGAGAAAACCTACGCAAACACGGGGAGAACATACAAACTCCTTGCAGATGTTATCCTTGGTGGGATTCGAACCCAGGACTCCAGCGCTGCAAGGCTGCAGTGCTATCCACTGAGCCAACGTGCTGCCCTGCCTATTTACAAAAGATTTGAACAGTTCTCCATCTCCCCAGACTGTAAAATAGGAAAACATAAGATAATACTTATACAACTAGATGGGCATTTCCTGAAGGAAATACATGGTGCTTGAACAGCGCTGCCAGCTTTACAGCAGTGTATCAGGTGTCGACTGTCAGAAAGTAAAGTTAGAATATGAATGTTGTGTATAGCGATGGCAAAACCTGGGATGGGTTGTATATGGCCCCTTGGTAGCCACTTTGATGTGCGGGGCCCCTTGTTAGCCACTTTGGCCCCTTGGTAGTTATTTTGGCATGCAAGAATCCTTGGTAGCCACTTTGGTGCACACAGCCACTCGGTAGCCACTTTGGCCACTTGGTAGCTACTTTGGCACATTCGGCACCTCAGTAGCCACTTTGGCCAATTGGTAGCCACTTTGGCATATTCAGCACCTTGGTAGCCACTTTGGCTGCTTGGTAGCCACTTTGGCACATTCGGCACCTCGGTAGCCTCTTTGGCCACTTGGTAGCCACTTTGGCCACATAGTAGCCACTTTGGCATATCCGGCACCTTGGAAGCCACTTTGGCCACTTGGTAGTCACTTTGGCACTTTCGGCACCTCGGTAGCCACTTTGGTCACTTGGTAGCCGCTTTTGCCAATTGGTAGCCACTTTAGCACAATTGGCATCTCGGTAGCCAATTCGGCCACTTGGTAGCCACTTTGGCCTCTTGGTAGCCACTTTAGCACATTTGGCACCTCGGTAGCCACTTTGGCTACTTGGTAGCCACTTTGGCATATTCGGCACCCTAATAGCCACTTTGGCCACTTAGATACCACTTTGGCACATTCGGCACCTCGGTAGCCACTTTGGCCACTTGGTAGCCACTTTGGCACATTAGGCACCTCAGTAGCCACTTTGGCCACTTGGTAGCCACTTTGGCACATTAGGCACCTCAGTAGCCACTTTGGCCACTTGGTAGCCACTTTGGCCACTTGCTAGCCACTTTGGCACATTCGGCACCTTGGTAGCCACTTTGGCCACTTGGTAGCCACTTTAGCACATTTGGCACCTTGGTAGCCACTTTGGATACTTGGTAGCCACTTTGGCACATTCGGCACCCTAGTAGCCACTTTGGCCACTTGGTAGCCACTTTGGCCACTTGGTAGCCACTTTGGCTACTTGGTAGCCACTTTGGCACATTCAGCACCTTGGTAGCCACTTTGGCCACTTGGTAGCCACTTTAGCACATTTAGCACCTTGGTAGCCACTTTGGCTTCTTGGTAGCCACTTGGCACATTCGGCACCCTAGTAGCCACTTTGGCCACTTGGTAGCCACTTTGGCACATTCGGCACCTCGGTAGCCACTTTGGCCACTTGGTAGCCACTTTGGAACATTCGGCCCCTCGGTAGCCACTTTGGCCACTTGGTAGCCACTTTGGCACATTCAGCACCTCGGTAGCCACTTTGGCCACTTGGTAGCCACTTTGGCCACTTGGTAGCCACTTTGGCACATTCGTCACCTCTGTAGCCACTTTGGCCACTTGGTAGCCACTTTGGCACATTCGGCCCCTCAGTAGCCACTTTGGCCACTTGGTAGCCACTTTGGCACATTCAGCACCTCGGTAACCACTTTGGCTACTTGGTAGCCACTTTGGCCACTTGGTAGCCACTTTAGCACATTTGGCACCTCGGTAGCCACTTTGGCTACTTGGTAGCCACTTTGGCATATTCGGCACCCTAGTAGCCACTTTGGCCACTTAGATACCACTTTGGCACATTCGGCACCTCGGTAGCCACTTTGGCTACTTGGTAGCCACTTTGGCACATTAGGCACCTCAGTAGCCACTTTGGCCACTTTGTAGCCAATTTGGCCACTTGCTAGCCACTTTGGCACATTCGTCACCTTGGTAGCAACTTTGGCCACTTGGTAGCCACTTTAGCACATTTGGTACCTTGGTAGCCACTTTGGCCAATTGGTAGCCACTTTGACATTCGGCACCTAGTAGCCACTTTGGCCACTTGGTAGCCACTTTGGCCATTGGTAGCCACTTGGCACATTCGGCACCTCGGTAGCCACTTTGGCTACTTGGTAGCCACTTTGGCACATTAGGCACCTCAGTAGCCACTTTGGCCACTTGGTAGCCACTTTGGCCACTTGGTAGCCACTTTGGCACATTCGTCATCTCTGTAGCCACTTTGGCCACTTGCTAGCCACTTTGGCACATTCAGCACCTTGGTAGCCACTTTGGCCACTTGGTAGCCACTTTAGCACATTTGGCACCTCGGTAGCCACTTTGGCTACTTGGTAGCCACTTTGGCACATTCGGCACCCTAGTAGCCACTTTGGCCACTTGGTAGCCACTTTGGCACATTCGGCACCTCGGTAGCCACTTTGGCCACTTGGTAGCCACTTTGGCACATTCGGCACCTCGGTAGCCACTTTGGCCACTTGGTAGCCACTTTGGCACATTCAGCACCTCGGTAGCCACTTTGGCCACTTGGTAGCCACTTTGGCCACTTGGTAGCCACTTTGGCACATTCGTCACCTCTGTAGCCACTTTGGCCACTTGGTAGCCACTTTGGCACATTCGGCCCCTCGGTAGCCACTTTGGCCACTTGGTAGCCACTTTGGCACATTCAGCACCTCGGTAGCCACTTTGGCCACTTGGTAGCCACTTTGACACATTCGTCACCTCTGTAGCCACTTTGGCCACTTGGTAGCCACTTTGGCACATTCGGCCCCTCGGTAGCCACTTTGGCCACTTGGTAGCCACTTTGGCACATTCGGCACCTCGGTAACCACTTTGGCTACTTGGTAGCCACTTTGGCCACTTGGTAGCCACTTTAGCACATTTGGCACCTCGGTAGCCACTTTGGCTACTTGGTAGCCACTTTGGCATATTCGGCACCCTAGTAGCCACTTTGGCCACTTAGATACCACTTTGGCACATTCGGCACCTCGGTAGCCACTTTGGCTACTTGGTAGCCACTTTGGCACATTAGGCACCTCAGTAGCCACTTTGGCCACTTTGTAGCCAATTTGGCCACTTGCTAGCCACTTTGGCACATTCGTCACCTTGGTAGCCACTTTGGCCACTTGGTAGCCACTTTAGCACATTTGGTACCTTGGTAGCCACTTTGGCCAATTGGTAGCCACTTTGGCACATTCGGCACCATAGTAGCCACTTTGGCCACTTGGTAGCCACTTTGGCCAATTGGTAGCCACTTTGGCACATTCGGCACCTCGGTAGCCACTTTGGCTACTTGGTAGCCACTTTGGCACATTAGGCACCTCAGTAGCCACTTTGGCCACTTGGTAGCCACTTTGGCCACTTGGTAGCCACTTTGGCACATTTGTCATCTCTGTAGCCACTTTGGCCACTTGCTAGCCACTTTGGCACATTCAGCACCTTGGTAGCCACTTTGGCCACTTGGTAGCCACTTTAGCACATTTGGCACCTCGGTAGCCACTTTGGCTACTTGGTAGCCACTTTGGCACATTCGGCACCCTAGTAGCCACTTTGGCCACTTGGTAGCCACTTTGGCACATTCGGCACCTCGGTAGCCACTTTGGCCACTTGGTAGCCACTTTGGCACATTCGGCCCTCGGTAGCCACTTTGGCCACTTGGTAGCCACTTTGGCACATTCAGCACCTCGGTAGCCACTTTGGCCACTTGGTAGCCACTTTGGCCACTTGGTAGCCACTTTGGCACATTCGTCACCTCTGTAGCCACTTTGGCCACTTGGTAGCCACTTTGGCACATTCGGCCCCTTGGTAGCCACTTTGGCCACTTGGTAGCCACTTTGGCACATTCAGCACCTCAGTAGCCACTTTGGCCACTTGGTAGCCACTTTGGCCACTTGGTAGCCACTTTCGCACATTCGGTACCTCAGTAGCCACTTTGGCACATTCGGCCCCTCGGTAGCCACTTTGGCCTCTTGGTAGCCACTTTGGCACATTCGGCACCTCTGTAGCCACTTTGGCCACTTGGTAGCCACTTTGGCACATTCGGCATCTCGGTAGCCACTTTGGCCACTTGGTAGCCAATTTGGCCACTTGGTAGCCACTTTGGCACATTCGGCACCTCGGTAACCACTTTGGCCACTTGGTAGCCAATTTGGCCACTTGGTTGCCACTTTGGCTCATTCGGCACCTCGGTAGCCACTTTGGCACATTCGGCACCTCGGTAGCCACTTTCTCCATGTTGACACATGCTGCCACTTTGCCTTGGGGGTCACTTTGGCGCTCCGGGCCCCTCAGGGCCACTTTTGCACACTGGGCTTCTAAAGCCACTTTGGCGTCTGTGGGGCTTTTCAGAAGCCATTGGTGCGCTGCTTGTGGCCCGTGTACTGCCTGGGGCCCCGTGTGCTGCCTGTGGCAGCTGTGTGCTGTTTGTGGCCAGTGTGCTGCCTGGGGCCCCTGTGTGCTGCCTGGGGCACTGCGCTGCGCCTTTAAGACCTTGAATCAGCGATCTGTCAGCTTCTATTAGCTGATACGGGTCATGTGTGGAAGCCGCATTTGCATAGCTGCCATCTTTGTAAGGTCACTGCACCTGTGCTGCGGCTTCAATCCATGTCAGTTGGGGGTCATGGAAAGGTCGCCATTATTTCCTATGGGAAATTTTTTGCTTAAAATGCGATTTTTTTAAAAAACTAAAAATTGGATCGACTCCAAAAATACATAGCACACCTGTCCCCACCGAGGGCTTCGAAACGCCGCCTGAACGGGGTCTCTGCGCCGAGCGGTTCGGGCCGCATTAATTGCAGAAAACGCGGAGAAGAAGAAGAAGAAGAAGAAGAAGAAAATATAAGAAATCGGATTACAATATGTTGCTTGAACCTAAAGGTTCAAGCACCATAATTAAACCCAATAAAGAATTTTCTTACCGTCCCCATACAGACATCTGCCACATCAATCCAAATAGAGTCAGCCACAATTTCCCGGCCTGCCGCAGTTGTCACTGTATAGTACGCTAAAAAGCGGAATGATGGGATAAATTCTTCTGTTATTGGTAGTAACATAGTCACAAGAGCCTGGCCAGCCTCTCTTGATTGTGTCCCCACTTTCATTACTCTTCCTTTGTTCATTATCTAAAGAAAAAAAAGATCAATATCCAAGAAAAGTAAATCAATACTATGACCTTTGTTGACTACATCGCATGAAGAGGCTACCTACAAAACACTTAAGTACAACTTATTATCCACCCTATTAATTCACATTAATGGTAATTTTTTTATAGGTTTAGAGATCATGCCAATGGCTAGATCCATGTTATGCAGATACTAAACGTAACACTAAAAATAAAAATCTATGGGCCGATACTAGGAAGGATTTTATGTCACAACATTAGTAGGCCTTCAAAACAACTGGGACATGTCTACAAGGCCATCCATATCTGATTGGTGGGGGTGCATCAACCGCATCTCCACCGGTCAGCTTCCGGTGGAGGATGGAAGTTCTTGGATGCTACCGAAACAGCAGCTCTGTCATTTCTATGGAGGCTGTGGCTGAGTACTGTAGATCCCCCAAAAAATGGGGAAGATCTGCAGTACCTGGCTGCAGCCATTATAGTTTGGACGGACCTGCTGTTCTGGCAGCATCGTAGAACCTCTAGCCGACGCTGGTAACAGCTGATTTGCAAGGGTTGGTATTCATCTCCTCCGATCAGATATTTTTTTGCCAATCCTTAGGATAGGTCATCAATACAAAAAATAATGACCAACCTGTTATGTTTCGGTAGCTGAGGAGTGCAGGTAAAAAAGGCAATACACCAGAGCAGTTGGAATCTATGAGATTGCAGTACCCTGACTAACCACCACAACTAGAGGCAGCCGTGGAGCGTTCCTACGTTGGTCCTAGACGCCTCGTCACAGCCTGAGAAACTAACTACACCTAAAGATAGAAAGAGGAAAGCTATCTGCCCCGGAGCAGATCCCCAAAGAACATAGAAAGCCCCCAAACATGTAATGGCGGTTAGACAAGAAGAAATACTGACACAGACAGAAAATAGTATGAGCAAACGTAGGGGCCCAAACTACCTAAATAGAAAAGGATAGGAAGGGCACTTACTGCAATCCCAAAAAACCCTAAAAAGCACCAACTCTACTAATTTCAAAAACACCTGAGATCACACGACCTCTACCACCTAAATTAGTTCTCTGGTGTAACAAAATCAAAACAGCAGCCACTGAAAAAACTGGAAAAAGCAAATGTACAAACATCAGTGGCTGAACTAAACTGAGAGGGCAAAAGCCCCCGGAGGGGACCCTGAAGGCCCCCACAGAAGTGCAGGACAAAATGCAAAAATCAAGCACAAAAACAAAAAGAAGAAAATGTCTTATTTGTTAGCAGGAGATGCAGACACAACACAGCAGGCTACAAAGGAAACAGGAATCAAGGATTGAGACCAGAACAATTGATCACCGGCAACCCTGATGGGAAGGCGACTCCCTTATATAAGACCAGTCAGTAACACCTGATTCCCAATCCTCACAATCTTCACTGGACAGTCAAGTACCGCTAGTAACCACCAGAGGGAGCCTCTGCTCAGAACTCATTTCAAGCCCATTCACAACAGTACCCCCCCCTTGAGGAGGGGTCACCGAACCCTCATTTGAGCAACCAGGTCGGTCAGGATGAGTTCTATGATACGCACGGATGAGTCTCCTAGCATGGATGTCCGAAGCAAACACCCAAGAATTGTCTTCCTGACCATAACCTCTCCACTTAACCAAATACTGGAGTTTCCGTCTAGAAAAACGAGAATTCAATATTTTCTCAACCACAAACTCCAGATTGCCCTCAACCAGAACAGGGTCAGGAGGCACAGCAGTAGGAACCACTGGCTCAACAAACCTCTTCAACAAGGACTTGTGGAACACGTCATGGATCTTAAATGTCCCTGGAAGAAGCAAACGAAAAGAAACAGGATTAAGAATCTCCATGATCTTATAAGGTCCAATGAACCTAGGCTTAAATTTAGGAGATGCCACTCTCATAGGAATATTTTTTGAGGACAACCAGACCAAGTCCCCCACTTTAAACCGAGGACCATCAGTCCTATGCCGGTTAGCAAACCGCTGGGCCCTCTCCTGAGAGAGGGACAACCTCTCCACTACCTGGTCCCAAATCTGTTGCATACGCTCCACAACAGAGTCAACACCTGGACAGACAGAAGCCTCCGTCTGTCCTGAAGAAAATCGAGGGTGAAACCCAGAATTACAGAAAAATGGAGACATCAAAGTGGCAGAGCTAGCCCTATTATTAAGAGCAAACTCAGCCAAAGGCAAAAAAGAGACCCAGTCATCCTGATCAGCAGACACAAAGCATCTTAGATAAGTCTCCAATGTCTGGTTTGTTCTCTCAGTTTGACCATTGGTCTGAGGATGAAACGCAGAGGAGAAAGACAATTGAACACCAAGTTTAGAACAAAAGGTCCTCCAAAATCTGGAAACAAACTGGACTCCTCTGTCAGACAAAATGTTCTCAGGAATGCCGTGTAAACGAACCACGTGCTGAAGGAACAAAGGAACCAATTCAGAGGAGGAAGGCAACTTAGGTAATGGCACAAGATGTATCATCTTGGAAAACCTATCACAAATCACCCAGATGACGGTCATTCTCTGAGAAACAGGGAGGTCGGAAATGAAATCCATAGAGATATGGGTCCATGGTCTCTTGGGCACAGGCAATGGCATCAACAAACCACCAGAGCAAGGCTTGGAGCGAGAGCAAGTCCCGCAGGACTGCACAAATTCCCTGACATCACGAGACAAGGTAGGCCACCAAAAGGACCGACTCACCAAGTCTCTGGTACCAAAAATTCCGGGATGACCGGCCAACGCGGAACAATGAATCTCAGACATCACACTCTCTTTCCACTGGTCCGGGACAAACAATTTCCCAACAGGGCAGCGCTCGGGCCTATCCTCCTGACACCCCTCCAGAGCCAGTATCAAATTGGGTGAGATGGCGGAAAGAACTACACCCTCTTTCAAAATAACAGAAGGATCAGATAACTCAGGAGAGTCCGCAAGGAAACTCCTCGAGAGGGCATCCGCCTTAACATTCTTAGTGCCAGGAAGAAAGGAAACCACAAAATTAAAACGTGTGAAAAACAAGGCCCACCTGGCCTGTCTAGGATTAAGTCGCTTGGCAGATTCCAGATAAACCAGATTCTTATGGTCCGTAAGGACCACCACCTGATGTTTGACTCCCTCCAGTCAATGTCTCCACTCTTCAAAAGCCCACTTCATGGCCAATAACTCCCGATTACCCACGTCATAATTACGTTCAGTAGGAGAAAATTTTCGAGAGAAAAAGGCACAAGGGTTACTTTTAGAGGTCTCTGGATCTCTTTGGGACAAAACGGCACCTGCCCCAATTTCAGAGGCATCAACCTCCACCTGAAATGGCAGAGAAACATCAGTCTGCCGTAGAACAGGAGCAGAAGTGAATCTCTGCTTAAGTTCCTGAAATGCAGAGACTGCCTCAGGAGGCCAATTCACCACATCAGAACCCTTTTTGGTCAAATCAGTTAATGGTTTAACAATAACCGAGAAATTACCAATAAATTTACGATAAAAATTGGCAAAACCCAAGAATCTTTGAAGAGCCTTTAATGAAGTAGGTTGGACCCAATCACAGATGGCCTGAACCTTGACCGGTCCATTTCAATAACAGATGGGGACAAAATGAATCCCAGAAATGAGATCCTCTGTACGCCAAAAAGACATTTTGATCCTTTCACATACAGAGCATTCTCTCTCAAAATCTGGAACACAGTTCGAACATGTTTCACATGAGAGTCCCAGTCATTGGAAAAAATCAAGATATCATCCAAATAAACAATCAGAAATTTATCCACAAAATCCCTGAAAATGTCATTCATGAAGGACTGGAAGACAGAAGGAGCATTAGTGAGCCCAAAGGGCATCACAAGGTACTCAAAATGCCCCTCAGGGGTATTAAATGCCGTCTTCCATTCATCCCCGTGCTTAATGCGAATAAGGTTATATGCCCCCCTGAGGTCAAGCTTGGTAAACCAAGTAGCGTTTTTCACCCTGGAAAACAGGTCAGAAATGAAGGGTAACGGATATTGATATTTCACAGTAATATTGTTCAAAAGACGATAATCAATACACGGCCTTAATGAACCATCCTTTTTGGCCACAAAGAAAAAACCGGCACCTAAGGGTGAAGAGGATGGTCTGATATGACCCTTCTCCAATGAGTCCTTGATATAAGACCGCATAGCGTCATGTTCAGGTACAGACAAGTTAAAAAGGCGACCTTTAGGGAATTTACTACCAGGCACTAATTCAATAGCGCAGTCATAGCTCCTATGGGGAGGCAAGGATGCAGATTTACTTTCGCTAAACACATCAGAAAAATCAATCAAAAAGTCAGGAACATCCTGAGCCTGGGGGAGGCAGAAAAAACAGGAGTGTTGGTATTAACACATTGGCAGCCCCAACTGGTTACAGACACAGATTTCCAATCCAAAACAGGATTATGAGACTGTAACCAAGGGAAACCCAGTACGATAATGTCATGCAGATTATACAGAACCAAAAATTTGCAGCTCTCCTGATGATCAGGTTCAACCCTCATTATCACCTGAGTAGAGAACTGAGGTTTATTCTCAGCCAAAGGGTAGAATCGATCCCCAGTAGGGGAATAGACTTCCGTAGGGGTATCAAGGGAAACCCACAATGTTTAGCAAAATCAAAATCCATCAGGTTAATAGCTGCTCCCGAATCAACGAAAGCCTGAGCAGAAAATGAGGACAGAGAGCATATCAGGGTAACAGTTAATAAAAACTTAGTCTGAACACTACCCAAGACAACTGAGCGTGCAAAACGTCTTCCCCGCTTAGGGCAGACTGAAATAGCATGAGAGGCATCACCACAGTAGAAACATAACCCATTGCGCTTTCGAAACTCATGACGCTGTGCCCCAGAAACCACTCTATCACACTGCATGGATTCAGAAGCAGGTTCACAAGGTAACACTATTCTACGCATACCTCTCCGCTCACGCAAACGTCTGTCAATTTGAATCGCTAATGACATAGAATCATTGAGACCAGAGGGGACAGGGAATCCCACCATAACATCCTTTACATTATCTGACAGACCCTTCCGAAAAAGGGCTGCCAAAGCGTCGTCATTCCATTTGGTCAGGACTGCCCACCTACGGAATCTCTGACAGTATAACTCAGCGTCATCAAGCCCCTGATTTAATCCCAACAAGGCTTTTTCAGCTTGATCAGTGACATTAGGCTCATCGTACAATAACCCCAAAGCCTGAAAAAATGCATCAACATCACTCAAAACAGGATCCTCAGGTGTCAGGGAAAAAGCCCAATCCTGAGGATCGCCGCGCAGGAGAGAGATGACAATTTGAACCTGCTGCGCTGCGTTCCCTGAGGACTTAGATTTTAAGGCAAAAAACAATTTACAGTTATTTTTCAAATTCAAAAACTTAGCTCGATCCCCTAAAAACAAATCTGGCATGGGAATCCTAGGTTCCACAACAGGCAACCCAGCAAGATAGGCAGCAATACTCCGAACCTCAGTGGCAAGCTGATCCACACGGCCAGACAACTGTGCAAACTCCATTGAGAGAAAAAATCCTCCCCAGCACCCAGAGATACAGAGGGAAAAAAAAATGCAACAAACAGAAAAATATCTCTGACAACTCTGACAACCTTTTTTCTTTCACAATATTTTTCCCTTCTGTGAGTACCATACAATTTTCAATTTTTATGGCCGGTGATACTGTTATGTTTCGGTAGCTGAGGAGTGCAGGTAAAAAAGGCAATACACCAGAGCAGTTGGAATCTATGAGATTGCAGTACCCTGACTAACCACCACAACTAGAGGCAGCCGTGGAGCGTTCCTACGTTGGTCCTAGACGCCTCGTCACAGCCTGAGAAACTAACTACACCTAAAGATAGAAAGAGGAAAGCTATCTGCCCCGGAGCAGATCCCCAAAGAACATAGAAAGCCCCCAAACATGTAATGGCGGTTAGACAAGAAGAAATACTGACACAGACAGAAAATAGTATGAGCAAACGTTGGGGCCCAAACTACCTAAATAGAAAAGGATAGGAAGGGCACTTACTGCAATCCCAAAAAACCCTAAAAAGCACCAACTCTACTAATTTCAAAAACACCTGAGATCACACGACCTCTACCACCTAAATTAGTTCTCTGGTGTAACAAAATCAAAACAGCAGCCACTGAAAAAACTGAAAAAAGCAAATGTACAAACATCAGTGGCTGAACTAAACTGAGAGGCAAAAGCCCCCTGAGGGGACCCTGAAGGCCCCCACAGAAGTGCAGGACAAAATGCAAAAATCAAGCACAAAAACAAAAAGAAGAAAATATCTTATCTGTTAGCAGGAGATGCAGACAAGACACAGCAGGCTACAAAGGAAACAGGAATCAAGAATTGAGACCAGAACAATTGATCACCGGCAACCCTGATGGGAAGGTGACTCCCTTATATAAGACCAGTCAGTAACACCTGATTCCCAATCCTCACAATCTTCACTGGACAGTCCAGTACCGCTAGTAACCACCAGAGGGAGCCTCTGCTCAGAACTCATTTCAAGCCCATTCACAACACCAACCCCTTTTTATAAAATGACTTCCAAACTGGCTAGATAGATCGACTGTCTCTATGGAGGACATGACATGTACATTTACATACATATTATGAATAGAGAAGTTAAGTATTTAGCTTGCAATTCTAAACTTTCAGTGAGGTGACATAATAATGGAATTACACAGTAGCTGTCCTGTTCTACCATAGTTTACAGAAGATCACTGTGTGTCCCAAAAGCAGGATACCCTGCGATTATCTAATTATTGGAGTCCTGTTCTAACAAAAACTAAATGTAGAAATCAGATAACCACTTTATTGAAGATTCCCAATAAAATTATTGAAGTACAATGTGAATATAACAGAATGCAATCTAATCATGTGAATGTGCCATACTCTAAGTGCAATAGTCAAAGCCGAATCATAAAAATCTAGATATTTATAAGGTTTAGGTCTACCATATGACAAAGTAATAAAACAAGGTACCACATAGTTGTATTGCTTGATCTGGTTTTGAACAGAGGCGTCATTGTTCCGGATAATGAAATTGATAGCCACATTTTCTCCTAATTTCACTTCTCCTCCAGCGACACTGAGATGTAGGTAATTGCCACCAATTGGTTTGTATGAGGTGGCCACCATGGTAGCAGAAGCTTGTTGGTCCTGAATTAATTTTAAATCAGTTGTGGATACCTAGAAGCAAAATAATAATAAAAAAAGTCTTTGTAAAAAATAATATTCATATTTGGTCCATGTTAGTTACCTTACAAGTACCCTCTCATCATAATATTGTGCCAAATCAGTCACATGTTATATCTGATAATGTATCCAGTGGTGCTCCATTGAGCCTTCAAAATTGATGGAAATCTTGACCGAAAGTCAGAATAAAGATGTGAACAGAGCCTGAATAAACATCACCAAGTCAATATTACACCCCAATAGTCTTTCTTTTCATTAATCGCTCTACTAAAATGTAGTTTATATTAATCAAACATGTATTGCTTTATTAGTTTCTTCCATATAGCAAAATTATGATTATTACTGTAATCTGCAGAAGGCTTTGGTCTGAGCGAGTATTCAGGGTCAGACGAACGGTTCCATCTTCCTGAGTTGTTCCTTTCACATTTCCTGGTTCTGCTACAACTGGGACACGATGAGCCGGAGACCCGTCAGGATTAGTCACAAACACCTAGGATGGATAACGACAAAAATGAGTCTTCCTTTAAAAAAAAAATTGGGATTGAAAATGCACATCTTCTGGACTCATCTAGCCTCAGCATTGTATTTGACATTGATAAACTAATCTACCAAAATACAAATGCAGTAATTTGCTCAAATTTGACCAGAAAGGTGATTTGCACGTATCTCATGTTTTAGATTCTTTCTAGAAACCAGAATATAATAAATGTAGGGGATAAAAAAAATAATAATAATACTCACCACTCCTCACTCTTAACTTCTCTGAGCAGTTGAAGACTTGGTCATACTGGTTTAGTCTTCATTCAAAGGACCATCAAATCTTTGGGGCTTCAAACCCTCACAAGACTTTGCGAATTTGCAGCTTGACACATGATGATGACATGTAAAGCCTAAAGCTTAGTGTTTAGGTGTCATATGATGTTTTAACATGTGTCTGGCTGCATCATCCTGATGTTATGAAGCCTAGTGGCCAGCAAAGTTGTTGAAAATTTGATGGGACACTTGAAATAAGTTGGGGTCCTGTGAATAAATACTGGACCACCATGACCGAGCATGGACTAAGTATGGTCCAGGGAATGGGAAGTATTAATTTTTAAAATTTAATAACTTTATTGGCCCTTTTAAATCCAGCAAAATAGCATCCTGCAAGACACAATTTTGCTGGATTTGCGCAATTCAAATCTCAAAAAGATTGGATTCAAACAAAGCAAAATTATTTGAGGAAGTTTAGCCCAATTTGATTGGCTTCATGTCTAATATTTTGTAATCCTTTGACTATACTGAATGGGGCTTCTCTTGATGCTTTCAAATGTTATATGTTATTTTTTTACTACTTTTTTTGTTTAAGGCAGATGATGGTGTTAGATTAAAAAAATGTAATATAAAAGCAATTTAATAATACAATTTAATCTATCTAATCAGTGCACTTACCATAAGATCGAAAGGCATTCCAGGCTTAAAATACTTGGATGTTTTTGTATAGAGAATTTTAAATGGAGATGTCACAATATGAATATTTTCCAGTTCGGATTCCACCAAATCACTGCCTGTAAGAGAAGTAGTGGTAAATTTGTAAGATAGTAGATCATAATTAGAGACATCTTTCCAGCATGAAATATTAGGAATTGCTTTTATGGAGAGGGAATGCTCTAATGCACTAAGATGGTTCTAGATAGCCAATGACGTGCCAATTGGAGCTCAATTTTGAAAAAGAGGCACCTTATTGCTCCACCTAAACTGACATCATGAAACCATTTGTGGTTTTATTTAGGAAATGTAGAGCAGTATTACTTCAGCACTTCATACTAAAATAAGTTTAGACAAAACCTAAAAGCAAATAAAAAAAAGAGCATGAGTGTATGGTCAAAAGCCTTCCTAATTCCCCTTCTGGACCTAATTTTCTGGACAAGCAAAAAGTTTACCAGCTTCCATAAAAAGAGCAGAAAAACTTTCATGAAAACCCATAGTGTCACCCTGTATCCGCCTACACAGAATCCTTTATCAAGTGAAGCCGATGGTTTCTGTGTGGATTTCCATTAAAGCTTTTCTCCACTTTTTATGGATGTTGGATAACTTTTTTGCTTGACTTGAGCACTACATGCTACTGTTATATTGGTACTGTATGAGTCAGTTATGTATTCAATGTATGACATTTTAATATTAACATTGCAAATCAGGATTGTGTGTGTATTACATAGTTATAATATTATGTTGATATCATTTCGACTCCACGGGCATTTTTCGCTGACTTATAAACTTGTATTGGCCCTCGTCATCAAAAAATTGACATGTGAGGATCACCATAGGTTATAAAGGGAATGTGTGGTATCCATGAAAAAAATGGATGCCACACATACCTGAAACACGTACATGTGAAGGGGGCCTAATGTGAACATTTCAGAGGGAAGTCATTAGGACACTCCCGATGGCAGATTTTCAGGTTTTTTAAAAGCATTTTCCGTGCATATCAAGTTCGATCATTTTAGTGGATTTAGTCTGCATAAATAGAAGAATACAGTCTAGGGGGTAAGGTTTCTCCTTGTGGAGAGTGACATACCAGCTGCATAGAAGAATACAGTCATTTTTGTCTTTCTTACCTGAATCGGTAATGACAGTAACTGACACATATATACAGTATTGTGTCATGTCGTTCTCATTTTGAAAATTCTTTGCCAAATCTTGTCTTTTTAAAATGGCAAAACCCTCACCATCGCTGATCTAGATGAGAGATAAAACCACAAAAAGTCAACTTTGTATACGTTCTTTCTAACTTGCTAAAGAGGTTCATTCACAAAGGCATCCCCTTCATATCACCTTTTGGACCATAAGCATGTTCAACGGAGAACCATAGTGGAAATGAAGCCCATTCCTGGGGGACTTTAATGAAGGACTTTAATGGCCACTATGTAAAGCTATTTATCTGCTTGAGTTTTGCCTTCTATGGGCTTGGAAACAGATAGTTGCTCTGTTAGAACACCTTTGTAGACGAGAAGCATTAATGTATTACATCTATAGTCATTTGTTTGTAACTACATACAATATACAGTATACAGCTGACCTCGGCTTCCTCGACTCAGGACCTTGCTTTGTAAGACAAAATAAAGGGCTACTTCTACTCTGGTGGGACTTGAGCAGTCCATAAATTACATAGAAAGCCACTCATCTGAGTGGCCACTATGAAATGCAATTTTTCAAGCATGCCACAACTTTTTCAGGTAAAATTAGCTTGTGACAACACAGCATTTAATATAATTATCCAGACTGGAAGCCAAGAGGCATAGACTATTATCTTTATGTTGATGCTTCTGTAGGTTGAATTGATATTTGTAAATTGATGAATGATTGTTATTTACCTCTTAGCTCAACAGCTCCTTCAGCTTATTGTCTGCTATCTTTGCAAAACCGTGGTGCAGGGTCATTGAACAATGGATGTTTGCTTAACATATTTAATGACCATTGTGTGGGTCTTGTGGCTTGTTGACTTGCAAAGCAGAGGAGGAAAAACTATGCAAATTGATTAAATAATTAAACAATGTCAATTAATCTCCTTTCCCTTGACCAGTGGCCTGTGAAAATTATGAATGGACCAGCATAACCAAGTGGGGATCCATGAGAGCAAGTTCAACAGAATTGCATCTGCATCCTTTAGTGTTAATTCACTTTCAACACACTGGAGAACATCATTTACAATAGTTCACAACCTCCTTTCCCCCGAAACATGTTTTGCCATTAGGCACAATGTCCACATAGCTTCTTACTGGGACTAGCATAGCTTGTGAAAATAGACTGATCCAGCCCAGCCAAGAGAACAGCTGCATGGAGAAGATGTACAGCATCGTCTGCAGTTTCTAACTGTGCTATCAGTTTTAGCATACCCATGAGATTAATTTGCTATTAAAATAAAATGGTAAAGGTTCACAACCTCCTCATTATCCAAAGACTCCAGTTCAAAAGTCTAACCATAGTATACAAAACCATCCACAACCTGTCTCCATACATCTGTGACCTTGTCTCCCAGCACGCCACCTCTGATCCTCACAAGATCTCATTCTCTACTCTCCTCTTAGCTCCTCTTCCCATAATCGCATACAAGCTTTCTCCCGTGCATCCCCCCTACTCTGGAACTCTCTCGACCAACATATCAGACTCTCACCTACCGTGGAAACCTTCAAAAGGAACATGAAGACCTAGCTCTTACGACAAGCCTAGAACCTGCAGTAACCACTGATCTACCAAACTGCTGCACGACCAGCTCTGCCCTCACCAACTGTATCCTCAACCAGCCCTTGTAGATTGTGAGCCCTCGCAGGCAGGGTCCTCTCTCCTCCTGGACCAGTTGTGACTTGTATTGTTTGAGATTATTGTACTTCTTTTTATTATGTACACTTTTTATATTTACACTTTATTATATACCCCTTTTCACATGTAAAGCGCCATGGAATAAATGGCGCTAGAATAATAAATATTAATACTAATATTCAGAAATCTTAAAACTAATAAATTTGCAAAGCAATTTATTACAAATCTTTATAACTGAAAATCCACAGTGAGTTCCCCAACTTCCATTTCTCTTGTCCAAAAAGATAAGAGTTTCAGTAAGATAAAGAATAGGATCCAATGACGAAGATACTTGTCTCAATTACTCTCAATCTCTTGAGGACTTCCATAAAGTTTGGGGTGGAGACAAATAAGAGGGGCCATCCACAGCATTTAATAAATGTAGAGTTCACATAATTTGAAGACCTTAGTTATTTTTCTTGGAGTGATATTGTAGGGTTGAAAGACATCAAATTAAATAAAAATCTACAGTAGCTGTGATGTGTGCCAAAGGTAATGGCAGGAATCGAAAAATCTCAGTCCCATGTTGAAAAGCAATTAGAAAGTTTCTTTAGAAATGTGGTTGAAGCAAAAAAGAGTCAAAAAGGGAAATATAGAATTCAATGAATATGTGCAGCAATAACATCTCCCATGAAATGTAATGCAAAATCTGATGACCATCTTAAGGCTTTTAAGGGGTTTTGTCAGAAGGGTCCTCCTTACACTCCATTGGCCAATTAACACATAAATACATTTTAATAAATCCAAGGATTATTTTAGGAAAGAGTAACGTACTCTTCTCAAACTTATAACCAAGTCATCATTTCCCCACCATGCTTCACAGTTGGGATGGTGATCTTGTGGTTGTTCTCATGCTTCTTATTTCTCCAAACACTGCAATTAAAGATGATACAAAAAAGTTCTACTTTGGGCTCATCTGACCACATGACCTTCTCCCATACCTCCTCTGGATCATCCACAATGTCATTTGTCGAACTTAAAATGGGACTGGTTATGTGCTGCCGAGAGCAGGGGGACCTTGTGTGCCCGGCAGGATTTTAATCTATCAAGGCATAGTGCATTACAAATGATGATGTTTGTGACCGTGGTTTCAGCTCTCTTCAGGTCATTGACCAGGTACTCCTTTGTAGTTCTGGGCTGATTTCTGACCTTTCTCAGAATGATCCTTACCCACGAGGTGAAATCTTGCATGGAGCCCAGAACTATGACCTTCTTCTTCTGTTTTTCCCTTGCAATTTTCCACACACGAGTGTTTGTTTTCTCCCTATTGCAGGCTTTTAGCTTTTTATGTACATCACCAGTCTATAGTCATTCCACCACTAGTATTACTGGGTCCTTGTTTTATAGGATATCTGGAGCGCGGTACCTTCCTTTTATGTTTATTAAAAATTACAGACTTCTCCATTCTTTGTAGGTGGGAAAACTTTTAAAATCGGCAGTGTATCAAATACTTATTTTTCCCACTGCATCTTTGGAATGGAGGGGCACCGACAAAAAGGAAAAACTGTTCCAGATCCAGTGGATCAGCGGCAATTGGAAGAGGTTTTCAGTTTGAGGCTATGTGCACACGTTGCGGATTCCTAGCGGTTTCGGCGGAAACAACGCGAAACCGCGGCAAAACCGCATACACAATACAACTCATTATGACCTATGAGATTCCGCAATGCTGTGCACATGCTGTGGGTTTTTCCGCGGCGGAATCGCATCGCGGGAGAATCCGCAGCATGCTCATTCTTTTTTGCGGAACCGCGGCAATTCCGCCGCCATAGGAATGCATTGAACCAATTACTTTCCGCATGTGGCTGTGCCCACCATGCGGAAAGTAAGCGGTTCATGTGCGGATGGTACCTAGGGTCTGGAGGAGAGGAGACTCTCCTCCAGGCCCTGGGTACCATATCCATGTAAAAACAATAATTAAAATAAAAAATAATGATATTCTCACCTTCCGGCGGCCCCAGCAGCTTTTCCGCCTCTCAGCGACGCTCCCGTTCCAGGAGTCCTTTGCGAGATCACCCAGATGACGTAGCGGTCTCGTGTGATGCTACGTCATCGGGGTGATTGTCGCAAAGGACACCTGGGAACGGGATTGGCCGGGAGCGTCGCTGAAGGCGGGAAAGCTGCGGGGGCCGCCGGAAGGTGAGAATATCATTATTTATTTATTTTTTTATTATTTTTACATTAGATCTTTTTACTATTGATGCGACATAGGCGGCATCAATAGTAAAAAGTTGGTCACACGAGTCAAACACTTGTTTGACTCGTGTGACCAACCTGTCAGATCGCTTGTAAAACGCTAGCATTCTGCAAGGTAATTACGCTTGCAAAATGCTATTTTTTAGCGGGAATACGCATACCTATAATATGCGGATTTCCCGCGGCAGGGAGGTGCGGAATTGCCGCGGAAATTTCCATGGCAATTCCGCAACGTGTGCACATAGCCTAAATAAAAAGTAGTAAAACAAAAAAAAAGCTAAAGGTCCTCTTAAACTTAAATTTAATGAGATTGAATAAAGGAAAGCTTTTTTTTCTGGAAGCTGAACCACTCTTGTCATTGGTCTGTGTGTGGTATTACACTTTAACTTCATTCACTTAAAGATTCAGTCTCAGTCAAAGTCCATGGATAAGAGTGGTGGCGATGCCAGAAAAACAAAATGCCTTCTCAGACAGCCCTTTAAATTATTCTAAAATGATAATTTAAAAAAAATAGTAGCAACATATTTATATAACTTTTTAGTTACAGATGGAAAAAAAATCATTACCGAAACACTCCTTAAGGTATCTGGCAGACTTTTCTTCTCGTTGTCTCTTTTGACTCCAAAGATCACAAAGGCCTTTCCATTTACAGGTTTACCATAGAGATAACTGGCAAGATACAACATAGCAATGTTTTACATTAAGACCTTATACATTATTAAACGGGTTGTTTGGTCCAAATTGGTAAGTCTGCAGTCATTCTGTGAGACTGCAGACTTATGAATCCTACCCACTGTACACTGTGGGGATTCGCCGGTTTCTGAGGCATGACTGGAGGGCATGAATGAGTTATACATACTCCCAGCCAGGGCCTATCTTGTGGGAGTGGCCTCACGTCATACACTTGTATGGGGCAAGGCCGCTCCCACTGTCCGGGAGTATGTATAACTCATACATACCCTCCAGTTCCAGCTCAGAAATCGGTGAATCCCCGTAGCGCACAGTAATTGCGCTGGGGGGATTCATAAGTATGTAGTGTTAGGGTTTGAGTTCCCAGTGCTGCACAAGGGGAATCTCGAGCCATTCCCGCTGCGGTCCCCCATCCGTCTCCGGCCGCAGTGGAGCCTGCTCAGCAGAGACGTCGGTCCCAGCGTCTTGCCCATTCCAATACTGTGCAGAGACTTGTTGCTGCCCCTCCTGGATCTTCTATTATAGCCAGTGCTGGAGCAGACGTCTTTAGGACGAAGTCCTGCGTTTCCCCTTCTGAGCATGCCCAGGGTAATATCTCTCATTTGGAGATCAGGGGTCACATGTTCAGGTACTGCAGCAGCTCCTATTGGTCCGCCAGGAAGGTCCTGAAACTACATGTGTTTTGGAACAGTTTCTCATTGGTCCTTTTTCTGGCAGGTCCTGTACCTGTTACTATAAAAGGGTGGCATGGCCCGGCCGCCATGCGCTAGTATCAAATCTGTTACGTGCTTGCGCCAGTCTGGTCATGTATGCATGTGGTTAGGTCTGGCTGAAATAAGCCCCTAGAATACCGGCACCTCTGGTGAGGAGATTGTATGCACGTGTTCAGGGCTCGGCTGAAAACGCCATTAGAATACCGGCTACTCCGGTGAGGAGATTGTTGCTTGTGTTCTGACTGCATGACCTCAGACTGCAATCCGCTTAGCAGTCATCTGTGTTCGCTGTGAGTCTAACAGGACACAGTCTTTTTCTCAGCGGCTCTGTGACGCAACAGGGTTCGCTTTATAACGCTGGTTCAGCACCCTAGCGTTTTACTTTGCGGCTCACTGAAGCTAAGTGAGTTCGCACTTATCGCCATATCGCTGTGGCATTCCCGTTAGCGACTTTGGGGATTAATAGAGTTCGCACTAAGTGCTACAGCGCGCTACAGCGTTTATTTTAGCGACTCTGCGGGATTACAGAGTTCGCTACTTTCGCCATCTTACTAGCAGCGGGCTTCACCTGCACGGTGGACCCCGGGCTGCGAACGCACCTCTCTACAATATCTATTGGGTGCGTTCCGCAGACCCTAACATGTAGTCACACAGAGTGACTGCAGACTTATCGATTTGGGACGTAAAATCCTTCAAAGCCTCTACACATGTGAAAGATAGCTTGGAGAGAAACTTCACATAAATATCTTTGCAGCATATAGAAATTCAATATTGCCATTTTTTTTCTACTCACTTTGCTTCTATGTCTACTCTTAGCTCTTCATCCTTAATGTAGAAATATTTTTGGGATGGTTTTATTTTTATTTCAAAGCTTGGCAGAACTAAAATAAATTTAAAATAGAACATTACATTAGAACAATGTTAAATCCTTGTTAAAATGGTCAGTCTTGCAATACCACATCCAACCATCTGGTGTGCTGTTCAAAGCAAAAATGTCCAAGAGCAACATAAGGGAAAAAAAAAATTCAGAAAAAAATCGAAACTCTACAGAGTCAAAGGTAAAAATGTTCACTGCACTAATCTTGAATTTCTTTCTATTTTTATAAGCTAATTAAATAATTTTGAGTAATTTTTATTGGGAGGGTAAATAGGCAGTGGTTCCATTAATTAGCCAGAATGGGACCACTCCCTACTTACCCTAACAGGAGGATCCAGCAAACTAACCAATTCATTTTAATGGACGCTATGTAGTAATTTATTTTCCGTTTGGTGAGTCTAGTGGGGATTTTCACACTTGCTGTCAGGTTTTCAAGCAGATAAAATTTGCTTATGGTCTCAGGGGTGGAACTTCCTGAGATCATCTTATTTTTGGATGACTTTTTTTCAAAAGGTGAGTGTTCAAAATGGAGTATCAAGCCCATGAATCAGAATGCAGGAAGATAACACAAAGGCTTTGGATTTGTTTTGTTTTTTTGTGTTGTTCTTACCATATTCCTTTACTTCAAATTGTGTGGTATAATTCTGTATCAAGGTGTCCTCAAACTTTGCTGAAATGGTCCACAGTCCAAAACTGTAAAATTAAAAGCGTAAATTAGCAATTGTCATCATCATGAACATCATTATCATCAAAATCACCAGAATTATTCTTAACTGATTAGTCAGAAAATTTTCCGCAAAAATTTGACTCGCAGTGAATAATTTGCTCCACCATATCTGACTGACCTCCAATGTACAAGGTATGTTAGGCTGCTAGAAGTCACAGCTGCCTAGCATTATGGGAAAACCAGCTTGGCCATTCGAAATAACATTAGCATGATCTCTCATGCTTCAACATTTCAACTATTCCAACAACATGGAAAATGGTGGCAAGCTAAATTTTTTGCCAAAAATCGCAAATTGAATCTAAAAGTGTTCGAATTTGCGTGAAACCACAAATTTCAGGAAAGTCAACCCATATTCAATCCTCTGTGGATTGATCCAGTCATCTCTAGCAAACATATGATTGCCAAAGCTATGATAAAAAAGCAGAGTGGACTGACAGCACTAACTGCATTGGGGCGCTCGTCTCACAGCCTAGGAACCTTCTTGGACACGTAATCAATTGCAATAGAAGAAACAGCGCTCCATCCAGGTGAAATAATTTTCAAAAAGCTTTAATCCGCCATATAAATGCGACGTTTCGACCCATAACAGGTCTTGAAAAAGACCTGTTATGGGTCGAAACGTCGCATTTATATGGCGGATTAAAGCTTTTTGAAAATTATTTCACCTGGATGGAGCGCTGTTTCTTCTATTGCAATTGCCAAAGCTATGATGTCTCCAGCTTCCATCCTTTTTTTCTCTCACCTTACGAGATCAGTCAGCTTATGAGACAAGGACATTATTCCGGTTTTGCTCGTTTGTTGAATCACATCTTTTTTGACCATGACTTGTTCTGGAGTCTGTGGAGAGAAGAGAAGATCTTTATCATACAGGCATTGTCTATAATAATGGACTAGCTTTGCCGTCTGCCTTGTACATCTTCATCTTTATTGCTAAGGATGCTCCTTCATACATTTGTCTTATGAACACAATCTCAGTCCATATTCCCTACGGGTGCATATGAACATCACATGGAAGACCTTTCTCTGGATGTTTGGGGAAAGGCCAGAACAGAGGGTCACCCTATATTAGCAGCTCCTTTATGGAGCTCCTTTATGAGCTGATCATAATTTCATTGGCTGGTTGTGGCTTTCCAGCCCCTAGCCAAGGTTGCCAGAAGTGTGATCTGGGGCAGGTAAATGATAACGTTAGGTGACTGTTTTTGGAAGACCCTTGTCTCTGATGGTCCAATTATGATCTGTTCTTTCTGCCAATCTTGATTCGCCAATTAATTTATGGAAATTTGTGAGATTCTTATTCAAATAAAAAGGTTTGACCATGAATGATTGATTGATGGCCAATCACTTGAACTGGAGTATTCATCAGCGGCCACTAAACAATGGGCCAGAGCTGCAATGGTCTTCTCTGTAAATCGCTTACATCCAGCTGTTGTAGGAGCAGATATCTAATGACCGATAGTCAAACCCCAGCTGATCTTATATAAATGACCGATCTTCCAGATTGATTAGGTTAGATTCGGACAATCCCATTAAACATAGCCATTCATAGTTACCATCCACTGTATGTTTTACAGTATCCAGGTTGCCAAACAGGCCCGTTCTATATGTGTGGGCAAAAATACTAAAAATCCATAAAGGAATCTATTTGTAACTCCATCCTTTAACAAAAATAGGGTTTATTTGACTAAATCAACATGGGTCTCCGAGCCATGTGCTACCATGCACGGACTTAGGGATTTATAACCGGCAATATATGGTTTATAATTTTGTAGTGTATGGTAGTGAGTCTAGTGACAGCACCGAATGGCATTGTTGTGTAGAAAACCTGTAAAGGTTTTTTTTTCCCAACATATGACAACGTTGTTTGGGCACCATAGAGATGGATGCTGGTATTAATATCTGTTCAGTGTTTGACACTATACCACATAGTGGCCTACAACAGGACACCGTCTAAGGTAACGCCAGCCTTGAATCTGCCATCAGATTGAATTAGAATGCACAATTAATTTTAATTTCTGAACTAAGCACAATTTTACTATTATCTCATATATCAGAGAAGAACACTCTCTTACCAGGAATTCGATGACCACCGGTTTGCTCACTGGTTTTAGATTTGGGGTCATGGTAAACATTCTGTAGAGAACTTCAGAAGAAAGAAGGTAATATATAAACAACACGTTGATGAGATATAAATGACTTAATAATATAATAACTATACTCTATGTTGATATCATGGATATGCTTGATTGAATATTCACAGACGTAGTAGGACCCAGGTTCATGGTGTCACTGTACATGGTTGTCTTTGGCATGGTTTTCACCATTGTTCCGAGACACATGTGACTCTGTTCACTCAAAGCTCATCATACGGTACACTTTAGATAGCTGTCTTCTGAACGATGATCTGGTCGATTGTTCGGCTGGCAGCTATCTTTTGACACTCTAATAAACAGGAGTGTTCACTCTGCCGAGTGTTCCTAGCCTTGATGGCTGCAATATCATCACTTCCAGGACGCCTTGTTCTTCTTTACAATGAAAATCATTCTTGATGACAGTGGCTGTATGTCTGGGGTTGTTGTCCTGATACTCAATAAACTAGGAGTAAGTCAGATGCCTCCTTGATGGTAATGCATGATGGATAAGTGTCTGCCTGTATTTCTCAGTATTGAGGGCACCAAGAAATGAACAATGTTGAGGAAGGTCATGATTTTCTGCTAAACTGTACATAGCAGTCCTAAAGCCTTGCTATTAGTGATGAGCGAGTATGCTCGTTACTTGAGTTTTCCGAACATGCTCGGGTGTTCTCCGAGTATTTTGGGCATGCTTTGAGATTTAGTTTGTGTCACTGCAGCTGCATGATTTGTGGTTGCTAGACAGCCTGAATACATGTGGGGATTTCCTAACAAATAAGCAATCCCCGCTTGTATTCAGGCTATCTAGTAGCCGCAAATCATGCAGCTGTGGCGACACAATCTAAATCTCTGAGCACGGCCAAAATACTCGGAGACCACCCGAGCATACTCAGAAAACTTGAGTAACGAGCATACTAGCTCACCACTACCTGCTATGTATAGCACAGGCGATCAGACAATCGCAGCTTCAAGTCTCTTAAGGGGACTATTAAATAAAGTAAAAGTGAAAAATAAATTATATTAAATATATGAAAAATTTAAAAAAAAACACAAATGTGAAATACTCTCCCTTTTGCCCCATTGAAAATAAAACAAAAAATACACATATTTGGTATCGCTGAGTCCAGAAATGCCTGATCTATCAAAATATAAAGTGAATTAATCCTATCAGTAAACAGTGTAACAAGAATGAAATCGAAACACCAAAATTATGTTTTTTTGACTAGCGCAACATTGCAATAAAATGCAATAAGAGGCAATCAAAACATTGTATCTACCCCAAAATAGTATCAATTAAAATGTCAGCTCTGGGCTCAAAAAAGAAGCCATGTCTCAGACCGACAACCGTAAAATCAAAAAACTACGGAGATTAGAAAATGGTGAAAAACATAACTTTTTTGATATTCCTTTTGGATTTTTTTTTCGTTACTTAAATAAGATAAAAACTACTAGTTTAGTATCTACATATTTGTACTGACCTAGGGAATCATATTGCTAGGTCAGTTTTACCATATAGTGAACATAGTAAATGAAAAACAATTACAGAACTGCACTTTTTTTGCAATTTCACTGCACTTTGATTTTTTTTTCCGTTTTCCAGTACACTTTGTAGTAAAATTAATGTTGTCATTCATAAGTACAACTCTTCCCGCAAAAAAAAACAAGCTCTCATACAGCTATATTGATGGAAAAATATAAAAATGTTGCGGCTCTTTGAAGAAGGGGAGGAATAAACGAAAAAAAGAAAGAAAATGGCCCAGGGATGAAGCGGTTAATAATGTCACAGCATTGTACCTGTAGATCCTGGGGTGTAGATGGTTTTGTCAGTCTGTATGAATATATATCCACTTTGAAAGGACACCATTACAACTTTCTCCAGAGAGCACTGAGGAGACTTTACGGCCACGGATACAAACTGTTTTTTATTTGGGTCTTTTTCCAAATTGGTTGAGGGGATCTGTAGGAAACAAAAAATATACCTGTCAGTCTAGGGGGATGGGACTGGGACCTACTTCTTGGACTAGTCACCCATGCAGCCTAGTCCTGACTTTTCAAAGCATTTTTTTATGAACAGTCACAGTGCTTCCGAGAAAAATATACATAGTTGTAAAACTGCAGCCAGACTCTGATTCATGCTGCCTGTGGCTCAGGAGGGATACATTGGGTGACATGCGCCCTTTATTTTCAATGCTTCAGTGGGAGCTCCCAGAGCTAAAACTGTGAAATTGATGTTTCATAATTGGAGACTACAGGATACGTAGGTATAGTCAGATATTGTCATGGGTTTACCATGACAGAGAGGAGCCAGAAGACCACAGCATCTGATTTCTCATACTCCTGCACTGATTAGAAGCTCTTCACCTTCATATTAAATGGTGCAAGCTTCTATTAGCAGTGCAGGGGGTTAATCTGCCCAGTTGAGAGCTCCTGGAAGCTTTCCTGCATAAGGCTCTCAGCTGTGCACTATTAGCCACTCCCATCTCCTATATAATCTGGTCCTGGCTAGCACTTATTGTCAGAGATAGCTTATGCTGCATGGCTGGAGGTTGTTGGTGGTTGTTATTGGAGAAGGTGTTTGGTAGGTTTATCTGTGACTGTTGCTAGGTTTTGAGTGTGTGATAATTCCCTTTCTTCTCCTACTTTGGTTTAACCCCATCCTCCACTCCCTGGTGCATTCCCCTGTTATATGTGTGAGTATATTTGTATGTTTGGTATTTTCCTTTATCTCTGTTCGTATTAACTCGTTAGTCTTGTTGGTGTTTTACGGTACACTACTATTCCGCTCTTCCCTGGGTGGGGGAAGGGTACAGACTGGGGGTGAATTCAGAAGCTAAGCCAAGGTACGTGGCCCCGGCGTCTTCACGATCAGAAGTAAATGGGGAAACAGGGAGTGTTAGATTGCCCCTAGTGTTAGGGACAGGTAAGTATCCCCTTGTCCTGGGACACCCGACAACAGATCCATGACAGATAAGTAGTGGATTATCAAAAGCCATATTATGATGGAATTGTGTCAAATTATTATTGAACTAAAGTCATAAACCTAGATGCAGAGGACATGAATTCGCAAATTGTAACCAGTAGAAACATCTAGACCGCAACTGAAGCAAAAACTAAAGTTGGATCCAGAATTAGGACAAACATGGAATGAACAATGACTATACCAAAAAAATACCCAAACGTAGGTATTTAGTCATTGTTTAAAAACCTCACCACTGATGGACATTAATAAGGGCTACCACTTCAGAGTATAACTAAATGATGAGTGATGATTGGATATTGATTGGAGGTACCGTAATCTTACCGTCAACTTATTGGATCCAAAAAAATTATTATTACTGTTTACTGAGACTCTGGTTGTTGCTAAAGTAAATCTTTTCCGGGGAAAGTCATGGATTGAGATGTCAGCATCAAACCCAGTACCATGTCCATCTACTATAATAGTTTCATCGCTTTCCACACGCAGCACATTGGGTGTTATCAAGCTGCATCTAATAGAAAAAAATACATGGAGAAAAAAGGTCAATATTTAAAATCTGCCACAGAACATTCCCATTTCTATTACCTGTCCCCATGAACAAAGATTAAATACAGCTGGTCAGGATTTGATAAAAGGATCTGATTAATCACAAATATACTGGTACCGAAAGTAGTGTATTCTTGGCGGGTGATAGATGAGAGGCATACTTTAGAATTACATATTTGGGGACACAAACCAAACTGAAACCAGTTGTATGATCACTGGGAGAGATCATATTCCTTATCGAAAGGCTCTCCGAGAAACAAATCCTTGCACTATTGATTATGATCTCGTCCAATGACTATACAACTGGTTTTTGAGAAGGATGTGTCCCACAATGAGGTTTTCTAAGGGCTTTTTGAAATGTGGGCAGAGAGAATTTGGCTTAGAATCATAGAATGGTAGAGTTGGAAGGGACCTCCTGGGCCATCTGGTTCAACCCCCTGCTCAAAGCAGGATTCTCTAAATCATCCCAGATAGATGTCTGTCCAGCCTCTGTGTGAAGACTTCTATTGAAGGAGAACTCACCACCTCTCGTGGCAGCCTGTTCCACTCACTGATCACCTTCACTGTCAAAAAGTTTTTTCTAATATCTAATCTGTGTCTCCTCCCATTCAGTTTCATCCCATTGCTTCTAGTCTTTCTTTGTGCATATGAGAATAAAGATGATCCTTCTACAATGTGACAGCCCTTGAGATATTTGTAGACAGCTATTAAGTCTCCTCTCAGTCTTCTTTTTTGCAAGCTAAACATTCCCAAATCCTGCAACCGTTCCTCATAGGACATGGTTTGCAGACCGGTCACCATTCTAGTCGCTCTTCTCTGAACTTGCTCCAGTTTGTTGATGTCTTTTTTAAAATGTGGTGCCCAAAACTGGACACAGTATTCCAGATGAGGTCTGACCAAAGAGGAGTAGAGGGCAATAATGACCTCACGTGATCTAGACTGTATGCTTCTGTTGATACATCCTAGAATTGTATTTGCCTTTTTTGCTGCATCACACTGTTGACTCATGTTCAGTCTGTGATCTATTAGTATACTCAAGTCTTTTTCACATGTGCTGTTGCTTAGCCCTATTCCTCCCATTTTGTATATGCTTTTTTCATTTTTATTGCCCAGATGTAGTACTTTGCATTTTTCCCTGTTAAAAACCTTTCTGTTAGTTGCTGCCCACTGCTCCAGTTTATTTATATCTTTTTGAATCCTCTCTCTCTCTTCTCCAGTTTTAGCTACCCTCCTAGCTTTGTGTCATCAGCAAATTTAATCAGCTTGTGACCCTATATGTATAATTTTGCCTGTCACCTGCCATTGAGCAAAAACATAATGTTAATACTTTCTTAACTGTAGACGTACATTTAGGATTAGAGATGAACCAATCGATATGAAGAGGATGGAGTTCAGATCAAAAATTGCAGTTCTACCCAAATTTGAAAAGTTAGTGAATTAATTCAGAATTTGCAAAACATAAAAATAAATTTGTTGTAACCATGTCCGGCCCAACGAGGCTCCTCCTCATCTATGGCTATTTTGACAGAGCTTCTTTACACTGGCTTGAAAACAACAAAGTTTCAAAATGTTTACACACCTCAATGTTGCACAAACATGTGGTGGCTTTCCAAAGGTTTGTTTTGACAGATTTACAAAGAAAATACTTTGATGAATCCCTCACATAGTCAGATAGATTTTTTTGTCTATTTTTTTTATAATTCGGATTAAATACAGTATTTTTATGTTCTGCATCTTTGGAAATGTGGCTCGATGAGCTTTTTTTAAGACCAGATAACGAAAGCTGCCAGTAGTCGGTCTTGTTTAGGCTTCCTAATCCAATTTTTAAATGCAAAACTAAGAAAAGGTGCCACACAGCGATTAGATACTTACCCAGCGGGAGCGCCAGCGATGAAATAGGGTCCGGAGCGATTCCAGCGACGAGCGAGATCACAGCAGGAAGCTCGTCGCTGGAAGCTGCCGCACTGAACAATATCGCTAACGGATCGCTAAATAGTGACGTTTTTTAGCGATCCGTTAGCGATATTGTTTAGTGTGGCATACCTTAAGTTGTGGATCATAAAGGAGGAGAAAGTTTAAGGCAGTGAATCCCATATTCACACCTCAGCTACCTCCAACAGGTCACGTTTTAAACATTTACTTGGAATGGCACCAGGAATGTATCTACGGTAAATGCCTTATAAACTATCATGTGCTTTCTCTAAACAGGATGCCCTCGAATCATCACCTGTTGGGGTCCAGAAGCAGTTCCGTTGAAAAGCACAGATACAAAGGAAATATACAACTTTGTTTCTTTGTTATCCACTTTTGCTTTAGGATTTTTTTACTACATAAAAATAATATTATTTATCCCCAAAAAATCTGCTTAAAACTTGTACACTAGCACCCTTAATAATGTGTCCCTACTGTTTGTGCAACAAATAAAAAAGAATTAAACCCTGAGCTACATAAGGGTATGTTCACATAGTACATTTTTGAAGCACATTTTGTTTTTGCTTAAAAAAAGCAGCATTTTTTAAAAAAAAGAATGAAAATCCCGGAAATCTCATGCACACGCTGCTCTTTTCCGTTTCGCATTTTAACCATCAAAACGTTTTAACTAGTGTTGAGCGATACTGCCCGATATCCCAAAATATCGGATATGATTGGATCGGCCCGATACTCAGAAAGTATCGGGTATCGCCGATCTGATACCGGAAACCTAATGCAAGTCAATGGGACAGAAATATCGTAATTAAAAAAAACTCTTTCCTTCCTTGTAAACACTAGATATACACACATAGAATACATATATATATATATATATATATGTATTGTGACATATATATGTATATATATTTTACATATATTTATAGTTCATACACTTCTACATAGTAAAATAGCCTCTGATTCAATTGCCGGGCAATGCCGGCTTTTGTGAAAATACAGAACCCGACATGAAATGACACATGGTTTACATAGAGTTAACCATGTCTTTTCATGTAGTTTGATATATGTTCTTAACTAACAATTACATGAGTGTATGTGTGCAAAATTTGACACATGTAGGGGTTAATTAAAGGTGTAAATTCGTTGAAAAAAAAAACACATTTTTTTGCTACGAATTTACACCTTTAATTATCCCCTACATGTGTCAAATTTTGCACACATACACTCATGTCATTGTTAGTGAAAACATATATCAAACTACATAAAATGACATGGTTAACTCTATGTAAACCATGTGTCATTTCATGTCGGGTCTGTAACTTCACAAAAGCCAGCAATTGAATTAGCGGCTATTATACTATGTAGAAATGTATGTACTATAAATATAATATATATATATATATTTTGTGTCACAAATTCAATGACATATATTGTGAGGTGTAAAATTGTTGAAAAAAAAATGCGTGGGCTCCCGCCCTATTTTCTCAACCAGACAGACAAAGCCAGCGAGTGGGGGCAGATAATAATAGCCCAGAGAGGGACCATTATTTTTGGTCCCCCCCAGCTACTAACATCTGCCCCCAGACACCCCAGATAAGGCAAATCTATAATTAGATTCGCCCTTTCTGGCATCTTGCCCGTCTATTCCCATTGTCCTGTAGCGTGGCGAATGGGTTAATAAGGGGTTAAAGCCACCTTGCTATTGAAAGGTGACTTTAAGCCAGGTTAATAATTGAGAGCTGTCAATTAGACAACTATCAATTATTAATCCTATTGTATGAAATAAAAATAAAACACACACACTTTAATTAAAAATCATTTTAATGAAATAACCACACAGTTTTTGACCATATTTTATTTTACTGCCATTCCTTGCGAAGCCCTTGTTCACCTGTAATAAAAAATAAAATAATAAAGCAACATTATTCTTACCTATCCGATGTTCAGTCAGGTCCCCCGATGTAATCCTTGCAAAGGGTTAATGTTTACTGCAGGGACCGCAGCTAATGCTGACAGCCTCGCAATAAATCCCTGACTGAATCATCTCCTCTCCTGGCTGACAGGAGAGGAAGTGGTTAGCATAATTGATTGCTTCCCACTTTCACTTCAGGTCAGCCAGGGACACCGCACAGCATCAGTGACGTCAGAGGGAATCCCGGTTGACCTGAAGTGAACTGATTAACAAAAATAGGGGATCCCTCGAAAAAAAAAATGGTGTGGGGTCCCCCCATTTTGTTAACCAGCCTGATGAAGCAGACTGCTGAGGCCTGGTTTTTCAGGCTGTTAAGGAGCCAATATCCATGGACCTTGCAAGCCTGATAATACCAGGCCACAGCAGTCTGCTTATCTTGGCTGGTTAAAAAAATAGGGGATCCCTCGAAAAAAAAATGGCGTGGGGTCCCCCTTATTTTTGTTAACCAGCCAGATGAAGCAGACTGCTGAGGCCTGGTTTTTCAGGATGGTAAGGATCCAATATCCATGAACCTTGCAAGCCTGATAATACTAGGCCACAGCAGTCTGCTTAGCTTGGCTGGTTAACAAAAATAGGGGATCCCCTCGAAAAAAAATGGCGTGGGGGTCCCCTTATTTTTGTTAACCAGCCAAGTAAAAAGCAGACTGCTGCGGCCTGGTATTAAAAGACTGTCAAGGCCATTGATTTTGGCCCTCAACAGCCTAAAAATACCAGGCTGCAGCAGCCCCACAATTGGCGCATCCAAAGATGCGCCAATTGTGGCACTTTACACGGCTCTTCCATTTGCCCTGTAGCGGTGGCAAGTGGGGTAATAAGGGGTTAATGTCACCTTTGATTGAACGGTGACAATAAGCCCGGTTAATAATGGTGAGGCGTCAATAAGACACCGATCCATTATTAATCATAGTTTGCAATTTTTTTTAAAAAAAAGACACAGCAAGAAAAAAGTCTTTTAATGAAATAAAACACCACACAGTTTTCATTATTTTTATTTCACGCTCATCCTGGCGACGCCATCGTTCTCCTGTAAAAAAACAAAAATAACAAACCAACACAAAAAACCCCTGTCCGACGCAGTCAAAAATAACGAGTGTCCCACGACGAGTCCAGCTCTGCTACATCTGGATGACAGGCTGAGCCTGACATCCACATAGAGCAGAGCTGCTTACCATTGCTGCTTCCCCGGCGGTGACGTCATCCGGACTGGTTTTACGGCCAGCTGTCGCGAGAGTACAGCTGGCCGAGATTACCCAGTACCCTGCAGTCACTGCAGTTATCGCGAGAAGCTGCACGTGACCACCAGGAGAGGGTAATCGCCGGCCTGGATGGATGATGGACGTGACCGCCGGGGATCTTCTGCCAGGTAAGTGCTGTTGACACCTGACAGACCCGACCGACACTGACAGTGACACTTTCGGGAAGTTCCTGTGTCACGTACTTCGTTCTGTGACACAGGAACTCCCCATAGACTTTAGAGGAAAACTCGATTCCGGTATCCGATATGCAAAAAATATCGGATCTCAGAATCGGAATTCCGATACAGGGAATATCGGCCGATACCGATATTTGCAGTATCGGAATGCTCAACACTAGTTTTAACAAATCTGCAGCATGTCAATTCTTTCAGCATTTTTTTAGCATTTTTCATCCATTAAATGTTTGCATAAAAAGTGCAATGAAAATGTATTTCACGCTGTTTTTTTTCCTGCCAAATGATGCATTATTGGTGCAGAAAAATCCCTGTATATACTCAGTATGTGAACATGTCCTAATAGACTGCTATCTAAAGTTGTGCTCAAAAGTTTACATACCCCTGCAGAATTTTTACTTTCTTGGACTTTTTTCAGAGAATATGAATGATAATACCAAAACTTTTTCTCCACTCATGGTTAGTGGTTGGGTGAAGCCATTTATTGTCAAACTACTGTGTTTTCTCTTTTTAAATCATGACAACCCAAAACATCCAAATAACCCTAATCAAAAGTTCACATACCCTGGTGATTTTGGCCTGATAACATGCACAGAATTGACCCAAATGGGTTTGACTGACTACTAAAGGTAACATCCTCACCTGTGACCTGTTTCTTGTAATCAGTGTGTGTGCATAAAAGCTGAGTGAGTTTCTGGGATCCAGACAGACTCTTGCATCTTTCATCCAGCCACTGATGTTTCTGGATTGTGAGTCATGGGGAAAGCAAAAGAATTGTCAACAGATCTACGGGAAAACGTAGATGAACTGTATAAAACAGGAAAGGGATACAAAAATATATCCAAGGAAATGATAATGCCAGTCAGCAGCGTTCAAACTGTGATTAACAAATGGAAAATTCAGGGGCTCTGTAAAAACAAACCACGGACAGGTAGACCAATGAAAATTTGGTCCACAAGTTGCCAGGAAAATTGTTTGGGATGCAAAGAAAAACCCACAAATAACATCAGTTGAAATACTGGACTCTGAAAGCTAGCGGTGTTGCTGTTTCAAGATGCACAATAAGGAGGCACTTGAAGAAAAATCAGCTGCATGGTCGAGTCGCTAGAAGAAAGCCATTACTGCTCAAATGCCACAAAGTATCTCGCTTACAATACGCAAAACAGCACAGCAGACACGCCTCAAAACTCTGGAACAAGGTAGTTTGGGGTGATGAAACCAAAATTTTACATTTTGGCCACAACCATACATGTTACATTTGGAATTTGGAGAGAGGTCAAAAAGGCCTATGATGAAAGAAACACCATTCCTACTGTAAAGCGCGAAGGTGGATATATGATGTTTTTGTGATGTGTGAGCTACAAAGGCACAGGAAACTTGGTCAAAATTGAAGGAAAGATGAATGCAGCACGTTATCAGCAAATACTGGAGGCAAATTTGCAATAACAGCCGGGAAGGTGCGCATGGGGCTTACTTTGACATTCCAACATGATAACGATCCAAAACACAAGGCCAAGTCAACCGTCATTGGCTACAGCAGAACAAAGTGGAGGTTCTGGAGTGGCCATCTCAGTCTCCTGACCTCAATATCATTGAGCCACTCTGGGGAGATCTCAAGCGCGCAGTTCATGCTAGACAGCCCAGGAATTTACAGGACTGGAGCTTTTTGCCAAGAAGAGTGGGCAGCTTTACCGTCTGAGAAAATAAAGAACCTCATCCACAACTACCACAAAAGACTTCAAGCTGTCATTGATGTTAGAGGGGGAAATACATGTATTAAGAAATGGGGTATGTGAACTTTTGATCAGGGTCATTTGGATGTTTTGAGTTGTCATTCTGATTTAAAAAGAGAAAACACAGTAGTCTGACAATAAATGGCTTCACCCAACACTAACCATGAGTGGAGAAAAAGTTTTGGTGTTATCATTCATATTCTCATATTCTCTGGAAAAAAGGCCAAGAAAGCAAAAATTCTGCTGGGATATGTAAACTTTTGAGCACAAATGTATCTACCTATCTATCTGTCTATTATCTCTATCTATCTATCTATCTATCTATCTATCTATCATCTATTTATCTATCTATCTTTATCTATTATCCTATCTTATCTATCACTTATTAAATCCTATAATCTATCTATTATGTATAGAATATAAATATATATATATACAGCTCTGGCAAAAATTAAGAGACCACTTTCAAATATTCAGTTTGTCTGATTTTTCTCTTTATATGTATATTTTTGAGTAAAATGTAAATTGTTCTTTTATTCTATAAACTTCTGAACTCAGGAAGAGTTCAGAAATCAATATTTTGTGGAATAACCATGATTTTTAATCACAGCTTTCATACTGCTCCTGGCACAAAAATGTAAGCAGTTCTTTGTTTGATGGCTTGTGACTATCCATCTTCCTCTTGATTACATTCCAGAGGTTTTCATTGGGTTCAGGTCTGCAGATTGGGCGGCCATGACACGGATTTGATGTGGTGGTCTCTTAATTTTTGCCAGAGCTATAGATATCTGTCTAAGTCTTTATCTCATATAATTTATCTATCTATCCATTAATATTATTATCTATCTATCTATCTATCTGTCTCTGTCTATCTGCCATCTAACTATAATATATATATATATCTGTCTTTATCTCATATTATCTATCTATCTATCAATTATCTTTCTATCTGTCCATCCGTTGATCTGCCATCTATGATATACTGTATATAATATTTATCTCATATTATCTATCTATCATCTATCTCATTTCTATTTAGTTTTTTTATCTATATGTATGTTCTCCCCGTGTTTTCCCAAGTTTCCTCTGATTTCCTCCCAAACTCCAAAGACATCCTGATAGGGAAAATCGATTGTGAGCCCCAATGGGGACAGTGAAGATGACGTCTGTGAAACGCTGCAGAATATGATGGCGCTATATAATCAAAGCAAAAAAAAAAAACAATCTGCCATCTCTCTGTGATACATATACTTATATATAATCTATATTTAAACAATAGGATAACGAGAAATGCCTTTTTTTCTTACGCTTCATTGCCCCTCAGATGTTGTGCTTACATTTACAGTGAGTATATATATATATATAAGATAATTATATGTGCGGCTCTATACACTCAGTATATATATGGTAGATGTAAGGTCAGCTTATACTCACGGTGGCTGCGCGTACGACCCGATGAGTCCATACAGCAGAATGAGACACAGAGCTCCGAGCCCCATGATGCTTCCAGGGTATGTGCAGGTGAGGACTGGCCGGGGACTTATAAAGGTATTTCATCTGCACTCTTGCATTCTGATCCAATAGTAATATTAATCAGTAACAGAAGAGATTCAAGGATTAAGGTATGTAAACAGTTGGCTGCCGGACAAATACAGGCAAGAGTATTACAAAATCACCGCTGCTGGGAAATGACACAACCCCAGTATAAGGGATCAGTGTATAATACAGAGTGATTGCAGAAAACGGGGGATTATAGAGGTGATTGCCTAACAGAGGAGCTCTGCTGAGAGCCTGCGTGTAATAGTGACACCAGTACAGGACTATAGGAATCACGCTTAGGCTATGTTCACACGTTGCTTATTTGCAGCATTTTTTATGCAAAACAAAAGCTGTTATTTACAGAACAGTACCTCCATAAACTATGAGATTGTAGAAGTCTCATGCACAAGCTTGTTTCTTTTTTTTTCTGACTGAATTGGAAAAGTCCATCGTTTTTTAAATCTGCAGAATGTCAACTCTTTTTGCGTTTTTCTCACGATAAGAAAGTGAAAATTGCTGTAAAAAAGGCATCAGGTTTTTTATGCTGCTTTTTCCATATTGTTTTTTAAGAATTATTATTATTAAACATGTTCTGTAGACAAATCATACATGTAATTCACACCCAAAGAACACTGCAAACAAATGACAAAAATGTTCCGAAAATGCTGAAAACTGAGCATTTTCAAAGTAGCGCTTTTACTGCCAAACGCTGCATGCGAACTTAGCCTCATACCTTGGAAGTTCTCTTAGAGAATAACTAAACACAAGAAGTCTTAAAGAAGTCTTATTCTGCTTATTTATTACTAAGGTGTTCACTAGACATGCAGGAAACAGATAATTCACCTCCTACCCTTCACCCTCCCATACACGTAGAGAAAAGTGGGCCAACATGGACGACGATGACAAACATAACAAATGAAAGTCGGCTGTCTTTCTGAAATAAACTATTGGTCAGTGGTCGTCATTGCTCAAAAAACAACTGGGCAACCAACTAGTTTTTATTACTCAATCATAAGCGCTGGCTACATTCTTGTCAAAAACATCCAACTTGGCCAATGTAATCTGAAATGTTTTTTTACTGGCCCTTGACCAACAAATTACAGCCCATACTTGTCTCGTACATGGGAACAGTGGTTTTGTAACGGCTCCTGGGTGTAACTGCTGTGGGGAGGGCTGCGTGCCACTGCAAGGGAGCTGAGAGCAGAACGGTGGAGAGCTTTCTGGGTAACAAGCAGGACCTGAACCATGTGACCGGGTGGGAGGTGGCCAAGGGCGGTGCCAGGCGCCGGGGTGCAGAGGAGACGATCGACACCAGAGGGCAGTCACACGTGCCAAGGTCAAAACCAGGAGATAAAGAGGAACTGGACACGTGAGGCAGAGGGATTGTCAAAAGGAAGCCGAAGGTCAGAAAGCCAAGAGAGTAAATGAACCGAGTCAAGCACAGAGAGCAAAACAAACAGACGTAAACCGAGCACACACACCCGGGGTCAGGCACACAGACTAAACGAAAGTATAGCTGACAGGGAATCCTAGTCCAGAGTGTGTATAAATACACCTCCCAGATCCAAAGGGAGGCCAGCACAATTAACCCTGAGAGGGAAGGGCATTAACCCTGTCCAAACTATGACAGCACCCCGCTCTTAACGGGGGGCCACTGGACCCCCAGGCTTCTCAGGGTATCTGGCATGAAAGGCCCGCACCAGTCGATCAGTGTGCAGAGAACAGGCCGGAACCCATGACCGGTCCTCAAGGGAATATCCCTTCCAATGTGTTAGGTACTTAAGACTCCTATGCACCGACCGTGAGTCAATGATGCGCCCAACCTCGTGCTCCAGCTGACCCTCTACCAACACTGGCGGAACATCGGATGAGGAATCCTGTCCCCACAGGCTTTAATTGTAACCTGTAGAAGACATTAGATATTTTAAAGGAGGTGGGCAACTGTAATCTGTAGGCCACTGGGTTGATCACCTCCACAATATTGTACGGACCAATAAACTGGAGGCCCAGCTTCATAGAGGCTATTTTAAGCTTGATGTTACGGGTGGACAACCATACCTTCTCCCCTACTGCCAACGCCGGAGCTGGCCCCCTCCTCCTGTCCGCAAATCGTTTGTACCTTTTCTGGGCTTTAGAGATGTTCCCCTGAACCTCCTTCCAAAGGGTTATCAAATGTTGTACTATGCCCTCGGCACCAGGACATCCGGAATACATGAGGGAGAACTCCCCAAACTGCAGGGTAAACCCATAATTGATCTGAAAGGGAGACTTTCCAGTAGACTGATTAATACGACAGTTGAACTCAAATTCTGCCATGGGCAATACCTCACACCAGTCCTCCTGTCTGGAAGAGGCCAGGCATCTCAGAATTTGCTCTAACAACTCGTTCGGGCATTCAGTCTGTCCATTAGATTCCAGGTGATAAGCAAAGGAAAATGACAACGTGATCCCCAACTTCCCACAAAACGCTCTCCAGAACCTGGCCACAAACTGCACACCCCTGTCCGACACCACATTCACAGGCACTCCATGCAACCGGACTATGTGCTGTATAAATAAGCGGGCCAAGGTTTCAGCAGACGGCAGCACGGGCAATGGTACAAAATGGGCTTGTTTGGAGAATCTATCCACCACCACCCATACCACAGAGTTGCCCCTGGAAGGAGGAAGATTCGAGATAAAGTCCATGGACAGATTTGTCCATGGTTTATCTGGAATTGGCAAAGGCACCAATTCCCTGGCCGGCCAGACCTGAGAGGATTTAGAGCGGGCGCACACCCCACATGTATTCACAAACCTTTTGATATCTGTAACCATAGAGGGCCACTAAAAACCCCTAGCCACTGCCCCCCGTGTAGCTGCAATCCCAGGGTGAGCACTTAACACAGAATCATGAAATTTCTGCAGGAGTGTGAGACGGAATTGTTTGGGTACAAATGTGTAGCCCTGGTGTGAAGGCACACGCAGTACCCTGGAGAATGTGTGGAGAGATAGCAGTTCAATGCTCTATACCCATTCACTCAATATACACTAGACACACCTTAGGGTAGTGTAGTGACTCGTAGGGAGTGGTCAGTGTAGATTCGTTGAGTGATTTAGTAGTCAGTTTCCTGTCTTCGGACAGAGCAGACGTGTGGAGTCTAGCTGGGACTTGGAGGGAGGAAGCAGTCCAGCTTGGTTCTATCAGCAGTTCAGCAAGTGGAGGCCAGTAAGGGCGAGATATAGATCACCTCAGCCTGGTCAGAGCTGTACCTCACTGAAGACATTGATAAAGAAGGAAGAGTTTAGTACAGAAATACTTCAGTCTCCTGTCTCAAGGACAGTGAAGGTTCAGAGACGTGCTCCTGAATAGAAGATTACTGAGAGTCTGGTAACTAACTCTGAAGGAAGAAAAGAAGGGAGTGATTATATGACTTTTTGCAAGTGTGAGTGTTTATGCTACAAGCGCGGACAAGGCGAAAGGCACAGTGGAAGGAATATTTAAAAGTGCTTTTGGATTGGAGAAGTCCTGCACATTGTTACCGGTCACTGGGGACCGAAGGATCACTATAGTTTCAAGCTTAGTGGTAAGAAAACCAGAGGCTTATCGGACCTTAGGTCGCGGCAAGCAGCCCCTAAATAGTCGGTACGTAACTGGGGTCAGGGGAGTGAGGACCTTGAGTCTCTGCAGGACAAGATAGGAATTCAGCTCTCTCACAGGAAGGCTCCGACCACAAAACTGACTGGGCAGTACAGCTTGGAGAAGCTGGAGATTATAGAGGGAACTACGCTTCATGCTGGTTGTACTCATCATCATTTGAAAGTAAAGGAGGCCCCTAACTTGTCCAGCTGCTATCTCGAAATACATTCTCCTTGGATCAGCCTCCCTGGGACCTGCCTTACCATCTTACAAGTAAAAAGGTATGGAAAGACGCTGATGTGTGAGACTGTGTTATTTGATTGCACCCCTGCACTACCCCATCATAACTATCGACCTGAGGGAAGAGTCCCACCTGTAGGGGACCCGACATCTAGCTGCCTCACCATCCCCTCAGAGATCTACAGCAGCGCTGGTACAAATTACCAGAAGACTACAGGTGGCGTCACGAACTGTATATATATATCCCCTGTAAATATACCCCCCAACATACGCCTGACCGCCAGGGCCACAGACCGAGCCACCGCTACCTGTGACAATCCCATAGACTTCTACGGGCTCGGCTCTGAGTACCCCATTGCCCTGGAAACCCACAATTGTGGTGCGTGGTCGAGACAAAAATTGGCATCACGAACAGGATGCGAAACTCGCAAAATTGCGAGCCCTGTGTGCCTATGGAATTGTTTTTGTGAAAAGGACTGTTTGCACTTTTGGCGCCAAAAATCGCCATCTTTGTCGCCATATTCGTGCCCTCAGGCGCTGGAGAAGAAGGTGGGCGTACCTTCGTGGGCGTGTACCCCCCTGTGGCGCGAAGAAAATGCCGGCCCTCTCAAAGTGCTATTACAACATGCGATCCTGCCCTACAGCAAAGGAGGTCCGCCTCCTCTTCACCTTCCCTGCGAGGAGGAGGAGACGCAAACCCCGCCTCCACGGAAGAGACCGGACGTCTCTGGAGGAAGATGTGAGAACGCTCTGGAACATCATGGAAGCAGGACGTGTGCAGCCGAGCAGGGAAGCGGAGGAAGGCAGGCCCCGTGCCCCAGCCAAGCTGCCACCAGAACCGGAGTCATCCGTGGTCCTGCACCTGCAGCAAGCATTGCTGGAAATAAAAGAAGAAAATGCACGACTGAAAAAGATGATTTTGCCACAACCTGGATATGAGGAGATCGAGAGACGCCGGCGTACCCTGGAGCAGCGGCGGCTGTGGGACGCGGTGATCTCTCCCTTCGATGACCCCCTACGTCTGGAGTTACCAAAACTTCTGCTGCCCAAGGCAAAGGAGCAACCGGAGGCTGCCCCGAAAGTACCAATCCTGATCCCACCGGTGAAGCGGTGGAGGCGAAGGAGGTTGAGGAGGTACCGCCAGTTCCGGAACGCCCGCCCGGCCAGGAGGCCGCAGCAGATGATCGATCCCCGACACCGGAGGGGTCCTGTCCGTCATTACCAGACGTGGACTGGGACGAGTTGGCGCGCCTGGATGACGTCGCCTATACCGCCCAGTGGGAATGTGAGTGGCAGCGTCGTGAGGAGAAACAACAACGCCAGCAGGAGGAAGAGCGGGAAGCGCAGAGGAACCGACAGCGGCAACATGCAGAGCTGATCGCGGACAAGGAGAGTGTCCGTCGAGAAAAAGGTACTCTGAGGGAACCGCGGCGGCAGGGGTGTGTGACAGAGTTCCAGCTCCGGAAGGGCTGGGGCTTCATAAGAGAACCGGGCCTCTACCCAGGGGTCTTTGTCAGCAGACGTGATGTAGAATCCCACCTGCCGCAAGGTCATCCCGGGAGGGACTTAGTTAATGGAGACATTGTCACATATACACGACACTGGGGAATGAAGGGATGGTATGCCCTTAACGTCGCCATCGTCCGTGACCCCGTCCCCGACGCAGGTAACGTCACCACTACCGCAGCGTCCCCGTCTCCAGCTCAAACAGCATTCGGCCGTGCCCCAGCATCGCCCCCTGCAGGTATCTCGCAAATAGAAGCAACACCTGTATACTCTCCACTAACTCGTTATTCTTCTACATCGCAACTTACGACCCAGTCTCCATCGCAATCTATGACACGATCAATATCGCTAACTGTAACGCAAATTGAAACGCAATCGGTGTCTTGCAAGGAGAAAGTACCCGTTGCGCCCCTAGAGGTTCGCACGAGAACTGTGGCGACCCAGACCCTAATAGCAGCACACGACTTGTTAGTCATGGGATCTAGGGACCATCGCATTGTTCCGGCCCCCGGGGTAGAAGATGTCATTGAAGTCAAGAAATGTGAAGAACGGTAGGACCCAGACAGGGTTTACCGCAACTAAGAAGATGTACATAAGTTTTATAAAAGTGAAAATGTTTTGCACAAGTTAAATGAGTATATAGTGTTTATATATATTGCCAAAAGTAGAATGCCCGGCTGGGTAATCAGATAAAAAGTTTTTGCACTTTATTGTGATGTGATTTGATATAATGTGTCTTTTTCTTATTATGGACTCAGAGGCTGAGGACTGTGCCAGCCCAGAACTTATCTGTATATAGTTGCACCTTGTGCCTTATCTTGGTTTTACATAAAACCACCACAACTACCTCTAAATACAAAAACCCGTGTGGTGTGGCACTGAGTGAGGTCTGCATTCGGATGTCCTGCAGCCCACCCAGGACCCACGTTGAAGGTTTGGTGCGGGTCCTTCACAAGCATATTGTCTATTTATATGAAAATGTTATTTAATATTGTATTTTTCTATATATAATGTTTTGTTTGCAACGTTCAAGACATCCTTACCTCCCGGATGGGACGAATTAATGTTTAATGTTGATGTTTAATGCATAAACAAAATTGTCTCTTTGTATTTTACAGCCCGGGAGTGCTGTCTTTTACCATGGGGGAATGTGTAGCCCTGGTGTGAAGGCACACGCAGTACCCTGGAGAATGTGTGGAGAGATAGCAGTTCAATGCTCTATACCCATTCACTCAATATACACTAGACACACCTTAGGGTAGTGTAGTGACTCGTAGGGAGTGGTCAGTGTAGATTCGTTGAGTGATTTAGTAGTCAGTTTCCTGTCTTCGGACAGAGCAGACGTGTGGAGTCTAGCTGGGACTTGGAGGGAGGAAGCAGTCCAGCTTGGTTCTATCAGCAGTTCAGCAAGTGGAGGCCAGTAAGGGCGAGATATAGATCACCTCAGCCTGGTCAGAGCTGTACCTCACTGAAGACATTGATAAAGAAGGAAGAGTTTAGTACAGAAATACTTCAGTCTCCTGTCTCAAGGACAGTGAAGGTTCAGAGACGTGCTCCTGCCTAGAAGATTACTGAGAGTCTGGTAACTAACTCTGAAGGAAGAAAAGAAGGGAGTGATTATATGACTTTTTGCAAGTGTGAGTGTTTATGCTACAAGCGCGGACAAGGCGAAAGGCACAGTGGAAGGAATATTTAAAAGTGCTTTTGGATTGGAGAAGTCCTGCACATTGTTACCGGTCACTGGGGACCGAAGGATCACTATAGTTTCAAGCTTAGTGGTAAGAAAACCAGAGGCTTATCGGACCTTAGGTCGCGGCAAGCAGCCCCTAAATAGTCGGTACGTAACTGGGGTCAGGGGGAGTGAGGACCTTGAGTCTCTGCAGGACAAGATAGGAATTCAGCTCTCTCACAGGAAGGCTCCGACCACAAAACTGACTGGGCAGTACAGCTTGGAGAAGCTGGAGATTATAGAGGGAACTACGCTTCATGCTGGTTGTACTCATCATCATTTGAAAGTAAAGGAGGCCCCTAACTTGTCCAGCTGCTATCTCGAAATACATTCTCCTTGGATCAGCCTCCCTGGGACCTGCCTTACCATCTTACAAGTAAAAAGGTATGGAAAGACGCTGATGTGTGAGACTGTGTTATTTGATTGCACCCCTGCACTACCCCATCATAACTATCGACCTGAGGGAAGAGTCCCACCTGTAGGGGACCCGACATCTAGCTGCCTCACCATCCCCTCAGAGATCTACAGCAGCGCTGGTACAAATTACCAGAAGACTACAGGTGGCGTCACGAACTGTATATATATATCCCCTGTAAATATACCCCCCAACATACGCCTGACCGCCAGGGCCACAGACCGAGCCACCGCTACCTGTGACAATCCCATAGACTTCTACGGGCTCGGCTCTGAGTACCCCATTGCCCTGGAAACCCACAATTGTGGTGCGTGGTCGAGACACAAACAATTTACCTGGGGGTTTATACCTGGGAGCCCGTCCATGTACTTCCAGAATCTCTCTTTGTAATTCAAATGAGACTTCTGCCACCACCACTCCAGATTGAAGAATGGAGGAGGGGGGTTCTGGAGGGGACACAGAATCAAAGCTTCGGGATAAGCCATCCGCCTTCACATTTTTAGAAACCGGACGGAACGTAATGGTAAAATGAAATTGAGAAAAAAGAAGCACCCACCGAGCCTGTCTGGGGTCAATCTCTTAGCAGACTCGATATAGGCCAAATTTTTATGATCAGTGATGACCATAATGGGATGAACAGCCCCCTCCAGAAAATGCCTCCATTCTTCGAAGGCCAATTTAACAGCCAACAATTCCCTGTTGCCGACATCATAATTTCTCTCGGCCGAAAAGAATTTTTTAGAGAAAAAGGCACAGGGCTTGAGGTTAGTAAGGGTGGAAGGGCCCTGGGATAGCACTGCCCCCACCCCCACCTCAGAAGTGTCGACTTCCACTATAAAAGGTTTAGACGTATCGGGTTGTAGCAACACGGGAGCTGAAGTAAAACATTTCTTCAACGTCAGGAATGAATTTTTTGCAGCCAGGGTATCCCCAGTACCAGTCCAGCAGGCAGATTATTCAGAACAAAACAATTTAATTTTTCCACATGAGTGGAACCCACTTTCAGAGAAAAGGCATCAGATATGAAACAAATTCCCTCCCGGGTAAGAGGGGAGGAATCAATAGCCACAATTTTCACAGGGTCTTTCAGCCTGACTGTCCCTATCTTATTATGGGTCACAACTTGGGCATCAATCAGATTAATGGTGGAAAAGCAGTCAACAAAGGCGGTAGTCACAAAAGGACTGCCAGTAAGTTCCAGTTGCACCTGTAGCACAATTTTAGCAAAAAAAAATGTACCTGGGAGTCTGGGCAACCTCCTCGATTGTTGCCCAGACTCAGTCGTTTCCCAACTGCTTCACTGAAGAAGGGCAGGAGGGACAGTCCCTTTTCCAATGTCCAGAGGCTGCACAGTAAAAACATAGTTGGTTGTCTCTACCGTGTCTTCTCTCTCTTTTCTTCACCAAGACAGCCCCAACCTCCATGGGCTCAGGGACAGGTGCACTGTCACACAGGTTGGAGTACAAGGGAGTCTCTTGTTGCATCACTCCTCTAGCACGGAGTCTCCAGTCCATCCGGACCGCCATGGCGTCCTCCAGGGTATCGGGGGAGGATGTAATGCCAGAGTGTCCTGCAGATGGTCAGACAGGCCCCTGCGGAACAACCTCCTCAGGGCGGCATCGTTCTTCGGCGGCCCAACGTCTAAACTCTGACAGAACCATTCAGCGGAGTGCCTTTCTTGTGTCACACTCATCACCCTATCTTCTGCCAGAAGCACTCTATCAGGCTCGTCATAAATGTGCTCCAGAGCCACAAAGAACAGGTTCACAGACATACGCTCAGGAGCAGAGGAAGAGAGAGAGAAAGCCCATGCCTGTGGAGCCCCCCTTAAAAAGGACATTACAACCCCCACCCTCTGCCTTTCATTTCAAGAGGCCCTGGGATGTAACTCAAAAAACAACTTACAATTTTTTATCTCCGGAAAAATTGTTGGGTAACTTTACCGGTGGCTCGGGGTCCGCTAGTGATACATTAGTGGGGCCCCCCACCCGGGACCCCGACAGATCAGACCCCTGTAAAGTGCCTGCCACATCTCTCTGCACCTGTAAGTGTGAGTGAACCAGGGCTTGCTGCTCCATGGACAGCTTCTGCATAAGCTGGGAGAGCTCATTAACATGCTTCATGAGAGCCCGTACCGGATCCATAATACACTAGCACCCCACCACCATTGAAAGACTGTAGAGTCAGCTATAATGTCACGGCTCACGGGTGTAACCTGCGGAGGCTGCGCGCTGACAAGGATGAGAGCAAGGACCTGAACCATGTGACCAGGTTGGAGGTGGCTGAGGTGCCGGGGTGCAGAGGAGAAGACCGACACCGGAGGGTAGTCAGATGTGCCAAGGTCAAAACCAGGAGATAACGAGGTACCGGAGGGGTGAGGCAGAGGGATTGTCAAAAGGAAGCCGAAGGTCAGAAAGCCAGAGAGTAAACAAACCGAATCAAGCACAGAGAGCAAAACAAACAGACATAAACCGAGCACACACAACCGGGGTCAGGCACACAGACTAAATGAAAGTATAGCTGACAGGGAATCCTAGTCCAGATCCAAAGGGAGGCCAGCACAATTAACCCTGAGAGGGCAGGGCATTAACCCTGACCAAACCATGACAGGTTTATCTCTATCTCCTCAGCAAAAAGATCAGGCATGTTGAATTCCAACAGCTCTCCTCTCATTTTCTCCAACGTAGATGATCGGTGGAAATTATGAACATTCCAAAACCGCATAAATGGTTGTCCAGTCTAGCTGAAAATAGTTGGTTTAAGCTAAAGTTTCGGTTAAGATAATATATATGGCCAACCATAGAATGAAGAGTCTAGTTTTGGATACTGTAATGTGAACTGAACCAACAACTACTTGATTCAAAAAACTCTAAAACATTGTTTTGTTTCCTCCTACATGGTTTCCCTTCTATCTACCTAAGACAAATTGTGTCAGTGAGCTGAACTGTAGTGGTCTATGTCTATGGTGAATATTATGAGTTTTAGGCTTTAAATTGGCATTTACTTGACATTTTGGAACTGTTCAAATATCTACTGCCTTATTTTTCTACTAGATACAGTATGCAAACTGAAAATCAATCAATGTCCTAAAAAAACATGTGTACAGCTTTAGACTTATTATAGCCAAGTACAGATCAACATACTTTTTCTTATACATTTTAAGTGTATTGTATAATAAATAATGTAGGGTCTAGGGATCAGTGAACCAGAACTGTATACCAAATCTGTCCTTGTTTGGTACTGAACTCCGAACACAGACTTTTTACCAGAAGTCTGGTTTACTGTTCAGGTTCGGAGCCAAATGGAGTTTGTTAAAAGGCTCCAGGCTGCCAATCAACAAGCTTTTAGGCTGTGGGCACCTTCGGCGCCATTATAGCTATGTCAAGCATTGGCATGTATGTGATTGGCCAGCACACCATGTGACTATGCCTGTATAAATGCCGGATCACGGGTGCCACTGCCATTCTGCTCTGCTTAGCGTAGAGACAAGATGCAGCTGGAGTGAGGCACCAGTGTTTGTGGGAGTACTGTGCCAAAAAGCCTCTGTGTGTACGCTGTATGTATGCCTGTGGGAGAGAAAAAGGAAATAGATGAGCCATGGTACTGAATGACAGCATATCTAAATGTATGGCCTTTGAAATGCTGCCATTCCGGCTGGTGGAGATGGACCGCATTAAAAAACATGATGGTGGCTATGTAAGGAAGGGACAGGACTGTAGTTGTGACCTGAATTATTGCAACATCTGTGTCCAGTCCTTCCCCATGCAAATTGCCTCTTCAGAAAAAAAGAGGACTTAAACTCTATAGCGCCGCCTGTTGGAAGTAGCGATCCTACAGTAAATGGTATTCTTCTCTTCAGCATACCTGCATCTCCACATCCAGACTCCCCTGGGCACTTCCCAGGTGACGACGGTCCTTCTTTCAAGCAACCCTTAGTTATGCAGACATAGTCCAGGATAACATGAACACTCTCTTTACTTATCTCTTCACACGTTACATCCACAGATGGTACATCATGCGTTTCACTTGTTTCCTTATCTTTCCCTGCTTTGCAGTCACTTCTGTGCAGTACACGCCCAGACAGAACCATCTTAGACTGCTCCCCAGTACCTTCCTGGCCTGACCTTGCCATGATGACATTTCCTTCAGCCTGTTTCGCCCCAGACTTGAAATCATTAGTCACCCGGTTTGACTGCCTCTGATAAAGCATCCAGCCCGTCTGTACTGAACTTGTCGAAGCTCCAACTTCCTTCATTTCCTCAGTCCAACCGACTCCTGCCCTAAAGACATCCGCCCAAGCTATGAGTCGCCACATCTTCCCTCTCTGTACTGGCCCACTGATATGATGCACAGTGGCCATGGATAATGTGGGCTGCAGCACGTAACGTTTCATGGCTTCCAAGCTGTCTGGGCCTATAGCCCATGTGGAGACTTGGGCACTCTGACCCCGTCTCACCTAACTTCCTAGAAACTTCTCACTACTAACCGGCAGCCCCTCCTATACTTAACCCTCTATGAATGCAATATAAGCTACACCTAACAATGCCCACTAGTATCCCTCCATCTAGTGGCCCACAACAGAACTACACTTACCTAACGTCTATAAGAGCTACAGTTAGGTCCATAAATATTTGGACAGAGACAACATTTATCTAATTTTGGTTCTAGACATTACCACAATGAATTTGAAACAAAACAAATCAGATGCAGTTGAAGTTCAGACTTTCAGCTTTCATTTGAGGGTATCCACATTAAAATTGGATGAAGGGTTTAGGAGTTTCAGCTCCTTAACATGTGCCACCCTGTTTTTAAAGGGACCAAAAGTAATTGGACAATTGACTCCAAGGCTATTTCATGGACAGGTGTGGGTAATCCTTTCATTATTCATTCTCAATTAAGCAGATAAAAGGGCTGGTGTTGATTTGAGGTGTGGTGTTTGCATTTGGAAGGTTTAGCTGTGAAGGAAACATGCGGTCAAAGGAGCTCTCCATGCAGGTGAAACAAGCTATCCTTAAGCTGCAAAAAACAGAAAAAACCCATCCGAGAAATTGCTACAACTTTAGGAGTGGCAAAATCTACAGTTTGGTACATTCTGAGAAAGAAAGAAAGCACTGGTGAACTCATCAATGCAAAAAGACCTGGGCGCCCATGGAAGACAACAGTGGTGGATGATCGCAGAATACTCTCCATGGTGAAGAGAAACCCCTTCACAACAGCCAACCAAGTGAACAACACTCTCCAGGAGGTAGGCGTATCAATATCCAAATCTACCATAAAGAGAAGACTGCATGAAATTAAATGCAGAGGGTTCACTGCACGGTGCAAGCCACTCATAAGAATCAAGAATAAAAAGGCTAGGCTGGACTTTGCTAAAAAACATCTAAAAAAGCCAGCACAGTTCTGGAAGAACATTCTTTGGACAGATGAAACCAAGATCAACCTCTACTAGAATGATGGAAAGAGAAAAGTATGGCGAAGGCGTGGTACAGCTCATGATCCAAAGCATACCACATCATCTGTAAAACATGGCGGAAGCAGTGTGATGGCTTGGGCATGCATGGCTGCCAGTGGCACTGGGTCACTAAGTGTTTATTGATGATGTGACACAGGACAGAAACAGCCGAATGAATTCTGAGGTATTCAGAGCCATACTGTGTGCTCAGATCCAGCCAAATGCAGCCAAACTGATTGGTCGTCGTTTCATACTACAGATGGACAATGACCCAAAACATAAAGCCAAAGCAACCCAGGAGTTTATTAAAGCAAAGAAGTGGAATATTCTGGAATGGCCAAGTCAGTCACCTGATCTCAACCCAATTGAACATGCATTTCACTTGTTAAAGACTAAACTTCAGACAGAAAGGCCCACAAACAAACAACAACTGAAAACCACCGCGGTGAAGGCCTGGCAGAGCATCAAAAAGAAGGAAACACAGTGTCTGGTGATGTCCATGAGTTCAAGACTTCAGCCAGTCATTGCTAACAAAGGGTTTTCAACCAAGTACTAGAAATGAACATTTTATTTACAATTATTTAATCTGTCCAATTACTTTTGGTCCCTTTAAAAACAGGGTGGCACATGTTAAGGAGCTGAAACTCCTAAACCCTTCATCCAATTTTAATGTGGATACCCTCAAATGAAAGCTGAAAGTCTGAACTTCAACTGCATCTGATTTGTTTTGTTTCAAATTCATTGTGGTAATGTCTAGAACCAAAATTACATAAATGTTGTCTCTGTCCAAATATTTATGGACCTAACTGTATATATTAAGGTGCCCTTCTCTATTGTCCCCAAAAGAAAGCACCTTACTTTCCCTAAACTGTAAATAACATTAACACACATCACATATATTATATACAGTATTTTACTAAAAGAACTCAACGCATATACAATAATTATACATAAAATAGTAACACAATAGAGGATGTGGCAATACCATTGCTGTGTGGTAACACATGTTCCCATGTAGCAGTACCATCAATATATTTACAACGACACACAATAATTAGTACATATAAACATTAAGAACACTTAAGGGGGGCAGGGCAAGGCAGTGACTCTCCTTCACCCCCTTACAGCTGTAAAGCAGTAAGTTGTTCCCAGCTGCCACAATTTCCAGGCAAGCAATCCCTGCCCTGCACACACATGTTGCAGACCAAAACAGGTGTGCCGTGCGCAACACCATAAGTGGCAAGGTACACATAACCACTGTTACGTGTATCAGTAAGCACGGCCAGGGAGGTTACATCTCCCTAACTGCCCATTGGGTAAATGTATTGGTGACTGGGACAGAAGCAGAAGGCGTTCTAGCTCATGTCCTACCACCACTGAGAATTGCTGGATGTTCTCTGTCCAGGTTGCTGGCTCCTCCTACTCTGCTTCTTCAACCAGTTACAGTATGTTCTGCACCACCAACTTCAGGACAGCCCGGCGGAAACAACAGCAGGCTGTTTTGAAACGCATCTGTTTGTGTGACAAATCGCACACCATGCATGGAGCTGTGGTTGGTGTGGAGAAACTGGGGTCAGTGAGTGCTCTTGTCCTCGGGCCCGACTGTCTTTAGCAAGACTGCATGGACCAGGGCTCATACCACTGAATGGCCGCTCTCTCTCCCCGTGGGCAGAACATCACTCAGACAACACAGGGTGAGGGTAAAGCAGTGTGGCAATACTTTATTGAACCACATCACACAATAGCATACTGAGCAGTCCCAGAAAATACCCAAGATGGTGCAAATTACAGAGTCTCACCCTTCCGCTGACTTGCCGGGATTAGAGCCGCTTCCAGTGTCACATTGTCATGTGTGCATTGCCACGAAGATCGTCGCGGTTGCACATTTTGACTTCTCACAGCTGAGCTGCTGTTTCTTTGTGTTTGGCAGCTAGGGAGTTAATTCTGTCTGTGCTCGGTGCTGGGACTGGGTGCAGTTTCTCCCGGCTGCAATTGATTATTTGTTGATTGGTTTCCTTTAAATTCCTGGTTGTCTGCTTGGGGAGTTGCCAGTGAAACCTTCATGCAGACCACAGATAGGAATGAATCTGTATAGACTTTAGTTGTGAGCTCCTTAGTTGTTCTAAGCTCAACTTGGTTAGAGTTTATTTCCCAGACCATTTATGTTCCTTTGGTGTTTGAGTGTGTATGCAAGCGAGTGTTATCCTGTCTGTCTTATATGTCTAATCTGTGTATTTAGCTAAGATCAGCCCATATCCCTTTGGTAGTAGTCAGGATCCTTCTTAGGACTGATTACAAGGTTCAGGGTCTGATAGGAGACAGGGTTAGGTTGGAGACTTGGACCTCTGAACCATTATCAGTACCTCCAAGGTGAGGGATTAGTTAGGACCCCAGTTTAGGGTCAGGTTAGATCCCGGTCCACCTCTTTCCTGTTTCAGCTCATCAAGTCCTCAAGATTAACCCTGAGTTCAGCAGATATCGTGTCAGGTAAATCTATTCTATACTTACATGCTGATGTTGCTATACTAGTTGTTGTATAGAGTGTTGTTCCTGTATTAATAGTTTACTGACATTGTATACATATCATTAGACAGCGTGACATTTTCACTGGCCATAAAAATTATCTCCAGTTACCATGGATCCAGTAGCCCAGCTGGCTCTGCAGTTGCAGGGATTATCCATGGAGCTGACGGACATTAAGTCCAAAGTTTTGTCTCCCCTGGAGCAAACCAGAGTTGAACCTAAGGTTGCTCTCCCAGATAGGTTCACTGGTGGGCGAGACAAATTTTTCACCTTCCGGGAGGCATGTAAATTGTATTCTCGGCTTCGGCCTCGATCATCAGGGAGTGAGGAGCAGAGAGTGGGAATTGTTATCTCACTTCTGCAAGGGGACCCTCAATCCTGGGCATTTTCCCTGCCTCCGGATCCCCGGCTCTACTGTCTGTAGATCAATTTTTTACTGCCCTGGGATTTGTATATGATGACCCAGATCGGGTCTCTCTTGCTGAGACAAAATTACGTAAGATACAGCAGGGAGATCGTCCGGCAGAGGAATTTGCTTCTGAGTTTCGTAGATGGGCCACAGATACTCAGTGGAATGACCCAGCTCTTAGGAGCCAGTTTTGTCATGGGCTTTCTGATAAATTAAAAGATGTTTTGGCTCAGTATGAGTCTCCTCCTTCTCTGGAGGCTGCTATGGCCTTAGCTATCCGTACTGATAGACGGCTTCGGGAGAGGGGTGAGGTAACCCCACTCCCTGTTGTTTCTCCACCTACCACTAAAGTCCCTTATGTTGAGGTTCCCCTTGTCTGTTCGGATGAGCCTATGCAGTTGGGAGGGACATCATTTCGTAGGAGGGGATTGGCGGTACGCCGCAGGACTAGAAGATGTTTTTTCTGCGGGAAAGAGGGACATTTTGTTGGAGAATGTCCATCCCGTGCCTTGTTGAGCCAAAAGTCGCCGGAAAACTGTTAATCCCAGGTTGTGTGGTGGACGACAACCTGGGAGTATGTATTTCATCCGCCAGTTCTTCTCAGTTCCTTGTACCAGTGGAGGTGGTAGTTGGTACGAGAGTGGAGAGATTGTCTGTTCTTCTTGATAGTGGTTCCGGGGCTAATCTGGTTGACGCTCAGTTTGCTCAGGCTCAAGGTATGCATCTGAGTGTATTGGTCAAACCGATCCCTATATTCTCCATTGACGCCAGGCCTCTCGGCCAAGGTAGCTTTGTTCATGAGGTTCATAACATTGACCTTCGGGTAGGGGCAATACATAGGGAACAATTATCTTGTTATGTGTTGGAGGGTCTACCTACTCCCATTGTGTTGGGACTTCCTTGGTTGGTTAAACATAACCCTGTGATTAATTGACAGTCCAGAGAAATAAGCCAATGGGGTGAGTTTTGCAAAAGCAACTGCATGAACACAGTCATCAGTGCGGTCGTGCCTAGTACATTGCCTCCTTTTTTGGAGGATTTTGGGGATGTTTTCTCTGAGGAGGGGTGTCAGGAGTTGCCTCCTCATCGCGTGTATGACTGCTCTATTAATCTCCTTCCTGATGCTAAGTTGCCTAAAGCTAGGTTGTATAATCTTTCTGGTCCTGAGAGGCAGGCTATGAAAGATTATATTTCTGAAAGTCTGGCCAAAGGGCATATTAGACCTTCATCTTCCCCAGTAGCCGCGGGGTTCTTCTTTGTGAAGAAGAAAGATGGAGGCCTACGCCCTTGCTTGGATTTCCGCGAACTTAATCGGATTACTGTTCGAGATCCGTATCCACTCCCTCTTATTCCTGATCTCTTCAATCAAATTGTTGGCGCCAAATGGTTTTCTAAATTGGATCTCAGGGGGGCGTATAATCTGATTAGGATAAAAGAGGGGATGAGTGGAAAATGGCGTTTAACACGCCGGAGGGACATTATGAGAACCTAGTCATGCCTTTTGGTCTGACTACTGCACCAGCAGTATTCCAACATTTTGTTAATGACATTTTTCGTCACCTTGTGGGGCTGTTTGTGGTTGTATATTTGGACGACATTTTAATTTACTCGCCAGATCTTGTGTCTCATCAGGAGCATGTGAGACAGGTGTTGCAGATCTTGCGAGATAATAAATTATACGCCAAACTGGAGAAGTGTGTATTTGCCGTACAGGAACTTCAGTTTTTGGGTTTTTTGGTGTCAGCTTCCGGTTTCCGTATGGACCCTGAAAAGGTGAGAGCAGTGCTTGAATGGGATCAGCCAGGGGATCTTAAGGCTCTGCAGCGTTTTTTGGGTTTGCTAACTACTACCGGAAATTTATTTGTAATTTCTCGTCTGTCGTCAAACCTCTCACTGACATGACGAGAAAAGGGACGGATTTTTCTAAATGGTCGGACAAAGCTTGCCAAGCCTTTTCCTCTTTGAAAAAATGTTTTGCTTCGGCACCCGTTCTCATCCAACCAGATGCATCTCAGCCGTTCATTGTGGAGGTGGATGCGTCTGACGTAGGGGTGGGTGCTATATTGTCCCAGGGTCCGTCCCCTGGTAAATGGCATCCATGCGCTTTCTTTTCTAAGAAATTGTCGTCCGCCGAAAGGAATTATGATATCGGCAATAGGGAACTTTTGGCCATTAAGTTAGCTTTTGAAGAATGGCGTCACTTTTTGGAGGGGGCAGTCCACCCGGTTACCGTTATTACTGATAACAAGAACCTGTTGTATTTGGAATCCGCTAAGCGTCTGAATTCCAGACAAGCTCGATGGTCGTTGTTTTTTACCAGGTTTAATTTTGTCGTCACTTATCGCCCGGGGTCTAAGAATGTAAAGGCTGATGCCTTGTCTCGCAGTTTCCCAGGGGCCGGGAAAACGGATGACCCGAGTCCTATCCTTCAGGAGGGGGTGGTAGTGTCGGCTGTATTTTCTGAGCTTGAGGAGGAGGTGTTAGAGGCTCAGGGGGACGCCCCTGCAGGACCTCCAGGGAGACTGTTTGTCCCAAATCTGTTGAGACAAAAGGTTATTGAGGCACATCATAATTCTGATTTAGCAGGACATCCAGGGAGTAAGGCTACTTTAGATCTCCTTTCTCGCCGGTTTTGGTGGCCTAATGCTAATAAAGATGTTATAACTTTTGTCGCGTCATGTGGGGTGTGTGCTCGCTCTAAACCCCCTCATACCCGTCCGTCTGGGACCCTTTTACCCTTGAAACTTCCGGAGCGTCCATGGACTCATTTATCTATGGACTTCATTACGGACCTTCCTCCGTCGTCAGGGAATACTGTCATACTGGTGGTTGTTGACAGGTTCAGTAAGATGGCACATTTTGTTGCTCTTCCTGCACTCCCTAATGCTAAAACTCTGGCGCAGGTGTTCATTAGGGAGATCATTAGACTTCATGGGTTGCCTTCTGATGTGGTGTCAGATAGGGGGTCTCAGTTTGTGTCCAAATTTTGGAGGGCATTTTGTTTACGTCGGGGGATGCAATTGTCATTTTCCTCGGCTTTTCATCCGCAGACCAATGGTCAGACAGAGCGTCTGAATCAGAGCTTAGAGACATATCTCCGGTGTTTTGTCTCAGAGAACCAAGAGGACTGGTCTTCTTTCTTGCCTCTGGCAGAGTTCGCTCTTAACAACAGGCGGAGCGAGTCCACTGGTAAGTCCCCGTTTTTTGGGGCATATGGTTTTCATCCCCAGTTTTGTACTTTCAATGGGGGGGGCCCTTCTGGGGTTCCTGAGGAGGAGCGTTTCTCGTCGTCACTTGCTTCTGTGTGGAGAGGTGTATTGAATAATCTGAGTGCGATGGGGAACCGTTACAAACGTATGGCTGATAGGAGGAGAGTTTCTGGTCCAGATCTGAATGTGAACGATCTGGTATGGTTGTCTACCAGGAATATAAAACTTAAAGTGCCCTCCTGGAAACTGGGTCCCAGATTCATCGGGCCGTACAGGATCAGTTCCATAATTAATCCTGTGGCATTTCGTCTGGACCTCCCTCCTACGTTTAAAATTCATAATGTGTTCCACAAGTCATTACTTAAAAGGTATGTGGCACCAGTCATACCGTCACCTCTACCTCCTCCTCCTGTGTTGGTCAATGGTAACTTGGAATTTCAAGTATCAAAGATCATTGACTCACGTCTTAATCGCCGGTCCCTTCAGTACTTGGTGCATTGGAAGGGGTATGGTCCAGAGGAGAGGACGTGGGTCCCTGCGTCTGATGTTAACGCAGATCGTTTGGTTCGGACCTTCCACAGAACTCACCCGGGCAGGCCTGGCCCTGAGGGTCCGGAGGCCCCTCGTAGAAGGGGGGGTACTGTCATGTGTGCATTGCCACGAAGATCGTCGCGGTTGCACATTTTGACTTCTCACAGCTAAGCTGCTGTTTCTTTGTGTTTGGCAGCTAGGGAGTTAATTCTGTCTGTGCTCGGTGCTGGGACTGGGTGCAGTTTCTCCCGGCTGCAATTGATTATTTGTTGATTGGTTTCCTTTAAATTCCTGGTTGTCTGCTTGGGGAGTTGCCAGTGAAACCTTCATGCAGACCACAGATAGGAATGAATCTGTATAGACTTTAGTTGTGAGCTCCTTAGTTGTTCTAAGCTCAACTTGGTTAGAGTTTATTTCCCAGACCATTTATGTTCCTTTGGTGTTTGAGTGTGTATGCAAGCGAGTGTTATCCTGTCTGTCTTATATGTCTAATCTGTGTATTTAGCTAAGATCAGCCCATATCCCTTTGGTAGTAGTCAGGATCCTTCTTAGGACTGATTACAGGGTTCAGGGTCTGATAGGAGACAGGGTTAGGTTGGAGACTTGGACCTCTGAACCATTATCAGTACCTCCAAGGTGAGGGATTAGTTAGGACCCCAGTTTAGGGTCAGGTTAGATCCCGGTCCACCTCTTTCCTGTTTCAGCTCATCAAGTCCTCAAGATTAACCCTGTGTTCAGCAGATATCGTGTCAGGTAAATCTATTCTATACTTACATGCTGATGTTGCTATACTAGTTGTTGTATAGAGTGTTGTTCCTGTATTAATAGTTTACTGACATTGTATACATATCATTAGACAGCGTGACACACATACCCCCACCAGTGGCCCCCAACTTTTGGTGGGCCCCCACAGTGAGGAGGTAATGACAAGCTTAGGAAGCTAACCGAGAGCAGTGAGGTATGTGGCCAGGTGAACCGATTGTCCAACCTGTATTCTTTAAAACGTCTCTGGGGTTTCAGTGATGGTCAATGAAGCAATCATGTCTTCTTCCAGCCAGGTCCGTAGTACCCTACGCTGAGATCCTGAAGAGTTACACCGATCAGAAGAAAAAATCTCTTTATATAGTGGCATGTAACCTATTTTTAGATTTAACAAGTGTCCTTCAGTCTAGCATCACAGATAAGGGGAACAATGGTGATGAGATCAAGTAGCATTACTTGAATATTTGCATAGTTTTTCCCTCTCTGCTTTTGAAGTCAACAAACTGGCTCAGTAACACAATGCATAATTAGCATATCAGCAAACATTGTTCAGTGGCCATGCCTCACTGTTTCACAAAGATAACAGAAGACAAACTGCAGGAGACAATATCAGGGGCCAATATTCATCTCACAAGAAGAGTCAACCGTTTATGATTCTGGGCCTACACAATTTACATCTGGCATAATTAAGAAAAAATGTTGAGTCGTCACAGTTGGTGCCGGTGAACCTCAAGCCTAGCCTGGTGGTGTGCGATAATGGGAAAAATCTTGTAGCAGTTTTGGGCCTAGCCGGTGTGACACACATCCTTTTCCTGGTGCATCTGCTGAATTTGGTGGTGCAGAGTTTCCTTAAAAAGTACCCACATATGTCAAAGCTGCTGCTGATAGCGTGGGAAATATGTGCTTGCTTTTGGCTTTCTCACCCTGCTATGTTCGCCTGTCTGTGCTTCAGCATCACCTCTGCCTTTCTGCTCATCGCCTCATAAGTGACTGACCAACAAGTTGGATCTCCACCATGAATATACTGGATAGACTGTGCGAGCAGCAGCAGGCAATAGTGGAGTTTCAGCTGCATCACGCACGAGTGTGGAAGAACACCACTTCACCACCAATGAGTCGGCCTTCATGCGGGACATGTGTGCCATGTTGCGCTGTTTCAAATACTCTACCAACATGGATAGCGCTGATGATGCCATCATCAGCATTACTATAGTACTTCTATGACTGCTGGAAAAAAAACTCCAGGTGATGATTAGAGTTGAGTGAAACAGGTCGGACAGATTCATAAGTCACCGACTTTCGCTAAAGTCGAGTTTCATCGAGCGAAACCAGACCATAGCGTGAAGTCGGCCATGCGATATTCGACCCGAGTGCCAAAGTCGGTTTTCCCAGAATGCTTGCAGGCGCCTTTTCTCAGACAATGAACAAGGACGTACACTGTGGGCAACGAGATGACATGGGTAGAGTCCACCACCATCTTTGAGAAGGGCATTGCAGTGATTGACTCGCTTTGTGTGGCGTCACAGTGGCTAAAAAAGCCCTCATCGCCGGCCGCCATTTTACTTCTGACGATCTTAACAGCAGGAGAGGTTGCTGTTTATCAGTAGGGAGAGAGTTAGGGCTGGAAAGAGAAGTTCTTCTGTGCTTGTGCTGATAGTAATTGTGCTGTACAGTTAGTGTGCAGTGACAGGGGAGGATTTTCTTGTGTGCAGCAGCGCTGGTTATTAGGCTGCCTGATAGCTGTATTGCTTTGTGTACACTGCTGTGCAGACTACTTTTTACACAGCACTAATACTTTTATTCTTTTTTTCTGCACAGTTACCGAGCGTTAATTTTTTTCCCACAGCGTATAGAGCTGTACGCTCCTCACACACTACCGTGTACCGGCTGGTATCACGGACAAATATGTGCTGACTATCTGTGTGTGACTCCGGAAATATATACGGAGATTTTCAATTTTCCCCATTACTATATACATCTGGTATCTTCTGATACAGTACCCTTTTTCTGCTTTTATATTCTGGTCTCATCCATACTGAGCCTGAGAGCGTCTGTGTGTGACTCCTGAAATATATACAGTCATGGCCAAAAGTTTTGAGAATGACACAAATATTAATTTTTACAAAGTCTACTGCTTCACTTTTTCTAATGGCAATTTGCATATACTCCAGAATGTTAAAAAGAGTGATCAGCTTAATAGCAATTACTTGCAAAGTCAATATTTGGCTAGAAAAAGAACTTTATCCCCCAAAACACATTTCAACATCATTGCAGCCCTGCCTTAAAAGGACCAGCTAACTTCTTTTCAGTGATTGCTCCATTAACACAGGTGTGGGTGTTGATGAGGACATGGCTGGAGATCAATCTGTCATGATTAAGTAAGAATGACACCACTGGACACTTTAAAAGGAGGCTGGTGCTTGGCATCATTGTTTCTCTTCTGTTAACCATGGTTATCTCTAAAGAAACATGTGCAGTCATCAAAAATGGCCTAATAGGGAAAAGTATCGCAGCTAGAAAGATTGCACCTCAGTCAACAATCTATCGCATCATCAAGAACTTCAAGGAGAGAGGTTCCATTGTTGCCAAAAAGGCTCCAGGGTGCCCAAGAAAGACCAGCAAGCGCCAGGACCGTCTCTTAAAAGTGTTTCAGCTGCGGGATCGGGCTACCAGCAGTGCAGAGCTTGCTCAGGAATGGCAGCAGGCAGGTGTGAGTGCATCTGCACGCACTGTGAGGCGGAGACTCTTGGAGCAAGGCCTGGTCTCAAGGAGGGCAGCAAAGAAGCCACTTCTCTCCAGAAAAAACATCATGGACTGACTGATATTCTGCAAAAGGTACAGGCAGTGGACTGTTGAGGACTGGGGTAAAGTTATTTTCTCGGATGAATCCCCTTTTCGATTGTTTGGGACATCAGGAAAACGCCTCATTCGGAGAAGACAAGGTGAGCGCTACCACCAGTCTTGTCTCATGCCAACTGTTAAGCATCCTGAAACCATTCATGTGTGGGGTTACTTCTCAGCCAAGGGAATCGGCTCTCTCACAGTCTTGCCTAAAAACACAGCCATAAATAAAGAATGGTACCAGAATGTCCTCCAAGAGCAACTTCTCCCAACCCTCCAAGAGCAGTTTGGCGATCAACAATGCCTTTTCCAGCATGATGGAGCACCTTGCCATAAAGCAAAGGTGATAATTAAATGGCTCAGGGAACAAAACATAGAGATTTTGGGTCCATGGCCTGGAAACTCCCCAGATCTTAATCCCATTGAGAACTTGTGGTCAATCATCAAGAGACGGGTGGACAAACAAAAACCTAAAAATTCTGACAAAATGAAAGCATTGATTGTGCAAGAATGGACTGCTATCAGTCAGGATTTGGTCCAGAAGTTGATTGAGAGCATGCCATGGAGAATTGCAGAGGTCCTGAAGAAGAAGGGTCAACACTGCAAATATTGACTTGCTGCATTAACTCATTCTAACTGTCAATATAAGCTTTTGTTACTCATATGTTTGCAATTATATTTCTGTCTGTGATAAAAACATCTGTCAAACACACATAAAAACCAGAGGGCAGCAGATCATGTGAAAATATAATATTTGTGTCATTCTCAAAACTTTTGGCCATGACTGTACAGAGATTGAAATTTTCCCCAATACTATATACACCTGAAAAATATTTAGACTTGAGAGTCCTCAGTGGTTAATACCTTTTAATGGCTAACTGAAAAGATGGTAACAAATTGCAAGCTTTCGAGACTACTCCGGTCTCTTCATCAGGCAAAGACTAAAACAAAAACTGAAGAATCACATATATATATATACACAAGAGGACACAGGAATAGTGCAATAGGTAAGACATGTGACGTGAAGCAGAACTGTCATTATGGCAGAGGAATGAACATAAATATTGGAACAGATCATAGATAAGGAGAGAGTTTTTGTGTATATATATATATGTGATTCTTCAGTTTTTGTTTTAGTCTTTGCCTGATGAAGAGACCTGAGTAGTCTCGAAAGCTTGCAATTTGTTACCATCTTTTCAGTTAGCCATTAAAAGGTATCAACCACTGAGGACTCTCAAGTCTAAATATTTTTCTATCTACTGGCTAACACGGTACGAAGATACACATCTTTCCTATATATACACCTGGTACTTTCTGATACAGTACCCTTATTCTGCTTTTTATATTCTGGTCTAATCCATACTGAGCCTGAGAGCGTCTGTGTGTGACTCCTGAGATTGAAATTTTCCCCTTCACCGTATACAGCTGTACGCTCCTCATACAGTACGATATATTTGCTTGTATTTTGGGTACATTTTCCCAAACATAAGGAAGTATGGTGGAAGAGGCTGCGGAAGAGGGCGGGGGAGCCAGCTGGTACTGATGGTGGTGGTGGTGCATCTGCTGGTAGTGCCAAATGCACAATAGCATCTAAGGCAGGCGGTGTTGAGCCTGTGTCATCGTCTAGCTCCAGAAGGCCTTCTGAAGTTTCAAAAAATGCAAGCACTGAGTTGTCAGTGCAGTCTCCTGGTCCAGAACAATGCCTTTCCTTGTGTCCTTTACCCCCACCAAAAGTGAAGGATGCGGCAGGCCACACTTCAGATTACTCCCTGGAGCTCTTTTCACATACCATGCCTAATCTAAACTTATCAAGTCAAATTCTGAATTTCCCAGTCCAAGATGAATATGACATGGAGTGCACTGATGCACAGCCACTGCTATCTGATTCTGCTGGTACATTAACTCTGAGCACTACATTGCCCTCGCAGTCTACTGAGCCAGAATCTGACCCTGATGAAACTCAGGTGCCCCTTCCCGCATACTATACCACCTTACACAGTGACACAGAGGAAGGTGCACATGAAATTGAAGAGGAGGTGATGGATGACCCAGTTGTTGACCCAGATTGGCATCCATTGGGGAAGAGGGTGCCGCTGGCAATAGCTCAGTAGAGGAGGAGGATCCGCAGCAGGCATCGACAGCGCAGCTGCAGTTATCTTGCAGGCCCGTAGCAGTCCAAAAACGTGTAAAAAAACAAAAGAGTTGCAAGACAGCTTGGCCAGACGATCAAATTAGCACAGAGTGCAAGCCCTGAACATTTATCCCATAGTAGGAAGAGTGCAGTGTGGCACTTTTTTGACCAAAATCCTATTGATGAGGCAAAGGTTATCTGTAAGAAGTGCAGAAGGACCTTTAGCCGAGGGAAAAATCTCCGAAATTTGAATACCAGTTGCATGCTTAGACATTTAAACACCATGCACTTGCAAGCGTGGACGGACTACAAAACCTCAGGTATCACATGTGCACCTGCCGACTGAAGGTAGCCAGCAACGCTACATCGCTTCCCCCACTGTAAGCCCACCGGTTAGCACACCACCAGCAAGAAATGTTGAGGTGTCGTAGCAAGGCCAAAGCAGTCAGGGAATCACAATGTTTTTGCAACGAAAGACTGAATTTAGGCCATCACCAACCCCCTCTCAGTCCGTCATGTCCACCGCTAGTTCCCCCATATGCAGCTCTCAAGTCCAGCTCACCATAGCAGACACTCTGAGTAGGACAAGAAAGTACTCATCCTCTCATCCACGTACACTGGCTTTGAACGCCTACATTGCCGAACTGATCTCATTAGAGATGATGCCCTACCGTTTGGTTGAAAGCGCAGCGTTCTGAGAGCTCATGGCCTATGCTGTCCCACGCTATGACCTACCCAGTCGGCACTTCTTTTCTAGAAAAGCCATCCCTGCCCTCCACTTGCATGTGAAAGACCGCATTGTCCATGCACTCAATCAGTGAGAAGAAAGGTGCACCTCACAACAGATGCATGGGCCAGTAGGCATGGCCAGGGCCGTTACGTGTCCATCACTGCGCACTGGGTTAATGTGGTGAATGCAGGGTCCACAGGGGACAGCAGTGGTGGGACAGTGCTGCCTAGCCTATGGTATAGGCAACAGTTGGCTGTAGGCGTTCGACCCTCCTCCTCCTCCATAAGCGAAAGCTCGTCTATAGAGCGCAGTCACACGAGCACTCCATCCGCAGCTGCCAGTGTTGCACACGAGGTGTCACACTATCGAACAGCTAGTGGTAAGCGTCAGCAGGCTGTTTTAAAGATGATGTCTTTGGGCGACAACAGACACACCGCGGAGGTACTGGCTGACTACTTGCAGCAAGAGAGTCATGGCTGGGCAGTCTACATCTTGAGCCAGGCAAGGTAGTCAGTGATAACGGCCATAATTTTGTGGCGGCCATAGCCCTGGCAAAACTCAGACACATACCTTGCCTGGCTCACACCTTGAATCTGGTGGTGCAGTGCTTCCTAAGTAATTATCTGGAGTTAACAGCCCTGCTCCATAAGGTGCGAAGACTGTGCTCGCACATCAGTCGCTCGCCCGTAGACTCCAGTCGTATGCAGAGGCTGCAGCGATCACTTCACCTCCCCAAGCACCGCCTAATCATAGACGTTGCAACAAGGTGGAACTCCACCATGCACATGTTTGATAGGCTGTGCAAACAGAGGCAGGCTGTAATGCATTTGTGGGAGGATACACGGGCAGGCAGTTTGAGGTCAGACATCGAGTTGTCGGGTGTGCAATGGTCAAAGCTGAAAGACCTCTGTAAAGTCCTTCAGTGTTTTGAGAAATGCACATGGCTGGTAAGCACAGACGATGCCATCGTAAGCATGAGCATCCCACTTATGCGTCTGCTCATGCAAACTTTGACGCACATTAAGGATCAGGCGTCTGCAGCAGAGGAGGAAGAGGAGGAGGAGGGAAGCCTTTGATGACAGTCAGCCATTGTCTGCTCAGGGAATTGTCCTGGACACGCGGTGGAGGAAGAAGAGGAAGAGGAGAAGGATAAGGGGGATGATTTTTTTGGGGCGGAGGATGCTTCTTAGGGGGCAAGAGAAAATGTTGGCTTTCCAAGGTCAGGTACAGGGTTTGTGCATGACTGGAGGGATGTGGATTTTCCAGAAAGTGCTTCTCCACCCACCACTGGCAGTGCATCATTTTCACCTGGAACATTGGCCCACATGTGTGATTATGTCTTGCGTATCCCAAAAAGGGAACCCCGCATTGCCAAAATGATGAAGGATGACGACTACTGGTTGGCCAGCATCCTCGATCCACGCTATAAAGGCAAATTACAGAACATCATGCCACAGGAGAACCTAGAGCTAATATTGGCGAACAAACAAGCAACTCTGGTAAACCGTTTGTTAGAGGCATTCCCAGCACAGAGCAGCGGTGCAGGTTCTACCACGAGCCGTACTGGGCAACATGGAAGAGGTGTTCGTGGTGCACACAGCCGAAGTGGCGTTGGAGACAGGGGTTTCATGACCATGTTGTGGACTGATTTCTCGAGTACCGCTCACACGACTGTTAATACTAAATTGATTGCAACAGACGGGGACAGCAGTTGTCAACTATGGTTCAAAAATTACCTCTCCTCCCCCATTGATGTTCTCCCTCAAAAGTTCTTTCCCTTTGACTACTGGGCCTGGGAAACTGGGCCCCCTGGCCCCGAATTGGCACAATATGCCTTACGGAGCTCGCTTGCCTGCTGGGTAGTGTGCTATCAGAAAGAGTCTTCCCGTGCTGCTGGATCAATCTTTACAGAAAGAACGACCCGGCTGTCGACCCCAAAATGTTGGTGATCTCACCCTTTAATAAAATTAACCCTGCCTGAGTTTCAAAGGATTTTGTACCACCCTTCCCCTGCTGACACATAGGTTGCCAGCAAAATGGCTCGCTTTGTCCTCCTCTTCCTCCGACTTCTCCAATTCCTCCATTTGTAGTGCTGAATGTCCAGCCAAAACCTCAACATATGCGGTTTTTGCACTGCCTAACTGGGCTGTACCCCCCGGGCCAGCGTCACACCTGGACATCCGGGCAAGTGCCGGTTTCCCTTAGCAGGGGAGGGGGCCCACTCGCCGTCAGCGACACCGGCGTACTATGAGGGGCCCTGTGCCAGTGCCGGCTCCCACAAGTGGACCCCCCTGCAAACTCAGGGCCCCAGCACCCAAGCACTTGCAATACTTTCTTCTCCCTGCTCCATCGCTGTGACGTCTTCCGTGTTTCGTGACAGTGACA